>CM058230.1:43184552-43797120 GCA_030180135.1 Orychophragmus violaceus | reverse complement strand
AAATCGTGTTTAGTGCTTTAATTTGGTTTTACAGCCATTTTTATGCTACACTTTTCATACTTTGAGATTTGGAGTTTTTGAGAGCTGGGGCTGATTCGAGACTCTGTTTGTCTGAGAGAATATTTTGAACCCTGGTTTTTATTAATCTATTCATCCTTTCGACTCAAATATGTCTCTTGTTATGATTGATATGCATAAGTAATTTTCAGTTGGATTCATGGCTTCTCAAATGGGATTTTATGCTTTGTTAGGTTATGTGATTTATTAGACTTCATCACCTTATTAGTTCATCGCCCTAAGTTATTCTTAATGCTAGTTCTAGATTGATTACCTGGAATTTAGATCATAAATTAGATAATTGACGTGAAAGTGTGATTGATAGCATGACAAAACTTAGAGTGAATAATTATCTATTCGCAAAGACATTTGAGTTAGAAAAATTATGGAAAAAAATCAGACTAGCATTTAATGGATGTTTAAAACTCTAGAATCGCAAAAAAAAAAAAAAAAAATAGATTTCTAGGTCGTTAAACATAGTTAATATTCACAACAAAAGTTGGTTTGTTATTATTTCGTGTTCGAGTTCTAGAACATGTGCTTCATATGAATTTTGAGTGTTTATTAATTTACATTGCATAATTTCCTGAGAACTTCCCTGTGTCTGAAATTTTCTCTGATTGATTACACTCTTGTTTTATTAATTTGCATTATTTACTTGTTTTCTACCATTTGCACTGCTTGGTTTAAGTTGAGAACAAGTAATCTATTGAAAGATCTGAGGTTCATTGTTCTATATCCTACGCACTAAATTGATTTTATGTATACTTTCAGTTAGATCTTAGGGAGTAAACCATTGACCTATCACTAGTCACGGTTCTGATTTTAAAAGCATGGGTTTACCTAATTTTGAAGACGAGATTTACAAGGATCTATTCAATAAATTGATCGATTAAATGGACTTGGATATTCCGACTTAAGGATCAAAACGCAATAACATAAAGGACCACAAAACGTAGTCGTTTTATTAACTTAGGGTTCGAAAACAAGGAATGATTTCTCTGCTCTGAAATTAGGGTTTGAGTACAATAAATCGGGATGGATCTTTTCTCTCGCAGGGGAAGTATATTTATATCAGGAGAGTTAGAGTTTATTTCCTAAATTCTCTGTGATACGATAAAGTTAAACCTGAATATTCTTGGGTTTCTCTTATTTTCTAGAGATTTGTCTTTATCTTCTTTCTTTTTTAAAATATGTTAATTTTGCATTAACCATATTTTCCTATTTTGGCGCTAGTCGGCATGGATTTCGTCGGGCTTTGCCAAAATGGGCCATTGTCTCCTCAACTGAACTTGATCTTTGATGGGCTGATCTAACTATTGGGCGGACTAAAGAGGAATGTTAAACCCACCCCCAGTTCGGCGCACTGAGTTTAGTGTAGGTCGGTAAAAAAATATTCTTGTTCGGTGCAATGGCTAGGTCGGCGTATCCCGTGCATGTTGGTTCAATCCGATTAATGCGTTTGACCATTTTTATTTTCTGCAGGTTCCTTGGGATCATTTAAGGCGCATATTTCTCCACCAATGTATACGTCCTACGTGTCTTGAATGTTAGTGTCGCATTAATTATGCTTTAGTAATTGTCGCGTCGCTTCGATAACCATTGCTTCCCTGACTATAAATATGGCTCCTCCTTTCATCATTTATCTTCATCTTTATTTCTTTATCTTCCTTATTCCTTGCGGAAACCTCAATCCAATTTTCCTCTCTATCTTATTTATCCCTAATGTCTTGTATTTTCAAAATATTGATGCTGACATGCCCTTTGTTTCTTTTGTAATTGGGTCTATGTCGTCCTCCGGAGTCGTCGTGTGGCTTGAGTGAGCTCTTCGATGAGGTTATACCCTTTTTGCAAAGGAGTACCTTGTCGGCACGTGGATTTATGCTGATGGTTACCCCCATTTGTCACTCTTCCCAACTTAAGGGCCGCGTTCAGATCCTTCATCTGGATCGGTATGATGCGTTGTTAATTTAGTAACGTGTTCTGGTCTTCTTCTTCCGGGATCAGTTTCCTCCCGTGTATGTACCCTCCTTTTTTATCTTTGATACTTGTATCTCGGTGTTCTAACTTGTTTATTTCTTTTGTGTTTGTAGAGCAATTGATGGTATATCGGAGAGGACCCGCCTCTTGGAAGATGCATAACAGATTGTTCTTTTGAACAAGCTGTTCAGCGGAGCTTGGTTGGCGGCGAGGTGGCCATTTGGATGTTGAGGCCAGTGCTTCAAAGTTATTTTTGCCCCAATAAGATTCTCCATCTGATCTTGATTTCCTCATGGTTCCCATATGTGCAGCCAACTATCAGGGACAGCCTTACAGGGAACAGATGACGAAGTCGTCTTTCAAGAAATGAGCTTGGCTCCTTGCGGGATGAAACAGATCTTGCAACTCAAGTTTATGTTTCAGTTGAATTTTTCTTTCAAGAAATTAGTTTAGCCTTCTCTTTTTGTAACTCGGCTTGGAAGATTTATTATATCGGAACAATCCCTTTCTTCAGAGAGACATATTTAGAGTTTGTCGGCATCCTTTTTTTTTGCCCTGGTATACTTTGCGTAAGACGAGATATTCTTATGTTAGGTGTCGACCTTTTGTATTTTTGTTGTAGTATCAAGCTGCGAGATACTGATAGTTCTGGATTCGTAGGAGAGCTTCGTCCCTTTGTTCTTCGAGTGAGTCAAGACTATCCAAGACCATTTTTTCATTGAGCTCGGGATTCCGGATAAGCATAGATTGTCGAACCGTTGGTAATCCCATTTGAGTTGGTGACATCTCTTCTACTCCATGAGCTAGGAATAATGGGGTTACGTTCGAAGGCCGCCTTGGGGTCGTTCGATGTGACCACTAGACTCCGTCTAAGTCATCGACCCTAGTTCCCTTTGTGCTTATTGAACCACTTTTTAAGTCCGGCGATGATTGTTTTGTTTGTTTCTTCGGCTTGATTGTTTCGTTGTGGATAGTACGATGTAATTTACTCCATCTGATGTTCCAGTTTTGACAAAACTATCCTAATAAGATCGATGTGAACTGTTTTCTGTTTTCGGTGACGATCTCATAAGGTAGCTGATAGGTCAAGATTATTCCCTATTCTACTGCAAGTGCACAGTTATGCTATTGTAGTATTAAGGGTATCGTATCCACAAAGACTCAAGATTCACGCAATAGACTATATGTCTTCAAACTTAGCTAAATCAATCAGATGAGAAAGTAGAAAGCAATGTAGAAATGTAAAGGTGTGTTTCGATTAGAGAAAGACGCTAGACTCAGGGTATTCTCAGGAAATCATGCAATGCCAGACACTTAGCTATCAGGATTCAGGTTCAAGAACTAGAATCACAATGTAAAACAATTCAACTCTCGCGGCAACTGTTATCTATGTATAGCAACCTAATGATTCAAATCTCTTTGCAATCTTAGAGTTCTAGACAAGCATTTTAAGCAAGTTCATAAGTTCACAATTTCTTAGACCAAATCTCTTTGCATCTAATCAAATTGCTCACACTAAGTTCTTTCAGATTATAACTCACATTCTCGTGCCAAATTAACAATCTCAGATCTAAACCCTAGGTGATCGGTCCAGAATTCAGTTTTAATCCCAACTTAGGTGATGAACAGATATATTTAGAATCCTAATCAATCAGTGATCTAACAAGGCATGAAATCCTATTGAAAATCCCTAGATATAACAAGGGTACTACTCAGACATGGAATCAAATGAATAACACTTGAATGAATAGAAAACAAGACTGAATAGATAAAAACACGGGTTCGAAATCTTTCTCTCAAAGGTTACAAGTAGCAAGAATCAGCCCCGACTCAAATCTCTCAGTCTCAAGAAGCAAGAACAAAAGTAAGAACAAAGATATGAGATAAAACTCTCAAAAACCTAATTAAAGGTTGCTAAACACGTTCTGGGGCTAAATTAGAATTAGGGAAACTTCTGGGGCAACTTTGCAATTCTTTAAAAGATGTCTTCAACCAGCGCATATGTCTTCTGTCGCGCTCAGTCTCGACCGACACCAAAGTGAGTGTCGGTGGACATCCACTCTCGGTCGAGACTCCAACTTCAGCTCCATGCACAAATCGCCAGAAATGTCCTAAAACTTCGCTCTTCGCTCTGAACGCAAGCTTACCTATAAAGGACTCGATAGACTCGAAAAACCAGATTAAAGACTACACACTTATATCATGGTTAAATACCTAGAAAAACCATGATATATCAGTAGCCCGTGTTGGCAGATTATGTACTTCCATAGAAATGCAGTGGCATGCTGACTCGTTATTGTTGCATAGGCATTGGCTTCTACCCACTTGGTGAAATAATCAATTAAGATTAGGATGTACTCATTTCGTCGTGGCTTATGAATTGGTCGGATGATGTTCATTACCCATCTCATAAATGGATATGGTGTTGTTGCAGCTTGCAACTGTTCTGTAGGCGCATGTATAGTCAGGACGTGTTTCTAGCATTGCTCGCACTTCGCAGTGTACTTCTCGTAATCTTTTATCATCATCGGCCAAAATAACCTGAGTTTCTTGATTTTCAGAGCCATGGATCGTCCTCCAGCATGATTTCCGCTTGCGCCTTCATGGGTTTTATTAATTACTTCGTTGATTTCTTTTTCTTCCTCGCATTGCAGCAGCGTTCTGGTAGCGCCGTAGCGGAAGAGCCCGTCATCCATCATAATGTAACGAGATGATTTTTCTTTGAGCTTGCGAGCTGCCCATCTATCGGCGAGTATTTCTTTGTCCACTATATAAATTTTTATCTTTTTTGTCCATTCATCTCTCTGCTCTTCGTCGGCATGAACTTGATCCTCCGTGATATCTTCTTCGTGTATGTCTTCATCTATAACGTTGCAGATTTCTAGGGGACTTAAGCTTGGTTTCTCAATTAGTTCCACCGGAATAAATCATCTTAAATGCGCATCCGAGCTCGAGGCTAATGTTGCCAGAGCATCCTCCCATGTATTTTCTTTCCTTTGAATCCTTGTTAGATTAAATGAACCGAGATTGTAACATGCTTGGCTATGCCGACGTAAGCATCCATTCGATCATTTTTAGCATCGTAATCCCCTTTGGATTGGTTCGAAACTAATTGCGAATAGCAGTAGGCCTGGATATGCTTTGCTCCGGTAGCCTTATCTAACGGTAATCCGGCGAATAGGGCCTCGTTTTCGGCTTTGTTGATTGAGGTTGGAAAGCCTAGCCTCAACAATTTCTCAAGTGTATCTCATGCTAACGATTCGAGCCGAATTCCGATTCCAGATCCAGATTTTGGTGACGACCTGTGATACCCCGTATCAAAAATACGGTCAACGGGCAGTAGAGAGTCAACCGAGGGCAAAATTGTCATTTTACCTAAGTCAGGGGTAAAATCGTAATTTTACCAGAAGTCGAGACGGAAGCCGAGACGGGATGAATATTCTTATATTTCAATATAAAGAATGTTCACAAGACCAGAGTTGTAGAAATCGGAGCAGAAACATGTTTTTCGGTGAGTCGGGAATGGAAACCGACAAAACCGACGAAACTTCGGAAATTCATAACCGGAGCTACGTAAACCCGAACGGAGTGATTCAAAATGCTAAATTCATCTAATAGCATGGAGAATCTGATTGTGGAGGTTTGAGTATTTATGGGAATCAGTTGGTATTTTCTAAAACAATTCTCGAGGAAATGAGTAAACCGAGCAAAGGAGATTAAGTGAAGCTAAGGAAGGGTTCTTATTGGATTGGGCCAGTTTAGATGGGCTTTTGTTGACTCAGAACACACAACAGGGACAGGTGTGAACTCCTCAGGTCGCCAGCTTTTCCATGTGAGGTGTCAAGCCCATGCTTGATGCATGAACCTTGTTGAAATGCACCAAAAACACCTAAACAAATTCATTTTTGGGTGTACCTCTCTCTCTATAGCCTCACCCACGACCACATGCTCTCCCTTCTCTCTATATTCATCCAGAAAACCCAGAAAATCCTTTGCATCTTCAAAGAAACCCCAAGAACACCAAGAACACTCTTGAGTGTTCATAAGACCTTCTTCCACCAAAAATACCATATCTCTCTCAATATAAACCCAAATCAACTTCTGCAAAGTGCTATAGCTTCCTCTCCCCCTCCTCTACAACCGCCATCCAGCCAGTCATGACCGCCGTCGCCGGAGCTGGCCGGAAATTGGCTGGAAAGAATCCGCGGATTAGGGTTTGGTGGCTATCTCTCTTCCTTCACCAGATCTGAATGTTTTGAAGCCATGGGTGGCTAGATCTCTTCTTTGCGGTCAGTTTGATAGGTGGATCGTCTTCTGAGTCACCGGAAAAAGGGGTGAACCGGCCGGTCAACGCCGGACCACCGTCGGTCAACGCCGGAGAAGTCGCCGGAGCCGGTCACCGGAGAAGCTCAACCGCCGCCAATCTTCAGCCGGTTCTTCAAGGAGTGTGATGGGATGGTTTGATTCAAGATTTGGGTCGGTTTAGGGCTGGTTTAGCCTTGGTCAACGGTTAGGTCAAACCGGTCAATGTTTGACCAAACCGGTTTAACCTAACCGGTTCTAATTAGACCGGTTCAGATGGTTCAGTGGTTCAACCGGGTTGGTTTGGGTGGTCAACCGGTTCAGTCAAAGTCAACGGTCAACCCTTGGTCAACAGTCAAAGTCAACGGTCAACGCCGGTCAAAGTCAACGCCGGTCAACGCGTTGACTCCGGACATTCCTAGCTTGTGGTTCATGTCAGGGTGTTCGGGAAGCCTCGGGGTACGTGTTCGTACGTGCGGGAAGTTCGGGTTTCAGTTCGGAGGTCTCGGGATTCATACCGCGTCAGACCGTCATTCCGCGCCTATCTCACTGTGAGTCGGCTCACAAACCCTTAGTTACATATAGACCGAGAATTACTAAACCGTAGTGTTAGGTTGCATACCCGTTAATCAAAGTGAATATTAATTAATAAATAATTGGACGTTAATGATAAACCGGTTAGGATCAGATGAGCATGTTAGGGTTTAACGAATTAAAAAGGTTAATCAATTGTGTGCCGCTAGGTTGTTAGTAATGATTGGGTGATGCATTCATATAGACCGTTGTTTAGGACCGTATATGCATCTATATATGTACAAGAACGATAATTAATGAATCTATGTACGGGAATTAAGACGACACTAAAATACGAGTTAAACCTAAACAAACTTATAGAATATTGTAACGGGATTGGGGTTTAGGATTAATAGCGGGTTTGGGTAATGGATCAAATTAAGTTAATAATGAGACGTCGGGGAGTTAGTAAGTTACTAACTCTAAACCGACGGATCGGGGAGTTATTGAATGATGACTAGGTTTGGTTAAGAAATAAGAAGTGTGATGATTGGTGAACCGTCTAGGGGTTAACAAGCGGTTAACCCAAGGTAGCGGGCGTGAAATGGATTAAAAGACTTAGAAACCCTAATAAGCCTGCTTGTGTGTGATTGTGTGATTATGTGATTGTGTGATTGATTGAGATTGTGTGATTGGTTGTGACTGTGTGATTGATTGTGATTGCGTGATTGTATTGCTGTTGTTGTGAGCTTTGTGTGCAGGCTTGTTAGACTGCTCGGTGTTGGGCCGAGCAGTTATTGCGGACACTTACTCCGGTCACGGGACCGGGTAAGTTAGTGGTGCTGACTAGGTATCTTACCTAGTCAGAGCGGTGGTAGTGTAGAGGCTTGCGGAATGGTTGGGGATTTATTATTGATATTGATTGCGTGATCTGTGCTAGCGTCCCAGCGAGTCTGCGTGTTTATATTTCTGCACTAGGACTCTAGGGTGCGTTAGTTTCCGCATGCCTAGGTTTTGTTTACGTGCTGGTACTTCCATCCCGATTGGATCCTCGGGAATTGAGAACCTGGTCAGCTTAGCCTGGCGGGTGCGAACCTATGGAGTGACGTCTGTAGGGTGTAGTCCGGAGAATACGGGGTCGCGTCCTAGGGCCGGACTGCATGGAAGCTCGGGTTGCCGGGGGTAACCGGAGTCGCCGCGTATCGATGGACAGAGAACGGTGTCCTAGTCGTTTTGTGGACGGCTAGGAGTCATGTGGGTTAGTTGCCATATCGGTGACAGTGGAAACCCGTGGAAGTCACCAAGTTCGTAGGGCCCAGTGTTTGTTTTGTTATCTTTCTTTCGTTGCGCGATAGATAGATCGAGTCCAATCGAGGACATGTGCCGCAGTGCCTTCGATTTCCTTAATTCTCTTGTTTTGGCTATTGCTTGATTGTGTGTGGGTTGACACGACGTGGTAGTGCGTGATCGACTATTGATTTCTGTTGATTGTTATTTTGGGTTTTGGGGCGGGAATCTGTAGTTCTCGATAGACTAGAAGCCTTTAGTGGGGAGCCGATTCACTGGGTGATCTTAGATCGCTCATTAGACTCTTTTTGTGTTTTTCAGGTTTAGCAGCGACGGACGCGGGAGGTCTCGGTGTGGTTTCGGGATGGCTTGTGACGAGATTTGATTCGGGTTTTTGATGTTTTATTTTCGGTTCGGCTTTGGCGCCATTTTATGTGTTTGTTTTATTATGTACTTTGAGATGACGATTGTTTGTAAAACTCATATGAAACGTTGTGCTTAACGTTTGATTACTCAAGAATGAAATTGTTTCCCTTATATTGGGTTTAGTCCGAACCGACACAACTCACCGAAGTGGTACAAGGTGTACAACTTGTATTACGGAAGTGAGGATAGCGGAGTCGAAGATAGGTTGGTGCGAGCCTTTTGTCTCAAACCGAACTGTCTTTGGCTTTGTCCTGTGGCGAACTTTTCCCGTTCGACTTGCTCAGGTTCGATCGGTCATGTTCTTGTTTGATTGTAGACCGGTCAGCTCGACGGTCAGCGGAGAATGGGAAAGGGGCGTTACAGAAAGGTGGTATCAGAGCATGGTTCTGCATGGGTTTCGAAACATTTCATTTATGAGTGTTTTCCGCAATTTATCGAGTCAAATGTGTCACACAAGCATCCATTAGGAAACCGAGCCGCGTCCGTTGAACCCGGGGTTGGGATGGGGAGTAGCATTTTCGTATTATGTGTACTAACTTATCTTTGAGTGTTTGGTTTCAGTCTTACAGCAGTGTGTCCTGGGTGGAGTGGAGGTGTCTGTGTGTGTGTGCGTGGAGTAGTTACTGTTGAGCAGCATGAGTCAGCAGGGATCGCTCGGTTCGCAGCAGGGTCAGTTGGTTCAGTTTCAGGGATGATGGGATTCTTGGGAGGAGCAGATGTTGAGTTACAGATACCACCACAATGGCCAGAGACAGATGTGCCATAAACAGTTGCAGCATCAGACGTACCACTGATGTACCAGACCCGGAGCAATATCCACACTGGGAGCAGCAGGTGGATGAGCAGGTAGGGATACATGAGGATGTTTTGGAGCAGTAGGTCGGATCTCATCACCAGCATCTACAGAGTCAGAGCTCGAGTCGGTTTCGCCACCAGCCAAGATTGTGGAGGAGCCGCCAGTAGTACCAAAGCGCAAGACATGCAGTGCATGTGGAGTACAGGAGTTTCACTTACAGTGGTGTCTCCGAGCAGTAGACCCGTGTCTTCGAGAGCCGTACCATCCAGTATCGGGACCCGACCACTATCTATGATGTGGTCACGAGGGTCACGGAGTATCGACTTGCCCGATTTTCCGGATCAGGACCGTGTATACCAATGGAGAGCCGTACCGAGCACCAGTACCAGAGGCTTGCCGAGCGGGACCCAGTCGCAGAGATTCCGAGCCCGGTCGGCCGCCCGTTGTGTCAGTTACCGGTTGTCCCATCATCTAGACTCGAGCCAGTGAGTACTTGCCAGTGGTGTAGAGGTGAGGGTCATCGCGCACCCGATTGTTTCATCGATCCCCCGCCAGAGCCGACTTCTCTTTATTAGTTGTGTGGAGGTTATGGACATCAGGCGCCCGTGTGTTATTCTGGATCACGTTCAGCGTCCACTCCAGTCTGTCAGTTATGTGGCCGCGCAGGTCACATTGCTCATCTTTGCCGATTGCCGAGCCACAGCATGTCGAAGCACCATCTCGAGACACACACTCACCACACCCTCCCGGCGCACCTGCCAGCGGATACTTCAGCGAGCCGTTTTGCCAGTGGTGTTGGGCATTTCGGTCTTGCTGGAGGCGTTAGGATAGGATATGAGTAGTTAGGCCAGGTAAGTGGGGGCACTAACTTCTTTTGTCTTATAGATAGATCGGCGGATAGGCGACTTTGCGTGTCGTCTTTGACTTTTCTGATGTTTAGCGGCGTCGTATGGGTTTTTGGATATGATGACGGCCATATGTGTGTGAACTCTGATCAGGACCATGTACTAAAAACTTTATGATGTATGATATATCGTTTTCTGTATGTGGTGGATGCAGAGTGTTCAGCAAATCATTTTGAGTAGCGTAGTACCTATTTGCCTGATTGAGATGGTTATGAAAGCAAGTAGATTACTACGTGAAACTAAATGTTGAGCGGAACTGACGACCGTTCATCATGACCTGAACCCGGACTGACGACGCATCCGACCGATCATTAGATTGCGTGATTTTGTGTTTGGTGATTGCTTGTTTTTATTTCCTGCTTGATTGATTGATTGCTTGAATCGTTATTGCAATAGATTGCGTAGTACTTGCGTGTGTGGTTGTGGTAGATTGATGGTTGTAGGTCTTAGAGACCTTTGGATGGTTAGTTGGTAGAAAGCTTGATTAGTGATTAGTAGCTTTCCTCGGTTTCGTTAAGAAGGTAAAATATTGATTTTATTTTAATTTTATTTCAAGTTTTGAGCCGATTTGAGGACGGTTGTGTTTAACCGTCAGTTCACGAGAGAGCGGACTTATAGTGTATTGTTATTTAATCACGGGTAACCATCGGGTACGTGATTAAGTAACCATATTTCTATGGGAAAGTGATAGCGGGGATATATCGGGATGGAACTGACTGTTTCAGTGAGTTGTTGTATTGAATGTAGGACGGAATGGCGACGCGATGTGAATCCAAGACCGAACCCGAATCCGAAAGCGAGATGAAGTGACAAGATGTTGTGAGACAAGTAGACCGGGCCGTGAATCAGTGGTAGACATCGTCAGTGAGGAAGTGCATCAGTATCAAGCAACCGACAGAGTAAAGTTGTGGAGTATGATGAGTTCGAGGAGAGATTTGGGAAGGAAAGATCAGTGTGGTTGATAGAAGCAGTCGGATGGAAGCAAGTGATGGGATTCTTGAAGAGTATTCCAGAAAGAAAGGAAAAAAATCGCGATCCGAAGGATGTGGAGGTCGAAGCAAAGTGGGGAAGCCAAGTGTCAGATAAGGTTAAGGATCGAGGCCAATGGAAGACAGTTAAGAGTGAAGTGAAGCAAGATGGATGAAACAGAGAACCTTGGAAACGGTATGATCAGTGAGGAATCAGTGTAAAGATTAGTGAGATGAAAGGATTTGGAAGGAACGCAGAAGTGTCGAAGTCAGTTGGGTGGAATGGAATGAGACAGAGGATCGCAGTGATGACGAGACTCAGTATGCAAGTGATGTCGAGACTCAGTATGCCAGCGGTGTCCGAGTATGGAAGCGTCGGAGGAATGGTGAAGGAACTTGCAGGGTTCGGAACCAATTCGAAGTCTGTCAGTGACGGAGAATTTGGGGACCGAATTCCTGTAAGTGGGGAAGAATGTGATACCCCGTATCAAAAATACGGTCAACGGGCAGTAGAAAGTCAACCGAGGGCAAAATTGTCATTTTACCTAAGTCAGGGGTAAAATGGTAATTTTACCAGAAGTCGAGACGGAAGCCGAGACGGGCTGAATATTCTTATATTTCAATATAAAGAATGTTCACAAGACCAGAGTTGGAGAAATCGGAGCAGAAACATGTTTTTTGGTGAGTCGGGAATGGAAACCGACGAAACTTCGGAAATTCATAACCGGAGCTACGTAAACCCGAACGGAGTTATTCAAAATGCTAAATTCATCTAATAGCATGGAGAATCTGATTGTGGAGGTTTGAGGATTTATGGGAATCAGTTGGTATTTTCTAAAACAATTCTCGAGGAAATGAGTAAACCGAGCAAAGGAGATTAAGTGAAGCTAAGGAAGGGTTCTTATTGGATTGGGCCAGTTTAGATGGGCTTTTGTTGACTCAGAACACACAACAGGGACAGGTGTGAACTCCTCAGGTCGCCAGCTTTTCCATGTGAGGTGTCAAGCCCATGCTTGATGCATGAACCTTGTTGAAATGCACCAAAAACACCTAAACAAATTCATTTTTGGGTGTACCTCTCTCTCTATAGCCTCACCCACGACCACATGCTCTCCCTTCTCTCTATATTCATCCAGAAAACCCAGAAAATCCTTTGCATCTTCAAAGAAACCCCAAGAACACCAAGAACACTCTTGAGTGTTCATAAGACCTTCTTCCACCAAAAATACCATATCTCTCTCAATATAAACCCAAATCAACTTCTGCAAAGTGCTATAGCTTCCTCTCCCCCTCCTCTACAACCGCCATCCCGCCAGTCATGACCGTCGTCGCCGGAGCTGGCCGGAAATTGTCCGGAAAGAATCCGCGAATTAGGGTTTGGTGGATATCTCTCTTCCTTCACCAGATCTTAATGTTTTGAAGCCATGGGTGGCTAGATCTCTTCTTTGCGGTCAGTTTGATAGGTGGATCGTCTTCTGAGTCACCGGAAAAAGGGGTGAACCGGCCGGTCAACGCCGGACCACCGTCGGTCAACGCCGGAGAAGTCGCCGGAGCCGGTCACCGGAGAAGCTCAACCGCCGCCAATCTTCAGCCGGTTCTTCAAGGAGTGTGATGGGATGGTTTGATTCAAGATTTGGGTCGGTTTAGGGCTGGTTTAGCCTTGGTCAACGGTTAGGTCAAACCGGTCAATGTTTGACCAAACCGGTTTAACCTAACCGGTTCTAATTAGACCGGTTCAGATGGTTCAGTGGTTCAACCGGATTGGTTTGGGTGGTCAACCGGTTCAGTCAAAGTCAACGGTCAACCCTTGGTCAACAGTCAAAGTCAACGGTCAACGCAGGTCAAAGTCAACGCCGGTCAACGCCGGTCAACGCGTTGACTCCGGCCATTCCTAGCTTGTGGTTCATGTCAGGGTGTTCGGGAAGCCTCGGGGTTCGTGTTCGTACGTGCGGGAAGTTCGGGTTTCAGTTCGGAGGTCTCGGGATTCATACCGCGTCAGACCGTCATTCCGCGCCTATCTCACTGTGAGTCGGCTCACAAACCCTTAGTTACATATAGACCGAGAATTACTAAACCGTAGTGTTAGGTTGCATACCCGTTAATCAAAGTGAATATTAATTAATAAATAATTGGACGTTAATGATAAACCGGTTAGGATCAGATGAGCATGTTAGGGTTTAACGAATTAAAAAGGTTAATCAATTGTGTGCCGCTAGGTTGTTAGTAATGATTGGGTGATGCATTCATATAGACCGTTGTTTAGGACCGTATATGAATCTATATATGTACAAGAACGATAATTAATGAATCTATGTACGGGAATTAAGACGACACTAAAATACGAGTTAAACCTAAACAAACTTATAGAATATTGTAACGGGATTGGGGTTTAGGATTAATATCGGGTTTGGGTAATGGATCAAATTAAGTTAATAATGAGACGTCGGGGAGTTAGTAAGTTACTAACTCTAAACCGACGGATCGGGGAGTTAATGAATGATGACTAGGTTTGGTTAAGAAATAAGAAGTGTGATGATTGGTGAACCGTCTACGGGTTAACAAGCGGTTAACCCAAGGTAGCGGGCGTGAAATGGATTAAAAGACTTAGAAACCCTAATAAGCCTGCTTGTGTGTGATTGTGTGATTATGTGATTGTGTGATTGATTGAGATTGTGTGATTGGTTGTGACTGTGTGATTGATTGTGATTGCGTGATTGTATTGCTGTTGTTGTGAGCTTTGTGTGCAGGCTTGTTAGACTGCTCGGTGTTGGGCCGAGCAGTTATTGCGGACACTTACTCCGGTCACGGGACCGGGTAAGTTAGTGGTGCTGACTAGGTATCTTACCTAGTCAGAGCGGTGGTAGTGTAGAGGCTTGCGGAATGGTTGGGGATTTATTATTGATATTGATTGCGTGATCTGTGCTAGCGTCCCAGCGAGTCTGCGTGTTTATATTTCTGCACTAGGACTCTAGGGTGCGTTAGTTTCCGCAAGCCTAGGTTTTGTTTACGTGCTGGTACTTCCATCCCGATTGGATCCTCGGGAATTGAGAACCTGGTCAGCTTAGCCTGGCGGGTGCGAACCTATGGAGTGACGTCTGTAGGGTGTAGTCCGGAGAATACGGGGTCGCGTCCTAGGGCCGGACTGCATGGAAGCTCGGGTTGCCGGGGGTAACCGGAGTCGCCGCGTATCGATGGACAGAGAACGGTGTCCTAGTCGTTTTGTGGACGGCTAGGAGTCATGTGGGTTAGTTGCCATATCGGTGACAGTGGAAACCCGTGGAAGTCACCAAGTTCGTAGGGCCCAGTGTTTGTTTTGTTATCTTTCTTTCGTTGCGCGATAGATAGATCGAGTCCAATCGAGGACATGTGCCGCAGTGCCTTCGATTTCCTTAATTCTCTTGTTTTGGCTATTGCTTGATTGTGTGTGGGTTGACACGACGTGGTAGTGCGTGATCGACTATTGATTTCTGTTGATTGTTATTTTGGGTTTTGGGGCGGGAATCTGTAGTTCTCGATAGACTAGAAGCCTTTAGTGGGGAGCCGATTCACTGGGTGATCTTAGATCGCTCATTAGACTCTTTTTATGTTTTTCAGGTTTAGCAGCGACGGACGCGGGAGGTCTCGGTGTGGTTTCGGGATGGCTTGTGACGAGATTTGATTCGGGTTTTTGGATGTTTTATTTTCGGTTCGGCTTTGGCGCCATTTTATGTGTTTGTTTTATTATGTACTTTGAGATGACGATTGTTTGTAAAACTCATATGAAACGTTGTGCTTAACGTTTGATTACTCAAGAATGAAATTGTTTCCCTGATATTGGGTTTAGTCCGAACCGACACAACTCACCGAAGTGGTACAAGGTGTACAACTTGTATTACGGAAGTGAGGATAGCGGAGTCGAAGATAGGTTGGTGCCAGCCTTTTGTCTCAAACCGAACTGTCTTTGGCTTCGTCCTGTGGCGAACTTTTCCCGTTCGACTTGCTCAGGTTCGATCGGTCATGTTCTTGTTTGATTGTTGACCGGTCAGCTCGACGGTCAGCGGAGAATGGGAAAGGGGCGTTACACGACCCGTCTACGTGTAGTGTCCAACATTTTGCTTCTGACGGGTCTTCTTGTGCTAGTTCGGGCGGGAGCTCGACAATAAAGTCTGCTAGAACTTGGGCTTTCATTCTGGTTCGACTCTTAATTTTGATGTCGTATTCACTTAGTTCGACTGGCCATTTGACTAATCTGTCGGATTGTGTTGCACTACAAGAAAACAGTGTCACTAAGACGAAATTTTACAACGAAATATATTCGTTGTAATTTTACATCCATTTTACAACGAATTTACAACCAACAACATTTCATTGTAAAATCGTCGTACATTAAGATTGATTTTATTCAATAAACGTCGAGTTAACATCAAATCAATGTCCTAATTTGGTAGATATACACATTTTACTTAACGATTCTCGTAATCGGCAATTTGATCATCTCCCGGATGATACCGATGAAGAAGGACAGACATAAGAAATGGAATCTAGCGATGATGATGACGATGTTGAGTCTGATCAGAATGACTCGGATCATGATGAAGACGTAAATCGTTATTATTTTTTAAAAAAATAAACAAAATATGCAAACTCAATGGCATATTGTTTTCATTCTCTCCTCATCCCTATATATACCCCCACCCAAAGAAAATTTCTATGAAAAAATGGCCATAAACGAGAAACGTCGTTGGACGTATCAACATAAAGATATGAAAGGATTGGTGACCAAAGAATTTTGCACCGGAGTGGAAAGTTTCACCACAGGACTTCTCCCGGCGGCGGCAAAGACCACCGACCGTCGGAGAGGAGAAGAAGAGGTTGGTGAGTTTCGGTACAGATCTAGATCTGCAGATCTAGAGAGAGGAGAGAGGAGCGAGAGTAGAGAATGAAAAAAAAAAAAAAAGATCCATTAATGACATTTATGTCCGTGATAAGTATGCCCCTGATAACTTGGGGTCGGTGGTTTGGGAATTATGAGTTTGGATCCGGGAAGCTTCCAAGCAAGAACCTTCGCAAATAGCCTCTTATCTTATTTGACTCGTACCCTTTTGGTTAGAAAATAACCACTTCTCATTTTGCTTAATTAAATAATTAAATATTTTATTATAATTGTTTAAGTGATTTTCCACAAATAATAATTCTATAGAAGAAAAGGCGATAGAGTGTGTTTAAGTTAAACACTTGCGTAGTTTTATGGTTTGATCACTAAACCGGTGATCAAAGAACTGAACTGAATCATTGTCATTACAAATCCTAATTAGAAGCCAGCATTGGTTTATGTATGAACCAATCAATTCTTATAACAGTAGATTTAATCCAGTAAAATAATATAGCCGAAGCATACAACTAACTAGTAACATAATAACCACCCAAGATAAATTCTCAAACAAAAAAATGTATTTATTTCCCCCTAAATAGCTATCTTTTCTACGCCCAAACTAAATAAATACTTGGAATTTTCTTCAACATCATTGAAAGACCAACATACCGTTTGCAGAAGCCGGGTTGGTCGGTTTATAACATCATCCCGGAGTAATATAAACCGGAACAGTGATCCTATTTTAAGTCTTATTTGTTTTCGTTTAAAGTTTTAACTTTAGTTTCACTATTTTTCTTTTTCCAATAGCTCTATGAAGTGGACATCACACTCATGAGTCCATGACTCATCCATACACAAAGCACGAGATCTTAAACCGGTGACGACCAAGGTGAACGGGCTCCAGATTTGTTTGTCTTCAGGTAGATCATGAATTCATTTAAAATGCTGTAAATGGTGGCTAAGAGCCAAAGAAGCCAGAGAAGAAAGAGAACTAAAGCAAGCGTCGAACAAACCACATAGATTAGCACGAGAGCGGCTAGACCGCCGAAGAGATGGCTCGTGTGTCCGAAGAGCCTTTGGGCTATCCCGGGTCGTAGCCGCACGTCAACCGCTTCGCGGACGCGAAGAAGGGCGTATAACAAAACGAATACACAGAAACATAGGAATGGTGCTTTATGTGTCTCCAAAACAGAAGACTGTTGGTTTATGAGCTGGAGTAATCCTAGAACTCCAGCGTTGACCATAACGACGACTTTGTGGACTGCGGAGGAATATGCTATAAAATTCTCCGTTTCATCACCAGAGATTGGGAGTGTTTGATTATTGGTGGAGGCAGCCTCCATAGTTTCCATATTCTGTTTTTGGTTTTGTTTTGTTTTCTTGTTCTCTTATCTCGACATTCAATGCAAATTTATAAGAAGAGGTGTGCAGTGCGGGTGCGACGATCAATATTTTCCGTGTTTTGACTTTTATGTTTATCAGGATCGGCTAAGCAAAAGGATCGGCTAAGACCCGAAAAAAAATCTAATATGGCCCACATGAAGATGACGTTCTTATACACATGACTGAAGATGGTCGGCTCCGCATTTGAGTCGTTTCAGACATATTTGCTCCCACTTTTCCTTGCTTATCTACGAGGAGAGATAACCATTATGGACCCACTGAGACAATCTCGAATGGAACTTTATTTTTTACTCCAAATTTTATTTTAGAGTAAATAGGACTGCATTTTCAATTCCAAAATGAAGTAAAAAATAGGATTACTCCAAATATGAAATAATGCTCTATTTTTAAATCACTATTCCATTTTTTAACTCTAAAATAGAGTAAGGTTGGAATAGAACTCAACCAGTAGCGGAGGCAAAAGAAAATTCCATTGGGGGCAAACTTAAATTTTCTTAAAGAACTAGGGCTAAATTGTAAAAAAATTATGATATATTATCAAAATTACATATAATTTTTATGGAATTTTTTTTAAGCATTGGGGGCATATGCCCCCCTCCTACATGCTGTAGCTCCGCCACTGAACTCAACTACATTTTAGAGTAAAAAATAGAATTATATATTGGAGATGTCCTAATAACTCTTTTTGGTTTCAGTAGAAAACCGACTCAATTTTATCTAGTGACTGAGTTTAATATATATAGAAAATTAATTGCTAAATTTATATCAATATTAATTTAAAAGTAAAAAAAAATTATATGTCATAATTATCTTTATTAATTTGATTACTTAATCTATTTCGTGATGAAATCACACGATCTCTAGGTTCAGTTAACCAAATCACAAAAGAACAACTGGTTAATCTTCATATTAAACTGGTTCGTCCAAACGGTTGCAAATTTATCAACCAAAGAAGAAGCAACAATTCATTATCATACAAAAAGAGAAGGGGGGAACAACGCCTCACTTATGTCCTTACAATAACCAAAAAGAGAGAGAAGAAGAAAGAAAAACTAAAAGCCCTTAGGCAGTCGTTGCGGGATCCTTAGGGAGCTCTGTCGCAGAAGTTGTTGATAACTAAGAGATCTGTTGGGAGACTATTCAATTTCTTGACAACCTCGTTCGACATTAGGTCGGCGTTGCTGCCAAACTGATTTATCTCGTGAGGCACACCCGACACGTCAACTAACAGAGTCGAGGTCTCAAGCTGAGCAGAAGATGAAGTTGGAGGAGGCGTAGGACGAGAGGGAATCCACACTAGAACGAGAGAAACCTGGAAGTTATCACCGATGTATGGGTCTCAATCTTCTCGAATTCGGCATCCCACTCCTCTTTCTTTGCCGGGAGGCCGACCACGATGTCGTCAGAGATGGGAACCCCCCTCTCATCTCTAAGCATCTAAAGATACTCGAGGGGCCACATGTACTTGCTCAAATTCATATAGTCCGTCTTCACAGCCTCCTTGGCATAAATCAGCCTCTTGAACTCTGGAGACTTCCCGCCTTCTTGAAATGTTTCCGCTTTAGTTTGGCCATTTCAGCAATCAACCCCTTATTGCTCCCCTTGATCTCCTTGGGATGAGCTTTAAATAGCTCGGCCTTCTCCTTGAGCATGGCAAGCTGCTCTTTGAGTGTTTTTTCCTTAAGATCTCATAAGTCTCCACGAGAAGGCGGGAAGTCTCCAACGCCTTTTTCTCCTTGGCAAGGTCCTCCATGGTCTGAGCAACTTCCTTCTTCAAATTCCGATTAATATCACTGGCCTAAGAATTTTTCAATGATATTGTCTGCGTAGAAAGAGGCGGAAAACCAAACTAACAATACTATCAAGTCATAAGACAAGAAGAACAAATATAGACCTTACGTGAACTGACGACTTTGTGATATCCCGGTAAATGTCCGCTTTGTAAAGCTTCGACACCGAGCAAGGAGAACGAACATCAATCAAAATTTGCCAATCGAGCTTGGTGCAGGAGAACTCGTCCTCAAGCAACAACTTCTCACCATCAAAAACGAGAATGCAGTCCTATTCTAGGGATCCGAAGATTGTTTTCCAATCCTCTTTCGCTTAGACGCTTCTAAGCTCCCATAACGCTCAATCGTATCATACATTCTCTTCTCCACCCGCGTCACGACATAAACGCTTGGCTCAGACGGAGCGAAACCCCTTGATTCTTAGGGTCAATGTTAGGAAGAATGACATCCACACCAACAAGAGGAGTCAAGCCTTTGGCCGCTCCCGTATCAACCATCTTGTTCTTCTTTAGGATCATCTGTCCAGAAGTCTCGGCGAAAATGTCACAAAGCTGCACCGCATCACGCTATCTTTTCTCGGCCTCCTCGTATGCTTTCTTCTTCTTCTCAACCTCTTTGGCCACATTTTATTAGCCTCTTTGGCCATTCTTTTGCCTCCTATGCCATTATTTTATCGGCATCACCGGAGGACCCTACCATCTTTTTCCTGCAATCAGAACCGAGAGAAGAAATGTATTGACCAGTACTAGGGCAACTGGAACCACCAAACTTATCAGACTCCAATTTTGTGTAGCTCTTCTTTGACATCTCAGTGACAAGGCTAGGAATCACTTTCCTTTCTTTTCCCATACTCTTCTTTAGCTGAGATGCTAAAAAAGGAGGCAAATGTAAGGAGTACATCCACCGATCTACTCCGATAAAAAAACGTAGGTAAGCAATCATCGACTAGCCTTGATCATTGGACTTCTTAAGCTTCTTCTAAACTACATCGGGCCAAGTCTCATGACCTAGTTTCTTGAACTTCTCAGAAGCTCCGGACGGCGATCTGCAGTTTAACAAAGCAAACAAAATTATTAAGACAGACACATCCCACTAAAATTAATTAAATGGTTTAGTTAACTACCAATAGCTATATTTCATTCATTGAAGATCGAAAAACTCGGATCCGGAAGCGAGTGTTTATCTGCCTTGACAAAAATGTAACTCCTCTGCTGATATATCATGGTTTTTACATGTTTTAAGCCATGATATAAGTGTGTTTTATAGTCCTTTGTCGTGTCTTTGGAGTCATTACAGGTGTTTATTAGGTACATGCACGTTTGGAGGATTATTGGAGATATTGGAGCATTTTGGGCAAGTTTTGGAGCTTAAGCCGAGAGATCTGATTTCACCAAGTCTGGACGACCAATGCATCGATCGATGCATTATTGGCATCGATCGACACACCTCTGCGCTAGCACATTAATGAAGACTTTGGGAAATTGCAGTTTTGCACCAGAAAGTTCCAGTATTTACAAGAAGACCCCAAGTCGTGATTAGGCCATTATAATTAGGTTTTTGGTGTTTTATTTTAGATACGCTTTTCAGACGCTTTCATATTTTGAGCATAGAGATTTTTAGAGCTTTGGGGCTGATCTGAACCTGTATTGCTTCCTGCTTTTGGAGAAGATTTCGAACCCCTTTAATTCTTTACTCTCTATTTATGCAATTTACTTATTCATTGATTTGTGTTTCATTGATCATGTCTGAGTAGATTCATAGTTAGGTTTAGGGATTCTCATAAGGGTTTTCATGACTTGCTAGATTAATTTATTCAGTAAAGGATTCACATCTAATTTGTTCTTCAACCTGAATTGTGCTTAATACTAGTTTCTAACCTGATCACTTAGAATCTAGACTTTAGGTTTATAAATTGACACGAAAGTGTGGTTTAGAATCTGATCTATTTAGGTTGAGCAATTTAATTATCTGCAAAAAATTTGGTTTAATTGAATTGTGAACAAATCGAACCTGCACTTAATGCTAGTTTAATCTGTTAGGAATTGCAAAAAAATTTGGGTTTATGCTAATTGGACTTAGAGAATTATCGCAACGAAAGTTGGTTCATTCTATATATGTGTTTGAGTTCTAGAACTGAGCTTAATTTGATCCTGACTGATAATTGATCTGCTTGTCTGATTTCCTGAGAACTCCCTAGACTTGACGCTACTGATTTACTTTCTGTTTAGTTATTTACTTTTCTGATTTGCTTTCCTAGCTTAACTTGACATTCTATAGTCTATCGTATGATTTCTTGAGTCTCTGTGGTTCGACCCCTAGATACTACAATTGTTCTGTGCACTTTCACTGTTAACTTAGGGAATTAAACTCTGAGCGTATCAAGTTTTTGGCGCCGTTGCCGGGGACTCTTTTGAGTCCTCGATAGATTTGAATTTAAAGTTTAGACTAGGATTTTCGTTTTTGTTTTTGTTACTAATTTCTCTCTGTTTTTGTGTCTTTCAGGTCTGATATCGCTTAGCATCGATCGTCGCATCTTTTGAATCGATCGACACAAGGCGAACCCGAGTTTGAAACGATCGTTGCAGACCTTTGCATCGATCGATACAGTGCGATTACCGACTGTTTATGCAGAAGCGTGAGACCAGAAGTGATCCGAACGCGAACGTGAATCTCAGACTTGAGGAGCTTGCGAAACCTGAGAGAACGAACAGAAAGGGTCAAAGAACAAGGATGATGAACAATCGTTTGATTTTGAGACCTGATGCTGAGGGTGTTCTGAGAGACCGATAGAACAACCGGTACAACGATGAGGGGAAAAGGATCGATGATGAGGGACATGTAATCCGTGATCCTGAACAGCCTCAAGGTCAGATGCAGATGATTAATCCTCCTGCTGCTGAGAGGACTCTTGCTGACTACAACCGTCCCGATGAGTTCTATGCTAACCGGTCAGCAATTGTACCTCCTGGCTTTGAGAGGAATGACTTCGAGATCAAGAATGTTTACTACTCTATTCTGAGGAAGAATCCTTTCCATGGTCTCCCACACGAGCAACCCATGGACCATATTGATGATTATGAAGACTTCGTCACTGGGATGAAGTACAATGGGGTAAACTATGACTACTTGTATCTCAAACTTTTCCCCTATTCTCTCGTTGGAGATGCTGCAGCTTGGCTGAAACAACTTCCACCTGGGAAGTTTACTACTTGGGATGCTGTGAAAAGTTAGTTTTTGAGGCACTTTATGATGATGCTCGCTCTGATCAGTCGAGACAGGATATTCTCACCTTCACCCAATGTCCTACAAAGTCTCTTAAGTCTGCTTGGATGAGGTTTAAGAAGTACCAACGTGACTGTCCTCATCATGGATTCACAGAAGTGACGCTGCTGGGCATATTCTTCAGAGGAATTGATCTCCATTACCAGTCTGCATTGGATAATGCCAGCAATGGCAATTTCAATACAAGGACTCCTGAGCAGGCTAAGACGCGGATTGATAACTTGGTTAGCAGCAATAGCACCAAGACTGCTGATAGAAGAAGAAAAGAGTCTGGTGAAAAGGTTGATAATCTGGAGATGACTGATATCAGGAATAAGCTGGACACTGTTCACAGTTTGTTGACTGGAAAGAAAGTTGTCCACTTTACTCAAGAAGTTGAAGTGTTTGAGGCTGAAGAAGATCACCAGGAAGAAGATGTGAACTATGTTGGTGGTTTTCAGGGGAATAGATTTGGAAATCAGCAAAGTAGAGGAGGCTACAATGGAATGGGTCAGAGAGGCAACTTCACAGGAAATCAGAATGGCTCTGGTTTCACTCCTAAGTCTCAGTACCAGCAGCCTTATCAAGGTACTAATAGCCCTGGAAACAACACTACAAGCTTCACTAGGAACTATGGATCTTCATCATATCAGCCTACTCCTCCTAAAAATGAGCAGAATGATAAGATGATGGGACTATTGGAGCAGCTTCTGGAAGGTCAACAGAAGAGTACAGTAGATTTTAATGGCAAAATGGATTCTCTGTACCTGGATCTTAATGGGAAGATAGATGCCATAAGCTCTCACGTGAGGCAGTTGGATACACAAGTGAACCAAATTTCAAGCTCAGTCAAGGGAAAGAATGTCATGGACACCCACATCAAAGCTTGGTTAGTTCATATTGATGATGGATCAAACAAAGGAGAGAAATTTGAGTTTAATACAGCTGAACTCGTGGAAGAAGCAGAAAACACGAGAGTTTTGATGAATTAATTGCATCGACTGTTGCACCATGTGCATCGATCGTTGCATGTCGTGAAGCAGCCGCACTTGTTTCTACTGGTATTGCGGAAGAGAAGGCTCACAAGCCTACTACACCTTTCCCTGAAGTGTTTGAGATATCTCATCAAGAACTTGATGAAGCCAGACAGCTGGAAGTAATGGATGAGAAGTTGGAAGAAGATCCACAACCTGATGATCCACCATATCACCCTTGTGTGCAGAGATACTTGGAGAAGATGCTACCTATGGACGAAAATGTTGAAAGATTGGGTGATAGTGGTCCCTAAACAAGTCAGTGATGTGTTGATGATTCAAATCCCCAAGAAGCTATCTGATCCTGGTATATTTGTGCTGAGTTGTTCCATCTTTGAGGATAGCTTCAGGCGTTCCTTGTGTGACTTAGGAGCTTTTGGAAATCTCATGCCATACTCTGTGGCAGAGAAACTGGGGATGACATATTTTTCACCTACTAGGACCTCTCTGGTCCTAGCTGATCAGTCAATAAGGATTCCGGAAGGAGTTCTTGAGGATGTCCCAGTCAGAGTTGGAAACTACCTAGTTCCGACAGATTTTGTGGTGCTTAAGTACGATAGTGAGCCAGATGATGCTCTGATACTTGGAAGACCTTTCTTAGCCACAACTGGTGTGAAGATTGATCTGAGGTATGGTCTGATTGATCTCCATCTGGGAGATGAGCCTCTACGCTTTGAGATGGATATGCTGCGCAGGCCAAAGATTGATGGTCAAACCTTTAGCATTGAGGATGGGCAGGAAGCGCAGAACAGTGACACTTTAGTTTCTGATCCTGGAGAGAAGAGGATGGTGGTTTCTGAAGATTCCACTATAACATCTTCAGAGCTTGCAACTGTTTCTAAGCAGAAAGCTCCTGACATTAGAGCCTCACCAAAGCAAAGGTACGCGTCTTCCAAACTCAGTTCTACTGACTTTACTGCTGTGAATGAAGGAGAACATCACATCACTTCGTTTCTTGGACGAGCACACGCTGACAATGCTTACTCTCCACCTTGGATGAGAAGACTTTCGCAGAGGCACTCACAGCCTCTGTCGAAACCTCCTGGAGCCTGATCTCGTTCGTCCGGTCAAACTAATGACCTTAAACAAGCGCTGAGTGGGAGGCAACCCACTGTTTCGTTTGTACATATTCTTTTTGGTGTTTTTGTTAGGATTTTACGTTTTTTTTTCATTTTTGGTGTGTTTTAACTGCATGACTGGAAAGAGCGTTAGGATGGTATATTACAGAGCATTTGGGAGTTCATGCGTGGCTGCACTTACAGGAGACAGCCACAGGTTCATCAGCCTGTTCCTGTTCGTCGTCGTCGCCAGCGTTCTCCGACTCATGTTGGTTCGAACGGTTCTGACCCTTATGCTGGCATTGATTATGAGAGCGAGTGAGATTAGAGTCCCATTTCAGACTATCGGTTATGTTCCTTTTTCACTTTTTCTTTTGACTTATCTTTGCTTCTTGTTGGTACTTATGTTTGGGATGATGTGCTTGACTTTAGAATATTTTTTGCTTTGATTTTGCTTGTTTGCGATGTTTTCAGCTTTCAGGTTTGAGTTTTGTGATTTTTCTCACGGACTAACTGCTAACTGATCCGATGGAATCGCAATGCAACGATCGACACGGTCCTGTGTGTCGATCGTCTCAACACGAAAAAAATTTCGCAGCGATCGTCACAGTCATGAGTGACGATCGACACATATCGCAAATCGCCCTGCAACGATCATCGCAGTCCTGAGCAACGATCGATGCAGGTGCGAGAGAGGTAAAACCGACAGAACCCAACTCATCCTTTAATATTTTCTTCTTTTACCGATCCTAAGCTTGACACTACTGGGGACAGTGTGTTTCAAGTGTGGGGGAGGTGGTACTGACATTAATCTTTTTCTTTTCTTAGAGTCAGTTGTGTCTTTTTGTGTCAGTTTTATCGAGTCAAAACAGTTTGAGTAAGAGACAATGAATTTTTGAAAAGCCAACAACACTTGCAGGAACTTAAGTAACCATTGGGATGAGCTTGCAGATGCATCTATGACTATTAGAAAACCCCAACGCAGATCAGCCTACTGAGAACACCAACATCACTTCAGGTATCATAGGATCCTTTACTGACTTCACCCCTAATCTTGACTTAATTTTCTCACTCAGGGGCTTGGTGTCTCTGGATCGGATTCCTCTGATGTGCTTGACACAGCCTATAATCCTGTCTGAGTATGGTTCCTTTTTCCCCTTCCTTGAAAGTAAAAAAAAAAAAGAGATAAGAACTGAGGATAAGCTAGTAGCTTCGAAGAGGTCGCGGGAGTGGTAGAGACCCCCTATTACTGTTGGGAATGTCCTGAAATCTACTGTACTATCTCTAGAAAGTATGATAAATGTCGAGATCAGACATAAGTCATAAATACTGGGTGATCATGATGACTTGCTAGAGCCCGCTCATGATCTATAAGTTTAGGACTTATTACCAGTATTGTATGATCCCGAAGGGTCACACACCATAGCTAACGGGAAAGTTAAGATGGAATTAATACGGTAAGATGCTAAGGCATTTACTGTATTTGTACAGAGAGTTGGGCAGACAACAAATGGGCTTTTGTCTGATTTGTGTCTTGGGTCCAAAAGTCTAATGGACCATTAGTTTAATTAATTAAACTTGGGCCCATTAGTGAATCAATAAGATTGCAACATGGGTATTGTAACCCTAAGCTTTTTTTTGGCGATTTTGTGGGTGTGGCCGCAGGGCCTCTCCCTCTCCAATCTCTCTCTCTGTTGATCATCCATCCGGTCTAGCAGCCATCCGTGCTTGTAAGCGTGTGGATACCGAGGAGGAACAGGTATTCATCTGTTCGTTGATCTCGACATTACAATCATTCCGCTGCAAAAGGTAATGTCCAGGTTTGTGTTTATGATTCAGTTACAAGAACCTAGATCTGTTTAAGATTATGTGCTAGGTTGCAATTTGGGAATTGAACCTTGAATAAAACGCATAATCCTTCAGTGGTATCAGAGCCAGGTTATTAGGTTGCTTGTAATTTGGATCATAACTGAATCAAATGTTGATTTTTGAATCATGTTGTTGACTTTTTTCAATTAATTATGAATCGATTGTTTAATTATATGACAAAATCGTTTTGTTCATAACGATAGAGGAAAGAATCGTTTTTTTGTCCTCTTGTGATCGTGATCGATTTTTTTTTTTTTGATTTGGTAAAGTTAAAGTTGTTGTTGATATTAATTATCACTCGATTGTTGTTGACAAAGAGAAACTTGTTAGGGTTTGATAGATGACAATTTGGTTTTGTCTTCTTGTGGACATCATGAAACGAATTGGAATGTGATCGTATTAATTGTTTTTGTCAATTGTTAGCGATCGATGGTTAACCCAAATTAATTGTTTTTTTTTTTTGTGTGAATGTCATGATGTCATGATCGATTGTTTTTGTCAATTGTAAGCGATCGTTTTTGGTTAAAGACAAATTCATTTGAAAGCATTGAATTAATGTATGGTTCAAGCGGTTAACCTAAATCGCGGTTTGCTGGAAATTATTTAATACAATTGGTATTATTTAATTTCTGGTTAAACCGGATTGAAATTCAAAATTGAATTTTAACCTAAACCGAAGGCTGGTCTAAGTTTGATTTGGTTGGACCAAATAATTTAGAGCTGGTCTGGTTTAGTAAATAACCGATGGTTTCGATAGTTAATTTGGTCTTGGACCAGAATTAATAAACCGAATCGGTTATGTCAAATTATTGGGCCAACTGGAATTCTATGGTCTTGTGCCAAGAATTGGGCCTATAATTTGTGACCCAACCCGAAAATATTTATAAAATATTAAATTAGAAATTTCTATTTTTAGTATGTTACTAAATTTAGAAAGTTTCTAAAATAAGTAAGTTTCCCAAAATAGTAATCTTCTATTTTTGGAAATAAAACTTAAAATCCTCAAAAACCAATATCAAGCTTGGATGTCTTGCCCAATCTTGTCAGCTACTTAACGCTTATTCAATTACAGATATGGCTTACAGTGTGAGGTGTCTGTTTTTGCGTAAGTAAAGTAGTATATAGTCACTAATTTCATTGGGAGTCCCAGACTTTAGTGATTATTTGGCTGTAAGAGATTGGTTTCCTTGACTGGGCCATCGGGAGTCCCGGGCCTTGAGACATCTGGTGTATTGGGCCTTGGGCCCAATCCACAACCGAGAGTTATATGGATATAACTAGCTGTGTGCATGCTTACCAAGTAAAGCTAATTCCGGGTGACGGCCAGTGGCCCACTTTGGTTTTAGTTGAACATGGGTCTCGGAATCATTGCATTCTTATGAGGTTAAACAAAGAAATTTTGAATGCAATGCGAGTCTTCTTATAAGTTATTAAGATTACTCTTTTATGAACTAAATAACTAAAACTCTATTTATCTCTAAATTTCAGCTATGACGAGCCAAAACAATCAAAACACTTTCTCGATCCGGTATGTCCTTGAGATGGACAAACTGAACGGATCAAATTTCTTGACTTGGTCGCGGAACCTGAGGCTAGTCCTCAGGCAGGATAGAAAGGACTATGTCCTTGAGAGAACTCTCCCCGAGAGGATCGGGTCCAATGCCACTCATGCAGTATATGATGCTTGGAATAAGCATTATAATGATGCGGTAGATGTGCGTGGTCTGATATTGGCTACCATGGACTCAGACTTGTAGAAGCAATATGAGAACATGAAGTCGCCAATAGAGATGATCAGCAGCCTGAAATTGAAATTTCAGGAGCAGATAAGAGTGGAGAGATACCAGTTGGTTAAATCTCTCACTAGCTGCAAGCTACCAAATGATCATCCAGTAAGTCCTCATGTCAGTAAAATGATGGGTTACATTGATAACCTGAGGAAACTGGATTATCCAGTTAGCCAGGAATTGGCAACTGAGATCATTCTGCAGTCACTGCCGTCAAGCTATGATAAGTTCGTAAGGAACTATATCAAGAAAGGCTTAACGAAGACGTTGACTGAACTGCATGATATGCTCAAGACAGTTGAGCCAAACGTGAAGAGTACCCTGTACAATCTCATGAATGAGAAGGGTAGGTTTACTAAACCCAATGCTGACAAGGGTGAAGACAAAGTTGTCCAGATTTTGAATCATGGCAAGCGTGTGTCTTCTGAGCCCGAGTCAGATACCTCTTACGTTGGTAAGTGCTGCTACTGTAAAGAGACTGGGCATTGGAAGAGAAATTGCATTAAATTCATGGAAGATTATGAGGAGTTAAAGTCGATGTATGAGACTACTTCCTCAGGTATTCATGTTATTACTTCAAGTTATACCTTATAGGTATTGGATACTGGTTGTGGCACTGATATTTGTTATAATATGCAGAGCCTGAGCAACAGTAAAACGTTGAAGGAAGGACAAGTGGAACTGCATGTCTGGAAGGAGCTATGGATGCTGCCTCAGCCATAGGGTTTTCACTTGTAGATACCTTTGAGGCTTGGTTTTGTATTAAGTAATTGCTACAATGTACCTGCTTTAAGCAGAGTTGTCTTTCATTTTCTTGTAAGAATTTGAATGTTTTTCATTTTGATAAAAGACAAGTTTTGTTCTTTTGATCTTAATGAAATATTAATTGTAGCACGCTATTCAAGGAATGGGTTTTATATCTTAAACCATAGAGTGCCTAAAATGTAACATAAATACCGCAATTGGTTTAAATCTGATGAATTAAACCTGATTTTTCTTGGCATAAATGTTTTGGTCACATAGAGTAAGTCAGATTCAGAAACCCCATAGTTATGGACTTTTGGGCTCATTTGAATGGATATCTTATGAGACTTGAATTCTGCTTACTAGACCAAAAGACAAATGGCCCATCTTAGCCGAGCTAGAGAAAGGCCCAAAGGCTTATTGGAGATTGAACATACTCATGTATGTGGTCCGATGAGCAGTAATGCCAGAGAAAATTTCCTGTACTTCATTGTCTCTACTGATTACTTCAGTGAGTAAGACTGTGTTCATTTGATGAGACACAAGTCGGAATTCTTTGACATGGTCGAAAGAGTTCCAGAATGAAGTATAGAATCTGAGTGACAGAAGTATTGAGACTCTGGATTAGATCTCGAGTGAGAATACTTAAGTCATTGATGGTGTGATCATCTGAATGAGTGTGAAGTCGTTTCACAGCTCATTTCTCCTGAAAACCTAAAGGTGTTTCTGTGAGAAAGAATCAGATCTTAATGGAAATGATTAAAGATGAGTCACACGAATCTTCCATGATATTCTTTAAGAATAACGCTCTAGAAATATCTAAGTTTACGCTGAAATAGTTCCACCAATATCAGTTGAAAGACACCACATAAATGTGGATTGGAATCGATCCAAATTCGTCTTTACTGAGTATTTGTAGTTGTGCTACTTCGCTGGTTGTCCTAGGGAAACCAAGGCTTGTTACTTTTACGTCCATTCTGTTTTCTAAGAAGGGAAGTTATTTTCCAAGAAGAACAGTGGGAGTAAAAGTGTAACTCGAAGAAATTCGAGAAATACAGGAGGCTGCTCAACCTGTTGAGGAAGAGCAGCGGATGGATTTACAGATTTCTGTAGAATCTACACCTGTAGAGCCTGAAGTTCGCAGATCTAAATGAATCAGTCACTAATCCGAGAGTGATTTCTCGTCATTAGTTGAACCTGATGATCATTGAAAGTTGCCATGATCTGATGATCATTGAAAGTGACGAACCTGCGAAATTCACAAAAGCGAAAGTGAGCCCGGACTCCGAAAAATTACACTATGTGTAAGTTAGCTTCATTGATCCATTCATGGATGGAAGCAAACATATCGGAGTTGGAATCTTCGTTCTGCTGAAGTAGTCAAGGTTTTGACTTGAACAGGAACGAAATGGAACTGTGCGTTTACTAATAGATAAGTGGGAGCGATGTTGCATTTCTCATAGTGTATGTCAATGACATACTAATTCTCGGAAATAACGTCCCAATACTGCAGTCGGTAAAGGACTGACTTGGGAGTTGGTTTTATGATTGACATGGGTAAAGCCACGTATGTTCTTGGATTTTGGATCTAAAGATAGAGATTCAAAAGAGCTGGTAGGACAAAGTCAGGATTCTTAAATTGACAAAGTCCTACACGTTTTCAGCACTCCAAGAAGGGTTTTATGCCAATGTCACATGGCAATATGTTAAGCAAGAAACAGTATCCTACGATATCTGCTGAGCTTGAATGCATGGATGAGATTCCATATGCGTCGGCAATTGGATCTATCATGTATGCCATGACACATACTTTTTTTGATGTTGCTTTATTGTTAAGCAAGACAAGTAAAGACCAGTCAAATCCAGCAAAGAATCACTGGATTGCCGTAAAGAATACCCTAAAGTATTTGAGGAATACTAAGGATAAGTTCTTGGTTTACGGAGAAAGTGAGGTGCTACAAGTCGATAGAGTCTGAAAGGCAAGTTTCCAATAGACAAAGATAATTCCTGGTCACAGTCCGACTATATCTTATGTCTGTCTGGCGGTGCAAGGCACTGTTGCTGACTCCATGACTTAAGCTGAACATTTCGCAGCTTGAGAAGCGGCGAAAGAGGTTGTTTGGATAGAAGAGTTCATCACTGAACTTGATGTGATTCACAGCATAGATGAGACTAGCTGCACATCAGAGATCCAAACACCTTGAGGATAGGTATAACCTATTCCGTGAGATAAATGACAGAGATGTTAAGTAGATAAGCAAGTTTCATCGTATGAGAACGTTGCTAATCTATTAACGAAGCCACTCCTTAGGCCTAAGCACGAGTCGCGGACTGTAGCTGTAGGATGAGTGAAATTAAGATGTAGTCTTAATTTCAGTGGGAGTTTGTAAAGGGCTTTACTTAGTTGTTTTGAAAGGTTCATGTAAACATAATATTTTATGTTTATGAAATCTATGATTTCTGGATTATTTTAACTGTGATATAAATAATCGTTCCAAAATGATTCATGTCATTATATATGGGCCATCGAAGTACATGAGTAGACTTGATCCTGAAACCCCATATTTGACGAAATGACATAAATCATAGTGTCCATAGTCGAAGGTTGTTGAAATTGGAACACCAACAACCACTTGAGACTAAATTGTGTTGAGACTTATGACCAAGTTTCGAGGGGTCATAGATGCGCGGCATCAAAGTCGACACATAGGTATATGTAGGGGAGCATATGACCGGACATGGCCCGCTGATGAGAACTCTACAAGATATTAATATCTGTGTCATAAGAGGTTCTCATATACGACTATAGAGTATAGTCCTTAGACCTGAGTTCGCATGCATGTGGCTGCACATGGAGTGATGCGCTTTGATCATTGTCTAACGCTGTTTCGTAACTGGGAGCTATAAGGACCTTGGTTGGGTGTATTATAAAGTGTGTAGTTCATAGTGATGGAACAAGATGGGATTTGTCCCTGCCGTATAACGGAGGAAATATCTCTAGGCCAATCGGAGACTTGATAGCTGGTAAGAGAGTGGCCACTCCCAAACGGACTTGCCCAAGTCGTTTGCATTGTCAGTATCAAATCTGTTTCGATAAACATGGTCTGGCTATATAAGGATGACACGCAACTTGCCTTATGCCAGATCGAGATATTGAGACACAAGGATTAGGGAATGTAGGATTCCAGTACAATCGGGAGATTGTTGGGAATGTCCTGTGTAGGATTCCAGTACAAGTGGGAGATTGTTGGGAATGTCCTGAAATCTACTGTACTATCTCTAGAAAGTATGATAAATGTCGAGATCAGACATAAGTCATAAATACTGGGTGATCATGATGACTTGCTAGAGCCCGCTCATGATCTATAAGTTTAGGACTTATTACCAGTATTGTATGATCCCGAAGGGTCACACACCATAGCTAACGGGAAAGTTAAGATGGAATTAATACGGTAAGATGCTAAGGCATTTACTGTATTTGTACAGAGAGTTGGGCAGACAACAAATGGGCTTTTGTCTGATTTGTGTCTTGGGTCCAAAAGTCTAATGGACCATTAGTTTAATTAATTAAACTTGGGCCCATTAGTGAATCAATAAGATTGCAACATGGGTATTGTAACCCTAAGCTTTTTTTTGGCGATTTTGTGGGTGTGGCCGCAGGGCCTCTCCCTCTCCAATCTCTCTCTCTGTTGATCATCCATCCGGTCTAGCAGCCATCCGTGCTTGTAAGCGTGTGGATACCGAGGAGGAACAGGTATTCATCTGTTCGTTGATCTCGACATTACAATCATTCCGCTGCAAAAGGTAATGTCCAGGTTTGTGTTTATGATTCAGTTACAAGAACCTAGATCTGTTTAAGATTATGTGCTAGGTTGCAATTTGGGAATTGAACCTTGAATAAAACGCATAATCCTTCAATTACCTCCTGTGCATCCATGGAAACATGTCCAAAGTTGCACCCCGAATAAAAAGGGAAGAGCACTTATAAAAAAAATGATACCCAGTGGGGAAAAATCAGTTGCTAAGGAAGGAAAGGAAAAGAAAGGAACCAGAAATCGATAGTTTGGTGGTCAGGTACTGACTGGGTTGAGTCCATGTGTCCTCTGATCGATACTCCCTTTGTGAGACCGCACTTAATTGCTTATAGAGGTCAGTAGGGTGAATTTGAATGCTTGAATGTGATTGTGGAGTTTACTCGGGACATTTGCTAAGTGTGGGGGAAGTACATGTTGGTCTTGATGTCTGCAGGTGAATCTTTCATGTGGCTTACTAAGGGGAATCTGAGTGTTGTGCTTTTAAGATGAAAGGAGTTTCTGAAGTTTTCAAACTTCTTCACCACATTCTAGTTTTCTGTTTTGATTGAAGGCAAGCAAAGGCTAAGTGTGGGGGAGTCAATCCCAGAATCTGATAGGCTTCTCTCTCACCGCCAACCCAAATTTCTTCCTCAAATTAATCGATATACCAGTCGGTCTCACCAAATGAATGTTCATTTGACCGAAGCCCTAGAAAATATCGACAGTCAAAGGAATCCGGGAATTTTGCCGAGTTTTAGAAGACTTGTTAAATCTTATACCTCACATAGTAATCCACCATTAGCCTTGGTAGATGTAATCATAGATGAACCAAAATAAAAAGGATTTGTAAAGACATGCATAACCTGAAGGAGCATTCCACAGACACTGAGGAGTAGGAAGCATAAAAGATACATCCTCAAATTCACATCCAAGCAAAGTTTTCAGGTCATCTAAAGACTTCCCATCATAGAAGGTCAGCAACATGCCGAAGTTATTGTCAACATCGGCAACACAAGGACGGATCTCTTCTTTGTCCTTCACCTTTTAAGAAGCCCGACAGGAGGACACCACCCTCCGGCTAAGCAGAACTGATATCTTGAATATGATGATGACTGATCAATGACGTCAGTCTATGTGACTCAGCTTGACGCCAAGCTAACTCGATTACATGACTCGGCCGATCATTAGTTGAGATACTCATTGAAGGAGAAGGGGGGGGGGGACTTTCACGCCTTTAACTGCCACCGTTGTTAAAACTGGAAAAGGGCTCACTGATTCAGCTCAGATACAGCGCAATATAAAGTTTGGTGAAATGCAGGAGGTAAGCAGGTATGGAGAAGTAAATAAAACAAGAATACGAGAACTAAATAAAGGAGATCGGAGTAAAAGAGGAGACAAGGTACCTAAGATTTTATTTTTGGTAACAAAATGTTAAAAGAGAAAAAGGAAGATAGTATTCATAGAAGCCAAGAGATGGTAATCTTCCGAATGACGCAACTTTATCATCCAAAGTATGCGACTCTGCAGCTTCATTTCACACGTGTTCAATCGCCATTGGTCGAATGTCTAATAAGAGAATCACACCCGGCAACTTAAATGCTCTAGAAGCTTGTCAAAATATTAACGATAATAAAGAGGATTAAAAGAAAATATTAATTCAAGCCGATCTAGTTGTCATGCCGAGCACCCATTTCTTTGCAATTCTCGAGCACGCCTTTGATCTACCTCGCCGAAAGGGGGCTTACTGTTGGAGGTTGGTTTAGCACCCCTTCAATATCCCAGTCCAACAACAGAATGCAGCCCACCAAAAAAACGAGGACCATTTAGAGGACTTCGACCAAGCTACAAAAAAGAAAAGAAGTTAGATGTTAATAAAAAAGAACAAGATTAAGACAAAACTCCGAAAACGAAGAAAAGTCCAAGAATATCCGAATTTAAATTTATCTGTATCAGAGAGATTCTAGTTTTTCGAACTAGATCTATTGATATAAATATACTTCTCTTGTAAGTGAAAACAAAAACTTGTACTTCATTAATTCATAGCAGAAAAATTGAACAATCAATATTCCAACTTTAAGACAATAAAACGACTATATTTTCTTGTCATTCTGCTATTGCCTTAATGTCCTTCATCTTATTAAATACTTCGAACCAAAACTTAATTAATTACATAATTAATCTTTGTGACAGTTCACCTTCAACACTATGTTAGGAGAACGAAGAACAAGGTCAGGAGATACAGAGGAGTTGGCGCCACTTGAAATACCAAATACTGATGTCATCACCTTCTTTCAATATGTTTTTTTAATGAATGTAAAATTATTATTCAATCAAAAAACCTGTTGTACAACATTGTGTTACTTTTTGTTCAGATTTTCTTTTTCGAAAACAATCATACAACGTAAAGAAAAAATCAATTATCTATGTTGTTGTAGATAGTTCGAACCATCTTCAAAGCCCCTCAATATAAGCCTTTTCTCCTGTTCTATATATAAGGATCAGCCTGTTTTGAACATTTTTATCCAAGGACTTACTGGGATTGAGACACGCTCTCGTTTTGCATGATGAATGTTGTTTCTTTCTCTCCATAGATGATAAACTTTTGACTGAAAAGTATATTTACTTTTGATTTTATCAAACATATTCTCTGATATTAGCTCGATCACCTTATCCCATTCCGCTGAAAACTTATCATCCTAGAGTTTTTCGGCTATCTTTTTCCAGACTTGCAGCGAGTATTCATCTCAGATGCTTACTCTTTCTTTGGAATAAAAGCCAAGATCGTAGTATTCAAATGTTTGGAAGGAAGCCTTTGTGAAAAAGACTTGATAGCCGCCGTAAAATCGCTTCCAACGACTGACCATGTTGCTTTAAAAAATTTTTACTTGTATACCCATCTAGCCCTGGAGACTTATTATTTGGAATTGCAAAAAGAGTATTTCTTATCTCGTCGTCCGATATTTCCCTTAGCATCATATGATTATCCTCCTCTGAACAGTGAAAACCGATAAATCAATCAACTGATCGACTGATATTCCTTTATAGTTTTTGTTGCGGTAAAAATCCCCTCGATGAAATCATTTCTATCGACCCATTCGACTTTTCTTCCGACCAAACTTCAAAGGAACGTGCCAATGGACTAAGGATGAAGATTGGACGTGAGTTTTCACTTATGGTCCAACCCAATCAAGAGTTATCTGAGGAAACGTCCGTCTGCATGATCCGGGCCATACCATGACCGCACCAAGGAAGGAAAAGCGGCCGAAAAGTCACTCTAAGGAGTTTGCGGGATCCGAAGAGTTCTTTGACTCTATTTAATTTAGTCTTTGGTCTTTGCTATTAATTACTACAATTTTAGTCTCTTTACATTCTAGTTGTCTTATAAGTACCAAACTCTTATTTCATTTTGAAGACATCGATTTTTATCTTCTTCTTTGAGAGTTCATCTCTTTGTTCTTGGTTGAACATTTTTCGTTTCTTTGGCAAGGGTTACTTCCAAAGCAACAAACCTTCTTAGAGTTCGTTGTCAAGGGTTACTTCTTCGATCCTCTTTGAAGTTGGGGAATACCAAAGGCCATCCGCAAACTTTGACGGTCTCCTTCGATCCACCACTGATCCGTGATCAGATTATCATTCGATCCAACAAAGAGTCTATCCTATCCGGGAATCTATCAAGTGGTATCCGAGCCACTCTTTGTAGGTATCTTCTATCTTTTCATCTTCTCATTTCATCTACACCATTTCTTAAACACTTCTTATATTTCTATCTAGTATTTGGGATTTGGGCCAGTTCATTTCATCTATCTTAAAAAAAAAAAAATTAAGAGTTTGAACGATTTACAAAAAAAAAAAAAAGAGTGTTCTTAAGTTCTTAAAAGCTGAGGAGAAATCCAGCCGGCTGAGGAGAAATCCTGCCTTGAATTGGTAAAGGCAAATCCCACCAAAAATCTTTCAACTTCCTATCTTCTTCTTCTTTTCCCCCTTGTTGCTTCGAGTACTTGTGGAATTGGCTTGAGTTTGTTTGCCGAGAACATTGAGAGATTACTCGGAGTGACCAGCAAAACACTTGTGTGGGAGAGTTTAAACACTTGAGAGTGAGAGTGTTTTCTTTAATTCGTTTTTTTCAAAGTGTTTCCAGGGAACTATGGCAAGCACTGAAGAAGAACGGGATGACAACCCTAGGAGCGGATTGAATCGCGCCCAAATAAAAGCCCTTAGCGACCAAATGGCGAGACTAGTGACTGAACGTATGGAGGAACTACACGTCCGGCTTGATAGGATCCATGAAGATCAACAAGGACGACCTCAACGATCTGCACGAAGGAACCGGACAGAGAGACGGACCACCCGGTCAGCTAATGACCAAGATGAAGAAGAATCTGAGGAGGATCGATCCATTGTCCGATCAAGGAGAGGCCACGGTAACCAATAGGATGAGAACCCATTTGGTAGGAGACTAAGTGACTGCCTTGGCAATCTTAAGCTCAGAATTCCATCCTTTCAAGGTAAGAATGATCCAGATGCATATTTGGAATGGGAAAGGAAAACTGAATTGGTTTTTGATTGTCAAAACTTTGCTGAACTTAAGAAAGTTAGATTGGCTGCTTCTGAATTTAGTGGTTATGCTATCAATTGGTATGATAATATTGTGACTCTTAAGAGGAGAATGGGTGAAAGACCAATTGCTTCTTGGGATGAACTAACCACTCTTATGAGAAAGCGATTTGTGCCTAGGCATTATCATAGGGATCTTCACCATAAGCTGAGACGGTTGGTCCAAGGAACCAAGAGTGTGGAAGACTATTTCTAGGAGATGGAGACCCTTATGCTTAAGGTGGACGTTGAAGAAGATTTGGATGCTATCTTGGCTCGATTCCTTGCAGGCTTAAACCGAGAAATACAAGACCGAATGGAGCTTCAGGACTTTGATAGTGTTGAGGACATGCTCCATAAAGCAATCTTGATTGAGCAACAAGTCAACAGGAGGGGATTTTCTAAACCGGCTTACACTCCAAAACCTAGCTACCAAGACAAAGGTAAGACTCTTCCTCAAACAAATTCTGGTTTTAAGACTAACGCTCCTTCTAGTTTGGACAAAGGCAAAGCCGTGGAATCCACGAGCAGAGCTAGAGATATCAGGTGCTTTAGATGTCATGGCCTAGGACACTATGCCAACAAATGCCCAAACCAAAAGATCATGATCTTGCTGGAAAATGGAGAGTATGAGTCCGAGGAAGAAAAGGTGGAACCAGAGGACACAAGGACAATCTTTGATGAGGAATCCGAACCATATGATTATCCGGCTCAAGGCCAACTTCTCGTGACCCGCAGATCACTTAGCGTCCAGAACAAACAAGCCGATCTTGAACAAAGGGAGAATCTCTTTCATTCTCGTTGTTTTGTTAAAGATAAAATTTGTTCTTTGATTATTGATGGTGGAAGTTTCACTAACGTGGCTAGTGATGTTCTTGTTAGGAAACTTGGACTAGAAGTGAGGCCGCATCCTCGACCATTCAAGTTGGAATGGCTAAACGAGGAAGGAGAATTACATGTCAAGGAGCAAGTCATGGTTCCCATTACCATTGGCCGGTATGAAGATGAGGTCCTATGCAATGAATTGCCCATGGACGCAAGCCATATCCTCTTGGGAAGACCTTGGCAGTTCGACAAGAAAGCCATTCATGATGGCCACACAAACTGCCACACTTTTGATCATAAAGGAAAGAAGATAACTCTTATTCCTTTATCCCCAGCCGAAGTACACCAAGATCAGCTTCAACTCAATAAGAACTGAGAGCAAGAGAAGCAACAGGAAACTACCAAAGAACCGGTCCGGAAATCCAACTTCTACATCAAGCCAAGTCAAGTAAGAAAAACTCTATTTTCTCAACAATCCTTTATCTTACTTGTGTTTAAAGAAACACTAATGGCTTCTAACCCAGCATCGGAGATTCCGAGTGAACTTCAAGCTTTGATGAACAGATTCAGTGACGTGTTCCCTGAAGAGACTCCTAGTGGTTTGCCACCCATCCGTGGGATTGAGCATCAAATTGACCTTGTGCCGGGAGCATCTCTTCCAAACCGTCCTGCTTATCGAACCAACCCGTTGAAACCAAGGAACTCCAGAGACAAGTGAACGACTTGATGGAGAAAGGATACATCCGAGAGAGTTTAAGCCCGTGTGATGTACCGGTCTTACTTGTTCCAAAGAAATATGGCACTTAGAGAATGTGTGTGGACTGTTGAGCCATCAACAACATAACAGTTAAGTACCGCCATCACATTCCTCGTCTTGATGATATGCTTGATGAATTGCATGGTTCCAAAGTCTTTTCTAAGATAGATCTTAAGAGTGGTTACCATCATTGTCGTATGAAAGAAGGGGTTGAGTGGAAAACGGCCTTTAAAACTAAACATGGGTTGTATGAATGGTTAGTTATGCCGTTTGGGTTGACAAATTCACCAAGTACTTTCATGAGATTGATGAATCATGTTCTTAGAGCTTATATTGGTGAATTTGTTGTTGTGTACATTGATGACATTCTTGTCTATAGCAAAATTTTGAATGAACATGTTAGACATCTAGAGAAAATCTTAGAAGTACTTAGAAAAGAAAGCGTGTATGCCAATGCTAAGAAATGCACTTTTGGAACAGATCACCTAGTTTTCTTGGGTTTTTTTGTAGGGGCAGATGGCATCCCAGTTGATGAGGAGAAGGTCAAAGCAATCCGAGAATGGCCAAGTCCCAAAACCATTGGCGAAGTCAGAAGTTTTCATGGCTTGGCCGGCTTTTATAGACGTTTTGTTCGGGACTTCAGCACGATTGCAGCCCCTCTCACTGAGGTTATCAAGAAGAACGTTGGGTTCAAATGGGAGCAAGCTCAGGAGGACGCATTTCAGACTTTGAAAGGGAAGTTAACCCAAGCACCATTACTTGTTCTTCCTGATTTTCTTAAAACTTTGAGATTGAATGTGATGCCTCAGGTGTGGGTATTGGTGCTGTTCTTATGCAGGAAGGAAAGCCCATTGCATTCTTCAGCGAGAAGTTAGGTGGTGCTACTCTCAACTATCCCACCTATGACAAGGAGCTTTATGCATTGGTGCGGGCACTTCAAACGTGGCAGCATTACCTCTGGCCTAAGGGGTTCGTCATTCACACAGATCACCAATCTCTACGACATCTCAAGGGCCAACAGAAGCTGAACAAAAGGCATGCACGTTGGGTGGAGTTCATAGAAACCTTTCCATATGTCACTAAGAACAAACAAGGTAAGGACAACATAGTGGCCGATGCACTATCTCGAAGGTATGTACTCCTATCCACTCTTGGAACCAAACTCTTGGGATTTGAATTCATAAAAGGCTTGTATGAAACCGATTCTGATTTTAGGGAACCATTCTTGGCTTGTCAAAAACATGGTCACGGCAAGTACTTCATCTTAGAAGATTTTCTGTTCTTTGATAATCAGTTATGTGTACCTCACTGTTCTTTAAGGGAATTGTTCACCAGGGAAGCTCACGGAGGAGGTTTGATGGGACATTTTTGACCAGCCAAGACATTGAAGGTGCTTGAGGATCACTTCTATTGGTCGGGCCTAAAGAAGGATGTGGAAAGGATTTGCAGCCGGTGTATCACTTGCAAGGAAACTAAGTCCAAAAATACTTCTCATGGTTTGTATTCTCCTCTTCATATCCCATCTCATCCTTGGACTGATTTATCTATGGACTTTGTTCTTGGTTTGCCTAAGTCTAGGACTGGTAAGGACTCCATCTTTGTGGTTGTAGATAGGTTTTCGAAAATGGCTCACTTCATTCCTTGTTTGAAAACTAATGATGCATCTCACATTGCCGACTTGTTCTTTAAAGAGATAGTTAGAATTCATGGCATGCCTAAGACCATTGTCTCTGATCGTGATGCTAAGTTCTTAAGTTATTTCTGGAAAACATTGTGGACTAAGCTTGGCACAAAACTTTTGTTTTCAACTACTTGTCATCCTCAAACTGATGAACAAACGGAAGTAGTGAATATGACACTTTCAGCCTTGCTTAGATCGCTTGTTAAGAAGAATATTAGGACTTGGGAAGAGAATTTGCCACATGTTGAGTTTGCTTATAACCATTCCATGCATTCTGCTACTAAGTACTCACCATTTGAGATTGTCTATGGCTTTAACCCTATGTCTCCACTTGATCTAATGCCTTTGCCTGTGACTGAAAGGATAAGTTTGGATGGAAAAAAGAAAGCCAAAATTGTCAAGCAGGTTCATGAGAAGGTCCGAGCCAACATCGAGGCAAAGACAAAGCAGTATGAGAAGTATGCCAACAAGGGCCGCAAACAAATGATCTTTGAGCCGGTCGATCTTGTTTGGATTCATCTAAGGAAGGAACGGAAGTCAAAACTTATGCCCCGGAAGGATGGTCCATTCACGGTTGTCAAGAGGCTCCATGACAATGCCTATCAACTTGATCTTCAAGATAAGTATGAAATTTCTCCTAGTTTCAACGTTGCTGATCTATCTCCTTTTTATGCAGATACTCCAGATTTGTGGTCAAATCCTTCTCAAGAGGAGGGGAATGATGGATTCCGAGCTAGGACGATAGATCAGGATAGCTCAGATGATGAGGAACCTCTTGGAACGCAGCTGGAACAAGGAGAAACTGAGGTTCGTCCAACCTTCCGCAGTGACCGCACGGCCGTGTACCGTATCGACACATCCGGGAATGAAGCTACATTTGGAACCACGACCAGATGATCGATTCATTCGACCGAGATGTTCTCTTTCTCGACCCAAATCCCATTCTAAGACTAATGGTCGTGACAGAAACGCGTTGGTCCGAGCTGAATCACCGGTGGGTCAGAACACTACCATTTCTATCGACCCATTCGACTTTTCTTCCAACCAAACTTCAAAGGAACGTGCCAATGGACTAGGGATGAAGATTAGACGTGAGTTTTCACTTATGGTCCGACCCAATCAAGAGTTATCTGAGGAAACGTCCGTCTGCATGATCCGGGCCATACCATGACCACACCAAGGAAGGAAAAGCGGCCGAAGAGTCACTCTAAGGAGTTTGCGGGATCCGAAGAGTTCTTTGACTCTATTTAATTTAGTCTTTGGTCTTTGCTATTAATTACTACAATTTTAGTCTCTTTACATTCTAGTTGTCTTATAAGTACCAAACTCTTATTTCATTTTGAAGACATCGATTTTTATCTTCTTCTTTGAGAGTTCATCTCTTTGTTCTTGGTTGAACATTTTTCGTTTCTTTGGCAAGGGTTACTTCCAAAGCAACAAACCTTCTTAGAGTTCGTAGTCAAGGGTTACTTCTTCGATCCTCTTTGAAGTTGGGGAATACCAAAGGCCATCCGCAACCTTTGACGGTCTCCTTCGATCCACCACTGATTCGTGATCAGTTATCATTCGATCCAACAAAGAGTCTATCCTATCCGGGAATCTATCAAACTATAAGAGTCAAGATACGGATCGATGCATAGCACTCGGAACCGAGCACGATCAGTACACGATCGTTTCGTACATACTGCTCGAGTGATTGATACGCATTTTATGCTCGAATCAAATATTCTGCTCGGTATCACGATGTGATGGCCCGCTCGGCATTGTGATCAGACCTTGAAATTCCTGCTCGGTCAATACGCGATTGTCTCCAGAAAAACCTGCTCGGCAAACATATCTGCTCGGTGCACCTCGCGATTTGTCATGTACTGCTCGAGGCGAATTGGTTTGTTCGACATACCGTGACTTGTCCTGATTGGCAATCGACTCCACCTGCGCGCGTCCTGCTAGGACACGAAAGCGTCTCCGCGGGTTGCGTTCTGCTTGGCTTACCGAGTGCTGATCAGCTCGATAAACCCTGATCGGACGATCACACAATCTTCTCGTGAACTGAAGCTGATCGGAGATGCCGCAAAAGATCCTACTCGGCGACCCGATCAAGTTGCCATGCTCGGCGTAACTTATTTTTTGCGTGTTCACTTATTCGGTCCAGCCAACTTCCCCATGATCTGCATGTCTGAACATATCAGCTTGGATCCAAACATGTCACGCCACTACCCGCAATGATCCGATCACCTACACATGCATCACACGATTATGTTCTACACGTAAACCTCAATGATCCGATCACCTACACGCGCATCACACGATTATGTTCTACATGTAAACTGAAGTTGTGTAAACCAACCATAATTAAATGTGTTATGACCAAACTGAATAAATCAAACCGTGGAAGGATAACAACAAAAGACGAAAAGATAAATCCGAACAGAAAAAGAGAAGATAAGCCCGAGCATAAAAAGGAAGATAAATACGAAAAGAAAAATACGTTAACAGGAAAATCTCCGAGAATCTTGCGAACAATTCTCTTCGAACCGACTAGACGCAACTATAAAAGAAGGAAGACCCCTTCGATCAAGGAAACACTCTTTTACCTAGCAAAAATTACTCATACCAATTTTGCTTTTTTCATTCTTGTACTTTTTTAAACAAAGATCAATAAAATTATCTTCGGATTTTTGTGTGTGTATTTATTTAGAAACTTATATTCCCTAAAAATTAAACCCTACAAGTTTCAATTGTGCAAATTCCAACCTCACAGTTCTCTGGTTTTCTTGTCAAGAATTCTATGAAAAACCTTTGAGCTTTATCTTTGATATCGTGTTTCTCCTTTAGGATCTCTCCCTTTTGAATTCTAATCGTAATCGCTGGATTGATTTATGAAATGTTGTGTTGTTTACTTCTTCCAATGTTAATAGCCTTTCCCATTTATCATAAGCTTCTCTTTCCTCCTTAATGGCCTCATCTGTAGGATTATGTAAAGTTTCTTCTTGCTTTTTACAAAAGTCTACATGTGCTTCCTTTGTCCGCTTGGAGAGATCGCCCGAAATGTCTTTACTTAAGTGTCGTAGGTGTGGTTTCATACTCTTTAGCTTTTTGTTTAGCTAAAGCTAAAATGAAGTCAATATGAACAGTGGCGTGATACTAGCCCAGAACTTCCCTACCACCTTGTGAAACTGCGGGATCGAAGTAAGAACGTTGGCAAAGTTAAATGGCTTTCTTCCTCCACCTTGTTCTGCCTCTTACGTAATCTTCACTCTTAAATGGTCTGAACATCCGCCTGCTTCAAACACATTGTAAGATTGTGGGAATTTAGCTATCCACTCCTCATTAGCTAATATCCTATAGAGTTTTTGAAAATGAGTTAATCATCTCTTTTGTTGCACCAAGTGTATAACGGTCCATGGTAACGAAGATCTTGAAAGGAGCAAACTGTAGCCATGTCTTTAAAGTCTCGCATCCTTACTGGAATTTCCGAGAGAGGGTCGTTGGATCTATTAAGTTCTATGGAATTTCAACCTAAAATCAATTGGGTAAGTGGAGTGGCTCATATCTCTTATATATTACTAATGACCCCTTCCAACTACCGATGTAGAACTTATGTCCTAATACGCCCCTCGAGATAATGGTTCTTTGGACATTAATATTGGAATGCTCGGGTTTGGATCGACGGCACCAATTTTGGGTCTGGGTTAACGATAGTTAGACCAAATTTGCGTCGGATCGGGTTGGATTGCATGGATCGGGCTCTGATGCCATATTAAGTTATGTGGGCTTCCAACCTAAAATCAATTGGTGATAAGTGGAGTGTCCCATATCTCTTATATGTTACTAATGATCTCTTCCAACTACCAATGTGGGATGATGTCCTAATAGGATCTCTCTTCATTGTCCAACACCTCATTGTTGTCTCCACACAATACCCACAACTTATTTTTAAGCATAGGAGAACCATGATGACTTCACAAATCATCTCATAATTCTTTCCTTTCCTCTGCTGTATTAAGAGCATATATAAAGCAACACAAAACTCTTCCTTCTTTCCCTCCATCAGAACCAAACAAGTGATTAATTACGTGCTTTTAAAAACTGAAGTTAACCTTACAGTGTACCTCCAGAGAATCCAGATGCGGCCCAATTTGTGATATTCATAGTTTATGAGCACCGACAAATCCTTGAAAATCATTGATATTAGTTTCTCAACTTTATTTTCTTTCACCATTGTCTCTAGTAAATATCCAAAATGCATTGTAATGCTACTAATCCAAGCTCGGATAATTGAATGTTTTGTTGGTTTGTTTAGACCGCGGACATTCCAAAAGACATCTACATAAGTTATTTTCTAGAGACTCTTTTACTCGCAGCCCAAAACACTGGAAGAAAATTGTGAAATAGCCACGAACTAGCCACAAAACTTTCGTGGCTATGTAAAACCAGCAACGGATAGCCACAAAATTAAAAAATTGAATTTTGTGGCTATTCGTCGCAAAATAACCACGAAATATACGTCGTGGCTATTCGTGGAAAAATAACCACGAAATATACGTCGTGGCTATTCGTGGCTATATTTCCACAAATAGCCACGAAATATTCGTGGAAGGATTTATCCACAAACAGCCACAAACAATTCCATGAAAAATTATCCACGAATAATTTCGTGTCTATTCGTAGCAAATATAGCCACGAATAACAACAAATATTTCGTGGAAACTATTAGTCACGAATAACCCAGAAATTACTGTGGCTATTTAGCTACGAAATTAATTCGTGGATATTTATTGGTATAGCCATGAATAATTTAGTGGCTATCCGTGGCTACGATAAATCATATACCCTAAACAAACCATATACCATAAACCATAATCATACTATAATCTTACCCTTAATCATAAACTAATAAATTAAAATATAAAATTAATTATAAAAAGAATAATTATTTCCAAATTTAAAATTTTTAAACTTTAATTTAAAATCTTACCCTCCAAACCATATACCATAAACCATAATCATACTATAAACATTACTTTTAATCATAAACTATTAAATCAAAATATAAACATTAATTATAAAAAAATATTATTTCTAAATCTAAAATTTCCAAACCTGAATTTAAAAGCTTACCCTCCAAACCATATACTCAAAATCATAATCATACTATCAACCTTACTCTTAATTATAAACTATTAAATCAATATATAAACATTTTTTGACAACAATCAATATATAAACATTAATTATAAAAAAATTATTATTTCCAAATCTAAAATTTTCAAACCTTAATTTAAAACTTTACCCTCCAAATCCTATACCCTAAACCATAATCATACTATAAATCTTACTCTTAATGTTAAACTATTAAATCAAAATATAATCATTAATTATAAAAAGAATTATTATTTCCAAACATTAATTATAAAAAAGAATCAAAATATAAACATTAACTTCAAACTTTCAATATATAACCTTTAAACCCTAAAACCCTAAAGTGTAAACCAAAATTACTAATTAAAACTCCAAATGTTATAATATATCTAAAACTAAGATTCAACACTAATAAAAAGAATTTTTTATTTTCCAACAATTATAAACAAAACCAATACATAAAACTCATACTCTAAACAAACCCTAAAACTCAAAAATATAAACAAAACTCAATTAATGAAATGCTAATTATTATAACATATCCAAATCTAAAATTCAATACTTATATAAGAAAAAAATTTCAAATCTATTATTTTCGAAAATTATCTTACACCCTTCAAATTAACCCTATACAATAAACCATAATCATATATTTTATTATTTTAAATCATTTATAAAATTCAACATTTTTAAAAGTTTTTATCTTATGTTTTTAAATTTAAAACTATTTAAAATTTTAATTTAACCATTTCTAGTATTTTAAAATTATTTTTTGATCATTATACATAAATTATACCCTATATTTTACTTTTGGTTAAAATTGTTTCACATGGATCACTCTCTCAACCATTAGATTTCCATCTCACTTTAAATCTGAACCATCCATTTTTAACCTAACTAATTAATATACCTCTTTCCCACTTATCACTTCGTCTCTCTCACGTCTCTCTCATGATTCTCTCACACCGTATTCAGCGGCTTTCTCCTTTTTTATGAATAAGTTTTCCATTTTTTTGTTTGTATCAATCCTTTAAGGATCTGAGAAAAAGACTAAGACAAATCGTTTAAGGACGAATCGATCTTTGACATTGGCCATTGATTCTCGTACGAACCTAACGGTGGCCATTGATTCCGGACGAATCAGAATCTGACGAAGACGAAGGTGGGAGGAAGACGAAGACTCTCCAAGTCGGTGACCGTGGGACATAGAAGACGAAGACTCTTCTTTGAACTTCACTATCTGTTCGGTCTCCACCAGCGACGCAAAGCTCTCCAAGTCGGTGACCGTTCAACCTCTTCCGAAGCAATACAGCTTCACTCCTGCACCACCTCGTTAAAACCCTCTACCGCCACCACGGAAATTCCTCCACCGCCACTGCTTCACCACCTACTTCCACCATCGTCCACCACCAGATCTCGTTGAAGTTTTTTTGTAAATAATAAATATTTGTTTGTATATTTGTTGTATATTTGTTTGTATATTTATTTGTTAGTAAATACTAAATAATAAATTAACAAACATTTGTTTAATTCATTTTTTTGAATCATAAACATTTGTATATTAGATTTTAATTATTTTTAATAAAATTTAGTAAATAATAATTTAATTTTAGTTTCATTTTGTTATTTGTGCAATATTTTTTAATTTTTTTCTAATACAATAACCACGAATATCCATAAATTATATTGTGGTTATTTCATAGATATTGCCACGGATTATTTTGTGGCTATTCGTGGTAAATAGCCACGAATTGCTGCCACGAATTGCCACGATTTTGTGATATCCACGACCCCATAGCGACAAAAATAGTTGGTGGCTATTCGTGGGTATGGTAATTATAACCACAAATTTGGGCTTATAACCACAAATTTTTCGTGGCTTTCGAACAGTTTTCTTGTAGTGCAAGTTTATTATCCTTGATGCTTTGAGTACTTGTCTGAAGTTCCTTTGTTCGATTCTTAGCTCGTGGTAGATGAGGACAAAGTCCACTCTCCTCAGTCCTTTATACATGAGGTTTTATGATATGGGTCTGTCTGACTTCCCCCTCTTCAAGGTCATCTTTGATCACTTCTGTTTTTGACTCTTCTCCTTCATTGTTTCTCTTCATCCGATGATTCCGCCAAGACTTAAAATCGAGAGGGAGAAATCATAGCTCCCTCTGATTTCTCATCTTCTATACTTTCTCTTTGTTTTCCTCTTTACTTGGATAGACATCACTCCATATCTCATCATCAATACTCTGTTTTTCAGTATTCAGAGAATCTCCAGAGATAGATTTTTGTTGATCCTTGATCTGAGAAATATAAGTAACCTGATTAAATAAATCCTCCATATTCTTCGTTTGCTCGACCGTATTCAAGCTCATGGTCTGAGTAACATAAACATTTATCTGATCGTCCTTCTCCTTGCTTGTTAATCGTCGGCATATGCCTTGTTCCTTGGGAGATATCTGGTTGTTTGAGGATTGTTTTCTTCGCTAAGTCTATAACACATTCTTCTGATAAATGCCTCCACTTCTCACATGTAGCACATTTCTTAGGCAAGCAGGGGTAAACAAACTGAACTGATATGTCCCCCTCCTTCAGCTTGAAATTATGGCTTCCAGAGAATTCTTAGAAAGATCAGCATCCACGAATACTCTTGCTTCATCAAACTTTTACATTGCTCTATGTCAAGGTGAAGACATTTAGGATGACCCACTGCAGTAGCAATGAACATTAATCCTTCCCAAGAGAACGTTGATTTCGGCACATTTTCAGAGTAACCCACATATGCATTATTTTGATTTCAGGTTGATCATCCTCCTCCACTGGTTTCCAATTGCTTACAACCATTGGAACGTCAGCGAGATTCCACATACCTAGACGGAGGACACGTGATCTAACTCCTGCAACCTTATTCTGAATTTTACCGATTTCACATCCATCGCAAACACATCGACCTTGATCTACTTGTCTCCCAAGCCAGATTGTTTACTATCATATGAGTCTTACCTATATGTGGAGAACTTTCCAGAAATATTATGATGATAAGATCCTACCATAAAGGAGAGTCTTCCAGAATTGAGTCTGGTACCTCCGCTGAAGAAAGTCCATCAACAATTGTGACTTGTAGACAGAGGCGGACCCATTTGGTGATATGGGGGTTCAAATGACACCCCTTAAATTTGATAAATACTTTAATGTAGGTAAAGTCCTTAAAGAATTAGCAGTACTTTTGGTTAAAATATTGTCCATGAACCCCCTAAAACTTGGGTTCGATTCAGACCTAACACCTAAATGTTATTTCTTTTTTCTTAATTATTAATTTGACCCCCCCCCCTCCCCTCCTTAAAACGAGTTCCCCTGCTTGTAGATCATATTTGAGAGGGAAATTTTGTTTTTTACAACGTTCGCCCATGAATTTTTAGGTCCATCAACATTCGCGTTGTCCTTTTCTTGTAAACTTTGACTTATGTTACCTTTCAATATGTTACCTTGAACGGCATCGTTCCACCCATAAATCAAAGCGTAGTTCAAGGTTCCATTCCCTGATTCTTTAATCATCTCTAGTCTCATCAAAAGCGAACCCCACTTTACATTCCGCTGATCCCCTAGAATCGCTCCAAATTCGTTCTTTTCATCTTCTTCTGCTGTGATTCTCAACTCCACGAGATTCAAAAAGTCGTTACAGAATAGACAGTTGAAAGGCATTAATAGACTGAATTTTTTTGGGTAGACATTTGTTTCGGTTACCTTCTTCACGGAGATGGCCACGGGCCTTCGGTTACAAAGTGTCATTTGGTTTCTTCCATCGCTTTCATCAACTTGACCAGCCATTACGGAGTCGCTCTTTTTTTAATTTTCCATTTTTATATAATAACATGCTTAAATGCAGGCAGAGATTACACAGAAAATTTGACCATGGCCAAAACAGAGAGAAATTGCAGAGAAATTACAGCGAAAGATCAAATAAGGAAAACCAGGTTCCTAAAAAGGAAACCGAATTTATGGAGTCTCCTTGATCTTTAGATAAAGGAATGAGGCGATAGCGGATAATTTACTTGATCTCTGACACTAGTGCTGTTGGTGTTCTTGAAGTCTGGTTATGTATTCTTGCGTTCCTCTCTTTCCATACACTATAAAGCGAGGCTTGGAAAGATAACTTTAAGATTAGAGCAATGTTTTTGTCTCTGGATTGGTCTTTCAACCAACTAATACCGTCCTCAAATAGAGCAGGAGGAGATAGTTGGAGACGAGAGGAGAAGAAAGACCAAACCTCGTGACTATAGACACAATCGAATAATAAATGTTGTCTAGTTTCAGAGGCAGCATTACACAGAGGGCACATCGCCGAAACATCGACGCCCCAATTACGCAACCAATCACGAGTCGATAATTTGTTTCTAGCAGCCAGCCGAGATACAAATGAGTGCTTAGGGATGTTACCTGAGAACCAGATTGATTTGCGCATGTTAACTGACAGTCCCGGAGGGTGGAGAAAGTGCCAAACCTCTGATGTCAAAAACTTATCAGAAGGAGGCTTATCTCCAATTTTCCAACGGAAAACATAGTAAGAACTCCCGCAATAAGGAGATGACCGGATGTCTACTCCTTCGACCATCTAACCACCACTGATCATTCAAAAACGCGTCAGCCCCCACAGTCGTGATAGGAAGCCCGGTAACCCTCGGAGCGTTGAGACCTGCGATCTCGATGAGAGGACCCAGCCTTGTCCAGTTCTCATACCAAAAGCTCGCAGATGATCCAGAACCAATCTCACAGATAACAAATAGACGAGCTATGCTTCGTAGCTTACACAAGCTTTTCCAAACCCAACTTCCCGAGGTAGAAGCTTCCATTTCCCAGAAGTTTGAAACTCCAATTAAGTTACGCCTCACCCAAGAAACCCATAGAGAATCGCTATTAGCAAAATAAGCCAAATGATTTTTAGGCAAAGAACCTCATTCCAATCCGGAAGTCTCCTCAAGCCCAGGCCCCTACATGATTTTGGCGTGAAGATCGATTCCCAACTGACCTTGGCTCCTCTAGCCGATTGAGCCACACCTTTCCAGAGAAATCCGTTACACATTCTCTCAATTTCGAGCAAGCACTTTTTGGAAGCACAAAGATTGAACCCCAAAAAGAAATTGTTGAGTAGATTACTGATTGGATCAGTTGCAGCCGCCCTGCAAATGTCAGAAATCTCACTGTCCAAGACGAAAATCGCTGGGCAATTTTATCCAAAAAAGGCTGGTAATCTTGTTTCCTGAGCTTTCGAGAGGTTAGAGGTACACCAAGGTATCTTACCGGCAAGGAGAAATCTTTAAGGTCGAAACTCGCCGCAATAGTTCTGACTGTTTGACAATTGCCACCATCTAGAAACAGAGCCGATTTATTCCGGTTTATCCCCAAGCCTGAGCAAATTCTGAAGTCTTCCAAGATATTTTGGAGACCGGTTAGGGATCTCACTGACCCGTCGAAGAACAATAAGACATCATCCGCGAAGCTCAGATGTGTGACTAGAGGGGCATAAGCTAGAGGATGGGGAAGAAACCGATTCTCCATTGCCCCTCTATCCAGTTTTTTTAGAGTACATCCATTTCTAGAACAAATAATAATGAGGAGATTGGATCCCCCTGCCTTAGACCTTTTTTCCGGGGAAGAAACCAATCAATTCTCAATTAAAAGCAATGGAAAATGACGGGGTCGAAATGCATTCAGAAGTCCAGTTTATGAACATAGGCGGAAGCTCCATCACTTTGAGAATATTAATCAGAAATTCCCAATTCAAGTTGTCGTACACCTTAGTCAAGTCTATTTGGAGACAACCTATTGAGACTGCACCGGGAGAGTGAAAATTTGTGACGAGTTCAGACGCAAACAACACGTTTTCACATAACAGACGGCATGCCACGAAGCCCACCTGGTTTGCCTGAATCGTCTTGGTCATAAACAATTTTAGGCGTTGCTTGAGGATACGAGCAATTACCTTATAGAGGGTTGTGCACAAGGAGATTGGCCTGAATTGAGCTAGCTTGTCCGCCCCTGGAACCTTAGGAATCAATACTATGGCTGTAGCATTGAATCTCCTGAGAAGTGATCCTGATGTGAAAAAACTCCTTCACTGCCGCCACTGTTTCTAACCCCACCACTGCCCATGCTTCTATAAAGAACTCCACAGGGAACCCATCTGGTCCCAGAGCCTTATTCTTAGGCATTCTGAAAAGAGTTTCCCTGATCTCCTGGTTCGTTGGTATGGCAGTCAGCTTGGGAGCTAAGTCTGAAGAGCATCTGAAAGGGTGTAACTCCTGAATCTGATCTACCGAGGAAAGGACCACCAAAGCATTCTCCGTTCCAAGAAGGGTCCGAAATTACTCTATGGTCATATCTTTGACTTGAGCAATATTATCTACCCTCTCGCCTTGGTCATCTATGAGGAACCTAATTGCATTATTAGCAATATGTGCAACAACTACTTTGTGGAAGAAGGTCTTGTTGGCATCACCGAGGCTTATGTATCTAACTCAATACTTCTGCCGATAGAACGACTCTTGGGCCTCAGCGAAGAAATTCCATTTCTTTCTAGAAAGGAATTCCTCTCTAAATAATGCATCGGTAGGATTAGAGAGCAGGTCAGATTGGATCAGCTCCAAGGCAGAAAGAGCATCTCTTGTCCTCTGCTGGATGTTCATGAATCCCTCTCTGTTTAGAGTACGGCAGCATAACTTGAAAGCATTGAGTTTCTGTCCCAGAGAAAATAATTTAGACCCTACCGAGATTGGTTGGTTCCAAGCTTCCCCAATCCTAGACAAGAATGAGGGGTGAGACGACAAAAAGGAGAAGTACTTAAATGGCTTCCTGCTTGAATCTATCGCCGAATCAGTTGAAATACAACAAGGAGAGTGGTCGGAGTCACCAGGCGGATCAAATCTTGCTGTCGATTCAGTGAATGTAGCCAGCCACACATCATTCACTAGAGCACGGTCTAATTTCCTAAATATTGGATCATCTGGTGTCCCATTTATCCACGTGAAATGAGCCCCTCTATACGGCATATCCACAAGTTCCACATAGTCTAAGCAGTCCCTTAGCTCCGCCATGCCTCTCAGAGCGGAAGATCATAAGGCAAAGAAGAGTAATTCTCCAAGGCATTAAGAATCTGGTTATAGTCACCAGCCAACAACCAAGGACTATTACGAACAACCAATAATCCCGCTAAATCTGAAATTTCAGACCATAAACTTCGTCTTTCTTCCACCGTGTTAAAGGCGTAAATGAAAGATACTGATATGGAGCTTCTGGTCGCCGGATCATAGATGACACAGAACATCATTTGAGCAGAACGTTTTAGAACCAAGACTGAGATAGAGGGATCCCACAAAATCCAGATTCTTCCACTTGCCGAGTTTACATAATTATTATCACTTCTCCAACCGCGAAAGGTGGCTGAGATTATCCTACTCGCATTCTCCCCACGGACATGCGTTTCCAAAATGGCTCCAACAAGAGGACGATTATTATTATCCAACTCCTTACTACTCTTTGACGAGAGTGGCTATTCAAGCCTCTAATATTCCAAAAAAAGATCTTCATATCTACAACAAAAAGTTGATGGTAAGCCGCAGCTTATCAGAGCTTCTCCACCTTCTTCGAGGTATACCCTCGATTCAGGTGCGAAGATCTTTGAGTTAACTGCCCAAATGGACTTCCGAGTTCTGCCACTCTTTTGGCTTCCTTTCTTTCTTTCTTCCTCTGCATTTTCAGAGCTTTGCCAGTCAGTGAAAAACCCTCTTCAATAGCTCCTACCAGGTATTTCTCTGGACCCTTGAGCTTGGAATCAGTCTTCCCACGGGAATTGTAAGTACAGGACAAAAATTATGGCCAATGTCCTTAATGTGATGATTAACTTGTAGATAAGATTATGATATATTTGAAAACAATTTGCAAAAAAAAAAAAAAAGCAATTATCACGTCGAAAACTTTTCATAGTTTTAGGATGTGGTTCCATAAGACAACACCAAAAGATTTTGATGTAATAAGAAAAATTAGAGATGAACTCCAAAATATTTCAATTGAAAACAAACCAAAAAAAATTAGATTTAAAAAAAAAAAAACAAACAAACCATCTGTTGAAATCAAATTACGAAGAGTTTACAACATCATCTCAAGCAACCTTTGCTAACAAGTCCGCATCCAAATTGTTTAGTCGATGAATAAAACCAAAAGAGATAGAGTCAAAGGTGTTACAAAGTACATCCAGAGCATGTAGCAAACTTTGAATTTTAACACTCGAAGACTTCTTGACAAGAGGAGCATGATGAGGGATTTACAGTCCGAGTATATACTCAAAGACTTAATTTCAGAAGAGACTGCGTCTTGAATCGCAGCTTTTTCTGCTAGAGTCTCGACCACCAAATCAGAGGAGACGTATTTTCGGTCTGATGAGTTATTTAATGGGCAGTGAGGCATGATCCTTAATCAGTCATCCAAAGCCCCCATTACCCAGCTTTGAGTCCTAAGAGGCATCCACAAATAAATGCACAGCAGAAGGGAGTGGAGAACTTAGAGTGGGACTGCAATGGTGATTAGTCAGTTTCGCCGGTTGCAGGGGTTGAGCTTCTTGCCAAAATCGGGCTTCACAGATTGCATTCAGAACAATCTCAGTCTCAGAATCCTGCTTATTCTCAAACAATAGGGCATTTCTTGACTTCCACAAGAACCAAAGGGTCCAAGGGTAAAGCGCTTGGAAGAAAGACATGTGGGAGGCAGCGGCTGAATTCTTGTGCATGCAGTCATCAGCTAACCAACGCTGGTAAAACTCGGGGTCGAGCAGCTTGTAACCGGCATGAGATCCCATATTCTAGCCGCAAAGGAAAAGAGGAGAAGAAGGAGGAGCTCAGATTCAGGGGAACCGCAGCGCTTACAAGTAAAATTAACATACATTCCTCTTGCTGCTAAGTTAGTACCGACTTATACTTTATACTTCATTTTCCACAGGAATTGTCTAATCTTTGGGGAAGTTCGTACATTCCAGATTACTTTTCGCCAAGGGAAGATGACGGGAGGCTGAATCTAGCCATACAGTTTGGTAAGAGCATATCCATATTTGGTGGTGTAGATGCCCGACTTGTACGGCAACCATACTAGCCGATCTTTCATTCCAAAGGAGCAGGGTATAAGCTTTCTAATCTCTTCCTCATACTAAGGTATATGTAACCGTACAACAGAGATATTCCATGACATAGATATCGGATTAATCAAGTCCGAAACCGTTAGTTCCTCGTTACCAACAGTTGGCGGCCGATTGGAATTAAGGGGGTAGAGGTCGAAATCCAAGGGTCCGTCCAAACCCGGATGCTCGTACATGTACCAATGTTCCAGCCTAGCCCTGTTTTCAGAACTTCGCGACCCGCAAGGATCCCTCTCCAGCCATGAGATATAGAGGAACATGAGGTGCAGTCCATAAAAGTCGAAGAATGACAGTATTTCCCGAGTAGGGTCTGGTCCAAGAAGGGAATTTGGCTCTTTTATAATTCTCCACGAAAGCAATGCCAACAGAGCATTATTGAACTTCTCTAAGTCCATGAAACACAAGCCTCTTCCACTTTTAGGCATGGTTAATTTGGTTCAAGATATCCAACAAATCTTTCTCACGTCTGGTTTACAATCCCACCAAAAACGAGTGAGGACAGATTGGATTTGTTTACACTGGGAGAGAGGTACCTTGAAACAAGACATGGCGTACGAAGGTAGAGCGGCAAGGACCGATTTAAGGAGAACCGTTTTACCTGCTCTGCTAGAAACTTGGACGTCCATCCAAGAGCTCGTTGGCGGATCCGGTCAACAATACTCGCAAAAATGTGTCTTTTCTTCTTTCCAAAATGCTCGGGAAGTCCCAAGTATTTCCCAATGCCTCCCTCATTAGTGATTTTCAGCTTGTCTTTAACCCGACTTCTCGCCTCTATAGGGGGTTTTTGAGGAGAAAGTAACTGACGATTTTTTTCAAACTGATGCACTGACCTGAAGCTTTCTCATACTTCTCTAGAATACTCACAAAGGTCGAGCAGCTATAATGGTCAATCTTCCCGAAGAACATTGTATCGGCAGCAAACAAATGGTTGATAGTCGGTGAGTGCCGCGACACTTTAATACCATGAAACGAGCCAGCAATTTGAGAATTGATACAAAGTCCATATAAGACCTTGGAGCAAAGAATGAAGATTTAAGGTGAGAGTATATCTCCCTGTCATCGGCCACGAGAAGGAATCACTCTCCCCCGAGGAGAACCGTGTATTAGAAAGGAGTAGGATACCGAGGAAACACACTTCATGATCTAAGTCTCCCCAAACCCCAGTTTCTCCAGCACTAACCGAAGAAAGTCTCATTCAATCCTATCATACGGCTTACTCATATCAGTCTTAACAGCCATGGAGCAGCGTTTTTTGGTACTTCACTTACGAAGGAAATGAAGGACTTCGTGTGTGATAAGTACGATATCGGAAATAGCTCTTCACGTCACAAAAGCAGACTGGTGCTGCGAAATGATTTTGTAGTGGGTTGTGCACAATGCAATAGGCTTGTAACCTGCAACTTTTTTTGGTCCTTTTATCTTCGTAATCAACCTCACATGAGTCTCGTTGAACCGTCAATGGAGCAAACCTGAAACAAATAACTTCCGAACATGACTCGAGACATAAGCGCCTATGATTTCCCAAAAGGAATGATAGAAACCAACGGAGAACAACACCTCGGATTTCGGCATCAGAGGTAATCCGAGTTAATTCAGCATTAATTTCAGGTGTTATCCGAGGTTGAAGAGCTTCATCTACGACATGGAGGGAGTTTGACGAATGGGAAGTGAATATGGATTGGTAATAGTTGGCAATCGGTTCCACAATCTGCTCTTCCTCATATACTGCCTCTCCAAGATTGTTTTCCAATACCAAGAATTTGTTCCTAGCTCTTCTTCCTCTCGTAATGGCATGGAAGAAGATTGAGTTTTGATCTCCACATCGGAGCCAAATAATCCGGCTTCTCTATCGCCAATAGCCTTCTTCTTCCTTATACGATTTTTATAGGAATCTAGTGCAGTCCACAATTAAACTTGGTCAGGAACCAAGGCAGAAAGAGAATCTTTGAGTCGAAGTTGAGCCTCCTGAATCTTTTCCATACTTAAGTGGTTCTGCTCCTTATACCAAACAATGAGTTCTTTCCTAATTCTATCCATCTTGGCCCAGAAAGAATCTGCAGTCGATTTCCAATGTTCATCAATAAGAGATTTAACCTCGGGATTAGTGCAAAGTCTTCTATCGAAACGATAGCTTCCTTTACCAACTCATTTAGTCTGATCAAAATAAGAAATCAGCGGTCGATGGTCCGACCCTTCGAATCGTAAGTATTCGCAGCATCAAGCCGGGTACAAATTCAGCCCAGGCCACATTCGACATTGCACGGTCTAACCTGGACTGGATAAAGTGGTTGTACCAGACCCCTCTCCAAAACAAAGAGTTTCATGAATGTTAAGGTCCCACATTCCATTTTGACATACAAAGCTGCGGAAGGCTAAAAGGAACCTTCCCATCTATTAGGACCTCCAACTTTCTATGAATTTTCTAAGAGATCATTAAAATCTCTCGTAATAAGGCAAGCCTCGATCTTCCGTTACCCAAACCATTAAATGTTTCCCAGAATTTGGCTTTATTTTTCTAGTTCGGGACTCCATAGATGAAAGTAATATAAGAGAAATCCTTTTTGTATTTAATCTTAACTTCAATGAAGTTCGGTGATGAATCAAGAATTTCCACTAAAGTATCATCCTTCCAAGACAGACAAGACTACCACTTAGGCGTACATGAGGAACCGTAAAGTGTGTTACAATACTCTGAATTTTTTTTTAAAAAAAAACAGCTTTGTCTTGATTTTTAGTCTCCATTAGAAACAACAAGTCTGGGAAGAATTTCCTTCTAATCTCTCGCAGACGAAGATCTGTCAGGGTGCTTCCAATCCCTTGACAGTTTCAGCTCGCACATTCTAAGGAAGAGAGTTTGATGTGGCCCGAAAATCCACACCTTTCTTAATTGTTGTTGGGATGAGTTTGATTGTCGGGTTAGCCGAGTTAGAAGAGTCTGCCTTTGGAGGAACTTTCTATGCTGCTCTTGTGGTCTGTCCTCCAACATTTAGCTTCTTCCTAGGTGAGTTTTGACCCTTGGTAATCTGTAATAATCAATATCCAAAAATGTGGTCAACGGGCAGAAGGAAGTCAACAAGGGCAAAATTGTAATTTTGCCAAAGTTAGGGGCAAATTGTAATTTTGTCAAAGTCCGAGATGGAAGTTGAGGTGAGCCAAATGTTCTCTTTTCAAAGCATAAGGAACATTTACAAGACCAGAATTGGAAGGAACGGAGCAGAAACGGGTTTTTCGGCTTATCGGTATGAAAACCGACTAAACCAAGAAAACTTCGGAAATTCATAACGGGAGCTAGGAAACTCCAAATGAGGTGATTCAAGTGGCTAAATTCATCTAAAATCAAGGAGAATCAGTTTATGGAAGTCTTGGGATTTATGAAGATAAGTCAGTATATTCTAAAACAATAAACGCGAAACCGAAGAAAACGAAGCAACGGATAAAATGGGTTAATGAATGGTTTAGTTCGGTTTGGGAAGGGTTTTTGGTACAATATAAGCTCTGTATGGACAGGTGTCTCACCTCTGGAGGAGCCACATCCCTTGGGTGCATGCACTTGCATGAGGAATGTTCATGCACCAAAAAGAGAATATTGTTCACATTACTCTCATTTCTCACCAAAAAGAATCTCACTACTCTCTCTCACCACGAGCTCTCTCCTCTCTATCTCTGTTCATCAGATTCATCCATCTTCTCCAGAAAAACCCAGAAATCCTTTGCAACTTCAAACTCTTCCTCAAGAACATCAAAGTGTTCTTCATACCTTCCAACACAAAAAATCCCGTAACTTCTTCATTATAAACCAAAATCCACTTCTGCAAAGCCCAGTAGCTTCCTATCTCCCTCCTCTACAATCTCCAGCCAGCCACCGTCGTCTCCGTCGCCGGAGCTCACCGGAATCTGGACAGAAAGCATCCGCGGATTAGGGTTTGGTGGATCTCTCTCTTCCTTCATCAGATATGAACGTTTTGAAGCTATAGATGGATAGATCTCCTCTTTCCGATCAGTTTGATGGTTCGATCGTCGTCTGAGTCGCCGGAAAAAGGGGTGAACTGGCCGGTCAATGCCGGAAAGCCGCCGGAGAAAGCCCCTTCAGCTGCCATCTTCAAGTCGGTTCTTCGGTGGTTGGGTTAGCATGTTTTGGTTCAAGATTGGGTTTGGTTTAGGCTTGATTAAGCCTTGGTCAACGGTGGGTTAAACCGGTCAACGATTTGACCTAAACCGGTTTAACCTAACCGGTTCAATTGAAGTTGGTTCAGTCGGTTTGGTTTGATTGAAGTGGTTCAGATGGTTCAGATTGGGTCAACTGGTTCAAGCTTGGTCAAAGTCAAAGTCAACGGTCAACAGTCAAAGTCAACAATCAACCGGATGTCAAAGTCAATGCCGGTCAACGACTGGTCAACGCCGGTCAACGCGTTGACTCCCGCCGGTTTTGTGTGTGCAGTTCGTATACGGGTATTCGGGACGCTTCGGAGTTCGTGTTCGTGTGTTCGGGCGAGGAGCCGTATCCACATTCGTGCCGTTCGTTCCGACCTAAATCACTGTGAGTCGGCTCAAACACCGTAGTTAATGCATATAGATCAAGAAATGGGAAACTATAGAATTAGGATTGCATACCCGGATATGATTGTTTGTGTTTGAGAATTGAATGGTGGAATTAACGATTAACCGGTTAGGGTTTAAGACGCATGTTAGGATTATGAGAATTAAATGGATTTAACATGTTGTGTGTCGTTAGGTTGGTAGTTATATTGTGTGATGCATACATATAGTCGTTGCATGTTAGGGCCGTATATGCATATATGCGTATGTAAAGAATGGTATTGAATGAATCTAAATACGGGAATTAAGACGAGTTAAAATATAGAATTAAACCTAACGAACGTATAGCATATGGAATGATAACGGATTACCGAGAAGAAATGAATTAAGTTAATGAAAGATGAGACGTCGGGGAGTTTAGTAAGCTACTAGCTCTAAACCGACGGATCGGGGATTTGATAAAAGATACTTAGGAAAGGTTAAGAAAAAAGAAGTGTTGTGATTGGTGAGCCGTCTACGGATTAGCAATCCGCTAATCCAAGGTAGCGGACGTGAATTGGTTAAAATACGTTAGAAACCCTAATAGGCCTGATTGTGTGTTGATTGTGTGATTGTGTTGTTGTGTGGTTGTTATTGAGCTTTCTGTGCAGGCATGTTAGATCGTCTCGGTGTTGGGCCGAGTGATCCATGTAAATACTTAACTCGGTCACGAGACCGGTTAAGTCGTGGTTACTGACTCGGTACGTTGCCGAGTCAGAGCGTTGGTGTAAGTGTGTGTGAGTAAACTTGCGGGATGCGGAGTTGATATGGTTGTTGATTATTGATTGAGATTGATTGTTAGAGTCCAAGCGAGTCTGCGTGTTTACATTTCTGCACTAGGACTCTAGGGTGCGTTAGATCCCGCAAGTCTAGGTGTTTGGATATGTTTTGGTACTTCTGACCCGATTGGATCCTCGGGTAGTTGCCTAATCGGATCATGGTGATTCTGGTTATGGTGTTAACCTACTGAGTGACGCCGGTAGGTGTGTAGTCCAGAGAATACGGGTCGCGTCTTAGGGCCGGACTGCTTGGAAGCTTGGGTTATCTAGGGGTAGCCTGAGTCACCGCGTATCGATGGACGGAGAACGGTGTCCTAGCCGTTGGAATTCATGTCTACGTCTAGGAGTCGTGGGTTAGTTACCATGTCGGTAATTGTGTAAACCCATGGAAGTTACCGAGATCGTAGGGACCCAATGGTGTGTTGGTGTGGTTGGTAATGCGTGGTAGATAGATCGAGTCTCAATCGAGAGCATGTGTCGCAGTGCTCCCGATTTCCTCTAATCGCCTTCTCTTCTTTTGGCAATTGATTGTGTGTGGGCTCGACACGACGTGGTAGTGCGTGATCGGCTATTTGTTATGATTATTTGTTATTTTGGGGTTTTCGGGCGGGAATCTATAGTTGATAGATAGATTAGCAGCCTTAGTGGGGAGCCGACTCACTCATTAGACACTTTTTGTGTTTTTCAGGTTAAAAGCGACGGACGCGAGAGATCCTCGGTGTAGTTTTGGGATTGCTTGTGGCGGGGTTTTGATTCGATGATTTCGGGTTTTCTCTCGGTTCAGCTTGACGCCAATTTTGTATTGAGCTTTGAGTGTTGTTTTGTTGATTGACGAAATGATTTGTAAAAATGACTATTAAACGTTGTGCTAAACGTTTGATTACTCAGAAATGAATATGCTCTCTTGATATTGTGTTTAGTCCGAACCGAAACAACTCACGGAAGTGGTGCAAGGCGTACGACTTGTACTACGGAAGTGAGGATAGCGGAGTCAAGGACGGGTTAGTGCGAGCCTTTGTCTCCAACCGATCTGTCTCTAGCTTCATCCTGTGGCGAACCTTTCCTGTTTGACTTGCTTGGGTTCGATCGGTCATGTTCTTGTTTGATTGTTGGCCGGTCAGCTCGACGGTCTGCGGACGACGGGAAAGGGGCGTTACATAAAGCTGGTATCAGAGCATGGTTCTGCATGGGTTTCGAAGCTGTTCATTTCTGAGTGTTTTCCGTGTTTTATCGAGTCAAAATTGTGTCTTACCCAAGCATCCATTAGGAAACCGAGCCGCGTCTTTAAATCCGGGATTGGGATGGGATAGGAATTTGTATTATTTGTACTAATGTGTATTTGTGTTTTTGATTGCAGTCTGCAGCAGAGTGTCCCTGGACGGATTGTGTGTTGGTGTGTGCATATTGTGGGAGATTTCAGTGAGAAGTATGAGTCATCGTCGGATGACAGCGGCAGGGTATCGATCTCAGTTAGAGCAGTACCAGGCGAGTGTGAGGGCAGCACAGCTTGGACAGTCACATGGTTCCCGGATATCTGATCGACCACCGGTTTTTCCGCGAGTGCAGCAGGGGGGCGAGAGCAGCCGCTGTAGATTGGAGCCCGTTGCCTGATCCATTACCTTCAGCCTTGCAGGACGACCCAGGTACCTCAGACCCGGTCGCAGGAGCGATGGGATATCAGGGATACGCAGACTATGGGTTGCCACCATTACCGCCACAGTTGGAGGCGCCTGCTATACCGCCAGCGATGCAGCCACCGATGCTTGAGTCACATGATGTGCCGTTATCCTTTAGCTTACACGAGTCATACTTCATTCCACTCGGTGGGGAGGATTTTAGGGTGGACCCGTTAGATGCAGCAGTCGACATGGATATGGAGCCGATAGATCCAGAGCAGCATTTTTATTGGGAGCAGCACATTGATGGGCAGATGGTGATACTCGGGGACGTTCTAGAGCACCAGATTGGACCGCACCATCAGTTGCGCCGCCAGATATGTGGAGTTCAGGGTCATCGTGCGTCCGAGTGTTTTTTATGATCCTTCTTCGGATTCTACTTGCTCCTGTCAGTCATATGGTGCTTCCGATCACCAGGAGTCAGCTTGTTACCGTGGGCCACGCCTAACGCTCGTTACCATCTGTCAGCTTTGTGGTTGCAGGGGTCATGTTGCACGTTTGTGTCCGACGGCAGAGCCGCATCGAGTTGGAGCGCCGTCCAGAGATGCACACCCACCACACCCTCCCGGCACACCTGCCAGTAGTTACCACCGCGAGCCACGATGCCGTTTTTGTTAGGCATTCCGGTCGTGTTGGGGCTGTTAGGACTAGGATAGTTAGGACAGGTAAGTGTGGGCACTAACTATATTGCTTTTCATGTGTATCTAGATCGGCGATTCTCGCATGTCGATTCTGACATCTCCAGGGTATGACAGTGCAGTTTGGGGGTTATGGTGTTGATGACGGACGTCTTGTTGTGTTTCTGTTTCCTCTATGTATTAAAACCTCGAAACGTGTGTTATGTCGTTTTGTATATATATGTGGCGCAGAACGTTCAATTTATCGTTATGACTTGCTTAGTAATTGTTTGCATCCGTGTGATGGTGTTGGGATGCAAACGAATTACCATGTGAGGTCTGATGATGAGTGGAACTGACGACCGTTCATCATAACCTAAACCCAGACCGAAGACATATCCGGAGCGATCTGGTGATTGCTTGGTTGTGTGTGGTAATTGTTTGCTTTTGTGTTTATTGCTTGCGTGTTTTATCTAATGCTTGAGTGGTGCATTGCATAATTAGGGTTGTGTTTCATTCGTTGGTAAAACGCTGTTAGAGTGCTAGTTTCTTTTATGGCATGCATAGCATTCGAGGATGGTTGATGGTAGTGGTAAGCCATTCGATTGCTAGTTAAGTTTTGTTGGCTTGAGTAGTTTGAATTTATCGTAATCGTTAAGTTGTTAGAAATAAGAAGTGTTAGAACCTTTTCGTTTAAGGTGATTGAGCTAACTCGAGAATGGTTGTATTCGACCATCGTTTCACGAGAGAGCGGAATTATAGAATATCGTTACTTAATCATGAGTAACCGTTGGGTACATGATTAATTAACTATATCTCTATGAGGAAGTGATATCGAGGGATGGATTGGTTTGAATTTCACAACTCCAGTGAAAGTTGTTGTGTTGAATGTAGGACGGAATGGACGACATGATACGAATACGAGACCGAATCCGAACCCGAGAACAAGATGAAGTGTGAAGGAGCCGTGAGACAAGTTGACCCGGGAAGTGAAGCAGTTGGCATGGATCGTCAGTGGAAAGTGTATCAGTGCAAGGCAACTGGAAGAACGAAGTGGTTGGCATGATGAGTTAGTGAAAAGAATTGAGGTAACGTCAGCGACAGTGTGGAAACCATAGTGAAGCAATCAGTGTGAATGGAATGGAGGTTTAGCGAAGTCGGATTCAGAAATCAAAATTCTTAAAGAGCGCTTGGGAAGGAAGAGGTCGTATCAGAATCAGAGTGGAGTTACCAATACGGATGGAATTGGGGTCATAGAACGTCAGGTTGGGAATGCAGATTCTTTAAGAGTGTCTCGAGGAGACAAATCAGTATCGGGAAGGACGTGGAAGTCGAAGCAAAGTGGGGAAGCCAGAAGTGAGAATCAAGAGCAAAGGAACTAGCAGCTAAAGAGTCTGGAGTTTGAGACAGATGGAGGCAGTTAAGAGTTAAGCGAAGCAAGAAAGACAACACTGAGAACCAGAATGGAATAGTTGTTGAGGTCAGTTGGGTGGAATGGAATGAGGCAGAAGGATCACGGTAATACCAAGTGTGAGTTGTATGCAGCAGTGTTCGAGTAAGGAAGCGTTGGAGTTGAGTAACGGAGCAACTTGCAGGATTTGGTACCGATTCAAAGTCTGTTAGTGACGGAGAATTCGGGGACCGAATTCCTGTAAGTGGGGAAGAATGTAATCACCAGTATCCAAAAATGTGGTCAACGGGCAAATAAAGTCAACAGGGGCAAAATTGTAATTTTGCCAAAGTTAGGGGCCAATTGTAATTTTGCCAAAGTCCGAGACGGAAGCTGAGGCGGGACAAATGTTCTCTTTTCAAATCATAAGGAACATTTACAAGACCATAATTGGAAGGAACGGAGCAAAAACGGGTTTTTCAGCTTATCGGTATGAAAACCGACTAAACCGAAAAAACTTCGGAAATTCATAACGGGAGCTAGGAAACTTCAAATGAGGTGATTCAAGTGGCTAAATTCATCTAAAATCAAGGAGAATCAGTTTATTGAAGTCTTGGGATCTATTAGGATCAGTCAGTATTTTCTAAAACAATAACCGCGAAACCAAAGAAAACGAAGCAACGAATAAAATGGGTTTAGTTCGGTTTGGGAAGGCTTTTTGGTACAAAATAAGCTCTGTATGGACAGGTGTCTCACCTCTGGAGGCGCCACATCCCTTGGGTGCAAGCACTTGCATGAGGAATGTTCATGCACCAAAAAGAGAATATTGTTCACATTACTCTCATTTCTCACCAAAAAGAATCTCACTACTCTCTCTCACCACAAGCTCTCTCCTCTCTCTCTCTGTGTTCATCAGATTCATCCATCTTCTCCATAAAAACTCAGAAATCCTTTGCATCTTCAAACTCTTCCAACACCAAAAATTCCATAACTTCTTCATTATAAACCCAAATCCACTTCTGCAAAGCCCAGTAGCTTCCTCTCTCCAGCCAGCCACCGTCGCTGGAGCTCGCCGAAATCTGTCCAGAGGCATCTGCGGATTAGGGTTTGGTGGATCTCTCTCTTCCTTCATCAGATCTGAACGTTTTGAAGCCATGGATGGATAGATCTCCTCTTTCCGATCAGTTTTATGGGTGGATCGTCATCTGAGTCGCCGAAAAAGGGGTGAACCGTCCGGTCAACGCTGGACCACCGCTGGTCAACGCCGGAAAGCCGCCGGAGAAAGCCCCTTCAGCCGCCATCTTCAAGCCGGTTCTTCAGTGGTTGGGTCAGCATGTTTTGGTTCAAGATTGGGTTTGGTTTAAGCTTGATTAAGCCTTGGTCAATGGTGGGTTAAACGGGTCAATGATTTGACCTAAACCGGTTTAACCTAACCAGTTCAATTGAAGTTGGTTCAGTCGGTTTGGTTTGATTGAAGTGGTTCAGATGGTTCAGATTGGGTCAACTAGTTCAAGCTTGGTCAAAGTCAAAGTCAACGGTCAACAGTCAAAGTCGACCGTCAACCGGAGGTCAAAGTCAATGCCGGTCAACGCAATGGTCAACGTCGGTCAACGCGTTGACTCCGGCTGGTTTTGTGTGTGCGGTTTGTATACGGGTGTTCGGAACGCTTCGGAGTTCGTGTTCGTGTGTTCGGGAGGTTCAGGGTCTCGAGGAGTCGTATCCGCATCTGTGTCGTTCGTTCCGACCTAAATCACTGTGAGTCGGCTCAAACACTGTAGTTAATGCATATAGATCAAGAAATGGGAAACCGTAGAATTAGGATTGCATACCCGGATATAGCATATGGAATGATATCGGATTAGTGAGAAGAAATGAATTAAGTTAATGAAATATGAGACGTCGGGGAGTTTAGTAAGCTACTAGCTCTAAACCGACGGATCGGGGATTTGATAAAAGATACTTAGGAAAGGTTAAGAAAAGAGAAGTGTTGTGATTGGTGAGCCGTCTACGGATTAGAAATCCGCTAATCCAAGGTAGTGGACGTGAATTGGTTAAAAGACGTTAGAAACCCTAATAGGCCTGATTGTGTGTTGATTGTGTGATTGTGTTGTTGTGTGGTTGTTATTGAGCTTTCTGTGCAGGCCTGTTAGATCGTCTCGGTGTTGGGCCGAGCGATCCGTGTGGATACTTAACTCGGTCACGGGACCGGTTAAGTCGTGGTTGCTGACTCGGTACGGTGCCGAGTCAGAGCGGTGGTGTTAGTGTGTGTGAGTAGACTTGCGGGATGCGGTGTTGATATGGTTGTTGATTATTGATTGAGATTGATTGTTAGAGTCCAAGTGAGTCTGCGTGTTTACATTTATGCACTAGGACTCTAGGGTGCGTTAGATCCCGCAAGTCTAGGTGTTTGGATACGTTCCGGTACTTCCGACCCAATTGGATCCTCGGGTAGTTGCCTAATCGGATCATGGTGATTCTGGTTATGGTGTTAACCTACTGAGTGACGCCGGTAGGTGTGTATTCCGGAGAATACGGGGTCGCGTCCTAGGGCTGGACTGCTTGGAAGCTTGGGTTATCTAGGGGTAGCCTGAGTCACCGCGTATCGATGGACGGAGAACGGTGTCGTAGCCGTTGGAATTCTTTTCTACATCTAGGAGTCTGGGGTTAGTTACCATGTCGGTAAGGGTGGAAACCCGTGGAAGTTACAGAGATCGTATGGGCTCAGTGGTGTGTTGGTGTGGTTGGTAGTGCGCGCTAGATAGATCGAGTCTCAATCGAGAGCATGTGCCGCAGTGCTCCCGATTTCCTCTAATCGCCTTCTCTTCTTTTGGCAATTTATTTTGTGTGGACTCGACACGACGTGGTAGTGCGTGATCGGCTATTTGTTATGATTGTTCTTTATTTTGGGGTTTTCGGGCGGGAATCTATAGTTGATAGATAGATTAGCAGCCTTAGTGGGGAGCCGACTCGCTGGGTGATCTTAGATCACTCATTAGACTCTTTTTGTGTTTTTCAGGTTAACAGCGACAGACGCGGGAGATCCTCGGTGTAGTTTCGGGATTGCTTGTGGCGGGGTTTTGATTCGATGATTTCAGGGTTTTCTCTCGGTTCGGCTTGACGCCAATTTTGTATTGAGCTTTGAGTGTTGTTTTGTTGATTGACGAAATGATTTGTAAAAATGACTATTAAACGTTGTGTTGAACGTTTGATGACTCAGAAATGAATTTGCTTTCCTGATATTGTGTTTAGTCGGAACCGACACAACTCGCGGAAGTGGTGCAAGGCGTACGACTTGTACTACGGAAGTGAGGATAGCGGAGTCAAGAACGTGTTAGTGCGAGCCTTTGTCTCAAACCGATCTGTCTTTGGCTTCATCCTGTGGCGAACCTTTCCTGTTTGACTTGCTTGGGTTCGATCGGTCATGTTCTTGTTTGATTGTTGGCCGGTCAGCTCGACGGTCTGCGGACGACAGGAAAGGGGCGTTACATAAAGGTGGTATCAGAGCATGGTTCTTCATGGGTTTCGAAGCTGTTCATTTCTGAGTGTTTTCCCTGTTTATCGAGTCAAAATTGTGTCTTACCCAAGCATCCATTAGGAAACCGAGCCGCGGCTGTAAATCCGGGGTTGGGATGGGATAGGAATTTGTATTATTTGTACTAATGTGTATTTGTGTTTTTGATTGCAGTCAGCAGCAGAGTGTCCCTGGACGGATTGTGTGTGGGTGTGTGCATATTGTGGCAGATTTCAGGAGCAGTATGAGTCATCGTCGGATGACAGCGGCAGAGTATCGATCTCAGTTAGAGCAGTACCAGGAGAGTCTGAGAGCAGCACAGCTTGGACAGTCACAGGGTTCCCGGATATCTGATCGACCACCGTTTTTTCCGTGAGTGTAGCAGGGGGGCGAGAGCAGCCGCTGTAGATTGGAGGCCGTTGCCTGATCCATTACCTTCAGCCTTGCAGGACGACCCAGGTACCTCAGACCCGGTCGCAGGAGCGATGGGATATCTGGGATACGCAGACTATGGGTTGCCACCATTACCTCCACAGTTCGAGGCGCCTATGGTACCGCCAGCGATGCAGCCACCGATGCTTGAGTCACATGATGTGCCGTTACCCTTTAGCTTACACGAGTCTGACTTCATTCCACTCGGTGGGGAGGATTTTAGGGTGGACCCGTTAGATGCAGCAGTCGACATGGATATGGAGCCGATAGATCCAGAGCAGCATTTTTATTGGGAGCAGCACATTGATGGGCAGATGGCGATACTCGGGGACGTTCTAGAGCAGCAGATTGGACCGCACCATCAGTTGCGCCGCTAGATATGTGGAGTTCAGGGTCATCGTGCGTCCGAGTGTTTTTATGATCCTTCTTTGGATTCTACTTCCTCCTGTCAGTCATCTGGTGCTTCCGATCACCAGGAGTCAGCTTGTTACCGTGGGCCATGCCCAACCCCCGTTACCATCAGTCAGCTTTGTGGTCGCAGGGGTCATGTTGCACGTTTGTGTCTGACGGCAGAGCCGCATCGAGTTGGAGCGCCGTCCAGAGATGCACACCCACCACACCCTCCTGGCACACCTGCCAGTAGTTACCACCGCGAGCCGCGATGCCGTTTGTGTTGGGCATTCCGGTCGTGTTGGGGCTGTTAGGACTAGGATAGTTAGGCCAGGTAAGTGTGGGCACTAACTATATTGCTTTTCTTTGTATCTAGATCTGCGATTCTCGCATGTCGTTTCTGACATCTCCAGGGTATGACAGTGCAGTTTGGGGGTTATGGTGTTGATGACGGACGTCTTGTTGTGTTTATGTTTCCCCTATGTATTAAAACCTCGAAACGTGTGTTATGTCGTTTTGTATATATATATATGTGGCGCAGAACGTTCAACTTATCATTATGACTTGCGTAGTAATTGTTTGCATGGGTGTGATGGTTTTGGGATGCAAACGAATTACCATGTGAGGTCTGATAATGAGTGAAACTGACGACCGTTCATCATAACCTAAACCCAAACCGACGACGTATCCGGATCGATCTGGTGATTGTTTGGTTGTGTGTGGTAATTGTTTTCTTTTGTGTTTATTGCTTGCGTGCTTTATCTAATGCTTGAGTGGTGCATTGGATAATTAGGGTTGTGTTTCATTCGTTGGTAAAGCGATGTTAGAGTGCTAGTTTCTTTTATGGCATGCATAGCATTCGAGGATGGTTGATGGTAGTGGTAAGCCATTTGATTGCTAGTTAAGTTTTGTTGGCTTGAGTAGTTTGAATTTATCGTAATCGTTAAGTTGTTAGAAATAAGAAGTGTTAGAACCTTGTCGTTTAAGGTGGTTGAGCTAACTCGTGAATGGTTGTATTCGACCATCGTTTCACGAGAGAGCGGAATTATAGAATATCGTTACTTAGGCTCTAACTGGTGACCATTTGAAGAACAATAGGAATGAGTAGGAAAAGAACGAAGAGGAATAAAATACTAGGAATTATTGTTCCTTCCCGAATTTGATGAGGAATAATTTTACTCTTTAATTCTCTACGAAAGAAGGAATGAGAAGGAATTATGTGTAAAAAAAATTACTTGTAAATGGTGTATTTTTTAAGGAACGAAAGAGAATTCATTGTTCCTCCTCATTCCCTTGGTCACCATTTAGAGCCTTAATCATGAGTAACCATTGGGTACATGATTAATTAACTATATCTCTATGAGGAAGTGATATCGAGGGATGGATTGGTTTGAATTTCACAACTCCAGTGAAAGTTGTTGTGTTGAATGTAGGACGGAATGGACGATGCGATACGAATACGAGACCGAACCCAAACCCGAAAACAAGATGAAGTGTAAAGGAGCCGTGAGACAAGTTGACCCAGGAAGTGAAGCAGTTGGCAAGGATCGTCAGTGGAAAGTGTATCAGTGCAAGGCAACTGCAAAAGCGAAGCGGTTGGCATGATGAGTTAGTGAAAAGATTTGAGGTAACGTCAGCGACAGTGTGGAAACCAGAGTGAAGCAATCAGTGTGAATGGAATGGAGGTTTAGCGAAGTCGGATTCAGAAATCAAAATTCTTGAAGAGTGCTCGGGAAGGAAGAGGTCGTATCGAAATCAGAGTGGAGTTATCCGTACGAATGGAGTTGGGGTCATAGAACGTCAGGTTGGGAATGCAGATTCTTGAAGAGTGTCTCGAGGAGACAAATCAGTATCGGAAAGGACGTGGAAGTCGAAGCAAAGTGGGGAAGCCAGAAGTGAGAATCAAGAGCAAAGAAACTAGCAGCTAAAGAGTTTGGAGTTCGAGACAGATGGAGGCAGTTAAGAGTTAAGCGAAGAAAGAAATACAAGACTGAGAACCAGAATGGAATAGTTGTTGAGGTCAGTTGGGTGGAATGGAATGAGGCAGAAGGATCACGGTAATACCAAGTGTTAGTTGTATGCAGCAGTGTTCGAGTAAGGAAGCGTTGGAGTTGAGTAACGGAGCAACATGCAGGATTTGGTACCGATTCAAAGTTTGTTAGTGACGGAGAATTCGGGGACCGAATTCCTGTAAGTGGGGAAGAATGTAATAACTAGTATCCAAAAATGTGGTCAACGGGCAGACGTAAGTCAACAGGGGCAAAATTGTAATTTTGCCAAAGTTAGGGGCAAATTGTAATTTTGCCAAAGTTAGGGGCAAATTTTAATTTTGCCAAAGTCCGAGACGGAAGCTGAGGCGGGCCAAATGTTCTCTTTTCAAAGCATAAGGAACATTTACAAGACCAGAATTGGAAGGAACGGAGCAGAAACGAGTTTTTCGGCTTATCGGTATGAAAACCGACTAAACCAAGAAAACTTCGGAAATTCATAACGGGAGCTAGAAAACTCCAAATGAGGTGATTCAAGTGTATAAATTCATCTAAAATCAAGGAGAATCAGTTTATGGAAGTCTTGGGATTTATGAGGATAAGTCAGTAATTTCTAAAACAATAACCGCGAAACCGAAGAAAACGAAGCAACGGATAAAATAGGTTAAGGAATGGTTTAGTTCGGTTTGGGAAGGTTTTTTGGTACAATATAAGCTCTGTATGGACAGGTGTCTCACCTCTGGAGGCGCCACATCCCTTGGGTGCATGCACTTGCATGAGGAATGTTCAGGCACCAAAAAGAGAATATTGTTCACATTACACTCATTTCTCACCAAAAAGAATCTCACTACTCTCTCTCACCTCGAGCTCTCTCCTCTCTCTCTCTCTGTGTTCATCAGATTCATCCATTTTCTCCAGAAAAGCCCATAAATCCTTTGCATCTTCAAACTCTTCCTCAAGAATATCAAAGTGTTCTTCATACCTTCCAACACCAAAAATCCCATAACTTCTTCATTATAAACTCAAATCCACTTCTGCAAAGCCCAGTAGCTTCCTCTCTCCCTCATCTACAATCTCCAGCCAGCCACCGTCGTCTCTGTGTTGGAATTTCTATCAGTTCTAATCAGGATTAGCAACCCTAGGTATAATTCCAGGCCTAGGATCCAGGGTCTAGGTATATTGAATCTACATCAGATCTCGAATTACCCGGAGTTTAGCAGCGGAAGATTATCAAGTATTCGAGATTCACAAGCGCCTCAAGTGTTGCACCTATACTGGTATCCACACGCACACAAACTGAACAGGAGGGATGCTAGTGCCTTAAGAGATCAGATCTCTCAAGAGGTTTCAGTTTCTTTCTGGTGGCTGCGAAATTATGTTAGTTCTGTGTCAAGGTCGACCATATATCTTATATATGTCGACTTACACCACGACCTAATTAACCAAGGATTAAACCGAAATTAATTAAGTCATCCGCGAACTGTGTCGACCGACACACTTACTGTGTCGATCGACACTGCCTCAGAAACTCGATATTGAATGCATATCAAATATGCATTTACCAGATCATTACATTAATGATCAACCTCATATATTATGTCCAGTTTGCTTAGGTGTGTGACCCTGTAGGATCATATAACACTAGCAATGAGTTCTAAACTCATTGATCATAAGTGGCTTCTAGCAAAGCATTATGACTACTCAGTGTTATATGATTGTCTCATCTCGACAATACAACTCTCACTTAGAGCAAGTACAATAGATTTCAGGACATTCCCAACAATCTCCCACTTGTACTGGAATCATCTATTCCTATAATCCCTTCGTCTCTAAATCTCAATTTGGCATAAGGCAAGATCTGTTTCATCCTTATTAAGCCAAAATCTTGTTCATCGAACTCCGATTTATACTGAGAAGACAAACGACTGACAATCACCTCGTTTGAGTGTGGCCACACATTTCTCAGTATCAAATCTTCGATGGGCCCTGAGATATTTATCTCCTGTTGTATAGGAGGGACAAATCCCATCTTGTTCCATCCCTGTTCCTTCACACGCTTCATGATACGCCCAATCAATGTCTTTATAATCACCAGTTACGGCTGACGTTTGACAAAGTCAAAGCAGACCAATTCACATGTAAGAAAACATGATGAACTCAGGTCTAAGGACTATGCTCTATAGTCGTAATGAAAACTCTCATGACACTTATATAACTATCCCGTAGAGTTCTCATCAGTGGGTCATTTCCGATCATGTGTTCTCCAACACATATCTATGTGATTGACTTTAATACTCCTATTAATGACTCCATGAAACTTAGTCATCAGTCACCTCACATACTAGTCTCCCGCGGTTGTTAATGTCCCACTTTAACAACCTTGACCAGGGATCAATCATAATTTATGTCATCTATTACCTATAGGGTTTCATGATCAAGTCACATACTTGATAACCTATAAAATGTCATAAATTAATTTTGGGACTATTATTTAATAACCATTATTAAATAATACAGATGTCAAAATTTCAATAACATAATCAAATTATGTTTACACGAACATCATGTCATAACTAAAATCAACAACAATGACTCCCACTCAAATTAAGATCACATCTTAAGACATCTAATGCCTCTAGCAGTAGTTTGACCCTCATTTTTCTCTCGCTCAGCGTGTGTCGAAGGACACTGCGTCTTGCTAAGAGTAATGCCAAGTGTCATTGGCATGAAGCCCTTCTTGGCAACATGCATACTGGACCTGTGCAAGACCTTATCACCATAAGTATCTTGACACAATCCAATTAGCTTATCCAATCTATCTCTATAGATTCTTATTCCAAAAATGTATACGGCTTCTCCCATGTTTTTCATCGGAAAAAACAACTTTCGAGTCAAGTTTTAACAGACTGAAACAATGGAACTTCATTTCCGAGAAGCAGTATGTTATCAACATACAATGCTAGAAATGCAACTGTGCTCCCACTAGTCCTCTTGTAAACACACGGTTCCTCTTCATTCCTGACGAAATCAAACCTTTTGACTGCTTCATCAAAACAAAAATTCCAACTCCGAGATGCTTGCTTCAATCCATAAATGGATCGATGAAGCTTGCATATCTTCCCAGCAGTATTAGGATCAATGAAAACATTCAGGTTGTGTCACATACACATCCCTTTCCAGAATTCCATTAAGGAAAACTGTTTTCACACCCATCTGCCCGTCATCATAATGAGCGGCGGTTGCTAGGAGAATCCGAATGGACATAAGCATGGTGTCTGGGAATAGGTTTCTTCATAGTCAATACCATAAATTTACTTGAAACCTTTTTCCACCAACCTAGCTTTGTATATCTGAATATAACCATCCATGTCATCTTTTCTTCTTGAAAATCCATTTACTCACAATGGCTTCTACACCATCGGGTAAATCAACCCAAGTCATATTTGGTTCTGTGACATGGATCTCATTTCGGATTCAGCGGCTTTCAGCCATTTTTGAAGTCAGGGCCCATTATTGCTTCTTCAAAATTCGCAGGCCCGTCACTTTCAATGATCAACTGATCATGGCAATTGGTTACGAGAAATCCACATTTCTCGGGTTCGTGATGGATCCTTTCGGGTCTGCGAGCTTCAGGTTTGTGTAAAGTCATGCACATATCTCATATATATAGACTTTTACCACGACCTAATTAACCAAGGTTTAAACCGTAGTTAATTAAGTCATAAACCAAAATCGCTATTTTGGTCCGCGATCTGTGTCGATCGATACACCTTTGTGTCGATCGACACTTCCTCAGAAACTCGCCATTTGAATGTATATCGAATATACATTCACCAGATCCTTTGCAAACTTTAGGCACCACAGGTGCAGGTTCTACAACTCTTTGTAGATCCAACTGCTGCTCTTCCTCATCAGGTTGAGTAGTCTCCTGTGATTTTTCGAATTTCTTTGAGTTGTACTTTTACTCCCACTGTTCTTCTTGGAAGGAAAATCCTTCTCAAGAAAACATAGTTCCGAGCAACAAACAATTTGTTCTCGGACCGGTTGTAAAAGTAACTTGCCTTGGTTTCGTTAGGACAACCAATGAAGTAGCACTTATCAGATTTGGGTGTGAGCTTATCAAAGATTAAACGTTTTATATAAGCCTCACAACCCCAAATATTCACGAAATACAAATCAGGAACATTTACAGTCCATATCTCATGTGGTGTCTCTGTAACTGGTTTTTGATGGAACCCTATTTAGTGTAAACGCAGACTTTTCTAGAGCGTATTCCCAGAAGGATATCTGAAGATCTGAGTGACTCATCATTGATCGAACCATATCTAATAAAGTCTGATTCAGGAGGAGTGAGTTGTGAAACAATTTCACAATCTCTCGGATGATCACTGAATTCATAGCTTAAGTATCCACTTCCACGATCTTATCGTAGAGCTTTAATACTTTTGCCAGGTTGATTATGTACTTCATTCTGGAACTCTTTAAACCTTTCAAAGATCCCGATTTATGTCTCATTAAATAGTCATAACCATACCTACTCAAAATATCAGTAAAGGTAATGAAGCACTGAAAGTTTTCTCTAGCACTTTTGCTCATCGGGCCATATACATCCGTATGCATAAAGCCCAATAAGTCTCTGGCCCTTTCATTTTGTTCGTTCGCGACCTGTGTCGACCGACGCATCTTTTGTGTCGATCGACACTACCTTTTGTTGAAAGGGGCCTCAGTCATTTTGTTTAATAAACAAGATTCGCTTTTCTCATATGATTCATAATTAAATGAGCCCAAAACGACAATGCCAGAGAGAAAAGTTTGATTCGTATCATTTGACTTGAATCTCTTGGTACTAATGTTATAGATAGGTACATTTTTTGTTTTAGAACATAAAGTCCATTCTCTAATGGACCGCTACCATAAAATATATCATTGTAATCAAATGAATAACACTAATTCTTAATTTGAAAGCTGATATCCTTCTATATCCAAACAAGGAATAGAAATAGTATTTCTGCCTATAGCAGGTACATAGTAGCAGTTCTTAAGTTCAAAACCAAGCCAGAAGGCAAAACAAATGAAATGTTCATACGGCTAATGCAGCAACTCTTGCTCCATTTCCCACGCGCAGGTCCACTTGTCCTATCTCCAAAATCCTACTTTTGCTTAGGCCCTGCATATTTTCACAAAATATGAGCACTACAGCCGGTATCCAATACCCAATAAGTAGAACCATAAGAAGTAACATTTACTTCTATAACATAAATACTTGAAGAAGAAGTCTTGTACGTCTTCTTCATCTTCTCATAATCTTCCAGGAATTTATTGCAGTTTCTTTTCAAATGCCCATAACCATTACAATAATGGCACTTAACATCTTCAGAAGGACCAGGTTTAATCTTAGGAGCATGGCCAGACTCGCTTGGATTCACAATCGAGCCCATCTTGCCATCACCTTTGTTCTTACCAAGTTTCTTAAACTTATTACCCTTTTGTACCATAAGGACGTTTGGGGTGTCTTTCTTGATGTTAGGTTCAGCAGTCTTGAGCATCCCATGCAACTCAGTCAAAGTCTTTGTCAAGTTATTCATGTTGTAGTTCATTACAAAATGATCATAGCTTGACGGCAGTGACTGCAGAATGATGTCAGCAGCCAACTCTTAGCTAATTGGACAATCCAGTTTCCCCAGGTTATCAATATAACCCATCATCTTAATGACATGAGGACTAACTGGTTCGTCCTTTGGTAGCTTGCACTCAATTAGACACTTAACCGTCTGGTGTCTCTGAGTTCGTGCCTGCTCTTGAAACATACTTTTCAGGTTAGTGATCATCTCTATTGGCGACTCCACGTTCTCGAATTGCTTCTGCAAATCCGAGTTCATGGTAGCCAACATGAGACAACACACATCGACCGCATCATTAGAATGCTTATCCCAAGCATCCTTTTCTGACTGCCAGGCATTGGCTCAGTACTTCTTAGGGAGAACTCTTTCAAGGACATAGTCCTTTTTCTCCTGTTTGAGAACAATTTTCAAGTTCCGATACCATTCAATAAAGTTGGATCCATTTAACTTGTCCTTCTCAAGGACGGATCGCAGGGAGAAATTGTTATGATGGTTTGTGCTAGACATAGCTGAAAAATAAGGGAGGTTTAGTTATGATGTTCAAGAAATGGGAAATCTTAACTATTAAGAAGACTCGCATTATATTCAAACAATGTTTCCTCAAATGAATATAATGATCCAAGACCTATACTTCACTAAACTTGAGTGAGCCAGTGGCTATCACCCAAATTTTAGCTATCTAGGTAAGCAACAACTTTGCTAGTTATATCCAATATAACTCTTGGTTGTGGATTGACATCTAATGTCCAATCCACCTGATGTCTCTAAGCCCAAAACGGTTTTGATGGCCCAGTCAAGTAAACCAATCTCTTAAGTCATGTAATTGTTAATGTCTTGCACTGCAAGTCCATCAACACGGTTACCTCCTATCTTACTCATGTAATTGTGGACACCTTGCACTGTAAATCTATCGCACAATGAAACGAGTCTTGACAGTCGACAAGATCAGGAAGACATCAAGGATTACTTGATATTTGGTTGAGGAACGGAACCTTTAAAACGTTCAGTTTTATTATGTTTAATTCTTCTAATTAAATTGATTTATCTTGGTTTGGTTATGTGATTTCAGGTTCAATAACCTAAATCAGCGGATCTTGTGTCGACCGACACTACTTTAGTGTCGATCGATGCAGATTAACCAAAACCAATTTGCGATAACCGGTCACTCCAATTGATCCGGTTTTACGATAATCGGTCTGCGTCGATCGACACTACATTAGTGTCGGTCGATGCTAACCTTATCAACTCAATCGCAACAAACCGTTTTAGCGTTTAACCATTATCAACCAAGCTTGATAACCGGTCCAATCCAATTGAACAGATTCATCAATTTCGCAAGGTTGGTGTCGACCGACACAACTCTTGTGTCGATCGTCACTAGGCGAAACCTAAGTTTTATTCGGGTTTTCGCCATGTGTCGATCGACGCCGGATTGGCATCGATCGACACCATGCGAAAAACCCTGAAGCGTTTTCGAACAAAAAACCCTAGCCGAGATTATTTGATCAAAAAACTCAATTTTAGCATGCATATCAAATATATAGTGATCCAGATTCAACTAATCTAATCAACATGCTAAAGGATTCAATAGAATAAACCCTAAGGCTCTGATACCACTGTTTGAATTTCTAGCAGTTCTAATCAGGATTAGCAACCCTAGGTATAATTCCAGGCCTAGGATCCAGGGTCTAGGTATATTGAATCTACATCAGATCTCGAATTACCTGGAGTTTAGCAGCGGAAGATTATCAAGTATTCGAGATTCACAAGTGCCTCAAGTGTTGCACCTCTACTGGTATCCACACGCACACAAACTGAACAGGAGGGATGCTAGTGCCTTTAGAGATCAGATCTCTCAAGAGGTTTCAGTTTCTTTCTGGTGGCTGTGAAATTAGGTTAGTTCTGTGTCAAGGTCGACCATATATCTTATATATGTCGACTTACACCACGACCTAATTAACCAAGGATTAAACCGCAATTAATTAAGTCATCCGCAAACTGTGTCGACCGACACACTTACTGTGTCGATCGACACTGCCTCAGAAACTTGATAATGAATGCATATCAAATATGCATTTACCAGATCATTACATTAATGATCAACCTCATATATTATGTCCAGTTTGCTTAGGTGTGTGACCCTGTAGGATCATATAACACTAGCAATGAGTTCTAAACTCATTGATCATAAGTGGCTTCTAACAAAGCATTATGACTACCCAGTGTTATATGATTGTCTCATCTCGACAATACAACTCTCACTTAGAGCAAGTACAATAGATTTCAGGACATTCCCAACACTTTGTCGCCGGAGCTCACCGGAATCTGGCCAGAAAGCATCCGCGAATTAGGGTTTGGTGGATCTCTCTCTTCCTTCATCTGATCTGAACGTTTTGAAGCCATGGATGGATAGATCTCCTCTTTCCGATCAGTTTGATGGGTGGATCGTCGTCTGAGTCGCCGGAAAAAGGGGTGAACCGGCCAGTCAACGTCGGACCACCGCCGGTCAACGCCGGAAAGCCGACGGAGAAAGCCCCTTCAGCCGCCATCTTCAAGCCGGTTTGGTTTAGGCTTGATTAAGCCTTGGTCAACGGTGGGTTAAACCGGTCAACGATTTGACCTAAACCGATTTAACCTAACCGGTTCAATTGAAGTCGGTTCAGTCGGTTTGGTTTGATTGAAGTGGTTCAGATGATTCAGATTGGGTCAATTGGTTCAAGCTTGGTCAAAGTCAAAGCAACGGTCAACACTCAAAGTCAACGGTCAACTGGAGGTCAAAGTCAACGCCGGTCAACGGCTGGTCAACGCCATGGTCAACGCCGGTCAACGCGTTGAATCCGTCCGGTTTTGTGTGTGCGGTTCGTATACGGGTGTTTGGGACGCTTCGGAGTTCGTGTTCGTGTGTTCGGGAGGTTTGGGGTCTCGAGGAGTTGTATCTGCATCCGCATCTGTGACGTTCTTTCCGACCTAAATCACTGTGAGTCGGTTTAAACACCATAGTTAATGCATATATATCAAGAAATGGGAAACCGTAGAATTAGGATTGCATACCCGGATATGATTGTTTGTGTTTGAGAATTGAATGGTGGAATTAACGATTAACCGGTTAGGGTTTAAGACGCATGTTAGGATTATGAGAATTAAATGGATTTAACATGTTGTGTGTCATTAGGTTGGTAGTTATATTGTGTGATGCATACATATAGTCGTTGCATGTTAGGGCCGTATATGCATATATGCGTCTGTAAAGAACGGTATTGAATGAATCTAAATACGGGAATTAAGACGAGTTAAAATATAGAATTAAACCTAACGAACGTATAGCATATGGAATGATAACGGATTACCGAGAAGAAATGAATTAAGTTAATGAAAGATGAGACGTCGGGGAGTTTAGTAAGCTACTAGCTCTAAACCGACGGATCGGGGATTTGATAAAAGATACTTAGGAAAGGTTAATAAAAAAAGAAGTGTTGTGATTGGTGAGCCGTCTACGGATTAGCAATCCGCTAATCCAAGGTAGCGGACGTGAATTGGTTAAAAGACGTTAGAAACCCTAATAGGCCTGATTGTGTGTTGATTGTGTGATTGTGTTGTTGTGTGGTTGTTATTGAGCTTTCTGTGTAGGCATGTTAGATCGTCTCGGTGTTGGGCCGAGTGATCCATGTAAATACTTAACTCGGTCACGAGACCGGTTAAGTCGTGGTTACTGACTCGGTACGTTGCCGAGTCAGAGCGTTGGTGTAAGTGTGTGTGAGTAAACTTGCGGGATGCGGAGTTGATATGGTTGTTGATTATTGATTGAGATTGATTGTTAGAGTCCAAGCGAGTTTGCGTGTTTACATTTCTACACTAGGACTCTAGCGTGCGTTAGATCCCGCAAGTCTAGGTGTTTGGATACGTTCCGGTACTTCCGACCCGATTGGATCCCCGGATAGTTGCCTAATCGGATCATGGTGATTCCGGTTATGGTGTTAACCTACTGAGTGATGCCGGTAGGTGTGTAGTCCGGAGAATATGGGGTCGCATCCTAGGGCCGGACTGCTTGGAAGCTTGGGTTATCTAGGGGTAGCCTGAGTCACCGCGTATCGATGGACGGAGAACGGTGTCCTAGCCGTTAGAATTCATGTCTACGTCTAGGAGTCGGGGTTAGTTACCATGTCGGCAATGGTGGAAACCCGTGGAAGTTACCGAGATCGTAGGGTCCCAGTGGTGTGTTGGTGTGGTTGGTAGTGCGCGCTAGATAGATCGAGTCTCAATCGAGAGCATGTGCCGCAGTGCTCCCGATTTCCTCTAATCGCCTTCTCTTCTTTTGGCAATTGATTGTGTGTGGGCTCGACACGACGTGGTAGTGCGTGATCAGCTATTTTTTATGATTGTTTGTTATTTTGGGGTTTTCGGGCGGGAATCTATAGTTGATAGATAGATTAGCAGCCTTAGTGGGGAGCCGACTCGCTGGGTGATCTTAGATCACTCACTAGACTCTTTTGTGTTTTTCAGGTTAGCAGCGACGGACGCGGGAGATCCTCGGTGTAGTTTCGGGATTGCTTGTGGCGGGGTTTTTATTAGATGATTTCCGGGTTTTCACTCGGTTCGGCTTGACGACAATTTTTTATTGAGCTTTGAGTGTTGTTTTGTTGATTGACGAAATGATTTGTAAAAATGACTATTAAACGTTGTGCTGAACGTTTGATTACTCAGAAATGAATATGCTTTCCTGATATTGTGTTTAGTCTGAACCGACACAACTCACGGAAGTGGTGCAAGGCGTACGACTTGTACTACGGAAGTGAGGATAGCGGAGTCAAGGACGGGTTAGTGGGAGCCTTTGTCTCAAACCGATCTGTCTCTGGCTTCGTCATGTGGCGAACCTTTCCTGTTTGACTTGCTTGGGTTCGATCGGTCATGTTCTTGTTTGATTGTTGGCCAGTCAGCTCGATGGTATGCGGACGACGGGAAAGGGGCGTTACATAATCTGTCTTTTTTTTTTCACCGCAACCCCCTGAATGGGACTTCTAGCCGCGCGTTTCTTAGGGGCTGGGTTTTCAACAGCCTTCCTTTTTCAAGAAGTTTTAGTACCCTTATCCCCCCCATTAGATCCAATCCCACATTGCCAATAAGATGGACATTACCATCTTCAGGGGGTACTGGTACTAACCGGAGGGAGACATGAAGTCTATCTTCACTCAAGGATCGAAGAGAATCCTGAGGAAAGGAGAAAGGCTCTGCCAAGTTCTTAGAGCCTGAAGCTTTTGCTGATCCGGTAAACATGTGGTTAAACAAAGTATCCTTGAGATATTGCACCTCTATCTCCTGAAGGCGGCATGAATCAGAGTTCGAGGAAGCAAGGAGAGGCAAAGGGTTTTCGATCTGATCTGAGGGGTGAGATTGAGGATTCCCGCTTTGTTCTTGCAGAGGAGACAGATGATTTAATGATGATCTTCTCTCGCGAGACAAACCGGAGGCTTCAGCTTGAACCGCCATAGATATTTCCATATTTTCCCTTGTTAAACGATAAAATGGAGTGTGATATATTTGAGGCCAGAGTAGAGATTCGGTTACACTTTTAGGGACCCATTGTACAAAGTGTAAGTTGTGTGAATCTCCATTATGTTTATTGGAGGAAGGTCTATGTGATCCTGAGAGTCTGGCAGACGATGGAACTCTGGCAGTAGAGTCTGCTTTAGTTGATGAGGAGTAAAGGTTTTCAGCTCGGTGACCAGGATTCAGGGCTGAATGCGTGGTTGTCTTGTATCCTCGATTCTCAGAGTCCGAGTGGATTAGTCGTCTGCGAGAGTTTGTCCGGTGATCATCAAGCTGGAGGGATCGATCAACAGGACGGAAGTCAACGCGAGAATTCAAATCTCTGCTCTCAGAGTCGCGGCTCTTGTGGTCAGGCTTTCTGCGATTGGACACAGGAACAACCTTCCTTCGATCATCAATTCTCTTTCTACCATCCTACAGTTTATCGAGCGTACGGACCTGGTTGATACCAAAGCGATGCTCTCTGGAGTCCCTTGTCACAGTGCGATCAGGGCAATCCTTGGCTTCGTGAAACAGAGAGTGGCATGAGAAGTAATTTTTCTCTAACTTCTCATATTCAAATTCGACTGCTTTAACCTCTCCGCTTGGCAGCATTATATCTATCTTCATTTATAACACCTTTAGACCGTTACTAGCACTTGAATTCGACCATGTTCCACATCTCAATCCTCGAGTTGACTAAGTTCAGAGGCGATGGTTTTCAGTGTACGATCTATCCAAAAATGCAGAGGAATCCCATAAACTTGGATCCATAAGGGAATAAGTGCTGGGAAAATATCTGAGATTATCGGTTCCCATCTCTAGAATCAGCAGCCATTTTTAAAAAATGATAAGGGGTCCGGTTCAGAATGGAAAGAAGATCAGATTTAGAATCAAACCAAAACTGGAACAACTGTGGACCCAATTCTTTGCCAGTTATATGCCCTACCACATACCAATGTTGGAGGAAAAAGTCCACCACAGCTTTTGTCTTTTGTACCGTCGGATTTGTGACTCTTCCAATCAGTGTGAGTCGATTCTCCTCTATTAGCTTATCGTTGTCAGAGCTTGGAATTTTCACTGGGGACCGTCTGGGAGGACGGTTAGAGTCATAAATCCACTTCGCCTTGTCGTTTCTAGATAGTCGGTTAGCCATTACTCAGAGAGAGAAAAAGCACAGCTCAACTACCGGAAGTAAATGCAGGGAAGCGTCTAAAATAGAGAGATGTATAAATATTCATGAAACCCTCTAAGAAGAGATAGATTCCCCAAAGATCCTCACGTCGAGGTAAGAGCAGAAGAAAATCCTCACACTAAGGTAAGAACTACACAAGAGCAGGAGTTATCTGTTCTATTTCATTGTCTAGAATCACTCAGCAAAGAAGCTTAGATCTAGGACAAACGAATGGATAACAGGGAAAACGGTCACCATGGGAAGACTCAAGCACCACAAGCGAAGCCACCGCGTTTAAAAATCTCCGGAAAAATTTAAAATTTTTCACGTCGGGAAAAGGTGGTTGCGGTGGGAGATGAATCTTCGCGGCAGAGCATTTATTATTTTTTCGGTGGTTAAAGAAAATCGTGAATCTGTTGGGCCTTCATTGGGAGAAGCGCCTAGGAGAAAAATCGTCTTGCCACATCACCTCCCTCTTCTAGCCTTCTATCTATTGTTGTAAGAAAATATATTAGATTTATATTTTAGTAGATTATGTTAATTAATATTTCATATTTACATAAATTTTCATATACTATTTATTAATTTATGATAATTATGGGACCATATATTTACATATGATTTAAAAAAATGTAGTATCTTATCGGATTGTGTTATATTTTTAACTAACCCAACCCGGGACATGAAAAAATTATTAATTTATTATGATTATTAATTTATTAAATATTAATTTATAAATTTTATACTTTATATATCAAAAGTAATTAGGAATTAATTATTTGAACAATTCTACTTAAAGTGAGGTTATTTATTTAAAGAGGTCATATGTCTTTTATTTGTTAAGGGGCCATGTTCTTTCTTGAGGTGAGATTACATTTCATTGTCTACAAAAATACAATAATATTGTGTGATAGAGCGCAACAATAAAAACCAAATAAATTATTTTGTGAACAAATCAAACTTGAAATTAATGCATGTTTAGAATTTAGAATTTATAAATAAATTTGGGATTCTAAAATTTAGACATAGATAATTCTTGCAACAAAAGTTGTTAATTATAATTTAGTGATTCGAGTTCAAGAACAGCGTTTAATCAGAATTATAATTGACTGGCTTGATTAACATTTCTTGATTTCCTAAGAAATTCTTTAAGATTGCCATTGGTGTATAGACCGTCAAGGCTGTACCCTATACAACAGCCTTCACAGTTTTTTTAATACCAATAACGATTTACTTTCCTATTTTTTTCTCTACAGTCATGACAGTCAGATTTTTTGTTTCAAACTCTAGTTACTGTTGTTTTCTAAAAGTCTGCTAGATGAGACTTTTTGATGGCTGTGAGTGTTCTGAGCCCTATGATCGTTACGCGAAACATTTAAACTTAGGTAATTTTTTAACCCAATAATTTAAAAGGAAAAATCTAGATAGTTTGGAAAAAAAAATCTATCTTAGCTTTAGACCATTATAAATGAATCTCTTTTTTTACAGCCGTTTCTCTCTCTCTTTTTTAGAGAGATAAATTTTCTCTCAAATCTTCTTCCTCGGCTTTCTCTCCTTGTTCTCTGATTTTTACTTTTCACAAGGACTTTGTCGAGGGATTGGATTAAATGGCTTATGGGTTTATATCTATTCTTGTCTCGGCTTTATCTTTGATTTCAATAAGGTTTCTGGGTTTTCCAGATCTGCTCCCAGATGTGCTTTGCTCCGATTTGCTTTGGAGCTTTTCACGATCGCCTTTCCCGGTGTTTCACTCCGTCGAGACGTCCGTTCTTCTTCCTCATCTGACTCGAACTCATCATTCTCTTGGCGTAATATCTTTGTCGCTTATTCCGATTGGCCGGAGACAAAAGGCCAAACCGTTATCTGCGTTTGGCCGGTGATGGAGCTTCCTCGGTGTGGTGCCGTTCGGTGAAACGTTGAAGCTGTTCCCATCCCTTTGTGGTTCCTCTCTCGGTGGTTTTTTGGCGGACAGGTATGATCGGCAGCATGAACTTTCCGGTTTGGCAGAGATTTGGCGGTTTCTGGTAGCTTCTCCGACGACGTTGTTTCGCGGTGGCTGCATGGCATCGTCATCTACAGACTGATGCGTGGACCCACGTTCTTATCTTCTGAGCGTGGGTTTGGGTTTATTTGGGCCTTTTAATTATCTTAGCCTGTTTTCATTATCTCTCTTTTGGGCTTATATGTGTATCCATGTTGTAATTTGGCCTAATCCAAACAGTTGACAAAAAAAAAAAAAATTGGATAGAATGTAGTTTATTATAAACCAAAACCAATACATTTTTTTAACAAACTAAAACCAATACATGAAATGACAATATATATAACAATATAAATATCATTTTGATTGTAGTCGTATTATTAAAATAATAGATATATTAACAATATAAATAAAATTTATTCCTTACAAATATTTATTTATTTTTATATTTCTTAGCTTTATATTTTTGTTTTTTTGTTTCTTCCATTGTATTGATATAATGTATTTTTGGCAAAAAAAAATAATTAAAATAACAATTACATATTTCACAATTTTTATTAATAGTCAGATTTAAAAAAAAAAAAAAACTAACAGTCACAGTTTTTACAGCTAAAATCTCTACAGTTAAAAACTTGCAGCCACAGCCTACAGTCACAGTCCTTACCAATCGGAGCCTAAATCTTAAGTCTTTATCCCATTCGAATTTGGGAATTCGGCCAAAAAAATCCTCAACTTTACACTTATTGTCAAAATGAGTATCTGAGGATTCGATACTTATTATACGACAACATTTCTGTGCATTTGCAGTAAAGTTTTAGGGATTAAACTTTGAGCATATCAATAGATATCTTCATTTTGCAACCACCTGATTTTTGGTGCTAATATGACTATGTGAAGAACCTATCCGAACTCCATGCCACTTGGAGTAGAATATGCATCAGAGTATGAACCCAAAAACAGGGTTCTGAGACAAATAGTTTACAAAAACATGAGCCTTATTTTAAGTTTTTAGCGTTTATGGTTTGGGTAAGCAATTAACTTATCCAACACAAGTTGTTTCAAAAATCCATTCTTTTAAGTCTGAACGTTCGCTTTAGGTTCAGCTGCATTGGCTGGTACCGTGAGACGGTGAGACTACATGTCTTCTTCCGTGACGATCATATAAGAGCCATATACAGTTAAGAAGGATCAAAGGTAGCATAGGACTTACTTTAATCAGTGTAAATGTAGTCTTGTGTTACACAAGTTGTGTCTCTTATAATCAAGAATATTTGTTAATGTATGATTCAGTACATGTCATGTCTTCTTCCGTTGGCAGCAGCAAATTATTGTTCATTTACATGCTATTGTCATTGACGGCAGCCGCCAACATCTAACTACAAATTTTTACGTCTGACGCTGATTAAATTAGAGACAAATTTTATCGTCAGCAGTAAGCAAACGAACAGCCTTATAGTCTTTACGTTACACAAGTTGGGTCTTATAATCAAGAATAGTTTGTATGATCAATAAATGTTTTTAGGACAAGAATTTCTTTTAACAATATGACAAAGCATACATATATAATGAAAATGATGAAACAAAATTTATATGTTATTCGGGCCGAGCCGACACACAAGACGAACCAACCATGATAATAAAATAATCGAAAAAAGAAAAACTAGTCTTCGTCGTCAGAATTAGCGAATGTAATCTTCTTAGCTTTTGGAGCATCAGCTGCTATTTCTTTGAAATGAGCTCCATACAGTTTTGATTCCTGCAATTTTTAATCAGACAACATGCATATCAATCACTCCAGATGCGTGGAGACTCGAAAATATGATCAAAGAAATCAAACCTTTTTCTTTACATGAGTGCCAAACTTCAAAAGATCAGCCGGCACGACTTGTCCGGCTTCCCTGAGAACATTCACAAGCTCTCCGGCAAGACCCTTAAAGAGACAACAACATTTTAATGATCCCAGAATACTCTGCTTGCTTCAAGAGTCTAAGAGATTGTTTTCAGATTTGAACTAACTTACCTTGTTCTGTTGCGTGAAGAACGTGTGTGCAACGCCCTTTTTACCCGCCCTTCCCGTCCTCCCGATTCTATGTACATAATCCTCTGTTGTTAAAGGGAAACTGTAGTTTATCACAACTTCCACGTCGGGGATATCGAGCCCTCTTGCTGCTACATCAGTAGCCACCTACAAATTTAATAAACAGTTTCAGAACCAGCCAAGGTATTATTATTGTTATTATAAGCCATGGAGTTATGGAATACGTACCAGCAACGGACAGGATCCTTCTTTGAAGAGTGATAAAGACCTGGTACGTTCGCTCTGTGCTTTGTTTCCGTGTATAGATACAGCTTTCCAACCTCTACATAGTTATGTCAAGATAAGAATCTTTTTCTGTTGAGGTGATTCACGAATAAAAAGATCAAACCTTGTCTGAAGAAAACGCTCAAGACGGTCAGCTTCCACCTTGTATAAGGCAAATACCAATACCCTATTCCTGTAAACACCAAAACGCTTGGTAAATTAGTATGGTGACAAAGGAACGATCTGGATAATTGAGTAGCAGATTTACTTTTGAGACTTGTGGTATTTTTCTAGTAAAGCAATAAGGCGCTGATCACGAGCACGATCCTCCAAGACCTGCAAGTGTAACCAAACCACATACATGTTGACTAAAGGAAAAAACAATACTTGCTATGGGGATTATCATAGAGAGATCATACCTCGATGATTTGCATAACGTCGTGATTGGCAGCTAAGTCTACAGAACCTATGACTACCTGAAAGAAATTTGAATGAACATTGAGAAAATGAAACAGCTTGGAGGTGAGAAAATATAATTTGAGGAAAACATACCTTGACTGGGTTTGGATCCATGAACTCCTGGGCCAATTTGTGAACTTCCATTGGCCAAGTTGCACTGAACATAACCATCTGACGAACTATAAGAAAGAATAAATTTGGCACAAGATCCATGAGTCATTGGTGAGAACGCTAGATGCAATGTGATACTACCACTTGCCTTTATTCGTCTTGCTCAATATAAAACGGACTGGTTCCTCGAAACCCATATCAAGCATTCGATCTGCTTCATCTAATACCTGCCACATAGGAACTCATGTTACTGTCTAATACATGCAATTTATATGATCCTAAGTGGAACATGATTATATAGGTGTTCTGTTGTTTACCACAAAGGAAACATCTGAGAGACGAAGCTCATTAGATTCAATCAGGTCTCTCAAACGACCTGGCGTACCAATGACAATATCCTAAAAGACAAGATAAAAAAAAACCAGTCATATGATTGATCAGCCAACACAAGACAGTGCCTTGATAAAAAAGAACATACAACTCCAGATCGAATTGCTTTAATTTGAGGCCCTTTAGAGCTTCCACCATACACACAAATCGATTTCAAACCACATGGTTCTCCAGCTTCACTCAAAACATCAGAAATCTGCCAAAATCATCACCAAACAACTAAGAATATGTTTCCTTTCACCTTGCAACTGAGAATATGTTTATCTCTCTACCTGAACAGCTAACTCTCGTGTCGGAGAAAGAACAAGACAAGTCGGATTCCTTGTTCCTTTACCATTCTCATTCTTCTTCAACATGTGCATAATCGCAGGAATCCCAAACGCCAATGTCTTACCTAAATACCCAAAGTTCCAATTTTTAAAAATCTTTCATGCTTCTGATATTCTGAGATTAACTCACACAAAACATTTCTAACCTGACCCAGTTTTTGCAATCCCGATAAGATCACGACCATCTAACAAAAACGGCCATGAATGCGACTGAATCGGAGATGGTTTCTCGAAAGTCTTACAGCAACTAAGAACATTATCCGGCAAATTCGATTCAGAAAAAGATGTTAAAGCTGCGTACTTTGCTTCCTCCACATCTTTTCCAGTCACAACAACCTTCTGTTCACTTTCTCCTTCTTCCGGCTTCTTTTCAGGGATTTCATCAGCTTCCTTCTTCTTCTTCATCTCTTTCTCCTCTCTCTTACGCTTCTTCTTCTTCTCTTTATTACTCAACTCTTCACCATTAGTGACCTCTTGAGGCACTTCGACCTCCCTATTTTCCTCTGCGTGTTTGTTCATCTTGCTCTTCTTCTTTTTCATCCTAATCGTATCTGTCATCGGACTCTCGACGGCGGCTAAGGGTTCGCCGGAGACGGGAAGCTCTTGCTTTTTTCCAGCCATTTTTCTTTGTCTACGGTGAGAGTTGAAACGGCCGAACGAGAGTCGTTATTCTATTTAGGTTTTTAGGGTTTTAAAGCATAAAAAGTTTATATTTCTGAAATTGCAAGTTCGCCTGGATGTTTTAGTTATTATCTAACAAGGTCTAAACTCATGCTTATTACCAAGTTGCTCAACGAGCAATGGAGGAACTTCGGACCTGATTGGAAAGGCTCGTAGCAGAGTATTAGCAGTAACTAGCATCAGCAATATCGTGCTGAAGCTGTATGCTCTAATTAATATACATTTTATAGTGATTGGTAGAGTGTTAGTGATTAAATATAAAATTATAAAATATTTAATTATATTTAACTATAATTATTCTAAAGTGTTATATATGTATATATTATATTTAGAACATAAGTTTTTGTTTTTGTTTTTTCATGTATTTAAATTATTTATCAAATTATTATATGTATATATTATATTTAAAACATAAGTTTTTTATTTTTTATATATTTAAATTATATTATTAAATTATTATATGTATATATTATATTTAGAAAATAAGTGTTTTATTTTTCATATATTTAAATTATATTTATTAAATTATTATATGTATATATTATATTTTCATATATATTTTAAAAAAACAATAGATGAAATAAAATATTAATAATAATAATTTTAAATATATGCATATATTTTATGTTAATTAACAAAATTAATTAATTATATGATTTTTAAAAAAAATATTTAATATTTTAGAGGTTAATGATGTGGAAATGCTCCATGTGAGAGCATAGAGAGCATAAGCATTTGAAAGCATTTGCATCTTCTAAATGCTCTTCTACATGCTTTTTAAATAAAACATGATTGGTTAATAAAAAGCATAATGCTCTTCCTAATGCTCTCCCAATCAAACCCGAAGGGAGCTCAATCTAATGGTCAAATCTAGCTGTAGGACTTCGGTTCTTCGAATCGGGTTAATCGGGTTATGAAAAACTTGCCATAAGTAACCAAACATATGTATGTTCGGGTCGGATCGGGTTTCATATTTTTTGGTTTTTTATTTTTGTTGAAGTGGAATTTTTCTGGAACATGTCTGCTTTCTGTTTTCCGGTTTAAAATTAATTAATTTCGGATATACGATTATTTCGGTTCTGATAGTGTCGAATTATTCGAATATTTTCGGTTATTTCGGATTGTTTAATCAATTTGTGTAATTTCATGAATTCAGATTGGTTTACTTTCCTTTTGTAAATTAAGATATTTGTTAAATACTAATGAAAAAATATTGTTCTTGTTCTTGAGTTTAGTCTTTAAAGTCAAAGTTGTATGTCTTGAATCTGCACAAATACATTCATCAAAAATGACAAAAGCAAGACATAATATGCATAAATACATTCTCCAAAAGTGACAAAACACTTTTGTTTGTTGTTGTATGTTCAAAGGTTCAAAATAGGAAAATATTGCAATGAGTATATCTTTTTATCTTTTTAATAGTAACTTTGTATTTTTCCTCTATGTTTAGTTGTAATCTTGTATTTTTTTGTAGGGTCCATTGGCTAAAGAACACATTATTCTTACAGATAAGAATAACCCACGATGGACATGATTAGCATTCGATTTCCCTTCTACCCATCCTTTTTTTTTTCCTTTCCCCTCAACTCTCTCTCTCTTACTTTACCTTTTTTTCTCCCCTCATTTTTTTGACGGTGGATACGATGATGAAGTTGAGGTTTCTGGCCATATAAACCTTCGGAATGGAGATATAATCGGACGATGTACATGAATTAAAAAAAAATCGAACTTAATACGGAAATTTCGAATGGACAGTTAGAATATGTGCCCACAATATCGGCTACTTATAGATACTACCACGATCATATAACATGCAAGACGTTTACTATGTATTCGTTGACACTACCATGATTATATCACATGCCAGACGCTTCTGATGAATAGAAGATGGTCAAGAATTCTACTATGTATCGACTATTCATGGACACTACCATGATTATATTACATGTTATACGTTTTTGATGGAAATAAGGTGGTCAAGAGTTCTACCATGTATCGACTATTCGTGGACACTACCACGATTATATCACATGCTAGACGCTTCTGATGAACATAAGGTAGTCAAGAGTACACATGATTGTGAATCTGTGGACACAAAGTACGATCAAAAATATTAAACTGTGTTTACTATGTATCGACTATTCGGTAACACTACCACAATTATATCACATGCTAGACGCTTCTGATGAACAGAAGTTAGCCAAGAGTTCTACCATGTATCGACTATTCATGGACAATACCATAATTACATCACATGTTATACGTTTCTGATGAAGAGAAGGTGGTCAAGAGTTCACATGATTGTGAAAATGTGGACACAAAGTACGATCGAAAATATTAAAAACTGTGTTTTACTATGTATCAACTATTCGTGGACACTACCACGATTATATCACATGCTAGACGCTTCTGATGAACAAAAGGTGGTCAAGAGACACTACCACAATTATATCACATGCTAGACGCTTCTGATGAATAGAAGGTGGTCAAGAGTTCTACTATGTATCGACTATTCGTGGACACTACTACGATTATATCACATGCTAGACGCTTTTGATGAACATAAGGGGACAAGAGTTTACATGATTGTGAATCTTTGAATCCAAAATATGTGTGGATCCCTATCCATCCAAAAGTAATATTTTTCGCTTCACCACCTCCTATCCATGGCAAGCGACTTGCATGTGATATGATTTTAGTGTCCACAAATTGCCGATATTGTGGACACATAGTCTAAACTGTCCATTCGAAATTTTCGTATTAAGCCCATTTTTTTAATTCTGGTACATCGACCGATTATATCTCCATCCCGGTGGTTTATATGGTCGTAAACCTCAACTCCGCCATCATATCCACCGTAAAAAAATGAGGGGTGAAAAGAAATGTAAAGTAAGAGAGAGAGTGAAGGGAAAGAAAAGGAAAAAAAATAATAAAATATGTGGATAGAAGAGAAATTGTGACGCCTATCCATCAAAAGAGGTATTTGAATGTTTTGTTCTATATGTGTGGGGGAGGGGGGGGGGGGGGTAAACTGGTCCAACAGCTACATAATAAGTTGCCAAAAGATATAAGAATGATATAAAACATTAAAAGGTATTAAAATGCACAAAAAAATAAAAAGATACAATATGTGCAATTCACCCTTCAAAATAGAGAACAAAAATGATGACCTCTCTATTTTATAGTTTTCAAATGACAACAACATCAACATGTGATATAAAACCTAAAAACATTTAAAAGAGATATGAAGAGAGATTTGATGATGTTCTTAAGTAGCTTCAATCTTCATGTCATGTCCCCTACAGCCTACAACATCAAACAAAGCAAAGAGATTATTAAAACAGTTACAAAATCGGTTAACAAAATCATACATCATTATTCTTATTTCATGACATATGCCATAGGAAATGTGATACCAAATTGAAACTGCACTCATGCATATGCATATATTGACGAGAAAAAGCGCATATAGCAGAACTGTGTTAACTATTCTCAGTCTAGGTGCAGTTTCTTCATCCAACCAGAAAACTCTATCGCTTTAATTGGAATCTAAACATAATGGTAGATAAGGATTTGAGAAATACGAATCTAAAGCTCGATTTCCATATGGGAACACAAATAAGACATCATTATTCATGTTCCCATAGCTATCATCACAATAAACCAGTAGCAGCAGCATCAGAACAAGTAGAACAATTCACATTATCATAAGATCACTTTCAAACAATTCATAACACATAACAAGGATTCCAAATAGAGCGTTTACAATACTTACCTTTGTGGACTCAATGGTCAGTTTCTACTTGATTGCGAGTATCGAAAACAAAAGCAAAGTGTTAGATTATCATAACTAGATACTAACATATAAGAAAAAAAACAAAGACTAGTAAGAACACCATACCAATTGAGTCTTGAAAATTGAATTCCTCAAACATCTGATCTAAGTTTTGAATCTTTTGTTCAGCTTTAAGAGAATTGCATAGCCATTGTTGAGTGCAAACGAGAGCCTCCACCATAAAAGGTGTTATAAAACTTTGGTAGGGATCTAACAGTCGTCCACTTATGCTAAATGTGGATTCAGAAGCAACATAACTAACTTGAACCGCAAGCACATATTTAACTAACTCATGTAAAATAGGAAACCTCACACTATTGCGTCTCCACCATGATATAACATCATAGTTTAGTCTTAAATTTTTCTTGTTTCGTGTAATATTTGAAAGAGCTTTTTCGATTTAGAGCTGAAACAAAACCCGAAATCAGAAAAGAGATGAGAGGAAACTTACCGGAGATTGGAAGAGAGGAGAATAGGACTGAAGCTTGTTGGCGTTTGATTACCGGAGATTGTGACCAAATTCTCCTCTTTTGCTTACAGTACATATGCGCAAAGAGACGGAAGAATGAAGAAGAGTTTAGTCTCGAAGACTGGGAAAAAATCAATTTTATCTATCAATAAATTCGGTTTCGATTAACCAAACATTTAGGTTAAACCGAACCGACCAAAGGGATACCCAATCATAATTTATTTGATTGCCGATCGGTTTGTTCATAATAACCCGAACCGACCCGAATTTCCAAAACTTCAGTTCGGTCCGGTTCTAAAAATTCGGGTCAGTTTTTAATCTCGGAGCTAGTCAAATCCATAACCCATTCAATCCTATTTAAAACAAAGAATATTATTTTTTGGGTTATGTTTGACAAACAATTTTTTCGTGATGTTAAGTTAAACAAAATTCCTTATATTTTAAAATAACAAAACAATAACAAAAAGACATCGAAATTTTTAATTCTTTCCGACCTTATTTTTGTTTTCTTTTTTTGATTAGACATGTAGTATCATATTAGCTTTTCAGACCTCAAGACTACAGTACATGTGTGCGCCACGTTTCATCCATAATTTTTTGGAGTGGCCAAATGGAACATGCAATGCATGTGGAGTGAACCCTGAGTGTGGTGCACACATGTCCCATCTTCTTACCACTACACCAAGAACACTTGGTTGACCTTATTTTTCTCGCGGACAAATCCATAGTTTCTCCCTCCGGTCATAGATTGAAAATGCGGCTCTTCACTTTGATTCCTCTCTCTCCCAAAGTTTTAAACTTTCATTTTTTATAGTTTATTGCAAAGTTTCAAGAGGATTAGATTGAATTTGTGGTTTCACCAATTTTCTTTGATTATTCTGGGACAGAAGTTAAGCAAGAGAATCAGGTTTTCTTGTTTTTTTTCTTTCCTGTTTGGATCCTCTTTTTTTTTCTAAGCTAGTTTGATGGTCCAGTTGACGGTCATTGTGTTCACGTTTAGGCTTTGTGTGTTATTCTTAGTTCTTGTGTTTGGGTTGTAGAGTTAGAGAACATTGTGTTATCAGTGTACTTATTAATTCCAAACGTTTGGGTCAATCATAGTTTTTCATTTTGCGAAATTGTGTGATTATTATAGGTTGGAACTCGAAATGACATGCAAGATTTCTCTAATTTTATAGATTTTTTATATTAAAATGATTGTTTATGTGTTAGAGTTTGTAAGTTAAGACGAGATGATCCATCATTAATATCCACTTTTCAAAAACACAATAGTCTCTAGAGTAGTTGACTAGTAAAGTTGGGATCCAATTTTAGAAATATCTTATTTACAGTTAGGTATTGGCTCTTTTTTTTTTTTTTGTCAACCATTTGAATTCATGGGCCATGGTACCAAATTACAAACGGACCTAAAAGCCCAGTACAATGGGAACCAAAACGCATGGAACTAAGAAATGGGCCTAAAGCCCAAATCGAAACCAGATCAGGCCACCACGTGGCAGTCAAAGAGAGGACCGCCAGACATCACACGCGTCCCGCGAAGAAGAAGCCGCCGAGAACCGCAAACCGACGTGGAGGATAACGCCGTCGCAGCGCCGGGCCAACCCACCGATACCGTCTAGAACCGTTTGCCGATCTCCACATCCCGAAACTGCCGTCAAGAACCACCTGCATCAAAAGGAAAAAAACGCGAGCAAAAACTTCACCGAAGGCCACCAGATCCATGGAGGCGTCACCGCCGTTAGGAGGATCTCCTAACAGAATCTCTGTTTCGCTTGTCCTCAAAAGCCAGAGCACGGCAATGATATTAATCCAGGCATGCCGGAAGAATTCAAGTGGAGCCAAGCAAGTAAATCAGGAGGAAGAGGGCGTAAGAGAGAGAGGGGGAGCGAGACCGAAAGTCGCACGGAGCGACGAAACTGGAGAAACCCAGACCGGAAAATCCCGGAGAAATCCGCAGAGGCGGAAGCAACAGCAGCCATAGAAAGCAAAAGAGACTTATTAAAATCGGCAACCCAAAACTGGACAAGAGCCAGCCGGAAACCGAAAGCAGAACCAAGAACTCCGATATGTACAACCGGCAAACCGGCAAGACTGAGCCAACAAAACGACGAGAAAAAAATGTTTCCTCTGAAAGATAGAGAAGCGAGAAGAGGAAGACGTCAGAAAAAACTCGCCGGCGACGATTCCGGCTAACCGGAAATCGCCTTCTCCCGAGAGAGAATCAGCCCTTTTTCGTTCTGAATAGGTATTGGTTCTCTTGACATCCATAAATTCCATACACAAAAATACTTTTTTTTTAATTCCTAAGAAAATATTTTTGTTATTTCAATCAGGCTTAAATTGGAAAGTGACATAAATAACAAAATTATCTTTACTCAACAGGTTTAGCTGGGCAAATAATCCTAACCGAACCAACCGAACCAAAAAAGAGAGTTTTGATTGGTATCCGATTATAAGTAAATAACCGATTGGATATTGTTTTAGAAAACCATGGTTATCGGTTACTAACCGAACCAAACCAAAAACCGAAAAGAAACCGAACAAAACAAAAATTATTAATAATACTCATAATTTACTTTTATAGCAGGTTAATCGTTAAACAATACCAATATGAAACAATGTTAAATTGTAAATCAAAACATTATATTGTAAAACTTAAACATCTAGAGCCAAATAGTTTTTTTACAGAATTCTCCAAATTATCATACAAACGATAATAAATGATAATCATTTTTGGGTATTTCGGTTTGTTCGGTTAAATATGATTATTTTGGATAAATTCGATTAAATATAACCGAACCAAACCATAACCGAAAATAATTTAGTCAACCTTTGGTTTTTAAATTTCATAACCAAACTAACCAAAACCGAAATATAACCGAACCGAAATATAAAAATAACCAAATGGATACTAAATCTTTACAACCGAAAAACCGAAACCAAAAATAACCAACCGAAACCGAACCGATAATCCGAACGCCCAGACCTTTAAATAACCCCACTAGTTTAGGGTGAATTGCACCAGGTATATCTTTTTATCTTTTTAGTTGCAATTTAGTATCTTTCCAAAAGAGTTTGTGATTTTGTATCTTTTTTGTGGGTCCTACCAGTAAAATGACCATTTTATCCTCACTCTTTCTTTTTCACCTATTTTTCTTTTTCTTTTCTACCGAAAATCAATCTATTTCTTGTTTTATTATTATTATTTTTTTTTTCTTTTCCTTTCCCTTCTCTTTCTTACTTTTGCTTTTTTTACCCCTTGTTTTTTTGAACGGTGGATAGGTTTCGATAGAAGATATTTTTGGCCATTTAGATCACCGGAATGGAGAGAGAATTTAACGATCTACCGGAATTCCAAAAAAAAAAAAAAATTTGGACATAAAAAAAATTTGCGAGTGGATAGTTATGAGTAGATATCTACAATATCTATCCACGTGGATACTACCACATACCCCTATTGTTCATCATAAGTGTTTAGCATTTGATATAAGTCATTGTAGTGTCCACGAATAATCGAACCAAAATACTTTGTGTCCACGGATCACAATAATGTGATCTCTTGACCATCATATTGTCCATCATAAGCGTTTAGCATGTGATATAACCGTGGTAGTATCCACGAGTAATCGATCCAACATACTTTTGTATCCACGGATCACAAATACTTTTGTACCCCATGGTAAGCATCTTGTTAACCAAAATGAGATGTGATCGTCCAACATACTTTGTGTCCATGAATAATGATATGTTATACAATCTTGTTAAGCATCTTGTCTATCATCATTCATGTTAAACCATCTTGTTAAGCATCTTGTCCGTCCAACATACTTTTGTGTCCACGAATAATCATATGTTATACCATCTTGTTAAGCATCTTGTCTATCATCATTCATGTTAAACCATCTTGTTAAGCAACTTGTCCGTCCAACATACTTTTGTGTCCACGAATAATCATATGTTATACCATCTTGTTAAGCATCTTGTCCACCATCATTCATGTTAAACCATCTTGTTAAGCATCTTGTCCCCAACATACTTTTGTGTCCACGAATAATCATATGTTATACCATCTTGTTAAGCATCTTGTCCACCATCATTCATGTTAAACCATCTTGTTAAGCATCTTGTCCCCAACATACTTTTGTGTCCACGAATAATCATATGTTATACCATCTTGTTAAGCATCTTGTCCATCATCATTCATGTTAAACCATTTTGTTAAGCAACTTGTCCGTCCAACATACTTTTGTGTCCACGAATAATCATATGTTATACCATCTTGTTAAGCATCTTGTCCACCATCATTCATGTTAAACCATCTTGTTAAGCATCTTGTCCGTCCAATATACTTTTGTGTCCACGAATAATCATATGTTATACCATCTTGTTAAGCATCTTGTCCATCATCATTCATGTTAAACCATCTTGTTAAGCATCTTGTTCATCATAAGTATCCATGTGGATGAATGTTATGGAATCTACTCTAAACTATCCATTCGCAAATTCCGTATTACGTCCGATTTTTTTTTTTTTTTTGAATTCTGGTACATCGGCATATTTTATCTTCATTCCGGCGGTCTATATTGTTGGAATCATCATCTACCTTATTCTATCCACCGTCAAAAACATGGGGGGTAAAAAATAACTCAAAAAGTAAAAAAGAGAAAGTAAGAGAAAAGAAAATAATTAATAAAAAATAAATAAATCGGATGGATAGAGGAGTGAAATGTGGATAGGTTATCTAATTAACTATCTATAACTAGAAGACAAAAAACAAAGTTAAATGGTTATTAGCCACCACTAAAAAAGACAAAAAAAGATACACAATTACAAAAAAAATTTAAAAGATACAAGTTTGCTATTACTTTCTAAAAAAGGTACACTCAGTGCAATTATTCCCACTGGTTTATTAGAGTTCTCATATTGAATGAATGCCTTATTTTTGTATTCATCAATTACACAAAACAAAATACATCCATCACTAATGACAATTAGATTTACAAATCCAAGAAAAGCTGAGGACAAAATGAAAAGTAAACGAAACAGAGTGAAGGCTTAAGCAAATCAAAAGGAACTAGGAAAGCTTAAACAAAACAAACAAACAAAAGCATTTATTATCCATTAACTACGTTCTTGTGGAGATATAAAGCAACCTTCCTTCTTTGAAGTGGTTGAAGATAAATCAAATCTCCTTTCTTTCTTTCTTTCTTTCTTCTTCTGCTATTGCTTTGGAGTTTGGTACATACAAGATACAACTTCCTAATTGTTTCTTTCTTGGGAAATTCCAAAGTCAGATCAACCAAACCATGGTTGGTATTTTTTCCAGATTTTCTGTTGGTAGAAGCAACCATCGTCGAACACAAAGTGCAATCGTAAGCTCTCTTTGCTTTTCTTTTGATCCTAGAGTTTCTTGATTCAAGGAAAATTTAAAGTTTCTTTTTTTGTTTAGATGGATTCTTATTAATCTTATGTTCTTGAAGTTCAATCTATGGAACATGTTTAGGTCTTTGTTTGGTTCAAAACGGTGGATTTGAAATCCCCAGATTCGACTAAAGGATGAGTTTTTGTGTTACTTCCTTAATAATTTAATGATTATGCCTTTAAAGCTTTGGCCTTTAACAAATCTATGAATTGGGTTTTGTTAGATTCAATCTAACAGCTTTTTGGAGTTGTTGAATAATGTATTACCTCTTTTCTTTGGATCAGGATGATAAGGAAGTATTAACTCCAAATTCTAATGTTACTTCAGCAACTAGCACAACTGCTACTCATGGGATTGAAGTTGCTACCGAATTTAAACCGGTGGAACATCCGGTCGAGCCTTTGGACAATGATCAACCGATTCAATGTCCGTTGCCCGAACCATCCATTCTTAATGTAAACAGTGTTTCTTTCTTGATCTAAGTGTAGCTGTTTATAGAAGTTTTGAATTGATTTGGGATTTGATGAACAACAGGATGGAAGAATCTGGAAGGAAAGAGTCTCGGCGTCTATGAGGAGGAAAGGTGATTTGCAGATTGCCAAAGATGAGAATGCTGCTGAATCTGATGGATCCGCATCAAAACCGCCTCGCCAGAGCCCGCCAAATCGTTCCATCTTGCCATCACTCAGTGCCCCTGAACACAACTTGCTAAACCTACTAGAAGAATGCAATGCGATGCAGGCGAACGGATGAACAAAGTTTCTTCCTTATAAAGTTCAATAGTTTATTCTTAAGATATCACCACACCCATACAACCCCTCGTGAATCTATGTGTTTTTTTACTTCTGTATGTGCAAGAACAAAACCAAATTATATATTTATATATAGGCAACTAAGGTTCATTGAAAGCTTATGCTCTCATTCAGCTACTTATGAGTTTTAGTTCTTTGTTTTTAGTAGTTTTAGAAAACCGGTAAGAGCAGAGAACTTTAAAATACCTTGACTGATCTTGGTTCATGGCTTTTGTAGCATTGATTTGCCCTTAAGGCTTTAACTTTTGCAGGGTATTAATCATTGAGTTGTACTCAAGTAAATCTCACTATATCAGCCTTTTAATGATAAGAGAGAAAAAAAAAGTACTTTTCAAACTTCGTTATCCATTTTGGTTTTTTACTTCAACATGAAGAAAATACATAGAATCTTGTTAGTACAATCTTCCATTCAAACTGAAGACTCAGGAACTGTGTAAACATCTTCCACCGTAGGATTCACTAGATGTTTCCTCGTCCCACGATAGCTCCCGTGGTTAATCCTTGCTCTTCGATGCAATCCAGCGGCCTGGTTTCCTCCTGCGTCTGCACGGTCCATCGAATAATTGACTTGAGTTCTTGTGGAATATGCAGAAATCAGAAGAGCGTGAAGTATCAAGAGAACAACAAGGAGAAGAGTTGTTGTAGAAGATGACAGCTTCAAGTGACTCATTTTAGTACTTTTCTGTTTTTTCTTAAATTGACAATATGGGTTTGAGAGAGTTGAAATGATGACAATAAATAGAATGCAAAAAGAGATGAGGATAGGAATGAAACTAAAATGATATTTGCTTTGAATTGAAGTTACTGTCACACTACACACAATGAGGGTGTTGAATTCTTTATTCAACGGTTGAAACTTTACAGTGAGGGTGTTGAAAAAACAATTATGATTAGGTGGATTCACAAGTGTTGAATATTTTCAACTAATTGAAAAACAAAACAGTGGAGACCACATGATTCTCTCATCAAAAATGCCTTGAATCAATTCTTTTATCATTTTTTTTTGTTTATAGAAAATTTTCATTTAGTTTAAATAGATTAATTATTGTATAATAAATAATTTATGAATAGAAATATTTTTACCAAAATTTATCATTTTTCATATTATATAAATATAAATTCGTTTCATTTGATTTGGACATAGGAAAAAATCGTTTTTATTATACTATTTTAATTAGTTTTTAACTCTAAAGATTAATTTAGTGAAATAGATTCCAATAAAAAATAAATTTAAAAACATAAAATAAAAATAATGATTTAAAAATAGTAAGGTGTTGAATTTTATTAAACAAACCATTGTATAGTAAAAAATATGAGTGAGTGTTGAATTATTATGTGGAAGAAAGAGAAGATGATATGGAAGAGAGAGGGATGATATGGAAGGTGTTGAAAGAAAAAACCATTGTTGATAGTCTCATGACTTACATGATTGTGTTGGTAGAGTTCACCAAACTTCTCTTTCAATTTTTTTATATTTATTAAAATATAATCAATCAATTATTCTTTGTCCAAAAAGATCATAACAATTTACTGATTATCCATCTTTCATCTTCAAAGAGCATGTATTTTCTTTTATTTTCTAGACAGATAACTTGCTCGATCATTGTAATTGCCTTTATTTGATTCAGTCTAATGCACCAAAATTGTTTAAAGATCGGTTCACGTCCATATATTCATGATAATGCATATTCCAAACGGACCAATAGTTGTCATATTAATCCAATTGATATAACTATTAGTCTATCGATTGATAGATAATATCGACAACAATACTTTTTAATAAAACAACATATAAGAATAAACGATTTATTTCGTGAAAAAAGCAAAGCCTTAGTTTTTTTCTCTCTCAAACACGTTGTCCGAGAAAGTCGCCATCACTTTGCTTTGCCAGATCTGGATCTCTGCCGCAGCTCCTCCGTCACAGTCTGCTTGCCGTCGCCCTTCTCTCCCATAGGAGCTTCTTCTCCGTTTGGGATTTTACTTCGCCGTCGCCGTTTGCAGCTCGTTATCCAACGCCTTTGTTCACTTTCACTGCTCCGTCACCTCTGCTTGCAGCCACCGCTCTATCTGCTTGCACTGCCGTCTCCTTCCGTCGGACCATCTATCCTCTTCCACAAAGCCAGTTCCTCTTCCTCCCTTTGTGTATGTCGGGTATTTGTCGTTGTCGGAATCGTTCGCTCATGAAAGGGATGTCTCCACCTTTACTAGTCCTCCACCGCCCTTTCGTAAAGATCCAACCTAATCGTCCTTTTTTATCTCCGCCGCAACGCTTTCCCGTCGTACAATCTACGCTGTCATGTCTTCTCCGTCGTAGCTGTTTTTGCATATTGCTGGTCTCACTCCTTCACCACTCAGGTCAGATACACTGGATATGTTTTGGGCACTCCCTTATCCTCCGTTAAAGGATCCGTCTCTGTCGAGGCATATGGTCTCAGCCAGAGTCTTCGATCCATTTTTGTCGTCTTCGCCGACACGGCTTTGTTCATGGATCGTAAAGACAATAAATCGTTAGCTCCAGCTTATATTATCGGATACTTCGTTCTCGCTTGTATGTGATTTGTTACTGCATTATGCAGAATTGCTACGCCACCACATTCTGCAGCTCAAAAGTGATCGACCACCGTTTTTGTCCATCAAATCAGTGTTTATAACGAAGCCATACATCCTTGAAGTGTTGGCAGCTGCTCACTCCTCTTCGGAACGGCTGGCGGGTGACTTTAACCGAGGTGGGTGGTGTCTTCTGGTGACCTTCCCTCCGACGCCGCCGGTACCTCCGGACCCGCCAGATTTTATCATCCCTTCACACTGTTACTTTGGTTATTAGATATCTGGTTCTACAGTCATGACCCTCTCCTGCTTATGAGACATGTCTATGATGACTGCTCGCGCTGCTACCGCCTCCATTCTCCCCTCCAAACAAGGTTTGTTCTTGTTGGTTCATTAGATTGGTTGGCTTTTTTTACTAGCTTAGGTTCTATTGCAAGAATTTTTCTTCTTAAGCTTAACTTATTATCATTCCATTTACCTCTTTATGAGGATGCTAGATTTATTCTTGGCTCACCTTTTTCTGTGTATGAGGATGTTATTTTGCCTCTTTATGAGGATCTTGACACCATACCTCCTTATGAGGTTCGTGTCACATTGCCTCTTTATGAGGATCCTATCACACTGCCTCTTTATGAGGATCATGTGACCTTGCATATGTATGAGAATCTTGATACCTTGCCTCTTTATGAGGATTTTGTTACCCAACCTCTTTATGAGGACTTGACTCCTTTATGGAGTTCTTTACTCCCTTGTATTCACCATTTGTTTCAAACGAATGGGTTGCAAATGGTGTCATCACAGGCTCATATGTTAGGTGTTTAATCGCCTCTGTAGCCATTATGGAGATGGAAAATTTTGCACTTGTTGCTGTTCCAATATCGGGTGTTCGATCCAGTGCCCAAGACTTCATCTTACTTAATAACTCTATTGTCGATGAGATCCGACGAATTCTCCAAGACTTGTATTTTCTTAAGTGCTATGTCGTCATTATCTTATACACACCCGGGCGTAGATAGCATGGGCGGGTCACCAGCTGGTCGAGGACGCTCTCTGGTCGATCCGTGGACGGTGCGAGTTGGTCGAACGGGCGAAGCGAGATGGTCTAGCGAGCGAGGGTCGAAGGCGGTCGAGGTTTAAAGATAGTCGAGCATGTTAGGTTCCTGGCCGAGGGCGCTCTCAATCCTAACAGTGAGTGGAACGCGGTGTGAGCAATTGACTGAACAACGAACATGAAGAGGAACACAGACACAAGTAACAAGCCTTTGACTCAAGGGGAATCCACACTAGAGAAAGAGAGGCTGCGCCATTAGGCTAAACACTTTAGGTTTTAGGTTTAAACTTGCTTGATTTCTTATTAACAAGAGATGGCTTTAAATAGCCTCAAAAATAGAAATACAAATGGGTCAATACGGCCTAGTTTGAAATTAAAAGGAAGAAAAGACTTATAAAGATAAAAGGAAAAAGTCTTAAAGAAACATAAACATGCCGTCCTATCTATAACGGGCCTAGGATCACCTCATTAAAAATCTTGTAAGGAAAACCCATTTGGGACAAAACCTCACAAGGTAAAAGAGTATGATCTTCGGTCCAAGAGACAGTCTGGTCTAAGACGCATCGATCTCAATGCTGAAGATCATGGTCGGTCAGACAGCCTTGAGTAGCGGCCATGGGATGGTCGGGTCGAGTGGGTCGACAACTTATGTCTTGATCGTCCTTTGGGCCAGCTGGCTCAGAACAGGTTGGTCATGGTCAAGATGTTCCAACCGAGTCATGATATCATCTATGCTCGTCTTGGATATTAGTTGTTCCATTGCTCGGTTGAAATAGTCCCAAAGCAGCCTATGTCCTGATCGCGTCCGCAGTACGTTCCGCATGGTCGAGAACTGGTCGACGATCTGCATGGTCGAGGTTGGTACGTCCTGATCAGTCAACGTCGGTACGTCCTATTTGTCCAGGTCGGGCTCGGATGATCTGATGTCCTCATCATTCCCTCCTCCTTGGGAAGGTTCTGGCCTCAGAACAACATCACCTGCACAAAAAGGAGACAAGTCAATAAAATTAAAGCTTGATGATATACTCATCTCACCTGGGAGTTCAAGTTGGTAGGCATTTTCATTGATCTTCTTCAGGACTCTGAATGGTCTGTCACCCCGCAACGCAAGTTTCGACCTTCGTTGGTTATGGAACCATTCAAGTCGCATATGTACCCAACCCCAGTCGCTCGGTTCGAAGGTGATCTCCTTCATGTGTTTGTCAGCCTGCCTCTTGTATTGGGCCGTCTTCTTTTCTATGTTCTCCTTGACCGTTTCATGGCGCTTGGCTATTGCTTCAGCCTTCTGTTCCCCGTCCAAGTCGATAAATTCCAGCGGTTGTAAGGGCTTGAGGTCGAGGGGCGTCTCGGGCTTAAAACCATAAACAATCTCAAAAGGCCTTGGTAGCTGAGTGGTTAGTGTGATTATAAGCAAACTCAATAAATGGAATACATTTTAACCAGCTAGATAAATTTTTACCGACTGTGGCCCTTAGTAGGGATGAGAGCATCAGGTTAACGACCTCGGTCTGTCTGTCCGTTTGCGGGTGACAGGTCGTGGAGAACAAAAGCTTGGTACCTAGCTTTCGCCAAAGTGTTCTCCAGAAGTGACCGAGGAAGGTTGGGTCGCGGTCCGAAACGATGGTCTAGGGTAGTCCGTGCAGCAGTACTACTTCCTTGATGAACAAGTCAGCCATCTGGGTCGCGTCATTGGTATTAGAACATGGTATAAAGTGGGACATCTTAGAGAACCAATCGACCACCACAAAGATGGAATCCGTGTTCCTGATTTTAGGTAGTCCAAGCACAAAATCCATAGAATGTCGACCGAAGGTCGGTTATGTATAAGCAGTGGCATATGTAAATCGTAAGGATGTGACATGGACTTGGTCTTAAGGCATGTCACACATTTGGAACAAAAGCGTTCCACGTCTCGTCTCTGGTGTGGCCAGAAGAAGTGGCCGGTCATGACGGTCAATTTTTTGTCCACGCCAAAGTGTCACATCAATCCGCTTCTATGGGCTTCTCGGACCAACAGGTCTCTCAGCGACCCTTGCGGAATGCACATGCGCTTGCCCCAAAATAGGAATCCATTGTGTATATAGAATAATCCCTTGGTTCCTTGTTGACAATCCGGAAAAATCACACCAAAATCAGGGTCAGGCTCATACTCATCTTTAATCAATTAAAATCCCAACACTTTGGCATCCATGGTGCTGATCAATGCGTGTCTCCAGGACATTGCGTCGGCCACTACGTTCTTCTTTCCCTTCTTGTACTTGATGATGTACGGATAGGTATCCACAAACTCAAGACACTTGGCGTGTCTCCTCTTTAAGGTGGTCTGTCCGCGCAAGTGTTTTAAGGTATCATGGTCGGTGCAGATCACGATCTCCTTGGCTAAGAGGTAATGTTTCCATGTCTCCAAGGATCGCACCAAGGCATACAACTCCTTGTTGTATGTTGGGTAGTTCAGTGTGGCGCCATTGAGTTTCTTGCTGAAATAAGCCATGGGCAGTCCTTCTTGAGTTAGTACAACTCCATTACCTAAACCTGATGCATAACATTCAAGCTCAAACGTTTTGTCAAAGTTAGGTAATACTAAAATGGGCGCATGGGTCAGAAGGTCCTTGAGCTTCTTGAATGCGGCCTCCTGTGCTGATCCCCACTTGAATGAGACATCCTTCTTGATCACGGCTGTGAGTCGTGCGGCCACAGTACTGAAATCTTTCACGAACCATCTATAGAAACTGGCCAATAAGTGATAACTCCTAACAGGCCCTATACTGTTCGGGGTTGGCCACTCTTGGATTGCCTTGACCTTTTGTTTGTCTACCTGCAAGCCCTGTGAACTCACAACAAAACCTAAAAAGACAAGCTTATCAGTGCAGAAGGTGCACTTCTTGAGGTTCGCGTAGAGACGTTCCTCTCGTAGAGTCTGTATTACTTGTTCAAGGTGCACTAGGTGATCAGAAAACATTGACTATAGATCAAAATATCATCAAAATAAACTACAACAAACTAACTGATGTAGGCCCTTAAGACCTGGTTCATGAGACGCATGAAGGTGCTAGGCACGTTGGTGAGGCCGACCGACACGAACCACTCGTACAGACCCTGCTTGGTCTTGAATGTTGTCTTCCATTCGTCCCCTTCCTTCATTCGGACCTGATGATAGCCACTTCGCAGGTCTATCTTGGAGAAGACAGAAGATCCATGCAATTCGTCCAACATGTCGTCCAGGCGCGGAATGGGATGCCGGTACTTGATGGTAATGTTGTTGATCGCTCAGCAGTCAACACACATTCTCCAGGAACCGTCCTTCTTGGGAACCAGTAGGAATGGAACATCACACGGACTAAGGCTCTCTCGGATGTACCCCTTAGACATAAGATCATGTACCTGCTTCTCTAGCTCCTTGGACTCGGTTGGGTTCATGCGGTACGCAGGTCGATTAGGCAGTGCGGACCCAGGTACAAGGTCGATCTGATGCTCAATTACTCGGATATGTGGTAGGCCAGCTGGTATCCGGGAACACGTCCTTAAACCTGTCCAACAAAGAAACCACTTCTCGGGGCAACTCTACATCATCAGAACATGAGTGGAGAGCCTCCCTAAAAATCATTAGTAATACATGTGTGTTCTGACTAATAGCCTTAGCCACATAATGGGAAGAGCTAAGCAGGTTTTTCTTATTGTTGTTTTTGTCTCTGGCAAGTTTGAGTTGCATCTTGTGCACTTCCTGAGGCGTGAGAGGTGCAAGTTGGTACTTACGCTTGTAATGGACGAACGAATAGTGTTTGGTACGTCCATTATGAAGCGCCTCCTTGTCAAACTGCCACGGTCGGCCTAGGAGTAGGTGTTTTGTGTCATCTTTCAGCCATCTAAGCCGGTACGGTCGGGGATGCCTCGTGACTTGGAGACCAAGTTTATCGACCATGTACCTGCTAGCAATGTTAGCACAAGCTCCACCGTCTATGATAAGGATACATACCTTGCTGTTCACGGTTCATCAAGTGTGGAAGATGTTCTCCTGTTGGACCGTCTCGGGGTCAACCAGGGCGTTAAGGGCTCTCCATATCACCAATAATTCGCCCGAGTCTAGGTACTTTACGAGCGTGCTTGGGTCAGCCAACTCCTCCTCATGTTCGTCATGTTCGTCCTGAGACTCGTACTCGCCAGCCTTGGTGAGGATCATGACCAATCGGTTTGGACAGTCTCGGTCCATGTGTCCTTTTCCCTAGCATTTGAAACACGTAATATGTCTAGATTGTGACGTACTAGGGAACTTACCTGAATCAGGACAGATGGCTTTGGAAGCGTCCGTGGTTGGCCTCTTGAACCTGAATTGATCTCGACCGATTTACCTGTGTCGACGTGTCGAGGCGACAGTGTCGACAAGGTCGAGTTGGTCCGGGTCCAGTTCGTGGTCTCGGCCTTCCATTTGTTGTGTTGATCGATCTGGATACTCAGGTGCAACAACTTGGACATGTCGTGGTACAGTTGGATTTCGACCTTTCGGGCGATCCGGTCGTGCAGTCCATCCACGAACTGTGCCATGAGGGTCTCCTCCGAGTCGTCCAACTCAAGTCGGTTCCATAACTTCTCAAACTCCTCATAGTATTCTTCTACCATCCTGCTTCCCTTCACCAACTTACAGAAACGTTTATGTAGATCCCTATGGAAATGGGTCGGTACGTACCTCCGTCTCAGATGGTATTTCATGTCGGCCCACGTGGAAATCTGATCGTGGTGATGGCGTATACGCTTCGAGTAGTCTCGGTCCCACTAGGAAAGGGAATGTCCAGTGAATTGGGCTGCGGCGAAGGCTATCTTCATGCGGTCGTTGTACGTGTAGTAGTCGAAGTTATGCTCCATGTGTCGTTCCCATTCGAGGTAAGCTTAAGGATCTACCTTACCTGCAAAAGTGGGAGGTTTTAGTTTTACGTCATTGAAGTTAGGACGTTGTACCTCGTTGTTGCGTATACGACCACAGTGGTTTGGGTCGAGCCGATCAGGTGGGCGAAGGTGTTGGTCGTGTGGGTCGTCCTCTAGGCCGGGCATCTCGTCATCCTTATCATCCATTTGGACATCCTGGTTGTACACTGCTCGTCCTGCCCATCCGTTCTGCCTCTCGGGTCGAGGCTGTGGGCCTTCTGGTCGAGGCTGCTTCTCGCCGGGTCGCTCCCTCGAGACAGTCAAGCCGAGCGCTTAACGACTGATCGATCATATAGATCGCGGTCAGGAGCTGGGCTAGATCAAGTGGGGCCGCCTGAGGGTTTTCTAGGTTATCTCCCATAGTTGTAGCATGCACACTTAAACAAAAGATCACACACAAACAGGAAAAGAAGGAACAAAAGGAAAACACCAAATAGGAAAGATGAAATCGCTAAGAAAAAAGGAAATGATGCAATATGATTATTATTTTTAAGTATGATGAACACAAAAGGAGACAAAGCAACTAAACTGAAAGCAAACAACTTAAAATAAACCGACACTAATCAAGCAAACCGCAAGCACAATTAACTCGAAAAGGGAAAACCCTAATGCTATATCTAAATGTGGTGGTGCGGCCGTCTAACAAGTTTCTCCCTTTTTTTGATATGGATTAACAGAAAACACGACGCAGCACAGATGGTGGTACACTACAACTACAAGGTTCAAACAAGAGATTATACGCAACCCTAATCGGTAAGCTATATGCGGCCGGTTTGGGGAGTTAACAACCTAGTGTTCGATTTCTAATACCTTTTTTTTGCTTCAGAATATGAATGCAGAAAGATAACCAACAGTAAAATGGAAACAAGGTGATGACTGAAACAAGGCAGGAACCAAAATTAAGAACAATAGCGAGATAAGACAAATTTTTTTTTAATTTTTTTTTTTTTGATGTTTTGAGAGAAAATAAACAAAAGCAAAACAAAGAGATGCAAGGATGAAATGTAACCAGTGTAGTGTCACGAGCCTAAGCTCTAATACCAAATGATACACACTCGGGTGTGGATCGCACGGGAGGGTCACCAGCTGGTCGAGGACGCTCTATGGTCGAGCCGTGGGCGGTGTGAGTTGGTCGAGCGAGCAAGGGTCGAAGGCGGTCGAGGTTTAGAGATAGTCGAGCGGGTTAGGTTTGCTGGCCGAGGGCGCTCTCAATCTTAACAGTGGGGGGACCGCGGTGTGAGCAATGGACAGAACAACGAACAGGAACATAAACACAAGTAACAAGCCTTGACTCAAGAGGAATCCACGCAAGAGAAAGAGAGGCTGCGCCGTTAGGCTAAACACTTTAGGTTTTAGGTTTAAACTTGCTTGATTTCTTATTAACAAGAGAAGGCTTTAAATAGCCTCAAAAATTAAAATACCATTTAAATTCTAGATTTTTTGTGATTTGTGGGATAAGTTTTATTGGTTTTAATCATCTTAGATTTATTTATTTAATTAAAATTCTATACATTATTTTAAAATTTTAACACTTTTTAATGTTTTTCTTGATGAATAATTTTTTTGCTTAAAACATTTCAAATTTAAGTTAGAAAGTAATAAATAGTGTAAATAAAAATACATTTTCAATTATTTATTATATTATAGTAGTATATATTGACAATATGTTTGAAATTATATTTAGTATATTTTGAGTGAAATTATATATAATCATTCTATTTTTATCTGAATGTATATTTGTACTTTTAATATATACAAAACATCTCTCGCATTTTTAATGTGTATTTTTAAATATTGAACTCGTTCTTTTTTTTTTGTCAACATATACTCCATATATTAAATCAAAGTTGTCCGGATTGGATTTTCATCCCGGGAGGTTAATCGATCCGGATCATCGTGACTTACATGGGGAAAAAATAAATTACGGACTCTTGCCCTTTTCGCAAGGGAATCGGCACAAGCATTAAGGCTTCTAGGAATTAAAACTAAATCTAAAGATACAAAAGCTTTTCTCCAGGATTTGAAAAGGTCTAGTTCCGAAAGTTCGGCACATCATGAGGTTCTTTCGTCAAACTAATCAGATCCGAACAGTCGGTCTCGATTACCACCTCAAGGATTCCACCTTCTAGAAGGCAGGTCATCGCCCACAATAAACCATCAAGCTCTGCATGTAACGGAGATAAACACCTTATGCATCCTTGTGCTCCTTTGATCTTTCTTCCAAAAGCATCCTTAAAAAACATCCAAGTCCAGTAGTCAAGCCATAATCAACCCAAGAGGCGCCGATCTGGCATGTCGGGGATGGAGGGGAGGTAGAAATGACTCGAAAGTCGGTTCGTTGAGAGAGAATTCCGACTTCTTCTGCTTATACCGGTTCCGCTTTGTTTGCATCTCTCCAGATTTCTGCTTCCAAAATAGCTTGTTGCAGGGTTCTCATTGGGGAGATCTCCTTCCCATCAAAGAACTTGTTGTTTCTAGCCTTCCAAATGAACCAAAGGATCCATGGATAGTTACACTTTTGTGGATCAGACAGATCCACATCTTTTGTCCTCCAGAAAAGAAAATCCATATTGCAAAATATAGATGTACTCGGGAAGCAACCCGAAATGGACGAAAAGTCTGAGAGAGCCCATACTTGTAAAGCAGGGGGCATTCAAAGAGGAGGTGGTTAATTGTTTCCTCCGGTGCGCCGCATATGAGGAAAGTGGTATCTGTGCCTAGATGTCTGTATGTCAATCTTTGGCAAGTTGCCAGATATCCCGAGAGCACTTGCTGTTGGATCTCCTAGGATCTAGGGTTCGTTATTGAAATTACCAACCTTGTTCTTACCTAGAACTGGCAGCGGAATGATTTGTGAACGAGATCAGTTAGCGACTCAGATGCTTCGCCTCTACCAGATACACACGCACACAAACCTGGAAAGCCGGGATGCTAGTGCCGGATCTATGGGATCTCCGAGTTTTGGTGTCTCTGCCTCTTCTGTCAAGAAAAGGATGACTGCTGCTGTTCTAGGTCGAAACATTCATGTTTTATTCGACCTAGAATCACACTTAACGGGCCAGACTTGTTTAAGTCATAAAATCGAAAAGCCCTTTCGAAACCTGAACTGTGTCGACCGACACACATGCTGTGTAGATCGACACACCACCATATACTCGATATTAATGTGTATCCAATACACATCAAGATGATCATTACCATAATGATCATTCCCATGTTTTAGCTTCAAATTTGCTTAGGTGTGTGACCCTATAGGATCATATAATACTGGCAGTAAGTCAACGACTTACAGACTGCAAGAGGCTTCTAGCAAAACATGGCAACCGCCCAGTATTATATGAATGTCTGATCTCGACACACAACTATCATCAGGAGTGAGTACAAGTGTGATTTCAGGACACTATCCCAACAATCTCCCACTTGTACTGGAATCATCAATTCCTATAATCCTTTTGTCTCTATATCTCGATTTGGCATAAGGCAAGATTGGTGTCATCCTTATTAAGCCAACATCGTGTTTATCGAACTCCTGATCTCATAATGAACATTACAAACAACTGAACTACAGTTCGTTTGAGTGCGGCCACACATTTTTCTCAGTATTAAATCTTCGATAGGCCCTGAGATATTTATCTCCCGTTAATCAGGAGGGACAAATCCCATCTTGTTCCATCCCTATTTCAACGCACACTTCATGATATACCCGAACAGTGCCGTTATAGTCGCCAGTTACGGGTCGATGTTTGACAAGGTCAAAGTGTACCAATTCATATGCAAGAAAGCATGATGAACTCAGGTCTAAGGAGTATACTCTATAGTCGTAATGAGAACCTCTCATGACACATATATAACTATCCTGGAGACTTCTCATTAGCGGGTCACGTCCGATCATATGTTCACCAACATATATCTATGTGACTGACTGTGATAGTCATATCATTGACTCCATGAAACTTAGTCAACAGTCACCTCACAATCTAGTCTCTCGCGGTTGTTATTGTCCCACTTTAACAACCTCGACTAGGGACACATCATAATTTATGTCATTATTTACTTATAGGGTTTCATGATCAAGTCCTCAACTTGATGACCTATAATATGACATAAACTTATTTTGGAACCATTATTTAATTATCCAATAGGCAAATAATGTTGGTGTCGGTTTTTCATAAACATGACCATATCATATCTATCTGAACATCATAACTAAACTAACTCCCACTAGAATCAAGACCAAGTCTTCAGATATCTAGTACCTACAACAACAGTATACAACTCGTGCTTAGGTTGTGAGAGATGCTGCGGTGTTCTTGCTTGGAACCATTCCAACAAACCACACCGCTATTCTTTAATGAGCACTATTCTACGGTCCTCTGCTTGGAAACCTTTCCAACAGACAGCACCGCTACACATGCAAAAAGACATAACCAGGTGAGAACCGGGAATCATCTTTGTTCGTCTAACTACTCATAACTGATTCGTCTTTTTCTCAGTTGTACAAGAACCTATCCTTAGTGTTTCTCAAACACTTGGGGATATTCCTTACAACTGTCCAGTGACTCTTACCGGAACAAATTGGTATCTTCTCGTCATGCTCTATGCGTCAGCTGCATTTGGACGAGCGCAAAATATGGAATTCATGATGGATTCTATTGCATAAGCAAAAAAAAAGAATCACACTCATAGACACTATCTCAGCCAGTGTCCAAGACACTTCATCTTGCTAAGATCATTGCCATAAGACCTTTGGTGTGAAGCCATCCTTGGAATCATGCATATTGGAACTGTCCAGTACCTCATAATTATAAGGATTCTGATACGATCCAATTAGCTCTTCTGTTCCATCTCAGTGGATCCTTGTTCCAAGAACTTATGCGGCTTCTCCCATGTCCATCGTTAAATTTGACTTCCGACCCAAATCTTGACAAGACTTTAGCGTCGGAACGTCGTTTATGAGATTAAGTACGTTCTAAACATACAGTTTGAGAATTGCAACTGCGCTCCCACTAGTTAACTTGTAAACGCACGGTTTCTATTCATTCCTGATCGAGTCAAAACCTTTTGACCGTTTTAACAGAACATAGATTCCAACTCCAAGATGTTTGCTTCAATCGGTGAAGCTAACATACATAACTAGCCAATTTTCGGAGTTGGGGCTCACATTCGCTTCTTTGAATTTCGCAGGCTCGTCACTTTTCAATGATCAACAGATCACGGCAATCGGTCACGAGGAATCACCCTCGGTTTAGTGATGGATCCTTTAGGATCAGCGAATTTCAGGCTCCACAGGTGTAGGTCCTACAGCACTCTGTAGATCCAACCGCTGCTCTCCCTCAACAGGTTGAACAACCTCCTGTGTTTCTCGAATTTCTTCGAGTTGTACTTTTACTCCCACTGTTCTTCTTGGAAAAACAGAGTTCCGAACAACAAAACTTTGTTCTCGGATTGGTTGCAAAAGTACTAAGCCTTGGTTTCCCTAGGACAACCAGCGAAGCAGCACTCATCTTATTTGGGTTCAAGTTTGTTTGTTGACAACTGCCTTACACAAACCTTGCAATCCCAATTAATCAGAAAAACATATTTGGAAATCACCCAGTCCACATCCAATGTGGTGTTTTTCACTGATTCTGATAGAAAACTTATTTAGCGTGAACATGTTCATTTTAGAGCGTATTTTAAAAGAATAATGGAAGATTCATGTGACTCATCATTAATCGGAGCATATCCAATAAGATCCGATTCATTCTCTCAGAAACACCATTCATGTTTTCTAGGAGAAAAGAGATGTTATATGACTTCACACTCACTTAGATGATCACCCAATTCTTGACTCAAGTATTTTCCTCCGCGATCTAATCGAGGATCTCAATACTTCTGTCAAATGTCAAATCGGTTCTATACTTCATTCTGAAACCCCTTTGATCATTCCAATGGATTCTGACTCGTGTCTCATCAAATGAACACAATCATACTTATTGAAGCCATCAATAAGTCAATGAAGTATTGAAGTTTTCCTTTGGCACTAATGCTTATCGGGCCGCATACATCAGTATGTGTAAGGCCCAACGAGCCTCTGGCCAGTTTCTTTAGCTCTGCTAAAGAAGCCATAGTCATTTGGCCCATCAAGCAGAATTCATGTCTCAATTGATTTACAATCAAATGAACCTGAAGCCCATAACTATGGAACTTCTGAAGCCGCTTCACTTTATTTGGTCAATATGACTATGCTGAGGAAAAATCGAGTTCAAGTCATCAGACTTAAATCGTTTGATATTTATGTTATATTTAAGCGTATGTTGGTTTAAGATATAAAACCCTTTCAAAAGGGGTGATACCATATAATATTTCATTAAGATCAAAAGAGAAAAACTTGTCTTTTATCAGAATGAAAAACATCCAAATTCTCACAAGAAAATGAAAGACATTTCTGCATAAAACAGGTATATAGTAGCAATTACTTAATTCAAAACCAAGCTTGAAAGGCTCCTACAAGTGGAGAATCTCTACGGCTCATGTAGCAACCATTGCTCCATCCCAGACTCGCAGTTCCACTTGTCCTTTCTTCAACGTTCTACAGTTGCTTAGGCCCTGCATATTTCCAAAATATCAGTACCACAACCACTATCCAATACATACGTAGGACTTGAAATAATAACACAATATCTGAAGAAGAAGTACCATACATATTCTCCATTTCTTGTGAATCTTCCAAGAATTTAATGCAATTTCTCTTCCAATGCCCAAACTCTTTACAGCAGCAGCATCTATCAACATCAGATGGGCCTGACTTGGGCTTAAAATATGACACATGCTTATCCCGATTCCAAATCTGAACGGCCTTGCCTTCACCCTTGTCTATACAAGATTTCTCAAATCTTTTACCCTTTTTGATGTTTTGCTCTGCTGTCTTGAGCATGCCATGCAGCTCAGTCAACTTCTTCGTCAAGCCTTTCTTGATATATATCTTAATGAACTTATCATAACTTGACGGCAGTGACTGCAGAATGATGTCAGTAGCCAACTCTAAGCTGACAGGACAATCCAGTTTCCCCAGGTTATCAATGTAACCCATCATTTTAATGATATGAGGACTCACTGGAACATCCTATGGTAGTTTGCACCCAGTGAGAGACTTCACCATCTGGAATCTCTCAACTCGTGCCAGATCCTGAAACTTCAGTTTCAGGCTGGTGATCATCTCTATTGGCGACTCCATGTTCTCGTATTGACTCTTTAAGTCCGATTCCATGGTAGCCAACATCAGACCACGCACATCTACCACATCAATATAATGCTTATTCCAAGCATTATATACTGCATTCGAGCTATTGGCCCCAAGCCTTTCTTGAAGAGCTTTCTCAAGGACATAGTCCTTACTCTCCTGCTTGAGTATTAATCTCAAATTTCGATACCAATCCAGGAAATTTGATCCATTTTACTTGTCCTTCTCAAGGACGGATCGTAACGAGAAGGTAGTTTTAGACATAGGCTGAAAGTTTTAATCAAAGCAAATTTTAGTTATGATTTCAGGAAATGAGGAATCTTATCAAATAAGAAAACTCGCATTATATTCAAACAACGTTTCCTCTATGAATATAATAATCCAAGATCCATATATCACTAAAATATGAGTGGACGACTCGTCATCACCCAAAGTTTAGTAATCTAGGTAAGCAAACCATTGCTAGTTGTACTCAGTACAACTCTCGGTCGTAGATGAGACAATCCATGTCTCATCTACTCTGACGTCTCTGGGCTCAGAACTTCTGATAGCCCAGTCAAGTAAACCAATCTCTTCTGTCTTGTGATCATTGACAGTCGCACTGCAAGTCTATCAATGATCACCTGCCTTACTCATGTCACTGTGGATACCAAGGACTCCAAGACTATCCAACAATGAAATGAGTCTTGACAGTAGACAAGATTGGGCAAGACATCAAGGTCACTTGATATTTAGTTGAGGAAATGGAACTCTAAAAGTTTAGTAATTCAATCTCTTAGGTCATGTAATAGTTGATGTCAAGACCTGCAAGACCATCAACACTACTACCTGCCTTACTCACGTAATTGTGGACACCAAGCTCTTGGCAAGACTATCTCAACAACGAAATGAGTCTTGACAGTTGACCTTATTGAAACTAAGCTTTGATCTAACACACATCCAATGTGTATTAGACAGATTTAGAACATTTTACTTCTAATTTTAATTAAGTTTTAATCGTTCTAATTTCAGTGGGTTAGGTCATTCGGTTCAGTTTCTTAATCATTTGGTTCAAAACCAAACGATTACGGTTCGCATCGTCACCATATGCGTCGACTGACACACTTGGTCGACTCTTGATATGCAACCTTCATATCATTCGAGATAACCGGTCAAATCAAATTTAACCAGTTCATCTAATTGAACCGATTCAACCAGTTTTAACTAATCGCGATAACCGGTCCAATCCAATTGAACTGACTTATCCAATCGAACTGATCTTAACCAATTAAATCGGTTTATTCTAATTGAGATAACCAGTTCAATTCAATTGAATCAATTCATCCAATTTAAACCGATCTTATCTGCCTTAACCAAGCATGATAACCAGTTCAATCCAATTGAACCGATTCAACCAATCGTAAGGCTTGTGTCGACCGACATTAAACTTGTGTCGATCGACACAGTAGAGTATTAGGGATTTTGAATTAAACCGACATAACCATGCGAGATAACCAGTTCAATCCAATTGAACCGATTTATCCATTCGCATAGTCTGTGTCGACCGATGCATCCAGTGTGTCGATCGACACAGTGCGATTTCAAATCTTTCGCATTTTCGCGGTGTATCGACCGACACACCCAATGCGTCGACCGATGATGTGCGAAAACCCTAATATCTTTTACGAGTTTTCGCGATGTATCGACCGACACAAGCTTAGTGTCGATCGACACCATGCGACAAACCCTAAAGTTATTTACGCGTTTTCGCTCTATGTCGACCGACACACGCTTTGTGTCGATCGACACGCTGCGAAAACCCTAAATTTTAATTATGCGTTTTCGCTCTGTTTCGACCGACACACGCTTTGTGTCGATCAACACGCTGTGAAAACACAGATATCGAATTTTCAACAGAGGCTTTAATCCGAGATTAACAACATGAAAACGCGATTTAGCAAGCAACAATCTATTCAATTACATCAATATTCGAATTAAGTGCTTCAGATTCAATAGACTAAACCCTACCATGCTCTGATACAACTGTTGGATCTCCTAGGATCTAGGGTTCGTTATATTGAAATTACCAAACTCGTTCTTACCTAGAACTGGCAGCGGAATGATTGGTGAACGAGATCAGTTAGCAACTCAGATGCTTCGCCTCTACCAGATACACACGCACACAAACCTGGAAAGCCGGGATGCTAGTGCCGGATCTATGAGATCTCCGAGTTTTGGTGTCTCTGCCTCTTCTGTCAAGAAAAGGACGACTGCTGCTGTTCTAGGTCGAAACATTCATGCTTTATTCGACCTAGAATCACACTTAACGGGCCAGACTTGTTTAAGTCATAAAACCGAAAAGCCCTTTCGAAACCCGAACTGTGTCGACCGACACACATGCTGTGTCGATCGACACACCACCATATACTCGATATTAATGTGTATCCAATACACATCAACATGATCATTACCATAATGATCATTCCCATGTTTTAGCTTCCAGTTTGCTTAGGTGTGTGACCCTATAAGATCATATAATACTGGCAGTAAGTCAACGACTTACAGACTGCAAGAGGCTTCTAGCAAAACATTGCAACCGCCCAGTATTATATGAATGTCTGATCTCGACACACAACTATCATCAGGAGTGAGTAAAAGTGTGATTTCAGGACACTATCCCAACACTTGCCACATGAAGTGTTTTAATTTCCTAGGGGCTTGGGTTTTCCTGATGAAACTTTTTAAACAATTTATGCTTGGCTCTGTAATCTCTTGGTTAGTAATCACAAGTTCTCATCTCCTTATCAAATCATACCCAGATTTGACCGTATAGACTCCGGATTTAGTATGACTCCAAGCATAGCCATCATGTACAACATCTCGGCTAGGTCTCATCCCCAAGATTAGTGGGATATCATTGGGATGGAAAAGGTCTTGGAGGACTTGCACATCCCATTCCTTTGTATCTTGTCTAATCAAAGTATGGACTAATAACATCGGATCTCTATATCTTGTTTCATCCCATCCTTTGGGGGCCGGGCCTGTGTATTTGGGATCCACTGCTCCCACTATACTATCGTGTTATACCCTGACTCAATAGTCCTCCGTAGACCTTGTCAAAGTAATGGCTTTGCAGCCATGATGCTACGCCACCCAAATGATGGGGAATAGATCTTTCGATCTTCAAAGGGACTATGGTTATTATAATATCTTCCTCTCAAGACACGGGCTAGGAGAGAGGAAGGATATTGGAGCAATCTCCAGAGTTGCTTCGCAAGAAGGGCTAAGTTCGTATCTCTCAAATCTCGAAATCCCAAACCTCCCATGTCCTTGGGAATGCAGATTTTATCCCAAGCTATCCAATGAAGCCCCTTACTGTCTTGCTTAGAGCTCCACCAGAAGTTCGAAATATCACTCCTAAGTTTTTCTGTTGTGTCCTTAGGGAGGAGGTAGCATGTCCTAACATGTGTAGGAATTGCTTGGGCTACTGATTTAATCTGAACTTCTTTTCCCCCTTTAGTAAGAAGTTTCGAGTTCCAATTGCTAACCCGTCCATTTAGACGATCTCTTACATAGGCAAAGACCTTCCTTTTTGGCCCACTAATTTGTTCTGGAATACCTAAATACATTCTCATTCCACCTTCATTTGTGACCTCTATTGTCTGTCTGATTTCTCTGCGGGTATCCTGGTCCACTTTGTTTCCAAATACAATTGATGATTTGGAATTGTTGAGTCTTTGTCCTGAAGCATCCCCATAAACCTTTATAATCTTTGCTAACTCTGCACATTGCAGGAAATCTGCTTTGCAGAAGAATAGAATATCATCGGCGAATAGCAGGTGGGAGACAGAAGGACATGCACAGGCTATTCTTAGTCCTGTAATACGTTCATCTGCTTCCGCTCCATTTAGGAGGGAGACTAGGGCTTTCGTGCATAGAATAAACATGAATGGAGAAAGGGGATCGCTTTGTCTGAGCCCCCGAGTAGGCTTAATCCTCCCTTTTGGTTCTCCATTTATTAGAACTTGGTAGGATACCGAAGAGACACAAAACATTAGTAACTTAACATATTTAACCGCAAACCCCATTTTTAGTAGTAGCGCCTCAAGGAAATTCCATTCTACCCGGTCATATGCTTTACTCATATCCGTCTTAATGGTCATAAATTTTGAACTGCACATTGGGTATGTGCGAAGGGCATAAAAATTCTCTTGTGCTAGGAGTATGTTGTCAGTTTTAAGCCGTCTAGCCACGAAGGATGATTGTGTCTCTGATATCAGGTTCGGGAGAAAGGATTTCAGCCGCTTGCACAAAATCTTTGAGATAATTTTATAGCTAATATTACAGAGGCTAATTGGTCTAAATTCCGTCATAGCTCTCGGTATTTCCTTTTTTGGTATAGGGCAAATGTTGATTTGGTTTAAAATCACGTCAAAAGATTCAGCGGCGAAAAATTCCTTAACCAATGTAATAATGTCTTGGCCCAAGATGGACCAGAATTGCTGATAAAATCTACTCGCCATGCCATCCGGTCCCGGGGCTTTATCTGGGTTGATATCAAAAATGGCTTTTTTAATTCCAGGACTTTCTCGGTAATGTACCGGAGTGATTCGGAGAAATCAATGGGGTTTGATATAGAAAACATGTCAGTGAAGTTGTTGGTCGCCACTTTCTCTATCCCTTTAGCGCTTTCCACCCAGTGCCCATTATCATCCTTTAGACATATGATATGGTTTTTTGCTCCTCTTTGTTTTGTAAAAGCATGAAAGAATTTTGTGTTACTATCTCCCTCCTTGTGGATCAGATTCCAACTTTTTTGCCTCCAAAAAGTCGCTTTCTCCGTAAACGTAGTGCATAATTGTCTTCTCAAATCCTCTATTTCTTCTACTGTTGTATTATCATCATCTTGTGCAAGATATATCTTGGTCTTGAGTTCCTCGATTAATTTTGCTGTATTCGTTGGTAAGGTTTTCTTCCATTTGGAGATATGGTTTCGACATGAGGCAATTTTCCGTTGTAAATCCCGACGTGGGATTCCGTCGGAGTTGCCCCATCCGGCTCTCACCGCCTCTTTGAGTCCTGGTTTCCCAATCCACCGCTTATCGAAGCGGAAATTTTTCCTCTTTCGATGAGGCGTCGCATGTATGTTGGCGAGGACCGGTCTATGGTCTGAACCCCAAAATTTTAGATATTCCACCACCGTGTGAGAGAAAAGTAAATGCCAATCCTCATTTCCCATTGCTCTATCTAGACGGCATTTGAATCTTCCAAATTTTCTTTTCCCTACCCAAGAGAAAGAGTTTCCTTTATAAGGGAAATCTATCATTCCGCAGTTTTTGATCATCGTGCGGAACAAGAGGAATGATGCCTCCGATCTCCGCCACGTTTTTCATGATTTCCGGTAATTTCATTAAAATCGCCTATCATAAGCCAAGCATTATGCCGATGGAGACTCATATGCGTAAGTCGTTCCCAAACATATCCTCGATCTTTGACAATTGGATCTCCGTAAACAAAAGTTATATGGATCTTATGTCCTTTTAGAGAGGTTTCGATATCGATCATATGTTCATCCGAGTACTTAATAGAAACATATGGACCATTCATATAAAAGAGGGCTAAGCCTCCGCTTCGGCCTATCGGCCCTACAGTGTAAACACTCTCATATCCAAAAGAGACTTGAAATCTTGCAGAAAATATCGATTATTTTTGGTTTCTGATAAGAATAGAAAATTAGGAAGGAAACACCGGTGTAGTTCTTTAAGATGTTCTTTTGTTAGTTTAGCTCCTACCCCTTGATAATTCCATGCAATCACGTTCATGTTTATTCGTTGTTTTGGCCTACAACATTTGCTTCATCCTCAAAACCCCAAAAATAAACGTCCCAGTGGGGTTTTTTTTTTTTTTAGTTGGGGAAGGACATGAACTTTAAACTCTCTATGGAAGAGGAATTGTTTTAGAAAAACCAATCCAAACTCGCAAAAATGCTGTTGAATTTTGGTTATCAAGGCTTTATTAGTCAAACAATCAACAATGTCGAACGAAATGTTTTAGACCCAAGCCCAATATAAACAAAACACGAGCGCAGGTTCTGAGACGGCGAGGCTCGCTAGTCGTCGGGTCAACTTCTCGTGTAGCCTTATGGCTCTAAAAAAAATCTACATTACCCCCAACTAATCTCCCATACCCTTCCCACTTTAATGAAATGTTGGTTGACCCTTTTTCCCTTGGTTTACGGATCCTGGTTTAATTGGGTCTTGTGGTTGGTTGGGATTTAATCCATTTAATTGGATTGATTTGGTTTATGAAAAAAAAAATTCTCGAGCCTCGACTCCGAACCTCGACTCCGAGCCTCGCCTCCGAGCCTTGCCTCTGAGCCTCGCCTCCAAGCCTTGCCTCCTCGTCTCGCCTCAACCGGGTTTTGCTCGTCGGCGCCGTCGCCTCTCGTCTCCGACCATTATTTGCCGGCTCCGTCGTGCCTCGTCACCATTGGGACTACCAATTGAGTAGAAATGTACTCCAGAGGTAATATTGGCCGCGGAAATCGATTCAAATTGGAATTTGTGTTGCAGGTGAACTGGTACAACTAGTATAACTGGTAAAACTAAGAATCGTTGTGTATTACTGGTACAACTGGTATAACTGGTATAATTGGTACAACCTGTAAAACTGGTATAATTGGTACGCATGCTCCATAAAACTCGTCATAAATAGTATGACGTTTACGCTTCTCTAAATTTGATCAAATCATGTTTATGGAGCTGTTTAATGCCCCATTTGATGCATGCAGGGGACAAAGAAGAATGTCGGACCGTCGCCTCGGTTAACTCAACAAATCCTTTATGGGTGAGTCTCTTCGAAGCCGGCGAACAGTCACGTCTCATCATTACAAATCCTTTATGGACGCTACCCATCAAAAGGGATTCCACTCTATAAATACAGAGTTATGCGTCTCTCTCTCATATCCATCACACAAGAGTAATTCGTTAAAACGGAGAGAAGTTAAAAAACAGAGAGAAGTTAGAGACAAAACAGAGATTCACCATGGCCAACAGGAGATCGATTGTCCAATTTCCGATCGAAATCCTCTCCAAGATATTACAGAAAGCCGAGAAAAATTCCGGCGCCGATTACTGCAACCTCAGGAAAACATGCAGAATTATGAACGAAGCCGGCAATAGTCCTGAAGTCCTCCGTTCTCTCTCTCTCTCACCCTTGGTGAAGAACCCTCGCCGTGCATATCAGCACATGCCATTTCTGAACACATACCTAGACAATGATAACTGCGCGGCTAACTTCGTGCAAGGTATCCTCAATAGTTTTACTTTACCAGTTTTAATCAGTTTTACCGGTTTTACATCAATAGTTTTACTCGTTTTACCGGTTTTACACCAGGTATCCTCACATACTTCCAAGAGGGTGATGTGGATAGTGGAATGTTACATTTTGCCAATGCCTATAGTGGAGAGGGCGAGGAAGAGGTTCTTGAAGCTGCTTACCTATATGGTGTTCTCCGCTTCCTCCTCGACGATCCTCTAGGTCCATTTGATGAAACTGCTTTCCGTGTCTGGTGGGAAGATGAAGAGGATTTGGTTGCCCGGATTTGGAAGAACTTGAGGAGGATACTGCATGGAATCAATGTCGAGAAGAAACCGGTTTATATGCAAACATTGGAGAACAGAAGGCCTCCTCCATATTGCCATATACTGGATTTGGAAATCGAATTTCCCGATTGCTTCATGTTCAAACGGGGCATGAGGTTCTACTACATGAATCAAAATATGCTTTTTCTCTTGCCCTAATTTCTTTTCTCGTACTCTGTTTTGGGATCCCCTATTTTGTTGTTTTTAAACTAACGGCTAATTTCTTGGCTATTTTTTTGTTTTTAAAACTGGTAAAAATGGTAAAACTTTGTAAAATTGGTTTTAACCAACAATACAAAGACAACGAAAACATACAAAGACAACTCTACAAACCAACAATACAACCACGAACTACATAATACCAAGCTCGATTATATGCTTCTTTGCCTTAACAACCATTGTCATCACAATGACAATGACAGTAACACAAATGAACCCAACACAACAACATTTGATCATCACTCTCCCCTTGTTAAGGTCTGTTTTTGTTACTAATGCGTCTTCCTACAAGTCATGGATCCTACACTTTAAGGCTTCAATTTCGATACCAATCTCGGATTTGGCTTTCTCAATCTCAATTTCAACACTCGAAATTTTGGGCAATGCATCATTGACTTCCTCATACATGCTATCCTCCACCCATTTGAACAAATGTTTCTGAGTTTAAAAACAAAAGCAATATGTAGTGAATCATAAACAAAAAACAGAGCATAAACCATTATCCACAAATTATTTGACGGCAATATGCTTACATCTTTCATGGTTGAACATCTGAAGAATGGTCTTCCTGGGTTGTATTTCGTCTTAGACGTGAGAATGACGACGCCTTTACCGCAGTGACACTTCGCCGGAAACCCTCGGTTTCCATCTTCAACAGTCAACGAAGATGTATTGCATCTCATGGAGGATGAAGAATATGGAGAAATCGAGGTACCTATGGGTAGAATGAACGAGAGGTGAGATGAAATCGTTGTTTAGATGAAGAAATCGAAATCAATTTAGAGGAATTGGAATTGGAATTATTTTTGATTTCCCTCCCTCGATTTCTAGGGTTTGAAATTAAAGAGATTGAGGATGAATCGGGTATTCATGTAGGACTCGGGTCATGTATCCGTGGGGCCCGAAAGTTCATGGTTAAATAACATTTTTCCCATTTTTTCCCATAATGAAATCATCGGATAAAATATTTAACATATAAAACTATATGAAATCTGAACTTGTAAGATCACTTTTATCCTAATTATGCTCAATGGTGATATTACTTCAAATTAGATTGGGAACATCACTCGACTAAGTAATTCCACCAACAATGTTCATACACTTGCAAGATCATTTTTGGAATAACAGACAAGATAGGAGGATAAATTTACAAAAATCGAAAGTTGTTACATAATAATATGCAGAAGCATTATATTCATAGATTAATTGAGTAAAATCAACTGTAAAACTATAAAATCGAATTTAAGGTTCATGTAAAACTGATTATATTGAAAACAGCCAAAGTACAACTATTAAGAAATTTTGTACAACTACAAACTCCTGTAAAACTATGTGTTAAGTTTTGGCGCCAAAATTTAACATTCTCTTACATCTGTTTAATCTGTATTAATAAATCGATATGACGTTTACACTTCTCAAAATGACCCATTTATGCCTTTAATGACCTATTTTATCATTGAATAAAATAACATTTTCTCCATAATGAATATCATTCGATAAGATATTTTGTACAACTACAAACTCCTGTAAAACTATGTATTAAGTTTTGGCGCCAAAATTCCATCGTTTCGTATAACTAGTATAACCGAGGAAAACGTGTGTAAAACTGTGTGAGTCTCTGTTTTTCGAAGAGAGTTGTACTGATGAGCATCTTTCTTGGGTTTTTCAAGAGACGACTTGTCTTCCTTCTTTGTCCCCTGCATTAAACGGAGCATTATTACAAGCCGGCGAACCGTCACATCACATGCTCCGTAAAACTAGTCATAAATAGTCATATATCGATATGACGTTTATCAAATCATGTTTATGGAGCTGTTTAATGCCCCATTTGATGCATGCAGGGGACAAAGAAGAACGTCGGACCGTCGCCTCGGGTAACTCAACAAATCCTTTATGGGTGAGTCTCTTCGAAGCCGGCTAACAGTCACGTCTCATCATTACAAATCCTTTATGGACGCTACCCATCAAAAGGGATTCCACTCTATAAATACAGAGTTATGCGTCTCTCTCTCATATCCATAACACAAGAGTAATTCGTTAAAACAGAGAGAAGTTAAAAAAACGGAGAGAAGTTAGAGAAAAACAGAGACTCACCATGGCCAACAGAAGATCGATGGTCTCTCTTCAACAATTTCCGATCGAAATCCTCTCCAAGATCTTACAAAAAGCCGAGAAAAATTCTGGCGCCGATTACTGCAACCTCCGGAAAACATGCATAATCATGAACGAAGTTGGCAAGAGTCCTGAAGTCCTCTGTTCTCTCTCTCTCTCACCCTTGGTGAAGAACCCTCGCCGTGCGTATCAGCACATGCCATTTCTGAACAGAGGCCTAGACAATGATAACTGCGCGGCTAACTTCGTGCAAGGTATCCTCAGTTTTACTATGTTTTACATCAACCGTTTTACTCCGTTTTACATAAGGTATCCTCACATATATCCTTGAGTTCGATACGGAAAACGGAATGGCGTATTTAAGAAATGCTGCCAATGGAGAAGGCGAGGAAGAGATTCTTGAAGATGCTTACCTATATGGTGTTCTGCGCTAGCTCCACGACGATCCTCTAGAAGGTCCATTTGATGATTTTGCTTTCCGTGTCTGGCGGGAAGAAGAGGAGGATTTGGTGGCCCGTGTTTGGAGGAACTTGAGAAGGATAATGCATGGAATCTATGTCACTAAGAAACCGGTTTATATGCAAACAATGCGGAACAGAAGGCCTCCTCCAGATTGCCATCTACCGGATTTGGAAGTTGAATGCGCTAATTGCTTCATGTTCAAACGGGGCATGAAGTTCTACTACATGAATCAAAATATGCCTTTTATCTTGCCCTAATTTCTTTTCTCGTACTCTGTATTTGGTTTTTTATTTCTCGGCTCTATGTAGTACTCTTTTTTAATGTTATGTCTCCACCATTTTCCAAAAAATCGAATTCGTTAAAACTGTGTTGGTAAAACTGCATAAAACTGTGTAAAACAGCGTAAAACTGTGGGTAAAACTATGTACAAAAGGTATAACTGGTAAACTGTGTAATGTTAGCACAACTGTGTAATACTGGTACATCAATTTTAACAGTTTTACATCAAGAGTTTTACTCAGTTTACCAGTTTTACTCGGATATTAATATATCGGCGTTATTTCTAAAAACTTAAATAAAAACATAAAGTTATTGTGTTTTAGTTTACAAAAAAAAAATAAACAAATTTTTTGTATTTTTGATTTTTTTCCCCGAATTGATCTTTTCTCCCCAAATCACTTATATATAATATAGATTGAGTAGATTAACAATATAACATGATAGAGCATTGGCTGTGGTGGTTTTATTTCATATAGCCACCGAGTTCGAATCCCATCGGTTTCGCTTTAGTGTAATTTTTTCTTCTTTATGTTCAGTAAGGATATAATCGTAATTTTAAATATCTTTGAGTTGGGCGAGTTATTCGATTTTTAGATTATCCGATCCGAGTAAATCGGGTGAACCACCGATTTTTTGGTTTCTTTGGTTCATTTACGGTTCAGAATCTGATTGCGGTTAGGTCGGATAAACCGCCTGGTTTAACATGTAATTAAACGAAAATCATAAGGTCTTTTGGTAAATTCGCAAGTTGTCGATTAAAAAAAAGTTAATAAATAGAGGGGTATACGGGATTTGTTTCTTGTAGAGAGCCTCTCTGGAGACAATAATCCCTAGTCGTCCAATCTAAGATCAATGAGCTTCTAACCAAGACAATCCGGCAGAGCTTCACATGAACATCGCCATAGATGGTGTCAAGGTGCACTGCGACGATGACCTGTGGGTCTGTGGCGGAACAGTTTCTGGTTTCTGGAGTTTTGTTAGCATAAACAGACAAATAAAAGTCGATGCTTTTCAACCGGAGAAACAATAGAGGGAATACCCTCTTCTAAAACTCGTATAAATTGATGGGAAAAGATTTGAAGACTGGAGATTTTCGGTGAATTTGGTGACACTTGAATAGGAGTTTGGAGGAGATAGTGGGTTCAAAAACGAACAGATCTTTAAATAACGGAGCTTCTGTGTATCTTAGAACTCGACGGAGCCGGGGTCCGGAATTTAGGAGTTCAACATTGAAATCATGCAATTAGATCGTAAAGAAAACATGCTTCATCTTGTCTCACCTGAAAAAAACCAATGGTTGCCTTGGAGATACAAAGAACGACAATGGCTTTAATTCTGATGTTGTTTCCTCAAAGAACAGACACCCATATACAGGGGAAGAGAGTAAACTGATAAATCGTAAAAGCTCTAGCTCTTCAAAGATCTAGCTCCAAGGGAAAGGTGGGGCTCCGAAGGTATAAGCCAGTGTCTCCGGCTTGGAAACACGGCTGGTCTCGCCGGGAAAATTGAGATTTTTAGTGAAGAATAACTTTGTCTTGGGAGGTAAAAACCAAGCCTTGAAAGTAGATCTGGAACCTGCTTCTGGTCAGGCGAGTGGTTGTTTCGTGAGAACAAACCTCCACCAAGCATCAAGCAGGGTTTGCTTAAACGAGAGAGAGAGAGAGAGAGAGAGAGAGAGAGAGAGAGAGAGAGAGAGAGAGAGAGAGAGAGATTATATTGAACTTGTTCTTAGCGCATCTCCAATGAGCTACTCCATTTTTTACTTCAAAATGGAGTTGAGTTTTACTCCAACCATACTCTATTTTGGAGTAAAAAATGCAGTCATGAACAAACAAAAATGAGATTACTCCATATTTGGAGTAATTCCCTTTTTTACTCCATTTTGGAGTGGAAAATGGAGTCCCATTGGAGAAGATTTACTCTAAAACTTCATTTTTGAGTGAAAAAATGCAGTCCCATTAGAGCATGTCCATCGTCGTTTCTTAGCGGCGTTTCCTAGGCGAAGGTGGATAAAAAATTAATAAATTTAAGAACGTGGGTTCTAAAAGTTCTTCTGCAAAAACCGATCCTTGCACTGTTGAAGCCACGTGGCTGATTGCTATTCGTTCTTTTTTTTTCTTTTCAATTTTTGCTTTTTTATGCTTTCCAAAAAAAATATTAAAAAAATTCTTTAAAACCCCCCTTGGGGTTCATCAATATACATGATCTTATATATCAAAATCTTAGACAATTTTGTATTTACTCTTTTTAGAAAATATTTCATATTCTATGAGTTTTACCTGAAATTATAATTATATAATTTTAATTTTATATTTTTAAATTTGAAATATGTATTATACATTTTATTAAGTTATGTGATTCATTTTTATAGTATTGATTTTGAATGATTTTAATAGATTATTTTTAAATGATTTTGTGCTCCTCACCTTTTTGGGCTCTTAATGCAAAAGAATTACTCATTCTCCTGGATGTTTATGAGGCTACTTAAGCTGAGACCAAAAGCTCTGAAATTCTTATCTATAACAGTAATCAATGGTGACTCTATTTTTTTGAGGGATCCATGGACTCCTTTTTGCCCCCTATATCACTACCTTGGTGAAGATGGTCCATCTAGACTTGGGATTCCTCTGTTCTCCACTGTCTCTGACTCGCGGAATGAAGAAGGTTGGTTTCTGCAGCCTGCGAGGTCGGATAAAGTGGTTCTCCTGCATACTTTTCTATCGACCATTGTTTTTGGCTCCTCTAATGATTTTGCGGTCTGGTCTATCAATTGCAAGAAGCAAAAATCCTTTGTATCTAAAGCAGTTTGGAATGAAACTAGACTGATAAAGCCGGAATTTTCGTGGTATTCATTTTTATGGTTCAAGGCTGGTATTCAGCAGCATCAAACGACGGCATGGCTATTCATCCTTAACTGCAACCCAACTCTTGTCCGTCTCGCTTCTTGGGGGTTAGACACTGAGATCACTTGCCTGATATGTGGAGAAAGTGAAGAATCTCGAAATCACCTATTTTACAATTGCTCTTACTCCTCTGTTATTTGGAACTGCATCACGCATCGTCTCGGTTTTCATCTTCATCCTAGCGATTGGTCTGCTATTCTTGTATGGTTGTTGCAGGTTCAATGTGATGCTTCTGTAAGAACGAAAATATGAGCAAACACACAATTCAATGAGATATGGCAACATATCTATATCCTCACTTTATTCAATAGAGATTTTAAGACAATCTTACAATAAGACTTTGCCTAGTGGAATTACTCGACACTAAGACACCCCTTAGTTCGACACCATTCTATCTCTATTTATCAATGAGATACACGTTCCAAACACATATCCAAGGACTAGCAACTCTAGGTTTAACTTCCTAAATTCTTCCTTGATCTATAATCACAGTTTCAAACCAAACTGTATTACACACCAGATTTCGTGTGCCACCGAGAAGTCTTGTGCTCTCCAATAGAGATCTTAAATATCTTATGTTCTTGCACCCTTGGAGACGTACCCTAACCTCTATAATGCTTCCTATTTTAATACCCTTTCGTTTTTCTCCAAAGATCTTCAATTTCCATATATTAGATATTTCCAAATCTTCCTTTTTCCATATCTTTGATATCTCCAAATCTTTATGCTTATATTCCTCTTTTTAGATTCATTCACCAATTCCACGCCAGCCACTTCCTTGTGACATAACAACTCACATCAACTTGTGTTACACATAAACTTGAGTTGAGTAACTACATAACCTTCAGTGCTAACAATCTCCCCCTTTTTCACTGAGTTTTTCAACTCAAGCCAACTAGCTATTACTCAGCACGTAAATCACATACACCATCAACATATCATTCCAAAACTCCCCCTGAATCAAGCATCATCAAACTTTCAATCTCCCTCTGCTTGAGTAACACAACTCTGTGAAAATACTAAATCAAACACTGAATTTTGCCACACCTACAGAGTCATCCATCTTGCTCAACAACTCTTCATCCTCTGATTTCTCCATCGATTTGAGTCTTCATATCTCGTTTTCCCAAGCATTTTGTGATCAATTCCTTTGTGTTTTACACACTCACACTTGCACAACGTTGAATTATGCTTGATATTTTGATAAGGATTTGATTTCTCCATCCACTTTCTTCTGCACTTCACAGTATTTGCATCACGAACATTGTGTCTCCAAGCTTGATGAACTCCTTCAAGATACTTGTAGCAATGACATTTGATATGCCCAAATTTACCACAAAAGAAACACACATTAGGTTTCCATATGCTTCTGCATCGCTTGGGCTTTTTGGTATCCATCCTTGTTGAATTAGTCTTCATGGTACTGCCACACTTATGCGCTCTTGAGTTCTGATTTCTATCCTCTATTCTGTTTGTTTTAACGGATTTGGATGCAACTGGATAGATTTTGATTTTGGATCTGAATGACTCCTACCATACACACTCCCAATACTTGTCTTCTCTTTAACAGCTTGTGGGGTTACTCCTTGGACGTTTGAAATATCCTTAGCTCTTAAGGTTGTGATTTCATTCTCTGCCCCAACATTGTGTGACACATTCTCTGACACAAACACAATTTTTGTGTTAACTGTACCTCCATTATATCCAAGACCAAGCCTTGTGTTTCCTGTTCTTCCCATAGCAAGAATCTGATCCAGCATTTCAGATCCATTGTTGATCAGACGAATTTGCTTTCTATTCTCATCCAGCTTGCTTATAAGTTCTTTTTTCTCCTCTTGTTCTGACATGAGAGCTTTCTGCATTCTAATGAATTCATCTTCCAACTTCCTATTGTCCTTGATCAGTCGAAGGTTGTCATTTCTCAACTGAGCCCAACTCTCATAAAAGATTTTTAGTTCAGCTATAACATCCACCTCTTGATCACTTTCTAAATCACTATCTGACGCATCAGAATTTGTGTGTGTAACACACGTCTGTCCAGTTTTAGATTTTTCGTTTTCTTTCTCAGCCTCCACAACTCCATTCAAAGCCACCAAACTAAGAGTGTCTTCATCTATATCTGGCGTATCATTGTGACTTCTAACCATCTGCATCTTCTTTTTTCGTGTGGTTACACACTTTGCTTTTTTTTGTTACCATAACCATTATATCAATTACACTTGATTTCTTTCCTCTTCAATGAAGGGCATTCAGATTTGACATGTCCAGAACCATGACATGCATTAACACTTAACTTCATATCTTTTATGACCTTCTTCCTTCCTTGGTAATCTATCTTTGGACATCTTAAGCATAAGATCCATGTTTTCTTCAAGTTTTAAGATCATCAAGCGAACAACTTCTTCAAGTTTCAGACATTTTTGGTTATCTTCATCAGTTGTAACTGCACAATCCTCCACATGTTTGGGAAGCTGAGATTTCATCCCATCTCTTGAGATTTTAACATTCCTACTGCTTCAGCAAACTTAAGTTCATCAATATTCATCGCCATTTTTATCACAACTTTCTGTGATGCAAATTTAGCAGGCAAGCAACGCACCAATTTCTTCACTAATTTTGCATCTTTGTAAGATTTACCCAAAACCTGTGCTTCATTAGCTATGGAGCTGAGCTTGGCACTGAAATCTGTTATCTTCTCATCATCATTCATCTGTATTGTGATGCCAGCAAATCCAACCTAGTTCTCCTAACACTGGATATACCCTCATAAACGTTTTTCAATATATCCCATGCCTCCTTAGCTGAGTCACACCCTTGTATCAATTCGAATTGCTTATCATCCACTGAATTGAAAATTGCATCCAACACCTTGACATTAAATTTTGAAATCTTTTTCTCTGTCGCAGTCCACTTGTACTAGATTTAACTATCTCTATACCATCTTCTGTCGTTACATATGGCTCTTTCCAACCACACTGAACAGCCTTCCAAACGTCTTCATCAATTCCGCGCAAATTCACCCTCATTCTTACTTTCCAATGTCTGTAATTTACATAATCTAACAGTAAGGTCCAGCATTTTGTGTAGATATCACCATATTCTCTTCTCAGGATCCCACCTGTGTTCGAGCAAAACTCACCCGAGTAGGTGTCCCTTTCTAATACCAATTGTAAGAACGAGAATATGAGCAAACACACAATTTTATGAGATATGGCAACATGCCTATAACCTCATTTTATTCAATAGAGATTTTAAGACAATCTTACAATAAGACCTTGCCTAATGGAATTACTCGACACTAAGACACCCCTTAGTTCGACACCAATCTATCTCTATTTATCAATGAGATACACGTTCCAAACACAGATCCAAGGACTAGCAACTCTAGGTTTAACTTCCTAAATTCTTCCTTGATCTATAATCACAATTTCAAACCAAACTGTGTTACACACCAGATTTCGTGTGCCACAGAAAAGTCTTATGCTCTCCAACAGAGATCTTAACTTTGTCTTCTGTTCCTGCACCCTTGGAGACGTACCCTAACCAATATAATGCTTCCTCTTTTAATACCCTTTCGTTTTTCTCCAAAGATCTTCAATTTCCATATATTAGATATTTCTAGATCTTCCTTTTTCTATATCTTTCATATCTCCAAATCTTTATGCTTATTTTCCTCTTTTTAGATTCATTCACCAATGCCATGTCAGCCACTTCCTTGTGACATAACAACTCACGTCAACTTGTGTTACACATAAACTTGAGTTGTGTAACTACATAACCTTCAGTGCTGACAGTTTTCACTAAATTGGCGCTGATTTAGTAAGCAAGCCAGTATTTATGGAATTTGGCATGAGCGTAATCAACGACAGCACATTGGTCTAACCCTGTCTGCGTCAAAGGTGTACCAAAGTATCATCGCAAATCTTCGACTCAAGGCAGTGGCTTTGTCGTCTCTTGGGTCTAAGCTTGGCTATCCTCTAACTAGAATTTGGCAACCTCCTTAACTCTTGTTTGTCTGATATTCATCCCCTTTATCTTTTCTTTCTTCTTCCTCTTTTCTAAATTTTGTTGCTCTCCTTCCTTGTAAACAATCTTTAATTAGTCTAATCTAGAAAAACCCTTTGACAAAAAAAAAAGATAACAATATTAAATATATAAATTAATTGAGTTACTAATATTAAATTTAATATTTTATTTTCTGATGTGGATATTCTTAACTAAGATTTATGTTAAGAAATGGGCATCTATAACCATTCAAAATTATATATTTGATTTTATTTTCAACCAAAAATCATTATATTCAGGTTTGAAGTTTTAATAGTTGTCATAGTTAGGTATCTTATACAATAAGATATACATCATTATTTTATTTAAGTTTATTTATTGAATCTGAAATCTTTGTGGGTTTAACTTTTTAGATTCAGGATTTACTGTTTTGGATTTATGGTTAGTTTTTTTTCTTGTCAACTGAATTTTTCATAAAATAAATCAATGTTGTTCGCATCAGATTATCACCCCGTAGGATGAACCAATTCAATTCTTCATGATTTACATGGGAAAAAGAATATTGCGTGCACATATATTAGTACTTCTAATATATTAGTACTTCTAGGAATCAAAGCTAAAACCAGAGATACAAACGAGAGTCTAAGGGATTTAAAGAGGTCCAATTCTATCCTGAATCCTGGATAAACTTAAGGGTTGTTTGTCATAGCAACCAAGTTTGAACAATCTGTCTTGATGATCACCGAGGGAATCCCCCCCCCCCCCCTAGGAGACATGACATTGCCCAAAGTAACCATCCAACTCGGCGTGTAATGGTTAAAGGATTCGTTTGAAGCCTTGTGCTCATATGTATCTCTAGCCAATCAGATATTTGAAGAACCATCCTATGCCACTGGGCGCGCCATGTTCCACCCATAAGGCATCAATTTGACACGTGGGGAGCGTAGGGGGTTGTGATAGAGGATTGGTGATCTACTAAAGATCACAGAAAGCACTCAACCTCATCTTCCTCTTTTTGTTCCTTCTTGTTTCATCCCTCCAAACTTCCGGCTCCATAGTTGCTAATTGAAGAGCCTCCATGGGGAAAACTCCTTTCCTTAAAAAAAATAAAACTTATTGTTTCGGGCTTCGAAATGTACCACAAAATTCAAAGATAGTTATTTATTTGTATGTCGGGGAGACCTATGTATTTTTTCCTTCAAAAGAGGAAATAAATGTTACAAAATATATGTACTTGAGAAGCAAGACGAAATGGATGGAAAGTATGAAAGAGTCCATACTTGTACAACAAGGGACATTCGAAGATGACATGAATTAATAGTCTCCTCTGGAGCTCCACATCTGAGACATCATAAGTTTGTCCCTAAGTGTATGTATGTTTTCAAGTTACCAGACATCCTAATATTGCTTGCCACATGAAATGTCTGATTTTCTTTGGTGCTTGGATCTTCCACACATGACATTTTAGGCTATCAGTACCTGGTTCTAAAACTTCTTGGTTTAAAATTGCTGAATTTTTGTTCCTTGCTAGTTCATATCCTGATTTTATTGTATACATTCCAGATTTAGTATGATTCCAAGCGAATCAGTCCGGTTTAACGTCACAGATAGATATTATCCCTAAAATAAGTCGGAAATCATCGGGATGGAATATATCACATTGGGCTTCCTAGTTCCACTCTTTCCTATATTTGCAAGGTGTGTACGAGCAGTAATTGGTCTTTATATCTCGTGTCATCATGTTTTCTTGGTGGTAGATCTTGAGAATCAGGAATCCATGGTTCCCACCATACTTTGGTGTTATATCGGGATCCGTTAGTTTTTCGTAAACTTTTTCGGAGAGTTTGTCACACAACCATGATACTACGCCACTCAAACGATGGGGAATAGAAATTTTGATCTTCTAACGGATTTGTTTGTTTATAATATCTCCATGTAGCACACGTGCTAGTAGGGATGAATGATATTGAGGTAGCCTCCATATTTGTCTTGCAAGTAGTGTAAGATTTTGATATATGAGATCTCAGAATACAAAGCATCCACTTTCCTGCGAATGCAGATTTTATCCCATACTATCTAGTGGAGGCCCTTGAAGTCTTGGTTGGAGCTCCACCAAAATTTTAAGATAGCACCCCTTAGTTTATTAGTAAAACATTTTTGAGGAGATATCATGACATCACATAGGTCGGTAATGCTTGTGCCACCAATTTGATTTGCACCTCTTTCCCGCTTTAGATAGTAATTTCGAATTCCAATTACTAACCCTGCCATTAAGGCGATCTCGTACAAATGCAAAGACATTTCTCTTTGGTCCATACATTTGTTCTGGAAGTCCCAAATACATGATCATTCCACCTTTTTTGATATAATCTTCCTTTTAATGTCACGACATATGTTCGGTTCTACTCTATTTCCAAAGACAATTGAATATTTTGGGTTATTGAGTTTTTGGCTTGATGCGTATTCCTAAGTCTTGATAATTTTTATTATCTTTGCACCTTATAGAACATTAACTTTGCAGAAGAAAATATTGTCATCCGCAGAATCAGATGAGAGGCTGTGGGGCTAACCTGAGCTACCCTTAGACCAGTGATCCATTTTTAGATTCTGCTTCATTCAAGAGATAAATAAGAGCCTATGTGCATAGAATAAACATGAAGGATGAAATGGGATCTCCATGTATAAGTCCTTGTGTGAGTCTAATCTTTCCTTTTGCTTCACCATTAATTAGGACTTGATAAGAGACCAAAGATACGCACATCAGTAGTTTAACATATTTTTTCTGCAAATCTCATATTTAGGAGTATGGCTTTGAGGAATTTTCATTCATTTATGTTGTATACTTTGCTCATGTCAGTTTTAATGGCCATAAATGTTTACCTTAACATTGGGGTTTTGCGGAAGGGCGGGGAATTTTTCTTGCGCTAGAAGTATGTTATCAATAATCAGTCATCTAGCTACGAAGGCTGGTCGTGTCACTGAGATGAAAGTCGGGAGGAAAGATTTTAGCTGTTTGCACAAAATTTTGGAGATTATCTTTTAGTTAATGTTTCAAAGACTTATTGGCCTAAATTCTATCATGACCTTGGGTCTGTCCTTTTTGGATAAGGCATGTGTTGTTTTGATTATCCGTGTGTCAAATTTTCCATTCATGAAGAAATATTTAACTAATATTATGATGTCTTGACCTAAGATCTGCTATAATTGTTGATAGAATCTGCTTGTCATGCCATCCGGTCCCATGGCCTTGTCTGAGTTTATATCAAAATAGCCTTTTTGATTTCCTGATTTGAGGGTTCTTTCACCAAATTACAATTAACTGTATTTGGGACTTTCTCGGTAATGTACCGGAGTGAATCGCTAGGATCAGTTGTTTCGTTAGTGGTAAAGAGGTCAGTGAAGTAGTTGGAGGCAGCTTTTTCAATCCCTTGGCGTTTTCAACCCAGTGACCATAGTCATCTTTTAGACATATGATGTGATTTCTTGCTCGTCTCTATTTGGTAAAAGAATGGAATTTTTTTGTGTTATTACCCCTTTCTCTATGAATCAGGGCCCAATTTTCTCTCTCCACAAAGCCCCTTCTTGCCTGAAATCTAGGCATAGTTGCCTTCTTAATCCTTCCATCTCTACTACTGTTGTATTGTCATCATCCTAAGCTATATCATTCTGATTTTAAGCTCTTCGATAAGTTTCGATGTATTTGTTGGCAAAGTTTTATTCGATCTGGAGATGTGGTTTTGGCAAGAGGCGATTTTTTTGTTGGAGATCCCGACGTGAGATTCCATCTGATTCACCCTATCCAGTTATCACAGCTCTTTAAGATCTGATTTTCCAGCCCATCTCTTACCAAAGCGGAAGTTTTTCTTCTTTCGATGAGGCGTCACCTGATGCTAGCAAGTAACGGCCTATGATCCGATCCCCAAAGCTTCAGATACTCCACCCCAGTGTGGAGAAAATCACATGCCAATCCTCGTTAACCATTGCTCTATCAAGGTGGCATTTAATATTTCCAGATTTTCTTCTTCCTACCCAGGAGAGAGAGTTGCCTTTATATAGAAAGTCTATCATTTCGCTGTTTTTAATCATTGTGCGGAATGCGAGGAACAACGCCTCCGATCTCCTTCGTCCTCCTCTTTTTATGATTCCCTGCAATTCATTAAAATCTCCTACCAAAATCCATGAATTTTGTCGATGGAGGCTCATACGAGTAAGCCGTTCCCAGAAGTAACCTCAATTCTTGACTAACGAATCTCCGTAAACAAAATTCAAATAGATTTTATGTATATTCTTTTGTTACCGTAGATAGAGAATATCCTAAGATAATCCTTTATTAGATATATATCATATGGATTCTACTTATTATTATTATTAGTATTATTATATATATATTGTAACGTTAAACATCAAACAAAACACATATTTCCCTTTACTTAGCACAATGCATTTGCTTTTCGGCATGAAACATATATGGGGACATTAACCAAAATGCGATGTTTTATGTATATTCTACAAAAGAAACCATAAAACCTCAAATTTGAGGTTTGGCTCACTCCAAAAGAATCAAGAGCAACAACAACCTTCATTTGATCTGAATATTTATTGAAAATATTTTGATGATCTTGGAGGTTCAAGATCAAGTTTACTGGAGGAAAAATAGTATTCTGGTACCACTTGTAAGATATGTAGTATTTAAATGTGTTATTGTTCGTTATGCTCTCAAATATGATTAATCAATGTATTTTGAAATGATAAATGAGTGTTTATGTTGAAATAAGACATTTTCATAAGATAAAAAAACTAATTAAAGACCAAAACTAATAAGGTGTATAATACAATGATTATAATGTAAAATAAAAGATGAAACCTTAAATTTGACGTTTTGTACAGTGAAACCTCAAAAATGAGGTTTGCTGGTTTCTTTTGGAGTGAACATAACCTCAAAAATGAGATCTTTTTTGAGGTTTTGATTACTCTAAAAGAAACCTAAAAACCTCAAAATCTAAAGTTTCATCTTTACTTTTACATTTTAGTCCCAAAACTGTTTATTAAATTGTTTAGTGTACTATTTTATTTTTAGGGTTTCAAAACTTTCAAAATAATTTCTTAATTTTTTGCGATTTATAATTTTATAATCCATGAAGTATATCTTAAACTCTAAAAAAATCTTAAAAAGAAAAATCATAAAACATGTCTTCAATCGTATTTTATATTGTGAGCAAACTTTTTTTATTTAAATTTAAATTTAAATTATAATAGATAAATTTAAATTTTAAAAATAGAGACAATAAAAAAAGAATATATTACGATTACGTTACATCTACAAGTGGGTAAAAATTCAAAACAAAATTGTCAAATTAATCCGGGAAACCAAACTTCAATTTTATAGCCCAAAACATTTCAATTACCAGCCTAAACCCAAGAATTATATTCTGATTTTATTATATTCTGTCGAGAAATAATCAATTACGACAAATCCTGATTTTATTATATTCTTCCACTTTTCAGAAATCTCCTTCGAATCATCTTGTTAATCTTTCTCCAAATCCTCTTATATGCCCACCCATCTCAAACTGATATATGTTCTTTGAATCTAATCAAACTCTCAATTTCATTGCTAACTTTAGCATAAACCTTATTGATGTTCTCTCAAACTCTTCTTTGAATCTCTCAATCACGAGACCCTCCGTCATATGATGCCTACAACTTTAGGTAAGATATGATGTTTTGGTGGGTGTTATACTGTCTAGTTTGTTTCTGCTTTGCTTTGTTTTTAAAACAAGATTTCTTCTGAATCTGATTATTGGTTTCTTATGATTTTCTTGTGGTTTGCTTGTGTTGGAGCAATTAATTTTGGTTCTACAGGTTGTATACGACTCATATATTCCTCTATTAGCTTCAATATGGTCTCCACAGTCTGAATAAGTTGGCTGTTTTTTAATGAGTGTTTGATGAGTTCGAGTATGATGGTTAGGATGTTAAGCTTATTATTAGCAAGAAATTGAGTTTGTTGTCTCAGTTTAAATGCTCTCTAGGGTTTTTAAGTTTGAGTGTCTTAGCGTTTACAAGATAGTGTTTATATCATTTGAGACATGACCAAACTATCCATAAATTTCTTCTAAAACATTTTTCGAGGAGATCTGTCAATGACGGATAAAAGACATGATTAGCGCTACAAAGAATTGCATAAGCACTGCAAAGGACTGCGTCCTCGGGAGATCTCAACAGATGGATGTAACTACATATTTCCTCATGTAAAGTAACATTTTTCACAATCCACGTTTATAAAGTCATCTTATGTTCTTTATTTAATTGTGTTTCTTGTACTGTCTTTAATTATCATATTCCACTGAGAATGATGGACGAGGAAATACTTATGGGATCGAAAACCTGGCAGAAAATCTTTTAATGGGCAACCGCAAGCACCCCAGACACTTTTATGAATTTGTGGCCCACCAAGAGCAACGGAAGGAAGCTCAACGTAAAACTACAACACCATCCGATTTGTAGGTATATCATTGTCTCTTGCACTTGTTAATTTTTTGGGTATGATTTGACAAATCCTTAATGATGGAGTTTTCGTATGTATATCATCTATATGATACACATAAGTATATAAGTTAGAAATGTTATGTAGTTGAAAATGTCTTTTACATATCTTGTACCATCCAAATTACGGTATCACCAATTACCAAATTGTAAATTGAAATAATCTGAATTCTTATTTTTACGAATAAATGTAACTAAACAGTCGCCAGTTATTCTCACTACACATATAAAGTAGTCGCAAAGTATTTACCATTGACGTATCTGGATTTTCTGAATAGTCGCTGAATAATCGTTAATTAGTCACTAAACTGTCGCCAACTAGTAACCATATATTACGACTAAGTTTTTACTATATTAGACAGCCAGACATTAGTCGACAAGTAGTGACACAATCAGTACCATAATCGAATATGAATATTCCGATTAAACGATGCATAGTCGTTAAATTAGTCATTAAGCGGTCGCTAATTAATAGCAAAATGTTTACCGTAATCATATATGTATGTTCATGCTAATCGTTATATCATCAGTAAATTAGTCAATAAGCAGTAACCAAATAGTCACCATATATTACGCCTATTTTGTGACTATATTAGACAGTCATGTAATAGTCGACAAGTAGTAGCCGAATCAGTACCATAATCGTATTTCGAAGTTCCGATTAGTCGTTGACCTAGTCTTTACCAAGTCGCCAATTAGTCCCCAATATTTACTACTACATTGTGACTATATTAAACAGTCGCAAAATAGTCGGCCATTGGTAACCTAGGGTAACGACTACTTGGTGAAGACATTTCTCCGACTTCATTTGGACTATGTCTTTAGCCGCACAACTGACGCCAAATGGTCGCCAATTAGTCTATATATATATATATATTCCGAGAACACTACATCTATTTTATGATTACCTAAGTTAGTCGTATACATCCAACTATGCATTTTACCGACTAAGGATTTACAACTACCAGCTTAAGTCGTTATTTAGTCGTAAAATCGCGTATAACGACTATTCTGCGACTAAGATTGCAGTCACAAAACGATGTTTTCTTGTAGTGTCAGCATGAACTCAGAGTGGCTTGATCCTTCTTAGGAGGGTACGTAGGTAGTCATAATTGACAAACCTATATATTAAAAAAAAATCTAACTCGAGCATTGTCCTTGAATCCATCTTAGGCCAATAAAGCATTGTCGCATGTTTCTTAAGCCGAGCATTCACCCACGCCGAGCATTTTCCATAAAAAGTTGCACAATCATACGCCGTGAAGTTGGGCTTCTTAGTCCACAAGTTGAACGACCATGTCTAGACTAAAGCTGAGCATTACGACTCACATTATTAGCATCACACTTGTTAGACAGTTGTTATGATCTTCCTTATATGATGAGATGTGGATTAGCCCAAAATTCTAAAAATAAAAACTCATTGTAGGTAAAAATTCTGGATATGTCTTCCACCTAAAAGTCGGGAACATTCCCGCATGTTCTTGCGGTGGGCGCTAAAAAATAAGCCGAGCACGAAAACCTCGCAATCAGCCAATTTCGTGAACAAAACAAGCAATTCTTAAAATATTAGTGTCCTCCATGAAATCGGTCAGAGTCACTGCTGATCCTAAAACAAGCCGATGATGTAGCCAACCATGCCCATCAAGCATATATAAGCCTCACACACAATCCGAGCATCCAAGAAAAGCGGAATTAATTGCAGAAGTTGACCTCACACATGGACGCCAACACCGCCGATAATTCAACTTTGACTATGCCTACTAAGCATACATTATGACAAATATCGTCTCATAATTCTTTGGGTACTCGGAACCAGACACATAGGCCCGGCCTAGAAGACAGGCGGGCTAAGCCGTGGCTTAGGGACACCAATTTTTTAAAAAAATTTAGGGCCACATTTTTGTTGGGTCAATAGATCTATAACAAAAATATTAAACAAATCCAAAGCCCATAGTTTTTTAATATGATTTGATTCAATAAAACAAAATTATGTAAACGAACAAAAATATTCTTAATTGTTTTCTGTTTTTTAAGATTTTTCTTTCTTAAAAATATTCACTTACGTGAAGTATCTACTGTTTCCCCTTTTTTTTGTTTGAAAAAAGTAAACTATAATTATTTAAAAATCTAAATTGGATTAGTACTTATTAATTAAAAAATCCCTAATTGACTAGACGTCTAGACGACATCTTCTTCTTCTCTGTCTTTTTAGCTCTGTTGATCGTTTTATCTTCTAAAGACTCTTCATCAGTTCAAGTTCAGGTAAGTTGTTCCCAATTTCATGATCCTTATAGAGATTTAGTATTTTTTATTAATTACAATTCCATAATATTTTCAATTCTAAAATTGAGATTTGATATAAAAAAACCCGTAGGAGAGCAAAAGTCAAAGGTCATAGCTTTGTAATTAAATGATTTGATTACATCTTTGATCCTTATAATAAGAACCTTATTCATATGAATCATATATAAAGATATCCAAGTCATGATTTTTTTAGATATAGATTCAAGAAAAATGGCTCCACCGGGTAAAAGACATCACGTACCAGAAAGTACAAGAAGAAAGGGGAAGAAGAGGCGAGACGAGTTGATACAACGTCAAGCAGGTTCTATCTTACAGTTTCTGAAAAACCCTGATGAACTACTTGATGATGAAGGAAACAACGGGTCTGATGAAGTATTTGGTTCTGAAGGAAACAATGAAAATATTCATGAGTCTGATGAGAATGTTGTGATTTCTAATATGGATGAATCAGATAAAGAAGAAGCTGAAAAGAGTACCACTGACAGTGAAAAAAACGAAAATGCTGAAGAGTTGGTGTTAGATAATTCTGATCCTGGGAATTGGAAAATATTGATACAAAAGTGAGAGATTTCTTGGTTGAGAAAGGTCCGGCGATAAGGTTATCGGTTGATTATCGATTTCCTAAAGACAATATTGGAAGACACTTTTCTCTCGTGCACTATACAAGAGATATGGTTAATGGAGAAAAGCAAGATAGAAGATGGTTGGTTTACTCAAAAGCTTTAGATAGAGCTTTTTGTTTTTGCTGCAAGTTGTTTAAACAAGACAAAAAGGCTATTCAATTAGTAACCACATGATACAATGATTGGAGAAACCTATCAAGGAGGCTTAAAGAACATGAAAGTCGTCATGATCACATTACTTGTATGGCACGTTGGACAAAGTTAGAGGTCAGACTACGGAAAGATCAAACGATTGATAAACATGCTCAAGCAGAGATAAAAAAAAAGGGAAGAGACATTGGAGAGAAGTGTTACTGAGAATTTTTTCAGTAGTGAAGACACTTGCAAAAAATAATCTAGCTTTTCGTGGAGAAAATGAGAAGTTTGTGGAAGAAAATAATGGAAATTTTAAGAGCTTTATGGAGATGATTGCAGAGTTTGATCCAGTTATGAGGGAGCATATTAGACGAATTGAGAAAAAGGAAATATATTCTCATTATTGTAGTCATAGGATACAAGATGAGTTGATAGAAATGATGACCTTTGATATTAAACTGAAGATCATAAAGAAGATAAAGGCTTCAAAGTACTTATCGGTGATTCTTGATTACACTTCATGTGGTTGTCATAGCTTGAATCTTGTGCTCTGTGATATAGCATCTTTTTCAGAAAAGACTGTATCTTTTTCGTAATCGTTCAACGGATATATTGTTTGTTTTCATCTTCAACAAACAGGTGGGATATATTTAAAGAGAATGTAGAAGGCCTAACACTTAAATCTTTATCTCAGACTCGTTGGGAGAGTCGCGTTGAAAGTGTCAATGCAATTCGATTCCAAGCTCCTGCAATCCTAAACGCTTTAACTTCCTTGGCGGATTCTGATGATCCAAAAACTCGAAGCGAAGCTGAATCTCTTGCAACGAGTGAAACACACGGTATTGAAAGTTTTGAATTTCTATTTGGCATGGTTATTTGGTATGATCTTCTGTCTGTTGTCATTAAAGTGAGCAAAACCTTACAGTGAAAAGACATTGTTATTGATGTCGCGATTGAGCAGTTGAAAGGGTTGATTGCATTTTTTCAGAAGTACAGAGAAATGGGTTTTGATTCGGCAAAATCTGTGGCTACATAAATCGCAGAAAGTATGAATATTGAAGCAAAATTTCCTGAGAAAAAACACTTTGTAAGAAGGAAAAGACATCATGATGAGGATCAAGAGAAAGTTGATGAAAGACTAGAATTACCACCAGAAGAGAGTTTCAGAGTTGATTACTTCATCACCCTAATGGATCAAGCTTTAGTTTCTCTTGAGTCAATATTTGAAAAATTTGAAAGGTATGATTTGAAGAAGCTAACATCAGCAAGTGATGAAAATTTGAAAGCATCGTGTATGAACCTTGAAGTTTCCTTGAAGAACGGTACACTTTCTGATATAGATGGGAACGATCTGTTTTCGGAACTACAAGTTCTCCAAACAGTATTACCAACAAAAGTGAGAAAGCCTACTGAGGTGTTGGAATTTTTGAGAAGAATGGAAGGTTGTTCAAATACATCGATCCACTATGTCGCAAGAGAGACTGAATGGATTAGCTTTATTATCAATTGAAAAAGCTATGGTTGAAGAAATAGACCATGTGAGTTTGATGAATGATTTTGCAGGAAAAAATGAAAGAAGAGTTATATTTCACAAGTAATGGTTTGAGTTTTTTTTTCTAAGATTTTGGGGTTTAGTAGAAAAAAACAATGATGATACTTTTGGTTTATTAATTTGGTGTATTGTCGTTTAGCTACTTCTATGCTTATGTGATTGGTTTTGCTTCTTTCTTGCATTATTAAAACATGTTTTGTTGTTGAATATGTTAACAGTTTTTGACTCTTTTGCGATCGTAGCTGTTGAGTTTGGTTTTATACATATATAGGGGCTACAATTTTTCGCTCCGCTTCAGGTCACCAAATTAGTTGGTTCGGCCCTATAGACACGAGCTCCGACTCGATCAGTACTAAAATATGACTTGTACATAGTTGCTAATACAACCGACCTCATACAGGGCCAAAAGCATTCAAAGGGATTAGAGACATTCAAGCCGATCTTAACTACTTCGAGGACCAAAAGGAATCTCTTCAAAATTCGCTGACCATCAAGCCAATTTATGATCATCGAGCTGGTGGGTCTTATTACTGGAGATGGATTTAGCACTCCTCAAAATAACCCACTCAGAGACTTAAGATCGATTCAAAATAGAAAACATATTTCATAGTCGGCAGAAAAAAGAAGACTATTATGACGATCATGAAGATAATGATCATAAAGATAATGACGAACACGGAAGATAAAGACAAAATGAAACTCTTGAGGATCAGAAAAAGAAGATAAATCTTTAAGAAAATGAAATAGGGTGGTTTTTGTTATGATCTTGACACTGGTATATAAGAGAAACATGCTCGTCGTATTTTACACATAATTTGATACAGTACACTTTTCATACTATTTTATAGTTTTTAGAATCTTTGAGAGCTTTTGAGATAACTTTATGGCTGTTTAAATTTCCATTTTACGCCCACCATCTTTTTGATAACCTAAGAACATGGTCAATGAAAATATCTAACTTAGATACTCTTAATAAAATAATAATAATAATAAATAAAATAAAAGGTTAATAAGAGACCATGGTTTCTTCTATAAAAAAAACTATGATATCTTACTTAGAATACATTTTCCTGTTAGCTAAATATTTTTCAATCATTTAGATTTAATTAAATCCGGCCGATGACTAGTGGTAGGTGGTCCCGTGTAATTTTTGGAGAAGGGTAGCCTAACTAAATTTTATTAAAATTATTATTATTTTATTATTAAGATATTAAATCTAATGGATGATGTTCTAAATTCTCTTTTTACGCATCATCTTTTCGACAACCATAATTCCTTTTTTGTCGTCAAAGACTTCATTAAGGCTCAGAGGGCTAAGTCCAGCAAGAGAATGAAATACAAACAGATTTTTAAAATTGGGCTTTAGAGAAATACGCAGCCCATCAAAATCCTAACGAAAGGATAAGTAAAGTCGGGACACGTGTCAACAGAAGAGCAGACGTCGGCATGCAACCGCCTCAGAAATCGAAGCTGAAGAACTCACCGGAAAACGTCGTGAACCCAAAATCTTCAACGCCAAAGGAATCTTGCTGCCGATCTCGCCAATCCTCCGAAGACACCACCAAGAGAGATCCGCCATGAGAGAAGACCAGCTTCGAGAACTTGCCGGAAAACACTAAACCAAGGAAGCGCCGCCGCCGACCAATCAACATATGGATCAGTCATTGAGTCTCAGCCTAAACGGGAATTAGCTGCAACGATATTACTCTAAGAGAAATAGGGCCTCCAACAAAGCAAAGGAAGAAAACCGGAATCCAAGGCAGTGTGAAGAACAGGGATGGTGATCGGGAAAGCTCCATCACGGTGGAGCGAGAGGTGGTCTGAGAACAACAGACCACAATCGGATGAAAATCCGAATTATTCAAACCCAAAACAACGCCGAACGATGAAAGAGACTGGAGAGCAACGAAAAGATCGGCGTGAAAAGGAGATCTTCCGGGGAAAAAAGAAGATGCTCTCGACGGAAAGCATGATCAGAAAAAACCCAAAAACGGTAAAGAGTCGCCGAACATGATCAATGCATCATCCTTCTGAAAGATCAAAGTGAGAAAAAAGAATGACGACTGAAAGCTATTCGAGAGAGCGACTAGAGCAACTTCAACTATGATTTCCAACCATAATTCCTTGTTATTTCACCGATTATATTTTTTGACGATTTAATTCAACAATCTCCGCCGAGTTAAGTAACAAGGATCTTTTTAAAATCTCTAAACTAAAATAAATTCTTTTTAATCTTTACACAAGTAGAATTAGAATCTTACACCGTATTATACATGTTCTCCTCTGTAGAATCTTCTCCATTCACACACACATATATATATATCTTCTGAGCCATAATGAGTATTTTATAGATGATGTTTAATTTCTGATAAATTTAGATAGAAAAAGCAGACTTTACTCGCTTTTAGTGGATTTCAAATGTGGACAGAAAACAAATTTTGTGCGATAATTACATTCGTAGTCAAATTTGTATTCAGTAAAAATTGATGGCCGACCCATCCTGTTACTTTACCTTAACAAAAATGGAACTTTATAAACCGAGGCTCGGCCCAGAAGACAGGCGGACTAAACTGTGGTTTAGGGATACCAATTTTTTTTAATTGGTTAGGCCACATTTTTGTTGGGTCAATAGATCTATTATAACATAAATATTAAACAAAGCCAAAGCCCATAATTTTTATCTCAGACTCGTTGGGAGAGTCGCGTAGTGTCAAAGCAATTCGATTCCAAGCTCCTGCAATCCTAAACGCTTTAATTTCCTTGGCGGATTCTGATGATCCAAAAACTCGAAGCGAAGCTGAATCTCTTGCAACGAGTGAAACACACGGTATTGAATGTTTTGAATTTCTATTTGCATGGTTATTTTGTATGATCTTCTGTTTGTTGTCAATACAGTGAGCAAAACCTTACAGTCAAAAGACATTGATATTGATGTCGCGATTGAGCAGTTGAAAGGGTTGATTGCATTTTTTCAGAAGTACAGAGAAATGGGTTTTGATTCGGCAAAATCTGTGGCTACTTAAATCGCAGAAAGTATGAATATTGAAGCAAAATTTCCTGAGAAAAAACACTTTGTAAGAAGGAAAAGACATCAAGATGAGGATCAAGAGAAAGTTGATGAAAGACTAGAATTACCACCAGAAGAGAGTTTCAGAGTTGGTTACTTCATCACCCTAATGGATCAAGCTTTAGTTTCTCTTGAGTCAAGATTTGAACAATTTGAAAGGTGTGAAAAAACCTTTGGCTTTTTGTTTGATTTGAAGAAGCTAACATCAGCAAGTGATGAAAATTTGAGAGCATCGTGTATGAACCTTGAAGTTTCCTTGAAGAACGGTACACTTTCTGATATAGATGGGAACGATCTGTTTTCGGAACTACAAGTTCTCCAAACAGTATTACCAACAAAAGTGAGAAAGCCTACTGAGGTGTTGGAATTTTTTAGAAGAATGGAAGGTTGTTCAAATACATCGATTGCTTACAGAATAATGTTAACCATTCCAATATCAGTTGCATCAGCCGAAAGAAGTTTTTCCAAACTGAAGCTTAAGAACTATATGCGATCCACTATGTCGCAAGAGAGACTGAATGGGTTAGCTTTATTATCAATTGAAAAAGCTATGGTTGAAGAAATATACCATGTGAGTTTGATGAATGATTTTGCAGGAAAAAATGAAAGAAGAGTTATATTTCACAAGTAATGGTTTGAGTTTTTTTTTCTAAGATTTTGGGGTTTAGTAGAAAAAAACAATGATGATACTTTTGGTTTATGAATTTGGTGTATTGTCGTTTAGCTACTTCTATGCTTATGTGATTGGTTTTGCTTCTTTCTTGCATTATTAAAACATGTTTTGTTGTTGAATATGTTAACAGTTTTTGACTCTTTTGCGATCGTAGCTGTTGAGTTTGGTTTTATATATATATATAGGGGCTACAATTTTTCGCTCCGCTTCAGGTCACCAAATTAGTTGGTTCGGCCCTACAGACACGAGCTCCGACTCGATCAGTACTAAAATATGACTTGTACATAGTTGCTAATACAACCGACCTCATACAGGGCCAAAAGCATTCAAAGGGATTAGAGACATTCAAGCCGATCTTAACCACTTCGAGGACCAAAAGGAATCTCTTCAAAATTCGCTGACCATCAAGCCAATTTATGATCATCGAGCTGGTGGGTCTTATTACTGGAGATGGATTTAGCACTCCTCAAAATAACCCACTCAGAGATTTAAGATCGATTCAAAATAGAAAACATATTTCATAGTCGGCAGAAAAAAGAAGACTATTATGACGATCATGAAGATAATGATCATAAAGATAATGACGAACACGGAAGATAAAGACAAAATGAAACTCTTGAGGATCAGGAAAAGAAGATAAATCTTTAAGAAAATGAAATAGGGTGGTTTTTGTTATGATCTTGACACTGGTATATAAGAGAAACATGCTCGTCGTATTTTACACATAATTCGATACAATACACTTTTCATACTATTTTATAGTTTTTTTAAATCTTTGAGAGCTTTTGAGATAACTTTATGGCTGTTTAAATTTCCATTTTACGCCCACCATCTTTTTGATAACCTAAGAACATGGTCAATGAAAATATCTAACTTAGATACTCTTAATAAAATAATAATAATAATAATAAATAAAATAAAAGGTTAATAAGAGACCATGGTTTCTTCTATAAAAAAGACTATGATATCTTACTTAGAATACATTTTTCTGTTAGCTAAATATTTTTCAATCATTTAGATTTAATTAAATCCGGCCGATGACTAGTGGTAGGTGGTCCCGTGTAATTTTTGGAGAAGGGTAGCCTAACTAAATTTTATTAAAATTATTATTATTTTATTATTAAGATATTAAATCTAATGGATGATGTTCTAAATTCTCTTTTTACGCATCATCTTTTCGACAACCATAATTCCTTTTTTGTCGTCAAAGACTTCATTAAGGCTCAGAGGGCTAAGTCCAGCAAGAGAATGAAATACAAACAGATTTTTAAAATTGGGCTTTAGAGAAATATGCAGCCCATCAAAATCCTAACGAAAGGATAAGTAAAGTCGGGACACGTGTCAACAGAAGAGCAGACGTCGGCATGCAACCGCCTCAGAAATCGAAGCTGAAGAACTCACCGGAAAACGTCGTGAACCCAAAATCTTCAACGCCAAAGGAATCTTGCTGCCGATCTCGCCAATCCTCCGAAGATACCACCAAGAGAGATCCGCCATGAGAGAAGACCAGCTTTGAGAACTTGCCGGAAAACACTAAACCAAAGAAGCGCCGCCGTCGACCAATCAACATATGGATCAGTCATTGAGTCTCAGCCTAAACGGGAATTAGCTGCAACGATATTACTCCAAGAGAAATAGGGCCTCCAACAAAGCAAAGGAAGAAAACCGGAATCCAAGGCAGTGTGAAGAACAGGGATGGTGATCGGGAAAGCTCCATCACGGTGGAGCGAGAGGTGGTCTGAGAACAACATACCACAATCGGATGAAAATCCGAATTATTCAAACCCAAAACAACGCCGAACGATGAAAGAGACTGGAGAGCAACGAAAAGATCGGCGTGAAAAGGAGATCTGCCGGGGAAAAAAGAAGATGCTCTCGACGGAAAGCATGATCAGAAAAAAACCCAAAAAAACGGTAAAGAGTCGCCGAACATGATCAATTCATCATCCTTCTGAAAGATCAAAGTGAGAAAAAAAGAATGACGACTGAAAGCTATTCGAGAGAAAATTCTCTCTCTCTAAAGAGAGAGAGCGACTAGAGCAACTTCAACTATGATTTCCAACCATAATTCCTTGTTATTTCACCGATTATATTTTTTGACGATTTAATTCAACAATCTCCGCGGAGTTAAGTAACAAGGATCTTTTTAAAATCCCTAAACTAAAATAAATTCTTTTTAATCTTTACACAAGTAGAATTAGAATCTTACACCGTATTATACATGTTCTCCTCTGTAGAATCTTCTCCATTCACACATATATATATATATATATATATATATATATATATATATATCTTCTGAGCCATAATGAGTATTTTATAGATGATGTTTAATTTCTGATAAATTTAGATAGAAAAAGCAGACTTTACTCGCTTTTAGTGGATTTCAAATGTGGACAGAAAACAAAATTCTGTGCGATAATTACATTCGTAGTCAAATTTGTATTCAGTAAAAATTGATGGCCGACCCATCCTGTTACTTTACCTTTAAAAAAATGGAACTTTATAAACCCAGGTTCGGCCCAGAAGACAGGCGGGCTAAACTGTGGTTTAGGAATACCAATTTTTTTAAATTGTTTAGACCACCTTTTTGTTGGGTCAATAGATCTATTATAACATAAATATTAAACAAAGCCAAAGCCCATAATTTTTAATGTGATTTGATTCAATAAAATAAAATTATGTAAAAGAACAAAAATATTCTTAATTTTTCTGTTTTATAAGATTTTCCTTTCTTAAAAATATTCACTTACGTGAAGTATCTACTGTTTTCCCTTTTTTGTTTGGAAAAATAAACTATAATTATTTAAAAATCTAAATTGGCTTTGTACTTATTAATTAAAAAAATCTCTAATTGACTAGACGTCTAGACGACATCTTCTTCTTCTCTGGCTTTTTACCTCTGCTGATCGTTTTATCTTCTAAAGCCTCTTCATCAGTTCAAGTTCAGGTAAGTTGTTCCCAATTTCATGATCCTTTTAGAGATTTAGTATTTTTTTGTTAATTACAATCCCATAATATTTTCAATTCTAAAATTGAGATTTGATAAAACAATTGTAGGAGAGCAAAAGTCAAAGGTCATAGCTTTGTAATTCAATGATTTGGTTACATCTTTGATCCTTATAATAAGAACCTTATTCATATGAATCATATATAAAGATATCTAAGTCATGATTTTTTATATATAGATTCAAGAAAAATGGCTCTACCGGGTAAAAGACATCACGTACCAAGAAGTACAAGAAGAAAGGGGAAGAAGAGGCGAGACGAGTTGATACAACGTCAAGCAGGTTCTATCTTACCGTTTCTGAAAAACCATGATGAACTACTTGATGATGAAGGAAACAAAGACGTTCACGGGTCTGATGAAGTATTTGGTTCTGAAGGAAACAATGAAAATATTCATGAGTCTGATGAGAATGTTGTGATTTCTAATATGGATGAATCAGATAAAGAAGAAGCTGAAAAGAGTACCACTGACAGTGACAAAAACGAAAATGCTGAAGAGTTGGTGTTAGATAATTCTGATCCTGGGAATTGGAAAATATTGATACAAAAGTGAGAGATTTCTTGGTTGAGAAAGGTCCGGCGATAAGGTTATCGGTTGATTATCGATTTCTTAAAGACAATATTGGAAGACACTTTTCTCTCGTGCACTATACAAGAGATATGGTTAATGGAGAAAATCAAGATAGAAGATGGTTGGTTTACTCAAAAGCTTTAGATAGAGCTTTTTGTTTTTGCTGCAAGTTGTTTAAACAAGACAAAAAGGCTATTCAATTAGTAACCACATGATACAATGATTGGAGAAACCTATCAAGAAGGCTTAAAGAACATGAAAGTAGTCATGATCACATTACTTGTATGGCACGTTGGACAGAGTTAGAGGTCAGACTATGGAAAGATCAAACGATTGATAAACATGCTCAAGCAGAGATAAAAAAAAAAAAAAAAAAAAGAGAAGAGTCATTGGAGAGAAGTGTTACTGAGAATTTTTCCAGTAGTGAAGACACTTGCAAAAAATAATCTAGCTTTTCGTGGAGAAAATGAGAAGTTTGGGGAAGAAAATAATGGAAATTTTAAGAGCTTTATGGAAATGATTGCAGAGTTTGATCCAATTATGAGGGAGCATATTAGACGAATTGAGAAAAAGGAAATATATTCTCATTATTGTAGTCATAGGATACAAGATGAGTTGATAGAAATGATGGCCTTTGATATTAAACCGAAGATCATAAAGAAGATAAAGGCTTCAAAGTACTTCTCGGTGATTCTTGATTGTACTCCAGATATCAGTCATAAGGAACAAATAACTTTGATTATTCAATGTGTTGATGTTGTTTCAACGCCAACTAAGGTTGAAGAAATTTGTTTTGAAATTTCTCAAAGTAGAAGATAAAACTGGAGAAGGGCTTTTCTCTACGCTTGAAGATGCATTGAATGATTTGGAGTTGGATATTGATGATGTGCGAGGTCAAGGTTATGACAATGGATCTAATATGAAAGGGAAAAAATAAAGGGGTTTAGAAAAGGTTGTTTGAGATTAATGCAAGGGCGTTTTACACTCCATGTGGTTGTCATAGCTTGAATCTTGTGCTCTGTGATATAGCATCTTCTTCAGAAAAGGCTGTATCTTTTTTTCGGAATCGTTCAACGGATATATTGTTTGTTTTCATCTTCAACAAACAGGTGGGATATATTTAGAGAATGTAGAAGGCCTAACACTTAAATCTTTATCTCATACTCGTTAGGAGAGTCGCGTAGTGTCAAAGCAATTCGATTCCAAGCTCTTGCAATCCTAAACGCTTTAATTTCCTTGGCGGATTATGATGATCCAAAAACTCGAAGTGAAGCTGAATCTCTTGCAACGAGTGAAACACACGGTATTGAATGTTTTGAATTTCTATTTGCATGGTTATTTTGTATGATCTTCTGTTTGTTGTCAAAACAGTGAGCAAAACCTTACAGTCAAAAGACATTGATATTGATGTCGCGATTGAGCAGTTGAAAGGGTTGATTGCATTTTTTCAGAAGTACAGAGAAATGGGTTTTGATTCGGCAAAATCTGTGGCTACATAAATCGCAGAAAGTATGAATATTGAAGCAAATTTTCCTGAGAAAAACCACTTTGTAAGAAGGAAAAGACATCAAGATGAGGATCAAGAGAAAGTTGATGAAAGACTAGAATTACCACCAGAAGAGAGTTTCAGAGTTGGTTACTTCATCACCCTAATGGATCAAGCTTTAGTTTCTCTTGAGTCAAGATTTGAACAATTTGAAAGGTATGAAAAAACCTTTGGCTTTTTGTTTGATTTGAAGAAGCTAACATCAGCAAGTGATGAAAATTTGAGAGCATCGTGTATGACCCTTGAAGTTTCCTTGAAGAACGGTACACTTTCTGATATAGATGGGAACGATCTGTTTTCGGAACTACAAGTTCTCCAAACAGTATTACCAACAAAAGTGAGAAAGCCTACTGAGGTGTTGGAATTTTTGAGAAGAATGGAAGGTTGTTCAAATACATTGATTGCTTACAGAATAATGTTAACCATTCCAATATCAGTTGCATCAGCCGAAAGAAGTTTTTCCAAACTGAAGCTTAAGAACTATATGCGATCCACTATGTCGCAAGAGAGACTGAATGGGTTAGCTTTATTATCAATTGAAAAAGCTATGGTTGAAGAAATATACCATGTGAGTTTGATGAATGATTTTGCAGGAAAAAAATGCAAGGAGAATTATATTTCAGAAGTAATGGTTTGAGTTTTTTACTAAGATTTTGGGTTGTAGTAGAAAAAAACAATGATGATACTTTTGGTTTATGAATTTGGTGTATTGTCGTTTAGCTACTGCTATGCTTATGTGATTGGTTTTGCTTCTTTCTTGCATTATTAAAACATGTTTTGTTGTTGAATATGTTAACAGTTTTTGACTCTTTTGCGATCGTAGCTGTTGAGTTTGGTTTTACACATATAAGGGGCCACAATTTTTCGCTCCGGTCACCAAATTAATTGGTTCGGCCCTGTATAAACCTATATACATCATACCATAATTATGATATACGAACTGTTAATTCTATTTGTTGTATGACGTTTTCACAAAATTCATTTTTGTTTTAAACTGATAGGACCCAAATGTAAGGTGGGAGTGGCTGCAATGGGAAGGACTGAGCGCTTGGTTGCTCCTTTGTTTAGCCTGTGTTTTTGCTGGGGAATTGTTTTTCGAAGCTAGCAGCTGTGAGTTTGACTTGTTGGTTGAAGGTGGCTTCTCCTGCTTCTCCGCCTAGCAAACATCTTTAGCTTTTCCGGCTCATTTTCCAAGTCGCTGACGATGTTATATGTATGTATGACTCAAAGATGTTTTTGTGCAATGGTTGCTAATGTCATGGGTTCTTTGTACTTCCGTCCGCAAAGACACTGCTTTTCCCTGAGTTTGAGGGTTGGCCTAGGATCTGCTCGAGACAGTTTTGAGAACTTTTTGTGGAACTCTGGTTTGGTGGTTATGTTCGCTAATCCCTCTCAGTTGTTTTATATTCTGTCGATTCTTCCTCGTCAGATAGTTTTGTTCATTGGTTTTAGTGATTTGTTTTGTGTTTGTTGTTAATTAACTTTTTGGTATTTTCTTTGAAAACGTTTGTCAAAAACGAAAATTGTATAAGACTTGATATTCATACCCAAAAAAAAAATTCAGTTTTCAACCATTTTGTGAGGACTCAAAAAAAAAAAAAACTCTTTATGATTCGGACAGCAAAAAAAAATACTGTAGTTTCCGACAGAAAATAACATGTTCCGGTTAGGTTGGTTATAAAGAACCAAACCGAATTGAGCCATAGTGTGAAATCGTGATTGAATATGTTAAGGTGGGTCCCAACAACTGAGACATAACATGGTGAGAAAAATCCAAAACATACTCTCTCTCACCCATCACAACTTATCATAACTCACTAAGTTTTTAAACTTGTGGCTCATATTTTCCAAGAAAATCTCCCCGGGATGAGACTCGAAACCCGACCCTAAAAATTTTCTTCCGATGATCAGAGAAAGGTTCTAAGCTCCAAAAATTCAAATTCCCAGAATCTATAGTTTTATTAATGGTTTCGAGGAGAGGATGATTAAGTCACCACTTGTACAGTCTCTAGTGGCTTCTAGAGACGATGTAATTCATAACCCAGAAGTCGACAAATTTAGAGCAAAAGAGCAAGAATGTTTATACCTCTTGAAGAAATGCAATAATATAGAAGAGTTCAAGCAAGTTCACGCTAGGTTCATCAAGCTCAATTTATTCTGCTCTTCACAATTCTCAGCGAGCAGCGTTCTGGCAACCTGCGTTCACTCGGGATGGGAGAATAGTATGGACTACGCAACTGCTATTTTCAGAGGAATCGATGATCCGTGTACCTTTGATTACAATACAATGATGAGAGGGTATGTTAACGAAACAAGTTTCGAGGAAGCATTGTGTGTTTACACTGAGATGATAGAGAAAGGGGTTGGGCCGGATAATTTCACGTACCCGTGTCTTCTCAAGGCTTGCACTCGTTTGAAGTCTGTTCGAGAAGGGAAGCAGATTCACGGGCACGTGTTTAAGCTCGGGTTCGAAGGTGAAGTGTTTGTTCAGAATAGTTTGATCAGTATGTATGGAAGATGTGGAGAGATGGCACTTTCTTCTGCAGTTTTCGAGAAACTGGAATCTAAAACAGCTGCGTCGTGGAGCTCGATGGTCTCCGCTCGTGCAGGAGTTGGAATGTGGAGTGATTGCTTGATGCTATTCCGCGAAATGTGTAGAGAAACGGATTTGAAGGCGGAAGAAAGTGGAATGGTTAGTGCTCTCTCGGCTTGTGCTAACACCGGTGCACTCAACCTGGGAATGAGCATCCATTGCTTCCTGCTTAGAAACATAAGCGAACTCAACATAGCAGTCCAAACTTCACTTGTAGATATGTACGCTAAGTGCGGGTGCTTAGACAAGGCGTTGCGTATATTTAAGAAAATGGAAAGTAGGAACAGTTTGACTTACAGCGCAATGATCTCAGGACTTGCCTTGCACGGAGAAGGAGAAGCAGCTTTGAGGATGTTCTCAGAGATGACCGAAGAAGGATTAGAATCAGATCATGTTGTGTATGTCAGTGTTCTCAATGCTTGTAGCCACTCTGGTCTTGTGGAAGAAGGCCGTCGAGTATTTGAGGAAATGTTAAAGGAAGGTAAGGTGGAGCCAACGGCTGAGCATTATGGGTGCCTTGTGGATCTTCTAGGAAGAGCCGGTCTGCTCGAGGAAGCCTTGGAAACTATCGAAAGCATGCACATTGACCAAAATGATGTTGTCTGGAGAAGCTTCTTAAGCTCATGCAGAGTTCATCAGAACGTTGAACTAGGCAAGAGAGCAGCTCGAGAACTGCTTAAGCTGAACTCACACAACCCAGGTGACTATTTGGTGATCTCCAACATGTATGCACAAGCTCAAATGTGGGAAGATGTAGCCAGAGCTCGAACAGAAATGGGTATCAAGGGTTTGAAGCAAACCCCAGGGTTTAGCATCGTCGAGGTGAAAGGTAAAACCCACAGGTTTGTTTCACAAGATCGATTTCACCCACAATGCAAAGAAATCTACAAGATGATACACCAGATGGAATGGCAGCTAAAATTCGAAGGATATTCACCAGACTTGACGCAGATATTGCTAAATGTAGATGAAGAAGAGAAGAGAGAGAGACTAAAAGGACACAGCCAAAAGGTGGCTATAGCGTTTGCACTACTGTATACACCTCCAGGGTCTATCATTAGAATAGCTAGAAACCTAAGGATGTGTAGTGACTGTCACACATATACAAAGAAAATCTCCATCATCTACCAACGAGAGATTCTTGTAAGAGATAGGAACAGGTTTCACCTATTTAAAGGTGGAACTTGCTCTTGTAAAGATTACTGGTAGATTTGGATCCTTCTAAATCAACCTTATTTTGTTTTTCCAAGACTTACATGGGTGAAAAATGCACGGAAAAAGTGCTTACACCAAAGAATATACTCAACCAAACTTGGTGATGCGCCTAATTCATTGGACACTGCCAAACAATGTTGCTTACTCAAGATGAATGGATGAAACGCCTGAAGTAATACCTGTGGCGCGTGGATCACCACTTTCTAGGTAAACGCCGTGTGGATCTTCTTTCACCAACAAGGCCAAAACATTGTGTGAACTCCATGCATGGGTCAGTTTGCTTCCTGAATCCCCTAAAGTAATTGCAAATATGGCATCAAATCCACCAGCCCCAGGAACACCTCCAAGTAGAACCCCTTCAGCATTCATTGTAGAATCCAAAAGTTGAGTTTGGGATTCAGGTTCTATCTGCAATCCCATGGTCAATGAAGATGCAAACAAGTCAATTTGTTTTATCTTGTATGCTGAGTATTTTATGCATCAGCACAAAGTTATCATTCACAAATGGTCAATTGAGATATGAAGCAGAATAAAACAATAACTTACCGGAACACCAGCAGCCTCACCCATCTGCCGCATAAGAATCCTGATTCTCACCATAGCTTTTCTTGCTCCTAAAAGTTCTCCAATAATCGCTTCGTTGATTGGTTCAGTAGCATGTAGCACCCACTAAACATCAGATACAAGAGGCAAATGAACCAAGCTGCTCCTTGATGTAAAATATATAATGAAATCAATACTCAGCAGATCAAAAAAGTACCTGTTCGGAAGTAAGCACACTACAAGACTTGATGATTCCTAGATAAACATCCCAGTGTTCTTTGGCTAATTTGCTCAGATTGTTTAGCTTAGTTTCCAGTTCCAAATTTTCATCTGACAACTTTTGCCAATTTTCTCGTGCCTTCTCTGGATCAGACATTTGCCACTTCTTTACAGCACCTACCATTGATGGAGTGGAGGATCCACCAGTTCCAGGTTCTCCAAGGAACTATAGAGAAAACATGATTGTTAGTACACCATGTGCACACAAGTCAAGAAAATAAGAAAATCGTTAGGTTCACAGCAGGTTTCTTCATGCAAGACTTGGTCTGATTGTTTGCTTACAAGATTCATCAGTGGCGGTAAACAGAACTCGGTTCTCTCATGGTCCCATTTTCCCTTCAATATGCCGCCAATAACTTCATGTAATGGCAGACCCTTAACTGCAACCTGCAAAATTTGGTAGTCAGTATATTCCCATCCTTGGTAGATAATTAATATATAATAAAATTCTCATTAAGAACCTGAGCAAAGGACAAGACTTCTGGAGAGAAGCGAACATAACGCTGACTCCCATAGACGGCACAGCTGACATCAAACCCACTTCCAACCTTCCCTTGTGCAAGACAGTGAGATGTTTGTGCTATCATATGGATAACATCTAGATCAGAACAACCAAACTTTCCTTCTTTACATGGATCAGATAGGTCAACCACTCCAAGATAATGTAACAGTGCTGCAACCACAGCAGTTGTCATTGCTGCAGAAGAACCTAAGCCAGTTTTTGCTACTTCAGGCTTGCAGTTAGCACCATTTGACTCGCCTGCGTTGAATGTGATTGATGCAAAAGGTGCAAGGGTACCCAGAGAATCTGGTGTCAATGGAAGCCCAAGCGATTCTATCTATCAGAACAAACAAGATTATAAAGATTTTGTGCAACCATCTCAAGAGGATGGATTTGGATAATCAAAGGAAAAATCAACAAACGCAAGTGTAATTTAGAGTCTTCAGCAAAGGAAAATATAGAACACCTGATTCCGATATGAGTAAAAGTCATTGGATCCTAGTATTGTGATATCAAGACCTGCAAAACCGATTTAGAGAAAAAGTTACACATCCAATCTCCATTTCAGAAATAAAAAAGATGAAAAAGCAGAGACTTGACGATTGCCTTGCAAGAAGAGTTTGTGCAATGTTTCTTTGTCCTTGTCGCTTCCCAAATGAGCAGCAGCTATGGCATATAGTATAGCATGCTCAACAAAGGGGTTTTTTGAATCACTGAAAAAAAAATTTCAGAGAAAAGTGTAAGTTCTCTCTATCACCTATATTCGAAAAATGAAGTCTGTGCAGTTAACTAATGATATTGAGATAAGAACAAGATGCAGCGCATCTGAAAAATTCTTTGGGATCTTGCCTTGCCGACACACACTGAAGAGTCAAATGTTTAAGTGACAGTTTATACATGCTTTCTCTTGAGAGCTGTGGTGATGTTAATTTGACATCAGTCCATTGCTGGAAAATAACCAAACAAACAAACCAACAATTGTTTATCAGCCTTCTCACACACTATTATTACTTACCAATAACACACAAAGGGGAAGAATATTTATGCATCTGGAGGGGAATTACATACCCATGCCCAACTCTCAGGCTTGACTTCTTCATTGATGGGCTTCACAATCGCATAGAATCGTGCATTTGTACTCAGCACAAGACCTGCGTTTGGCCTCTCGAGTATGAGGTAGCCTCCAGTCATCAACACCTTCCCAGGAGCAGAAGCAACACTGCATCAAAGAATTTTAAATCACACAGAATTTCCAAAATCGAATAAAATATTTCGCAGATTCATCAGATATAAACTGGAAGAGGGAGAGAGTCTTTGAGATTTCTAATAAAAGACAGTATAATATCTCGAGAAAATAGGGGGAGAAAGAACTTACACAGCCATTTCAAAAGAGTGACACAATTTGATCGCTGATCAACCCAGAAATCACCTACGATCAAACAGATTGCAATTCCATTGAAGCGAAACCGTGATAAAAATCAAATATCATGCTCAGATTCAACGTACATATAAACACTCAGAGAACTCAATTACATATGTATCGTATCGATTGAGAATACCTAGAACTCGAGCGACCTTATAATAAACTTCCTAGATTGCTTTCGTAAATATGACAATTTGTCGGCGGGGTATTCAACACTTACCCAAAACCTCTGTCTGCGACACGATATCTCCGGATATGATCGGAAATTTTGCAATCGGCGGCAGTGAATGACCAGGGACAAGCAATGGTAGATCGAGATTGGGCTCAGGCACAGGGAAGAAGAAAGAAAGGGAGTGAGGGTAGTTAAGGGATATTTATGGGTTTACCCAAATAGCGATAAGGGTAAAATAGGAACTTACAACAAAAAGTATTAACAGACAATTTTTTTTTGTCAACAATTAGAGCATGTACAACCAAGTTCTAGGTGCGGTTTCTTAAGCAAAAATATATTTAAAAACTGTGGGTCCCACGTGGGTCCCACCAAATAGTTAAGAACCCGGGCTCCAAAAATCTTTAGCTAAGCACCCCCATCCATGGTTCTTAAGGATGGAGGTTCTTAACTATTCACGTGGGTCCCACGTGAATAGTTAAGAATCGGGTTCTAAAAATCCTTATTTAAGAACCGGTTCTTACACTGTTCATGACACGTGGCAGCTTGTCATTCGTCTAATTTTTTTTTCAATTTTTTTTTTTTTTTTTACACTTTTCCCAAAAAAAAAAAAAAAAAATTTTAAGAACCCCCAGAAGGGGTTCATTGATGTATATGCTCTAAGGATCGGTTCTAGCACTGTTCATGCCACGTGTCATGATTCTATTCGTTCCTTCTTTTTTTTTTTTTTTTTTTTTTTTACTTTCCAGAAAAAAAAAAAAATTAATTAAAAAAAATTTTAAGAACCCCCTTGGAGTTTATGGTTGTACATGCTCTTAACAGACATTTTAATTTTCTGAGAGTCATGTCTTTTTTTACAGCAGTCAAATAAGTTTGACACGTGAGTTTTTTTTTTCTTTTTTTATCAACTAAATAATTGTATTGATAAAACTGAAATCGAATCCAATACAAAGTGTTACAGTCCAACAAAAAAAATTACATGGAATGAAAAACAAACATGCTAATGGGTCTAATCCACGAACCGATCAGCTCAAGGGGTCCAAGTACGGGCCACGTGGCAGATGAGAACGGACATGCGTCATCGCGAGATGAAATCCGCCATGCAAATCCACGCCGGATAATCGCGAGTCACTGTCGCCATGGGTCACCCTGCAATCCTTCCTATTAGAACCGTCAATCATCTTCCCGTCTAAAGATTTGCCAGACAAAACCGCATGAAAAGAAGAGAACCGCTCGCAAGCATCGCCGAGATCTCGAGGGAACCATGAAGATTCGTCGCCGATCGGACTCAAACGAGGTGGTCTGCCTACTCCCACCGCTGCATCGCCGGACTCGAGCATGGGTTGAGGCTACGAACAATTTATTCTATCTGATCCAAACGAGATTGAACGAAACTTGAAGATAATCGGAGAGCTGGCAAGAGAGAAACAGAGGAAGATGATCAAGAGACACGAGAATCCAATCAAAAGAAATCGATCAGAGATTATTTATCAGCATGGATCCAAAGGTGAGAGATCCAGCCGAGAGACAAAACATCCGACAAGCCTTTATAAGTATAACCCGACACACCACCGATAATATAAACAGACAAAAAAAAAAAAAGTTACGATCAATGAAAAAAGAGAGAAGTGAGAACAACTGGGGAGGAGAGAGGACTCGTGAGTTTTCCATACATAATTTCCAATATTTGGTTGTTTTTTGCTAAACTTATCTAATTATCCTTGTTAATAGAAACGTTATCCAGAATCAATCAAATATGACAAATAGTTATACAACCTATACGAAAATCAATCGTATATACTTGTCTACAAACTAGAGACAAAGTCATACAAAAACAAAAGATTAAGATATAATAAAACTCTATAAGAACTTCCAAAAACCAACCATAAAGTCTTTATCTTGGCCGTCTTTTGTTTCACATCCTTGGACGAGTTGTTATTGATTCTATCATTCAGAAACAACAACAAAACCTCATTCAGTAACACTAGTTGTCCACCATATTTTAATCAATAAATCATGATTTTCAGTAATACGAGTTCTACTAGTACTATCGCATGAACATTCAAATTGGATCAGTTTCGGGTTTTAATTTACATACAAGTGCACTACGATTCAAATCCAATGAGTCCAAAACAATGGTAAACACGAATTAAGAGCCTAATCGACCAAAACAATGGTAAACCAAGTTCTATTTGACCCAAAACAATGGTAAACCAAGTCTTATTCGACCCAAATCAATGGTAAACACGAATTTAGAGTCTTAATCAACCCAAAATAATGGTAAACCACGAGTTTAGAGTCCTAATCGACCCAAAAAATGGTAACCAAGTCCTAATCGACTCAAAACAATGGTAAACCAAGTCATAATCGACCCAAACCAATGGTAAACACGAATTTAGAGTCCTAATCGACCCAAAACAATGGTAAACCACAAATTTAGAGTCATAATTGATCCAAAACAATGTTAAACCAAGCCCTAATCGACCCAAAACAATGGTAAACCGAGCCTTAATCGACCAACACAATGGTAAAACATGAATCAAATCCAATGAGACCTCAATTAACAAACGCGAAGCAGCTCCAAGGATCTAGATTCTGACGACGGCGATTGAGAATGACGTGGTCGACAGCGGCAGCGGCGGAGCTCCCTGAATCACGCGGGTTCGCGAATCCGGTTCCGGTTCGCGAGCTGCTCGAGGATCGGGTGATGAGATCGGATCAGGTGGTGGGTCCAGTTTGTTTTTTATTTGTTTTAGGGATTTAAAAAAAAAAAATCAAGAAAGCAGGAGAGACAAGTTCGTCTTTCAACATTTCATTAGATCAAATGGGGTATGAAAGCTTAAAAGGGAGTAACCATGATTTTCAATTCGCCAATAAAGATATATCAGACGATTTCTCTGTGTGATGTATAGGATTTCTGAGGCCCATTTTTAAAAAACCATAGAGGACACATGGACACATTGGTTGGAAAGACCAATTTGCTATTATATAATAGATTCCAAATAGATAAAGTTAAATGCTAGGAACCACATCGGTTTTCAATTATTGTGTTTTCTATTTAAACCAGACATGATCTTAAACCAATTTATAACTAAATTTCAATCTAAATTAGTCAAACTTATATGAAATCCGATATATGCTTTAACGAAGTCCAACATTTCTAAAATCACCAAATCAAAAATGAAGAACTCTAACAACAACAAAAATCTTGTAAAACAAATCATTAGAAATCAAAGTCAGAATCTGTAACATAGGCTTATCATTTTCTCAACTGTCTTAGTCATTTCAAATTCAGTTCAAAGCAGTCCGTCGCAAGCCACTGATTTTATTGGCTCTCTTTGTGATGCTTTTATGCGATTCTAGAATCAGGAGAACCAAGCAACCAACGAAATTATTTGCCTTCATTTCCATGTTTGGTTGAATTCGGCCGACGAGACAGCGACTCTTCAGCGGTCGCTTTACGAGCCATCAAAATTTAGCTTTTCTCTTAGATCTCCAAACACATGACGCATCTTGAGATCGAGAGGCAGCGGGTTGTGTCTCTCTAGACCGAGATGGGGAGCATTGCAGCCTAGCATTACTGCACAAGTGTAATTCATGATTCAAATATGGTGTAATATCCCTAACAAGAGTTAAGTACGACTAGAAAGTCAAACATCGATAAATGAGGAAGACTAATGGCAGGTGTCCTTGGAAGAAATAAGAAAATTTTGGTTCGAGATAAAAATCAAAAACAAAAGAGTGAATCAGAAGACAAATCGTAAGCATCACTGAGAAGGCTGATGTGGACGGCCTTGAAAAGTAAAATATCTCAAAACAACCATAATTAATATAAGACTTGAGATGGACCAGATCATGTACTTTGGTCACATAAAAATATAGTTAGCTAGAGAAGAAATAAAGATGGCCCGAAAACGACCTAAAAATGGACCATAAAACTAAGGTCCTGATTGGTAACCTGCGGAATGGCGGAATCGCGTTTAAAAACGCCATTCCGCAAAAAAATTGCCAATCATAAAAATTTGTGGAATAAAGAAAAAAACGCGAAAACGCAGACTTTGCGTTCTCGCTGAAAAAATACAAAGGAAAATATATTCCGCAGAAAAGTGAGGTTTATGTAAATTATTACGGAATTAACATTAGCTTGATTGGTAACTCGCGGAATGGCGGAATGACGTTTAAACGCAATACTTACGGAATCGCGTTTTAAATGCAATTCCGCCATTCCGCGATTACGCATGTGTTACCAATCAAAGCCAAAGTGACGAGGATCTTTATGGATCGCTAGACAGAATAAGACTCCAGCATGTCATTCACATAAATCTAGGCATCTTGGAAAGAGTATCAGCTCATTTTCTGACTATGTTAATTACCGGCCAAGTGCTCCACTCTCATTAGACCAAACCGGTCAGACTTTGGACTAGATGCCTTGTTCCTACTGGTTGAGTTTTTCATCAACCAAAGCCGTAAAAATAGTGTCTTGCTCTCATTAGACCAAAATATGAGCGACCTGACATGGGACTGAATACCTAGTTATGATTGGACAAGATTTTAATTGATGGAGGAGAAGTGCTATGCTCCCATTGGACCAATTCCCCACCGGCAAGCTTTGTTGTATGTTTAAAAAACTATATATAAATAAATATGAAGTGTCTATTTTATTTATCCTATAGTATTAGCTTAATCCATGGTAACACAACTCTCGGCTAGGTACGAGTTCGCAAGTTTAGGTTTTGATCGAGAAGGATTTTATTAATAATGGATCGTTCATAGATTTGTATTAGTCGTAAATACTTGTTTGGACCGTTCTTGATATCCGTCATTGTAGCATTTTTTTGTTTAAACTAAGGTCATAAGATTGGTTGTTTGTTGCACGACCGACAAGTCAAATTTAAAATAAGGGTTTTGTTGTATTGGTGGTCGATGATAATGGCGAATATTAGGGTGTCATATACGATCTAATGGTTAATTTGGTAGAACATAGAGAATGTTTAGCAAATGGATGATTTTAAGGGCACCAATGGAGAGCTGTGGGATGAATGGTTTGTACTTCATACGCAACTTTGGGATTTGAAACTCAAGAACAATCATGAATGATGATGCCATCTCAATTATGAGGGTAGATCTTCCTGTAGGAATTGTTTAGATGATCCTGATTCAATTCACAGATTCATATCACCCTAAACATACAGATCTAGGTTCTCTTGAAATAGAAACATTAGATGATCTCACCTTTTACCTGTTTATGCAGCGGAAGGAGATAGAACAGGTCAGAGATCAGCAGAACCACCAAGGGATGGATCCTCCAAAGGCTCACACACGCACACCGTCAGGAAGAAGGCTGCTAGACCACAAGAGAGGAGGCGCAGAGAGAGAGGAGGCTGGCGCAGGAGGCTGAGAAAAATTAGAGAACTTTTAGGTCAAGTTTTATTCATTAAAACTCCCTTTAGTTCTCATGGGCTTTTGGGCCCAATTCTCAGTTCTAATTAAATCCCATGGATTTAATCAGGCCCTTTAGTCTCTCTTAGTACAGTAAATGCCTAGCACTTTTACCGTACTTCTGCTAAGCCGTTCCTACACATTTTCCTGTTAGCTTAGGCGTGTGACCCATATGGGATCATACAATAAAGGCAATAAGTCCAAGACTTATAGATCATGAGCGGACTCTAGCAAGCCATCATGACCCCCAGCATTGTATGACTTATGTCTGATCATTGACATACTCTTACTTTCTAGAGACAGTACCGAGATTACTGGACACAATTCCAACAATCTCCCACTTGTACTGGAATCTCTGTATTCATAATCCTTTTGTCACAATATCTCGATTAGTCATAAGGCAAGATTTGTGTCATCCTTATAAAGCCTAATCTTGTTCATCGGACTCTGATTCGATACTGACAATCCAAACGACTCGGGACAGTCCGTTTGAGCATGGCCATGCATTTTCCAGTATTCAAATCTCCGATTGGCCTAGAGATATTCACTCCATTTATATTGGAGGGACAAATTCCGTCTTGTTCCATCACTGTAAACTACTCATTTCATAATGTACCCAAACAAGGTCCTTATAACTATCGCAGAACGATAGCGTTAGACAATGATCAAAGTGCATCAGTCCATGTGCAGTCACATGCATGCGAACTCAGGTCTAAGGACTATACTCTATAGTCGTAGTAAGAATCTCTTATGACACAGATATAAATATCCTGAAGAGTTCTTATAAGCGGGTCTTGTCCGGTCGTATGTTCCCCAACATACACCTATGTACTGACTTTGATGCCGCGCATCTATGACACACTAAGACTTTGTCATAAGTCACGTACCAATCCAGTCTCACACGGTTGTTGGTGTTCCAATTTCAACAACCTTCGACTAGGGACAGGATGATATAAAACATCTATCAAATATAGGGTCTTATGACCAAGCTAAATGACTTTGATGACTCAAGATCAAGTCATTTACTTCGATGACCTATAAAATGGTTCATTTCATTTTGGAACGATTATTTCATCACAGTTAAAATAATCTTGAAATAATAATTTCATTAAACATCATTATATGTTTTACAAGAACATATCAATAACTAAATATAGCCCTTTGCTTACTCCCACTGAAATTAAGACTACATCTTAATTTCACTTATCCTACAGCAACAGTCCGCGACTCGTGCTTAGGCTCAAGGAGTGGCTTCGTTAATAGATTAGCAACGTTCTCATTCGTTGAAACTTGCTGATCTACTTAACATCTCTGTCATTTATCTTACGGAATAGGTTATTCCACTAAGTGTTTGGATCTTTGATGTGCAGCTAGTCTCATCTAAGCTGGGAATCACATCAAGTTCAGTGATGAACTATTCTTTCCAAACAACCTCTTTCGCCGCTTCTCAAGCTGCGAAATATTCAGTTTAAGTCATGGAGTCAGCAACAGTGCCGTGCACCGCCAGACAAACACAAGACATATCCGGACTGTGACCGGAAATCATCTTTGTCTGTTGGAAACTTGCCTTTCAGACTCTATCGACTTGTAGCACCTCACTTTCTTCTTTACCTAAAGAACTTATCCTTAGTATTCTTCAAATACTTTAGAATATTCTTTACGGCAATCCAGTGATTCTTTGCTGGATTTGACTGGTCTTTACTTGTTTTGCTTAACATTAAAGCAATATCAAAACAAGTACGTGTCATGGCATACATGATAGATCCAATTGCCGTCGCATATGAATCCTATCCATGCATTTAAGCTCAGCAGTTATCGTAGGACACTGCTTCTTGCTTAACGTATTGCCATGTGACATTGGCTTAAAAACCCTTCTTGGAGTGCTGAAAACGTGTAGGACTTTGTCAATTTAAGAATCCTGACTTTGTCCTACCAGCTCTTCTGGATCTCTATCTTTAAATCCAGAATCCAAGACTGTCGTGGCTTTACCCATGTCAATCACTAAACCAACTCCCAAGCCAGTCCTTTACCGACTACAGCATTGGGACGTTATTTCCGAGAATCAGTATGTCATCAACATACAATATGAGAAATGCAATATCGCTCCCATTTATCTATTTGTAAACGCATAGTTCCATTTCGTTCCGGTTCAAGTCAAAAACTTGACTACTTCAACAGAACGAAGATTCCTATTCCGATATACTTGCTTCCATCCATGAATGGATCGTTGAAGTCAACTTACACAAAATGTAATTTTCGGAGTCCGAGCTCACTTTCACTTCTTTGAACTTCGCAGATTCGTCGCTTTCTATGATCATCAGATCATGCGAACTTTCAATGATCATCAGGTTCAACTAATGACGAGAAATCACTCTCGTATTAGTGACTGATTCTTTCATATCTGCGAATTTCAGGCTCTACAGGTGTAGATTCTACAGAAATCTGTAAATCCTTCCGCTGCTCTCCCTCAATAGGTTAAGCAGCCTCCTGTATTTCTCGAATTTCTTCGAGTTGTACTTTTACTCCCACTGTTCTTCTTTGGAAAGTAACTTCCCTTCTTAGAAAACAGAATGGTCGTAAAAATACTTTTTACTCCCACTGTTCTTCTTGGAAAGTAATTTCCTTCTTAGAAAACAGAATGGTCGTAAAAGTACCGAGCCTTGGTTTCCTTAAGAAAACTTTGAGTTATGCTTTTACTCCCACTGTTCTTCTTGGAAAATAACTTCCCTTCTTAAAACAGATTGGACGTAAAAGTAACAAGCCTTAGTTTCTCTAGGACAACCAGCGAAGTAGCACAACTACAAATACTCAGTAAAGACAAATTTGGATCGATTCCAATCCACATTAACGTGGTGTCTTTCAACCGATATTTGTGGAACTATTTCAGCGTAAACTTAGATATTTTAGAGCGTTATTGTTAAATAATATCATGGAAGATTCGTGTGACTCATCTTTAATCATTTCTAATAAGATCTGATTCTTTCTCACAGAAACACCTTCAGGTTTTCAGGAGAAATGAGCTGTGAAACGATTTCACACTCATTAAGATGATCACACAATCAATGACTTAAGTATTCTCACTCGTGATTTAATCCAGAGTCTTAATACTTTTGTCATTCAGATCCTATACTTCATTCTGGAACTCTTTTGACCATGTCAAAGAATTCCGACTTGTGTCTCATCAAATGAACACAGTCACACTCACTGAAGCAATCAGTAGAGACAATGAAGTACAGGAGATTTTCTCTGGCATTACTGCTCATTGGGCCACATACATGAGTATATTCCAGGTCCAATAAGCCTTTGGGCTTTTCTCTAGCTCGGCTAAGATAGGCCCTTTACCTTTTGGTCTAGTAAACAGAATTCTAGTCTCATAAGATATTTTATCAAATGAGCCCAAACGTCCATGACTATGGGATTTCTGAATCCGACTTACTCTATGTGACCAAGACTTTATGCCAAGAAAAATCAGGTTTAATTCATCAGATTTAAACCAATTCGGTATTTATGTTACATTTAGGCACTCTTTGGTTTAAGATATAAAACCCATTCCATGAATAGGGTGCTACAATTAATATTTCATTAAGATCAAAAGAACAAAACTTGTCTTTTATCAAAATGAAAAACATTCAAATTCTTACAAGAAAATGAAAGACAACTCTGCTTAAAGCAGGTACATTGTAGCAATTACTTAATACAAAACCAAGCCTCAAAGGGATCTATAAGTGAAAAACCCTACGGCTGAGGCAGCATCCCAAGCTCCTTCCAGACATGTAGTTTCACTTGCCCTTCTTTCAACGTTCTACTGTTGCTTAGGCTCTGCATATTTCAACAAATATCAGTGCCACAACCAGTATCCAATACCTGCAAGGTAGAACTTGAAGTAATAACATGAATACCTGAGGAAGTAGTCTCATACATTAACTTTAACTCCTCATCGTCTTCCATGAATTTTATGCAATCTCTCTTCCAATGCCCTATCTCTTTACAGTAGCAGCACTTACCAACGTAAGAGGTATCTGACCTGAGCTCAGAAGACACACGCTTGCCATGATTCAAAATCTGGACAACTTTGTCTTCACCCTTGTCAGCAGTAAACCTACCCTTCTCATTCATGAGATTGTACAGGGTACTCTTCACGTTTGGCTCAACTGTCTTGAGCATATCATGCAGTTCAGTCAGCGTCTTCGTTAAGCCTTTTCTTGATATAGTTCCTTCTGAACTTATCATAGCTTGACGGCAGTGACTGCAGAATGATCTCAGTTGCCAACTCTTGGCTAACTGGATAATCCAGTTTCCTCAGGTTATCAATGTAACCCATCATTTTACTGACATGAGGACTCACTGGATTATCATTTGGTAGCTTGCAGCTAGTGAGAGACTTAACCAACCGGTATCTCTCCACTCTTATCTGCTCCTGAAATTTCAATTTCAGGCTGCTGATCATTTCTATTGGCGACTCTATGTTCTCATATTGCTCCCGCAAGTCTGAGTCCATGGTAGCCAATATCAGATCACGCACATCTACCGCATCATTATAATGCTTATTCCAAGCATTATATACTGCATGGGAGGCATTGGACCCGATCCTCACGGGGAGAGCTCTCTCAAGAACATAGTCCTTTCTCTCCTGCCTGAGGACTAGCCTCAGGTTCCGCGACCAAGTCAAGAAATTTGATCCGTTCAGTTTTTCCTTCTCAAGAACAGACCGGATCGAGAAAGTGTTTTGATTGTTTGTGCTAGTCATAACTGAAATATAAGATAAAAGAATTTTAGTTAACATGTTCAATATGATTAATCTCGTATTAAAATTTAATATGATTAATCACGCATTATATTCAATAACATCAGTTACCCTCAATAGAATATAATGATTCCAAGATCCACATATAACTAAGATTAAAGTGGGCCACTGGCCGTCACCCAACCTTAGCTTATATCGGTAAGCCCTATATCGGCTAATTATATCCGTGATATAACTCTTGGTTGTGAATCTGGGCCCGAGGCCCAATCCACTCTGATGTCTCAAGGCCCGGGACTCCCGATGGCCTAGTCAAGAAAACCAGACTATACAGTCATGTAATCATTAATGTCTGGGACTCCCAATGACATTTATGAATCACAAACCGTCTTACTCACGCAAAAGCAGACATCCTCACACTGTAAGGCCATGAATGCAATTGAATGGGCTTTGACAGCTGACATAGCCTGGACAAGACATCCAACGCTTGATATTATTTGAGGTTCGTAGGTTTATTAAAATCATTCTCAAAATAGAAGATTACTATTTCGGGAAACTTTCTATTTATGGAAACCTACTATTTTTGGAAACTTTCTAAAATTGGAAATTTTCTAAAACCGGAAACTTTCTAACTTTAGAAATTTCTTTAAAATCCAAAACCCGCAAATTCAGAAACTTCTATATTAAGAAACTTTCTAATTTCAAAATTTCGGAAACTTTAATTTAAAATCGACTTTATAATATTATAAAATAAATTTTAAATTTATCTGAAGAAAGACTCAAATAATTGGCCCAATTGTTTTAACTTCTTGGCCCGAGGCCCAAGAATTGGTCCATGTCCAAGACATGACCCAATTGTCCAATTAATTGACATAACCGGTCTGGTTCATTAAAACTGGTCTAACCAAGTTTTAATTACTACGATGACCACAATTGTCAACCGGTTATTTACTAAACCGGAATTTCTCAATTTATTTGGTCCAACCAAATCAAATTAGAAATTCCTGGTTTAGGCACTAAATCCAATATTTCTTTCGACATTGGATTTCTTATCCCGGTTTAACCAGATTTAATAAAATTATTAAACCTGTTTATTAAACCAGAACGAATCAATTTTAATTAGAATTTTGAACCGAACCTAGAAACGGACCGAACCAAAACGATTAGGTCATGTGACGATCACGCAACCGAGATGAGACATCGGTCAGCCGCAAGCAACGGACGCGATCTTCCAAGACCGGTCCATGTCTTTCGCGACGATCGAGCTCGGACGTTCGGGACGCGTACGGGACTGCTCGGGTCAGGCGGGATGATGCTCGGCGTGAGGTGCACACGATCGTATTGATCCATGCTCAAAGCACGCGATCAGCTCGTCGATCGGCTCATCACTCGCCGTGAGCTTCAAGCGATCGGTATGATCACGCGATCGATCCGCGATCGACCCGTGCATCAAACGATCCGCTCGGCAGTGATCATGCGATCGATCATGGATCGACCCATGCATCAAAACCGTCGGCCAATCACAAGAACACGAGTCATATAGCTCGGTTTTGTGATTCATATGTTTGTTCAGGATTTAAATTCAGTTTCTTAAGTGTTTTTCTTATCAGTAATGGATTCAAAACACTTCTAAACAGATTAAACAACCTAAACATGAATCTAAAACAAGAAATCCTAAGAACCAATGGCTCTGATACCACTGTAGGAATTGTTTAGATGATCCTGATTCAATTCACAGATTCATATCACCCTAAACATACAGATCTAGGTTCTCTTGAAATAGAAACATTAGATGATCTCACCTTTTACCTGTTTATGCAGCGGAAGGAGATAGAACAGGTCAGAGATCAGCAGAACCACCAAGGGATGGATCCTCCAAAGGCTCACACACGCACACCGTCAGGAAGAAGGCTGCTAGACCACAAGAGAGGAGGCGCAGAGAGAGAGGAGGCTGGCGCAGGAGGCTGAGAAAAATTAGAGAACTTTTAGGTCAAGTTTTATTCATTAAAACTCCCTTTAGTTCTCATGGGCTTTTGGGCCCAATTCTCAGTTCTAATTAAATCCCATGGATTTAATCAGGCCCTTTAGTCTCTCTTAGTACAGTAAATGCCTAGCACTTTTACCGTACTTCTGCTAAGCCGTTCCTACACATTTTCCTGTTAGCTTAGGCGTGTGACCCATATGGGATCATACAATAAAGGCAATAAGTCCAAGACTTATAGATCATGAGCGGACTCTAGCAAGCCATCATGACCCCCAGCATTGTATGACTTATGTCTGATCATTGACATACTCTTACTTTCTAGAGACAGTACCGAGATTACTGGACACAATTCCAACACTTCCACCGAGTAACGGTGGCCGTGGTGGTCATGGTAGAGGCCGAGAAGGCAAGGATTTGCTTGAGGTGTTTATATGTCACATCTACAACATTCTGCGGACGCGTCTATTGTAGGTGACTCTCGATATTTGTGGTATACCCTGCCAAGTGTTGCGGAAGATAAGGAAAAAACATGAAGTCATGTTGTCTTTTGACTCAAGTGATCTCTCTCTCTCTCTCTCTCTCTCTCTCTCTCTCTCTCTCTCTCTCTCTCTCTCTCTCTCTCTCTCTCTCTCTCTCTCTCTCTCTCTGCAACTTGCCTTTTTCTGATTTGTTGTGTACATTTTCAAAACAGGCTTTCAGTAAGAATTCTATTTTAATGTTGAACTTGAAACATAAATAATCCTTCTCAATAATAAAGTATTATTTATCCAGTTATGTCTTCACATTACTTTTCTTTTTTCTTTGACATTTCGCTTGCACTAGACTTGCTCAATGCGGTGTAGTACCCTAATCCATGATATCGTCAACGGCAAATTAAAAGTCAAAAGAAAGTCACCAAAGGGCATTTTTGCGGTTTTTGGAAGTTCATGGGTATTTTGGTAATTTCACAAAAATAAAGATGGAAAGATTTGACGGGCCAAGTAATCATCTTTTTATTTAAAAAGATTACTTAAAAGTAGTAAAAAGATGAAATCGAATTTTAAAAAGGTTCTAAAATCTGTCAGGAATGGGGTTTTGGCTCTCTTACCCCTATGTTGCCAAAGAAAATCCACAATGCCCCTCATTAATCTACAATACCCTTCTCATTAAAAGGGGGGTGGTTGTTTACTGTTGTACCCTTAATGAGTTGTTTTTTAAAATCAAGTAAATATTAATTTAGGTAAATAGGTTGGGTCGGTATGCTTGACCCGAAATCGAAAATGAATTTCAAACCGAAGCCGAAATTGAATTTGAAACCGAAACCGAAATCGAAATTGATTGGGCAAATTGAATTTCAAATCGAAATCCAATTCGATTGGGCAAATTGTTTCAAATCGACACTGAAACCAAAATAGAAATCTCAATTTCTCATTTTAGCTCTCTCGGATTCTCGTCGGATTCACTAGGACGTGTTGTTTAACCAGTTCCATTGTCAAGAGAACTAGAACTGTCTCACGCAAAATGGAAAGAAACAGAGTATTCAACATAAACAGAGCATTCAACATAAACCGAAAGAGCAAAACATTAACATAAAGAGTATTCAGCATAACATAAACCGAAAGAGAGCATTCAACATAAACAGAAAGAGTTTTCAACGATAAACAGGGAGTGATACTAAAAACAAAACATGGAAGAGTTTATCAGTTAACCAGAAAAACCGTAAAGTGATCATCAACCATTCTACAGAAAAAGGCTACCTCCAAGATCCAGAAACATTTATCGCACAACTCATCCTTCTCTGGCTCCACAAACTTAAACCCCCACCCCCACCATGGATCGACTTTGGAACAGTTGCAGTGCGAGATCAAATGTGGCTCATTTTGATCTCGTTTAACAATCATCCAATCAGGCATCGCCCTTCCTCCCCCACCCATTTCCAGGCAGTTTGCTGCTAAGCTGAGTTGCACGTTCTCGAGTAAGATGGTGATCACCGAACAGACCTTCCTCCCATTCGTCCCTGAAGAGGTTGCTCATCATCCCGTAGATGTACTCGCTGACGAAGATTCCTTTATCTGCAGCCGCCTTGAGTTGCTCGAGTCCTTCAACCCGCTTATTCTCGAAAAGAGGATAGAGATGCCTTTAAGGCTGAGGGCGGTTGGATTCCCTTCGTCGTAGCACCTTCTGTGAAACTTCTTCCAGTCAAAACCTGGAGACCAAACATAAGGATTCATCTTCATTAGATTAACAGAGGCAAAGAACGAGGCTCCCGTGGTGATAGCATTAAGGCGAGTGCATGTGATTCTCGAGTGACGGAGATCCTGCATGTCTTCTTCGCCCACACGAGCCATTATTTTCCTTATGATATCCTCCGACAATCCGAGCAGATCGAACGGTGGCTGTTCGTTCCGCCTTCGCGTAACAGACCTCGTTTCGTAGCGCGGCTGGTTGGGACGATGCCACGGCCAGTACACATGTGCGTTACGCATTTCTCTTCTTCGCGACCGTCTGTTTCCCCTGTTTAACGTCATATTTTACTGTGATTTTCTTTCAGATTCGAGTTCGTTCCTTCGGAAGAAAGAAAAGACAGTTTTTTTCTTCTAGGGAAGTGGTGGAGAAATGATGATGAGAGCAGTTGAGTTTGAGAAATAAAAGGGGGAAGCGACTGTTTGATTTTCCCCACGCAGATCTATGGACCTATGTAATACTTAGATTACCTCTAAAGATTTTGTGTGTAATACTAGTATAACTATTTAATCATTATAATAACTATTTAATGAATTGTATATTTAAATATAATGAATCATATACTTAAACATTAGTCCTTAAATTATATGTTTTAGAAATAATAAGGTAATATAATTGTATTCGAAATGGGACTCTATGAATCGAGAAATCATATTCACTTTCTATTTACCAAACTTTCCTTGTGTTTTAAGAAACTCTTTCTAATTGAGAAGTGAAAGTTATTGAAAATATATTCAAACAAAAAAATGTACGAGGCAATGAGATTCATATGGTAGATAAATAAAACAAAATGTCATACTAGGAACAATAACTTTTATTTGGTGTAATACTAATTTAACTGTGAACCAAAGATTTGAATATTTGGTTTAACTAGTAACTAGGCATTACTATGTGTGATATTTTAAAACTTTTATTTTATTTTTAAAATAATAAAAATTATCCAGGCGAGAAAACCAATTTTTTTTGGCGCCGAAATGAAATGATTCGACTTCCTCTCTTCCTTATTTATAGCTCTCTCTCTCTCTCTCTCTCTCTCTCTCTCTCTCTCTCTCTCTCTCTCTCGAAAAGATTAACTCTGATTAAGAAGCTACGTGGAACGTTGAAGAGACAAGATTGATTGATTAGGCATAAATGTATTATTATAAAATTTTGAATGAGATACAATCCAAACAAATTTTGAATGTATTATTATAAATGTATTATTAGGATTAAGTTACCCTAATATTACTTAGCTAGTTATCCTAGTTATCCTAGTATTACTTAGCTAGTTATCCTAGTTATCCTAGTATTACTTAGCTAGTTATCCTAGTATTACATATCTAGTTATCCTAGGTATCCTAGTTATCCTAGTATTACTTAGGTAGTTATCCTAGTATTGTTGGGAATGTCCTGAAATCTACTGTACTATCTCTAGAAAGTATGATAAGTGTCGAGATCAGACATAAGTCATAAATACTGGGTGATCATGATGACTTGCTAGATCCCGCTCATGATCTATAAGTTTAGGACTTATTACCAGTATTGTATGATCCCTAAGGGTCACACACCATAGCTAACGGGAAAGTTAAAATGGAATTAATACGGTAAGATGCAAGGCATTTACTGTATTTGCACAGAGAATTGGGCCAGACAAATTACAGTCTTTTGTCTGGTTTGGGCCTTGGGCCCAAAATCCCAATAGGCCATTAGTTTAATTACTTGGGCCCATATAAGGATGAGAAAAGGCGCAGGAAGCCCTAATGCTTCTGTCTCTGCGATTTTTGCACCTGAGCCGTCCTCTCTCTCTCTGTTGATTCCGAGCTTGGTCTAGCAGCCTGATCCGTAGCTTGTAAGCGTGTGGATACCTAGGAGGAGCCGGTGATAATCAGCTCTAACTGATCTCTTCATTCCTTTGATCAATCCGCTGCAATCACAAGGTAATGAATCTGATCTGTTTATGATTCAACTGCAAATCACCTAGATCCTAGATGATTATGTGCTAGGATGTAACCTGACAATTACACCATGAAAACACACCATAGCTAACGGGAAAGTTAAAATGGAATTAATACGGTAAGATGCAAGGCATTTACTGTATTTGCACAGAGAATTGGGCCAGACAAAATACAGTCTTTTGTCTGGTTTGGGCCTTGGGCCCAAAATCCCAATAGGCCATTAGTTTAATTACTTGGGCCCATATAAGGATGAGAAAAGGCGCAGGAAGCCCTAATGCTTCTGTCTCTGCGATTTTTGCACCTGAGCCGTCCTCTCTCTCTCTGTTGATTCCGAGCTTGGTCTAGCAGCCTGATCCGTAGCTTGTAAGCGTGTGGATACCTAGGAGGAGCCGGTGATAATCAGCTCTAACTGATCTCTTCATTCCTTTGATCAATCCGCTGCAATCACAAGGTAATGAATCTGATCTGTTTATGATTCAACTGCAAATCACCTAGATCCTAGATGATTATGTGCTAGGATGTAACCTGACAATTACACCATGAACACACATAATCCTTCAGTGGTATCAGAGCCTAGGTCGTTAGGTTTTTGCTTTTTGCTTTTTGGATCATACTAGGTTGTTTATTAGTTTGATGAATCGATTTTAATGAGTAAAATTGATTGAAACTTTGAAAACCTAGAATTAAGAAATCGCTTGTTGACTGTCATGATTTGTTATCAAACGATTTGTTATCAAACGATTTTTTTTTTATCAAACGATTTGTATAATTAAGAAATCGAAAGTTGACCTTAGTGATTTGTATAATCGCTTGTGTGATTTGTCACTGTTCTGAATCGATTATTAATTTGGACAAGGTCAGAATCTGTTTTGTCCATTAGTGTATGTCACGATCGGCTTAATGAATTTAGGTCAATGTGATTGTTTAATTGGTTAGCGATCGATCGATGATGTCATGATCGTGAGTTTAAGTAATTGTTGAATTAATTTTCAAACGATCGTGAATTCAAGTTAAGCGATCGTGAATTCAAACTTAACCATCGATCAAGTTTTTGTCTGTTTGCTAGAGACAAAACGTTTCAAAGCTTTGATTAATTATGGTTCAAGCGGTTAACCCAAATCGCGGTTTGCTGGAAATTATTTAATACAATTGGTATTATTTAGTTTCTGGTTAAACCGGATTTAAATTCAAAATTGAATTTTAACCTAAACCGAAGGCTGGTCTAAGTTTGATTTGGTTGGACCAAATAATTTAGAGCTGGTCTGGTTTAGTAAATAACCAGTTGGATTTAGTAGTTAATTTGGTCTTGGACCAGAATTAATGAACCGACTCGGTTATGTCAAATTATTGGGCCAATTGGAATTATGTGGTCTTGGGCCAAGAATTGGGCCTATAATTTGTGACCCAACCGAAAACTTTAATAAAACATTAAATTAGAGAGCTTCTAATATTAGAAGTTTCTAATTTTGGCATGTTAGGAAACTTCTAAAATAGTATGTTTCGGATTTAGAAAGTTTCTAAAAATAGTAGGTTTCCCTAAATAGAAAGTTTCCACATTTAGTAAGTTACCTGAAATGGAAAGTTTCCCAAAATAGTAATCTTCTATTTTTGGGAGGAAATCTATTGAAACCTAAAATCCTCAAAAACAATATCAAGCTTGGATGTCTTGCCCAATCTTGTCAGCTACTTAACGCTTATTCAATTACAGATATGGCTTACAGTGTGAGGTGTCTGTTTTTGCGTAAGTAAAGTAGTATATAGTCACTAATTTCATTGGGAGTCCCAGACTTTAGTGATTATTTGGCTGTAAGAGATTGGTTTCCTTGACTGGGTCATCGGGAGTCCCGGGCCTTGAGACATCTGGTGAATTGGGCCTTGGGCCCAATCCACAACCGAGAGTTATATGGATATAACTAGCTGTGTGTATGCTTACCAAGTAAAGCTAATTCCGGGTGACGGCCAGTGGCCCACTTTGGTTTTAGCTGAACATGGGTCTCGGAATCATTGCATTCTTATGAGGTTAAACAAAGAAATTTTGAATGCAATGCGAGTTTTCTTATAAGTTATTAAGATTACTCTTTTATGAACTAAATAACTAAAACTCTATTTATCTCTAAATTTCAGTTATGACTAGCACAAACAATCAAAACACTTTCTCGATCCGGTCTGTCCTTGAGAAGGACAAACTGAACGGATCAAATTTCTTGACTTGGTCGCGGAACCTGAGGCTAGTCCTCAGGCAGGAGAGAAAGGACTATGTCCTTGAGAAAGCTCTCCCCGAGAGGATCGGGTCCAATGCCTCTCATGCAGTATATGATGCTTGGAATAAGCATTATATTGATGCGGTAGATGTGCGTGGTCTGATATTGGCTACCATGGACTCAGATTTGCTGAAGCAATATGAGAACATGGAGTCGCCAATAGAGATGATCAGCAGCCTGAAATTGAAATTTCAGGAGCAGGTAAGAGTGGAGAGATACCAGTTGGTTAAGTCTCTCACTAGCTGCAAGCTACCAAATGATCATCCAGTGAGTCCTCATGTCAGTAAAATGATGGGTTACATTGATAACCTGAGGAAACTGGATTATCCAGTTAGCCAAGAATTGGCAACTGAGATCATTCTGCAGTCACTGCCGTCAAGCTATGATAAGTTCAGAAGGAACTATATCAAGAAAGGCTTAACGAAGACGATGACTGAACTGCATGATATGCTCAAGACAGTTGAGCCAAACGTGAAGAGTACCCTGTATAATCTCGTAATGGAGAAGGGTAGGTTTACTAAACCTAGTGCTGACAAGGGTGAAGACAAAGTTGTCCAGATTTTGAATCATGGCAAGCGTGTGTCTTCTGAGCCCGAGTCAGATACATCTTACGTTGGTAAGTGCTGCTACTGTAAAGAGACTGGGCATTGGAAGAGAGATTGCATTAAATTCATGGAAGATTATGAGGAGTTGAAGTTGATGTATGAGACTACTTCCTCAGGTATTCATGTTATTACTTCAAGTTCTACCTTATAGGTATTGGATACTGGTTGTGGCACTGATATTTGTTACAATATGCAGAGCCTAAGCAACAGTAGAACGTTGAAGGAAGGACAAGTGGAACTGCATGTCTGGAAGGAGCTATGGAAGCTGCCTCAGCCGTAGGGTTTTCACTTGTAGATGCCTTTGAGGCTTGGTTTTTTATTAAGTAATTGCTACAATGTACCTGCTTTAAGCAGAGTTGTCTTTCATTTTCTTGTAAGAATTTGAATGTTTTTCATTTTGATAAAAGACAAGTTTTGTTCTTTTGATCTTAATGAAATATTAATTGTAGCACCCTATTCAAGGAATGGGTTTTATATCTTAAACCAAAGAGTGCCTAAATATAACATAAATACCGAATTGGTTTAAATCTGATGAATTAAACCTGATTTTTCTTGGCGTAAATGTTTTCGTCACATAGAGTGAGTCGGATTCAGAAATCCCATAGTTATGGACTTTTGGGCTCATTTGATCGGATATCTTATGAGACTTGAATTCTGCTTACTGGACCAAAAGACAAAGGGCCCATCTTAGCCGAGCTAGAGAAAGGCCCAAAGGCTTATTGGACCTTGAACATACTCATGTATGTGGTCCAATGAGCAGTAATGCCAGAGAAAATTTCCTATACTTCATTGTCTCTACTGATTACTTCAGTGAGTATGACTGTGTTCATTTGATGAGACACGAGTCGGAATTCTTTGAAATGGTAGAAAGAGTTCCAGAATGAGGTATAGAATATGAGTGACAGAAGTATTGAGACTCTGGATTAGATCACGAGTGAGAATACTTAAGTCATTGATGGTGTGATCATCTGAATGAGTGTGAAGTCGTTTCACAGCTCATTTCTCCTGAAAACCTTGAGGTGTTTCTGTGAGAAAGAATCAGATCTTATTAGAAATGATTAAAGATGAGTCACACGAATCTTCCATGATATTCTTTAAGAATAACGCTCTAGAAATATCTAAGTTTACGCTGAAATAGTTCCACCAATATCAGTTGAAAGACACCACATAAATGTGGACTGGGAATGATCCAAATTCGTCTTTACTGAGTATTTGTAGTTGAGCTACTTCGCTGGTTGTCCTAGGGAAACCAAGGCTTGTTACTTTTTACGTCCATTCCGAAAACGAAGTTAGGTTGTTCGGAATTCTGTTTTCTAAAAGGAAAATTGCTTTCCAAGAAGAACAGTGGGAGTAAAAGTATAACTCGAAGAAATTCGAGAAATACAGGAGGCTGCTCAACCTGTTGAGGGAGAGCAGTGGATGGATTTACAGATTTCTGTAGAATCTACACCTGTAGAGCCTGAAGTTCGCAGATCTGAATGAATTCGTCACTAATCCGAGAGTGATTTCTCGTGATTAGTTGCCATGATCTGATGATCATTGAAAGTGACGAACCTGCGAAATTCACAGAAGCGAAAGTGAGCCCGGACTCCGAAAAATTACACTGTGTGTAAGTTAGCTTCATCGATCCATTCATGGATGGAAGCAAACATATCGGAGTTAGAATCTTCGTTCTGTTGAAGTAGTCAAGGTTTTGACTTGAACAGGAACCAAGTGGAACTGTGCGTTTACTAATAGATAAGTGGGAGCGATGTTGCATTTCTCATAGTGTATGTCGATGACATACTGATTCTCGGAAATAACGTTCCAATGCTGCAGTCGGTAAAGGACTGGCTTGGGAGTTGGTTTTATGGTTGATATGGGTAAAGCCACGTAAGTTCTTGGATTTTGGATCTAAAGATAGAGATCCAAAAGAGCTGGTAGGACAAAGTCAGGATTCTTAAATTGACAAAGTCCTACACGTTTTCAGCATTCCAAGAAGGGTTTTATGCCAATGTCACATGGCATTACGTTAAGCAAGAAACAGTGTCCTACGATAACTGCTGAGCTTGAATGCATGGATGAGATTCCATATGCGTCGGCAATTGGATCTATCATGTATGCCATGACACGTACTTGTTTTGATGTTGCTTTAATGTTAAGCAAGACAAGTAAAGACCAGTCAAATCCAGCAAAGAATCACTGGATAGACGTAATGAATATCCTCAAGTATTTGGAAAATACTTAGGATAAGTTCTTGATTTACGGAGAAAGTGAGGTGCTACAAGTCGGTAGAGTCTGAAAGGCAAGTTACCAACAGACAAAGATGATTTCCGGTCACAGTCCGGTTATATCTTGTGTCTGTCTGGCGGTGCAAGGCACTGTTGCTGACTCCATGACTTAAGCTGAACATTTCGCAGCTTGGGTAGCGGCGAAAGAGGTTGTTTGGAAAGAAGAGTTCATCACTGAACTTGATGTGATTCCCAGCATAGATGAGACTAGCTGCACATCAGAGGTCCAAACACCTTGAGGGTAGGTATAACCTATTCCGTGAGATAAATGACAGAGGTGTTAAGTAGATCAGCAAGTTTCAACGAATAAGAACGTTGCTAATCTATTAACGAAGCCACTCCTTAGGCCTAAGCACGAGTCGCGGACTGTAGCTGTAGGATAAGTGAAATTAAGATGTAGTCTTAATTTCAGTGGGAGTTAGTAAAGGGCTTTATTTAGTTGTTTTGAAAGGTTCATGTAAACATAATATTTTATGTTTATGAAATCTATGATTTCTGGATTATTTTAACTGTGATATAAATAATCGTTCCAAAATGATTCATGTCATTATATATGGGCCATCGAAGTACATGAGTAGACTTGATCCTGAAACCCCATATTTAACAAAATGACATAAATCATAGTGTCCATAGTCGAAGGTTGTTGAAATTGGAACACCAACAACCACTTGAGACTAGATTGTGTTGAGACTTATGACCAAGTTTCGAGGGGTCATAGATGCGCGGCATCAAAGTCGACACATAGGTATATGTAGGGGAGCATATGACCGGACATGGCCCGCTGATGAGAACTCTACAAGATATTAATATCTGTGTCATAAGAGGTTCTCATATACGACTATAGAGTATAGTCCTTAGACCTGAGTTCGCATGCATGTGGCTGCACATGGAGTGATGCGCTTTGATCATTGTCTAACGCTGTTTCGTAACTGGGAGCTATAAGGACCTTGGTTGGGTGTATTATGAAGTGTGTAGTTCATAGTGATGGAACAAGATGGGATTTGTCCCTGCCGTTTAACGGAGGTAATATCTCTAGGCCAATCGGAGACTTGATAGCTGGTAAGAGAGTGGCCACTCCCAAACGGACTTGCCCAAGTCGTTTGCATTGTCAGTATCAAATCTGGTCCGATAAACATGGTCTGGCTATATAAGGATGACACGCATATTGCCTTATGCCAGATTGAGATATTGAGACAAAAGGATTAGGGAATGTAGGATTCCAGTACAAGTGGGAGATTGTTGGGAATGTCCTGAAATCTACTGTACTATCTCTAGAAAGTATGATAAGTGTCGAGATCAGACATAAGTCATAAATACTGGGTGATCATGATGACTTGCTAGAGCCCGCTCATGATCTATAAGTTTAGGACTTATTACCAGTATTGTATGATCCCTAAGGGTCACACACCATAGCTAACGGGAAAGTTAAAATGGAATTAATACGGTAAGATGCAAGGCATTTACTGTATTTGCACAGAGAATTGGACCAGACAAAATACAGTCTTTTGTCTGGTTTAGGCCTTGGGCCCAAAATCCCAATAGGCCATTAGTTTAATTACTTGGGCCCATATAAGGATGAGAAAAGGCGCAGGAAGCCCTAATGCTTCTGTCTCTGCGATTTTTGCACCTGAGCCGTCCTCTCTCTCTCTGTTGATTCCGAGCTTGGTCTAGCAGCCTGATCCGTAGCTTGTAAGCGTGTGGATACCTAGGAGGAGCCGGTGATAATCAGCTCTAACTGATCTCTTCATTCCTTTGATCAATCCGCTGCAATCACAAGGTAATGAATCTGATCTGTTTATGATTCAACTGCAAATCACCTAGATCCTAGATGATTATGTGCTAGGATGTAACCTGACAATTACACCATGAACACACATAATCCTTCAAGTATTACATATCTAGTTATCCTAGTTATCCTAGTATTACTTAGCTAGTTATCCTAGTATTACTTAGCTAGTTATGCTAGTTATTCTAGTTATTCTAGTAATCCTAGTTATCTTTATTTAATTTTTGTTACACTTATTTATGCTAGAACAAAAACACAAAATAGTTTTATAATAGTTCATCAAAGTCTTACAATACCATAACAAAGTCTTCAAACGGGCTCTTCAAACTACAACCAAATTCACAAAGTGATTACAAATTCCTTACTTTTACCAAACAGAAGATGATAGATGATCAAGAAAGTCAAACAAATACACAAAAAAACAGTCACCATGAACTTCAAATTGGTCTTACGTATCTCGGATTTGCACAACACCACCTCCTCTTTCAAGTTTTAGACAATGGCTTTAAGATCATTAACTTCCACCATAAGTTCTCTTCTGTCAATCATCATGTCTTGAACCTCTTCATACATCCCATCTTCTACCCATTTGAACAAGTGACCATCCTACATTTCACTTATAATTACAATAATCACTATGAAGCTAACAAAATCACAAATCAATACTACCATACTAGGCCTATGTCAAAACAATGTTACCTCTCGGCTAAAAGTACAACGGAAATAAGGACGTCCGGGATTTTCTTTCGATTTTGATGTGTAAATCGCAAGTTCGCTTCCACACACACAATTTTCGGGAAAACCTCTTCTACCATGGGGATTCCTTCTACTATTGAACCCATAGTAAAATGAGTTAGAAGTGATTTCCTCCTACATTACTCAAAGGAGACATTCAATTACACAATTAATCATTGTTGTTTATAAAATTCATCCAAACAAACAACAATCATATTCGTATTTTGAGTCTGTTTTCGGGATGAACAAAATAGAACTTACGGATTGAGATGACTCTGATATATGGTTTTTTTGTTCTTGCTATTCTTCAATCAATTGTCGGATTGATTTCCCATCTGCTGAGACTCGGAATTTCGCTAGGGTTTGTTCTTCCCGAGCCCCGTTCTTCGATTTTGTTCCGATTTTGTTCTTCGATTTCACGATTTTAACGAATCCGATTTTGAAATTTTTTACCCGGGTAGAATCCGATTACATGGGGCTGGGTTGAAGGAGACCGGACCTCACCCAGGTATAAGTTGTAATTTCATGCCCTTCTCTCGGTTTATAAGTTGTAAGGATGAGAAAAGGCGCAGGAAGCCCTAATGCTTCTGTCTCTGCGATTTTTGCACCTGAGCCGTCCTCTCTCTCTCTGTTGATTCCGAGCTTGGTCTAGCAGCCTGATCCGTAGCTTGTAAGCGTGTGGATACCTAGGAGGAGCCGGTGATAATCAGCTCTAACTGATCTCTTCATTCCTTTGATCAATCCGCTGCAATCACAAGGTAATGAATCTGATCTGTTTATGATTCAACTGCAAATCACCTAGATCCTAGATGATTATGTGCTAGGATGTAACCTGACAATTACACCATGAACACACATAATCCTTCAGTGGTATCAGAGCCTAGGTCGTTAGGTTTTTGCTTTTTGCTTTTTGGATCATACTAGGTTGTTTATTAGTTTGATGAATCGATTTTAATGAGTAAAATTGATTGAAACTTTGAAAACCTAGAATTAAGAAATCGCTTGTTGACTGTCATGATTTGTTATCAAACGATTTGTTATCAAACGATTTTTTTTTTATCAAACGATTTGTATAATTAAGAAATCGAAAGTTGACCTTAGTGATTTGTATAATCGCTTGTGTGATTTGTCACTGTTCTGAATCGATTATTAATTTGGACAAGGTCAGAATCTGTTTTGTCCATTAGTGTATGTCACGATCGGCTTAATGAATTTAGGTCAATGTGATTGTTTAATTGGTTAGCGATCGATCGATGATGTCATGATCGTGAGTTTAAGTAATTGTTGAATTAATTTTCAAACGATCGTGAATTCAAGTTAAGCGATCGTGAATTCAAACTTAACCATCGATCAAGTTTTTGTCTGTTTGCTAGAGACAAAACGTTTCAAAGCTTTGATTAATTATGGTTCAAGCGGTTAACCCAAATCGCGGTTTGCTGGAAATTATTTAATACAATTGGTATTATTTAGTTTCTGGTTAAACCGGATTTAAATTCAAAATTGAATTTTAACCTAAACCGAAGGCTGGTCTAAGTTTGATTTGGTTGGACCAAATAATTTAGAGCTGGTCTGGTTTAGTAAATAACCAGTTGGATTTAGTAGTTAATTTGGTCTTGGACCAGAATTAATGAACCGACTCGGTTATGTCAAATTATTGGGCCAATTGGAATTCTGTGGTCTTGGGCCAAGAATTGGGCCTATAATTTGTGACCCAACCGAAAACTTTAATAAAACATTAAATTAGAGAGCTTCTAATATTAGAAGTTTCTAATTTTGGCATGTTAGGAAACTTCTAAAATAGTATGTTTCGGATTTAGAAAGTTTCTAAAAATAGTAGGTTTCCCTAAATAGAAAGTTTCCACATTTAGTAAGTTACCTGAAATGGAAAGTTTCCCAAAATAGTAATCTTCTATTTTTGGGAGGAAATCTATTGAAACCTAAAATCCTCAAAAACAATATCAAGCTTGGATGTCTTGCCCAATCTTGTCAGCTACTTAACGCTTATTCAATTACAGATATGGCTTACAGTGTGAGGTGTCTGTTTTTGCGTAAGTAAAGTAGTATATAGTCACTAATTTCATTGGGAGTCCCAGACTTTAGTGATTATTTGGCTGTAAGAGATTGGTTTCCTTGACTGGGTCATCGGGAGTCCCGGGCCTTGAGACATCTGGTGAATTGGGCCTTGGGCCCAATCCACAACCGAGAGTTATATGGATATAACTAGCTGTGTGTATGCTTACCAAGTAAAGCTAATTCCGGGTGACGGCCAGTGGCCCACTTTGGTTTTAGCTGAACATGGGTCTCGGAATCATTGCATTCTTATGAGGTTAAACAAAGAAATTTTGAATGCAATGCGAGTTTTCTTATAAGTTATTAAGATTACTCTTTTATGAACTAAATAACTAAAACTCTATTTATCTCTAAATTTCAGTTATGACTAGCACAAACAATCAAAACACTTTCTCGATCCGGTCTGTCCTTGAGAAGGACAAACTGAACGGATCAAATTTCTTGACTTGGTCGCGGAACCTGAGGCTAGTCCTCAGGCAGGAGAGAAAGGACTATGTCCTTGAGAAAGCTCTCCCCGAGAGGATCGGGTCCAATGCCTCTCATGCAGTATATGATGCTTGGAATAAGCATTATATTGATGCGGTAGATGTGCGTGGTCTGATATTGGCTACCATGGACTCAGATTTGCTGAAGCAATATGAGAACATGGAGTCGCCAATAGAGATGATCAGCAGCCTGAAATTGAAATTTCAGGAGCAGGTAAGAGTGGAGAGATACCAGTTGGTTAAGTCTCTCACTAGCTGCAAGCTACCAAATGATCATCCAGTGAGTCCTCATGTCAGTAAAATGATGGGTTACATTGATAACCTGAGGAAACTGGATTATCCAGTTAGCCAAGAATTGGCAACTGAGATCATTCTGCAGTCACTGCCGTCAAACTATGATAAGTTCAGAAGGAACTATATCAAGAAAGGCTTAACGAAGACGATGACTGAACTGCATGATATGCTCAAGACAGTTGAGCCAAACGTGAAGAGTACCCTGTATAATCTCGTAATGGAGAAGGGTAGGTTTACTAAACCTAGTGCTGACAAGGGTGAAGACAAAGTTGTCCAGATTTTGAATCATGGCAAGCGTGTGTCTTCTGAGCCCGAGTCAGATACATCTTACGTTGGTAAGTGCTGCTACTGTAAAGAGACTGGGCATTGGAAGAGAGATTGCATTAAATTCATGGAAGATTATGAGGAGTTGAAGTTGATGTATGAGACTACTTCCTCAGGTATTCATGTTATTACTTCAAGTTCTACCTTATAGGTATTGGATACTGGTTGTGGCACTGATATTTGTTACAATATGCAGAGCCTAAGCAACAGTAGAACGTTGAAGGAAGGACAAGTGGAACTGCATGTCTGGAAGGAGCTATGGAAGCTGCCTCAGCCGTAGGGTTTTCACTTGTAGATGCCTTTGAGGCTTGGTTTTTTATTAAGTAATTGCTACAATGTACCTGCTTTAAGCAGAGTTGTCTTTCATTTTCTTGTAAGAATTTGAATGTTTTTCATTTTGATAAAAGACAAGTTTTGTTCTTTTGATCTTAATGAAATATTAATTGTAGCACCCTATTCAAGGAATGGGTTTTATATCTTAAACCAAAGAGTGCCTAAATATAACATAAATACCAAATTGGTTTAAATCTGATGAATTAAACCTGATTTTTCTTGGCGTAAATGTTTTGGTCACATAGAGTGAGTCGGATTCAGAAATCCCATAGTTATGGACTTTTGGGCTCATTTGATCGGATATCTTATGAGACTTGAATTCTGCTTACTGGACCAAAAGACAAAGGGCCCATCTTAGCCGAGCTAGAGAAAGGCCCAAAGGCTTATTGGACCTTGAACATACTCATGTATGTGGTCCAATGAGCAGTAATGCCAGAGAAAATTTCCTATACTTCATTGTCTCTACTGATTACTTCAGTGAGTATGACTGTGTTCATTTGATGAGACACGAGTCGGAATTCTTTGAAATGGTAGAAAGAGTTCCAGAATGAGGTATAGAATATGAGTGACAGAAGTATTGAGACTCTGGATTAGATCACGAGTGAGAATACTTAAGTCATTGATGGTGTGATCATCTGAATGAGTGTGAAGTCGTTTCACAGCTCATTTCTCCTGAAAACCTTGAGGTGTTTCTGTGAGAAAGAATCAGATCTTATTAGAAATGATTAAAGATGAGTCACACGAATCTTCCATGATATTCTTTAAGAATAACGCTCTAGAAATATCTAAGTTTACGCTGAAATAGTTCCACCAATATCAGTTGAAAGACACCACATAAATGTGGACTGGGAATGATCCAAATTCGTCTTTACTGAGTATTTGTAGTTGAGCTACTTCGCTGGTTGTCCTAGGGAAACCAAGGCTTGTTACTTTTTACGTCCATTCCGAAAACGAAGTTAGGTTGTTCGGAATTCTGTTTTCTAAAAGGAAAATTGCTTTCCAAGAAGAACAGTGGGAGTAAAAGTATAACTCGAAGAAATTCGAGAAATACAGGAGGCTGCTCAACCTGTTGAGGGAGAGCAGTGGATGGATTTACAGATTTCTGTAGAATCTACACCTGTAGAGCCTGAAGTTCGCAGATCTGAATGAATTCGTCACTAATCCGAGAGTGATTTCTCGTGATTAGTTGCCATGATCTGATGATCATTGAAAGTGACGAACCTGCGAAATTCACAGAAGCGAAAGTGAGCCCGGACTCCGAAAAATTACACTGTGTGTAAGTTAGCTTCATCGATCCATTCATGGATGGAAGCAAACATATCGGAGTTAGAATCTTCGTTCTGTTGAAGTAGTCAAGGTTTTGACTTGAACAGGAACGAAGTGGAACTGTGCGTTTACTAATAGATAAGTGGGAGCGATGTTGCATTTCTCATAGTGTATGTCGATGACATACTGATTCTCGGAAATAACGTTCCAATGCTGCAGTCGGTAAAGGACTGGCTTGGGAGTTGGTTTTATGGTTGATATGGGTAAAGCCACGTAAGTTCTTGGATTTTGGATCTAAAGATAGAGATCCAAAAGAGCTGGTAGGACAAAGTCAGGATTCTTAAATTGACAAAGTCCTACACGTTTTCAGCATTCCAAGAAGGGTTTTATGCCAATGTCACATGGCATTACGTTAAGCAAGAAACAGTGTCCTACGATAACTGCTGAGCTTGAATGCATGGATGAGATTCCATATGCGTCGGCAATTGGATCTATCATGTATGCCATGACACGTACTTGTTTTGATGTTGCTTTAATGTTAAGCAAGACAAGTAAAGACCAGTCAAATCCAGCAAAGAATCACTGGATAGACGTAATGAATATCCTCAAGTATTTGGAAAATACTTAGGATAAGTTCTTGATTTACGGAGAAAGTGAGGTGCTACAAGTCGGTAGAGTCTGAAAGGCAAGTTACCAACAGACAAAGATGATTTCCGGTCACAGTCCGGTTATATCTTGTGTCTGTCTGGCGGTGCAAGGCACTGTTGCTGACTCCATGACTTAAGCTGAACATTTCGCAGCTTGGGTAGCGGCGAAAGAGGTTGTTTGGAAAGAAGAGTTCATCACTGAACTTGATGTGATTCCCAGCATAGATGAGACTAGCTGCACATCAGAGGTCCAAACACCTTGAGGGTAGGTATAACATATTCCGTGAGATAAATGACAGAGGTGTTAAGTAGATCAGCAAGTTTCAACTAATAAGAACGTTGCTAATCTATTAACGAAGCCACTCCTTAGGCCTAAGCACGAGTCGCGGACTGTAGCTGTAGGATAAGTGAAATTAAGATGTAGTCTTAATTTCAGTGGGAGTTAGTAAAGGGCTTTATTTAGTTGTTTTGAAAGGTTCATGTAAACATAATATTTTATGTTTATGAAATCTATGATTTCTGGATTATTTTAACTGTGATATAAATAATCGTTCCAAAATGATTCATGTCATTATATATGGGCCATCGAAGTACATGAGTAGACTTGATCCTGAAACCCCATATTTAACAAAATGACATAAATCTGAAGGAATGTTTAGTTGATCCTGATTCAATTCTTAGATTCACATCAACCTAAACATGCGGATCTATTGTTTTTCTCAGAATAGAAACATATAATGATCTCACCTTATACCTGTTTGCAGCGGAAATAGATGGTATGTCTGAGATCAGAGAAACACCGAGGGATGAATCCTCCAAAGGTTCACACACGCGATCACAGGAAAACAGCTGCTAGACCACTAGAGGAATTCGGCGCAGAGAGAGAGAGTTTTCGGCTGGGTGGCTAGGGTTAATTGTCCAGAAACTCGAGTTTTACCTTATAAAACTTGTCCGGTTCCGTTTGGGCTATTTGGCCCAAACACCAATTAACTCTACGGTATTCGCGCACTGTGTCGACCGACACACCTTGTGTGTCGACCGACACACCTTGTGTGTCAATCGACACACAGTGCCTAAACCGTTTTATTCTCTCTAAATACAGTAAATGCCTAGCACTTTTACCGTACTTCTGCTAAACCGTTCCTACACATTTTCCTGTTAGCTTAGGCGTGTGACCCATATGGGATCATATAATAAAGGCAATAAGTCCAAGACTTATAGATCATGAGCGGACTCTAGCAAGCCATCATGACCCCCTGTATTATATGACTTATGTCTGATCATTGACATACTCTTACTTTCTAGAGACAGTACCGAGATTACTGGACACAATTCCAACAATCTCCCACTTGTACTGGAATCTCTGTATTCATAATCCTTTTGTCACAATATCTCGATTAGTCATAAGGCAAGATTGGTGTCATCCTTATAAAGCCTAATCTTGTTCATCGGACTCTGATTCGATACTGACAATCCAAACGACTCGGGACAGTCCGTTTGAGCATGGCCATGCTTTTCCAGTATTCAAATCTCCGATTGGCCTAGAGATATTCACTCCATTTATATTGGAGGGACAAATTCCGTCTTGTTCCATCACTGTAAACTATTCATTTCATAATGTAACCAAACAAGGTCCTTATAACTATCGCAGAACGATAGCGTTAGACAATGATCAAAGTGCATCAGTCCATGTGCAGTCACATGCATGCGAACTCAGGTCTAAGGACTATACTCTATAGTCGTAGTAAGAATCTCTTATGACACAGATATAAATATCCTGAAGAGTTCTTATAAGCGGGTCTTGTCCGGTCGTATGTTCCCAAACATACACCTATGTACTGACTTTGATGCCGCGCATCTATGACACACTGAGACTTTGTCATAAGTCACGTACCAATCCAGTCTCACACGGTTGTTGGTGTTCCAATTTCAACAACCTTCGACTAGGGACGGGATGATATAAACATCTATCAAATATAGGGTCTCATGAACAAGCTAAATGACTTCGATGACTCAAGATCAAGTCATTTACTTCGATGACCTATAAAATGGTTCATATCACTTTGGAACGATTATTTCATCACAGTTAAAATAATCTTGAAATAATAATTTCATTAAACATAAGAATGTTTTACAAGAACATATCAAATAACTAAATAAAAGCCCTCAAACTCCCACTCAAATTTAGATTACATTTCTATGTCTCTAATGCCTACAGCTTCAGTCAGAAACTCGAGCTTAGGCCTTGGGAGTGGCTTTGTCAACGGATCAGCGACGTTATCATCTGTCTGAACTCGGCTGATCTTGACTTCCTTTCTATTAATGATGTCACGTATCAAGTGAAATCTTCTTAGAACATGCTTGGATTTCTGGTGTGATCTTGGTTCCTTTGCCTGAGCTATAGCACCATTGTTGTCACAAAACAGTGCCAGAGGCTCAGCCGCATCTGGTATCACACCTAGTTCAATAATGAACTTCCGTATCCAAACAGCTTCCTTCGCAGCTTCTGAGGCGGCGATATATTCAGCTTCTGTAGTGGAATCTGCAACAGTGTCTTGCTTGGAGCTTCTCCAACTGATTCACCGCCATTCAGACAAAAGATATAACCGGACTGTGACCGGAAATCATCTTGGTCTGTCTGGAAACTTGCGTCCGTGAATCCACTGACTTTAAGCACATCACTTCCACCGTACACTAAGAACTTATCCTTAGTATGTCTTAGATACTTCAAGATATTCTTTACGGCAATCCAATGGTTTTCACCTGGATTTGACTGGTATCTACTCGTCATGCTCAATGCATAAGCAACATCAGGACGAGTACAGATCATGGCATACATGACAGATCCTATTGCAGATGCATAAGGAATATTCTTCATGCGCTCAAGCTCAGCAGCCGTCGTAGGGCTCTGCTTCTTGCTTAGCGTTGTGCCATGTACCATCGGCGTGAAGCCCTTCTTGGAATCCTTCATGCTGAATCTTTGTAGGACTTTGTCAATGTATGAATCTTGACACAAGCCTATCAGCCTTCTAGATCTATCCCGGTAGATCCTGATTCCAAGAACGTATGCGGCTTCACCCATGTCTTTCATGGAAAAACAACTTCCAAGCCAGTCCTTTACGGACTTCAGCATTGGAACGTCGTTTCCGAGAAGCAGTATGTCATCGACATACAGAATAAGAAATACAATCTTGCTCCCACTAGATTTCTTATACACGCATTGTTCTTCTTCGTTTCTGATGAAGTCAAATTGCTTGATCGCTTCATCAAAGCGAAGATTCCAGCTCCTCGATGCTTGCTTCAATCCATAAATGGATTTATGAAGCTTGCATACTTTTCCAGCATTCTTTGGATCTATGTAACCGTCAGGTTGTGTCATATACACATCCTCTTCCAGAATACCATTCAGAAAGGCGGTTTTCACGTCCATCTGCCAAATTTCATAATCATGAAAAGCTGCAGTTGCTAGTAGAATCCGAATAGATTTCATCATAGCCACTGGTGAATAGGTTTCATCGTAATCCACACCGTGGACTTGTCTGAAACCTTTTGCCACCAACCTGGCTTTATAAATCTGGACATTACCATCTACGTCAATCTTCTTCTTGAAGATCCATTTGCACTCGATGGCTTTTACACCAGCGGGTAAGTCAACCAACGAAAACACTTGGTTGACCGACATGGAGTCCATTTCGGAATCAGTGGCCTTGCGCCACTTAGAGGAATCTGGGCCCATCATGGCTTGATTGAAATTCGATGGTTCATCACCATCAATGATCAAAAGATCATGACAGTCAGTCACGAGGAATCCTTGATATCTCTCGGGTTCGTGACGGATCCTCCCGGATCTTCGAACTTCAGGTACTACAGGTTCAGGCTCTACAATTTCTTGTAGGTCCTCCTGCTGCTCTTCCTCATTAGGTTGAGCAGTATCCTGTTCATCTTGAATTTCTTCAAGCAGTACCTTACTCCCACTGTCTTTCTTAGAGAGAAACTCCCTCTCAAGAAAGTTACAATCCCGGGCAACAAAGATCTTGTTCTCGGAACGTAGATAGAAGTAATAAGCCTTGGTTTCCCGTGGATAACCAATGAAGTAGCATTTGTCAGATTTTGGTGTAAGCTTGTCTGAGATCAATCTCTTGACATAGGCTTCACAACCCCAAATTCTGAGATAAGACAGCACTGGAGCTTCTCCAGTCCATAATTCATATGGTGTCTTTGCTACTGCTTTCGATGGCGCTCTATTTAGAGTGAACACTGCTGTTAGCAGAGCATATCCCCAAAGGGATATTGGAAGGTCTGTGTGACTCATCATAGATCGAACCATATCCAATAAGGTCCGATTTCTCCTCTCAGACACACCATTCCATTGAGGTGTTCCAGGAGGAGTGAGTTGGGATACGATCCCACACTCTCTCAGATGATCACTGAATTCTTGGCTTAAGTATTCTCCTCCTCGGTCGGACCGAAGAGCCTTAATGCTTTTGCCAAGTTGGTTCTGTACTTCATTTTGGAATTCTCTGAACTTCTCAAAAGATTCAGACTTATGTTTCATTAAATAAACATATCCATACCTACTGAAATCATCAGTAAAGGTAATGAAGTACTGATAGTTTCCTCTTGCATTTGTGGACATTGGGCCACACACGTCAGTGTGTATCAGGCCCAATACGTCACTGGCCCTCTCGTTAGTTTTATTAAAGGGGGCCCGTGTCATTTTGCCCATCATGCAGGATTCGCATTTCTCACATGACTCAAAGTCAAATGAGCCAAGAAGTCCATTCGAATGGAGCCTCTTGATGCGTTTCTCGCTGATGTGCCCTAAACGACAATGCCATAGAAACGTTCGGTTCTCCTCATTAGGTTTGAACCGTTTGGTATTAATGTTATAAATTGGCGCGGATTGATCGAGTATGTAAAGCCCATTCATAAGAGGGGCAGAACCATAGAACAAATTGTTGCGATTGAAGGAACATAATTTATTCTTAACTGAAAAATCATAACCTTCCAAATCCAACAAAGAAATTGAAATAATATTTCTGCTTATAGCAGGTACAAAATAACAATTATTGAGTTCTAAAATCAATCCCGAAGGTAAAGACAACAAGTAAGTGCCTACAGCTAGCGCTGGAACTTTCGCTCCATTCCCAACTCGTAGCTCCACTTGTCCTTGCTTCAGCCTTCTACTGTTGCTGAGTGCCTGCATATTAGTACAAATATGAGCCCTACAACCAGTATCCATAACCCATGAGGTATTATCAGAAGTAGTCGTATTAACTTCTATAACAAAAATACCTGTTGAAGAAGTCTCAAAAGTCTTCTTCTTCAATTCCTTTAGACCTTCCTGGAATTTCTTACATTCTCTCCTCCAATGCCCTGGTTCTTTACAGAACCTGCATATGTCAGTTGGCCCAGCCTTGGACTTGGGCTTGGGCTTTGGCGTGTCCTTGTCCGCGACTTGGACAGCCTTGGCCTTTCCCTTATCCTTAGCAGAGGATTTCTTAAACCCCTTGCCCTTCTGCACCATAAGCACATTGGGGTCCTTGGCGGTTTTCCTCAAATTGGGCTCCGCAGTCTTGAGCATTCCGTGAAGCTCAGGCAATGTCTTACTCAAGCCATGCATGTTAAAGTTCAGAATGAACTGATCATAGCTTGCAGGTAATGACTGCAGAATGATGTCGCAGGCAAGTTCCTGGCTGATTGGGCAGTCGAGTTTCTGAAGATGATCGAGATAACCCATCATCTTCAAGACATGAGGACTCACTGCCGCATTCGCAGCCAACTTGCATTCCAAGAGGTTCTTAACAGTTTGAAACCTCTCAGTCCTAGCCTGCTCCTGAAAAAGCGATTTCAGGCTTGCCATTATTTCGATGGGTGACAATACACTCTCGAACTGTTTTTGCAGCTCAGGAGTCATTGTAACCAACATCAGGCAATAGGCATCATTTTCATCTGACGAATGCTTTTCCCAAGCATTATGCAGAGTCCTGGCGGCATTGGCAGGAGGCCTCTCGGGGAGAGGATCACGAAGGACATAATCCTTCTTCTCCTGCTTGAGGACTAGCCTCAAGTTCCTTGACCACGTCAGGAAGTTCGTTCCAGTCAGCTTCTCCTTTTCGAGAACAGATCGGATCGAGAATGTGTTTTGTGTGCTTGTAGTAGTCATAGCTGAAATATATAGATAAAAAAGGTTATTAGTTAAAATGTTCAATATGATTAATCTCGTATTAAATTTAATATGATTAATCACGCATTATATTCAATAACATTAGTTACCCTCAATAGAATATAATGATTCCAAGATCCACATATAACTAAGATCAAAGTGGGCCACTGGCCGTCACCCAACCTTAGCTTATATCGGTAAGCCCTATATCGGCTAATTATATCCGTGATATAACTCTTGGTTGTGAATCTGGGCCCGAGGCCCAATCCACTCTGATGTCTCAAGGCCCGGGACTCCCGATGGCCCAGTCAAGAAAACCAGACTATACAGTCATGTAATCATTAATGTCTGGGACTCCCAATGACATTTATGAATCACAAACCGTCTTATCCACGCAAAAGCAGACACCCTCACACTGTAAGGCCATGAATACAATTGAATGGGCTTCGACAGCTGACATAGAATGGACAAGACATCCAACGCTTGATATTGTTTGAGGTTCGCAGGTTTATTTAAAAAATTCATTCCCAAAATAGAAGATTACTATTTCGGGAAACTTTCCATTTTGGAAACCTACTATTTTTGGAAACTTTCTAAAATTGGAAACTTTCTAAAAACGGAAACTTTCTAACTTTAGAAATTTCTTAAAATCCGAATCATGCAAATCTAGAAACTTCTATAACATAAGAAACTTTCTAATTTCAAAATATCGGAAACTATAATTTAAAATCGACTTTATAATTTTATAAAATAAATTTTAAATTAATCTGAAGAAAGACTCAAATAATTGGCCCAATTGTTTTAACTTCTTGGCCCGAGGCCCAAGAATTGGTCCATGTCCAAGACATGACCCAATTGTCCAATTAAATGACATAACCAGTCTGGTTCATTAAAATTGGTCTAACCAAATTTTAATTACTACGATGACCACAATTGTCAACCGGTTATTTACTAAACCGGATTTTCTCAATTTATTTGGTCCAACCAAATCAAATTAGAAAATCCTGGTTTAGGCACTAAATCCAATAATTCTTTCGACATTGGATTTCTTGTCCCGGTTTAACCAGACTTAATAAAATTATTAAATCTGTTTATTAAACCAGGACGAATTAATTTTAATCAAAATTAAACCGAGTCTTTTAAACCAACCATGTCGATCGATGAACCAACCGTGTCGATCGATCCATCAACCACATCGGTCGATGCTCTCAGCATCGATCCTGCATCGATCGTGCATCGATCCTGTATCGATCGATGCTCTCACGCATGCACTGAACCGTGCCAAAACCCTAACCGTGTCGATCGATGTGCACCAACCGCATCGGTCGATGCACCAATATCGAACCTGCATCGATCCTGCATCGATCGATGCTTTCACGCGTTAACTGGTTTTGCCTATAGACTGTATCGACCGATCCATGCGATCGTATCGATCGATCCATGCGATCGCAGTCGATACAGACCTCTTGAAATCGCATTCTACCAAATCATATAGCTTGGTTTCTGCAATTTTATGTGTGTTTAGGTTTCAATTCTTGTTGCTTAAGTGGTTTCTCTTATCAGTAGTTGATTCAAAACACTTTTAAACAAGAAAACAATCCTAAACATTGAATCTAAACAAGAAAAACCAGAACCATTGGCTCTGATACCACTGAAGGAATGTTTAGTTGATCCTGATTCAATTCTTAGATTCACATCAACCTAAACATGCGGATCTATTGTTTTTCTCAGAATAGAAACATATAATGATCTCACCTTATACCTGTTTGCAGCGGAAATAGATGGTATGTCTGAGATCAGAGAAACACCGAGGGATGAATCCTCCAAAGGTTCACACACGCGATCACAGGAAAACAGCTGCTAGACCACTAGAGGAATTCGGCGCAGAGAGAGAGAGTTTTCGGCTGGGTGGCTAGGGTTAATTGTCCAGAAACTCGAGTTTTACCTTATAAAACTTGTCCGGTTCCGTTTGGGCCATTTGGCCCAAACACCAATTAACTCTACGGTATTCGCGCACTGTGTCGACCGACACACCTTGTGTGTCGATCGACACACAGTGCCTAAACCGTTTTATTCTCTCTAAATACAGTAAATGCCTAGCACTTTTATCGTACTTCTGCTAAACCGTTCCTACACATTTTCCTGTTAGCTTAGGCGTGTGACCCATATGGGATCATATAATAAAGGCAATAAGTCCAAGACTTATAGATCATGAGCGGACTCTAGCAAGCCATCATGACCCCCAGTATTATATGACTTATGTCTGATCATTGACATACTCTTACTTTCTAGAGACAGTACCGAGATTACTGGACACAATTCCAACAAAATCATAGTGTCCATAGTCGAAGGTTGTTGAAATTGGAACACCAACAACCACTTGAGACTAGATTGTGTTGAGACTTATGACCAAGTTTCGAGGGGTCATAGATGCGCGGCATCAAAGTCGACACATAGGTATATGTAGGGGAGCATATGACCGGACATGGCCCGCTGATGAGAACTCTACAAGATATTAATATATGTGTCATAAGAGGTTCTCATATACGACTATAGAGTATAGTCCTTAGACCTGAGTTCGCATGCATGTGGCTGCACATGGAGTGATGCGCTTTGATCATTGTCTAACGCTGTTTCGTAACTGGGAGCTATAAGGACCTTGGTTGGGTGTATTATGAAGTGTGTAGTTCATAGTGATGGAACAAGATGGGATTTGTCCCTGCCGTTTAACGGAGGTAATATCTCTAGGCCAATCGGAGACTTGATAGCTGGTAAGAGAGTGGCCACTCCCAAACGGACTTGCCCAAGTCGTTTGCATTGTCAGTATCAAATCTGGTCCGATAAACATGGTCTGGCTATATAAGGATGACACGCATCTTGCCTTATGCCAGATTGAGATATTGAGACAAAAGGATTAGGGAATGTAGGATTCCAGTACAAGTGGGAGATTGTTGGGAATGTCCTGAAATCTACTGTACTATCTCTAGAAAGTATGATAAGTGTCGAGATCAGACATAAGTCATAAATACTGGGTGATCATGATGACTTGCTAGAGCCCGCTCATGATCTATAAGTTTAGGACTTATTACCAGTATTGTATGATCCCTAAGGGTCACACACCATAGCTAACGGGAAAGTTAAAATGGAATTAATACGGTAAGATGCAAGGCATTTACTGTATTTGCACAGAGAATTGGACCAGACAAAATACAGTCTTTTGTCTGGTTTAGGCCTTGGGCCCAAAATCCCAATAGGCCATTAGTTTAATTACTTGGGCCCATATAAGGATGAGAAAAGGCGCAGGAAGCCCTAATGCTTCTGTCTCTGCGATTTTTGCACCTGAGCCGTCCTCTCTCTCTCTCTGTTGATTCCGAGCTTGGTCTAGCAGCCTGATCCGTAGCTTGTAAGCGTGTGGATACCTAGGAGGAGCCGGTGATAATCAGCTCTAACTGATCTCTTCATTCCTTTGATCAATCCGCTGCAATCACAAGGTAATGAATCTGATCTGTTTATGATTCAACTGCAAATCACCTAGATCCTAGATGATTATGTGCTAGGATGTAACCTGACAATTACACCATGAACACACATAATCCTTCAAGTATTACATATCTAGTTATCCTAGTTATCCTAGTATTACTTAGCTAGTTATCCTAGTATTACTTAGCTAGTTATGCTAGTTATTCTAGTTATTCTAGTAATCCTAGTTATCTTTATTTAATTTTTGTTACACTTATTTATGCTAGAACAAAAACACAAAATAGTTTTATAATAGTTCATCAAAGTCTTACAATACCATAACAAAGTCTTCAAACGGGCTCTTCAAACTACAACCAAATTCACAAAGTGATTACAAATTCCTTACTTTTACCAAACAGAAGATGATAGATGATCAAGAAAGTCAAACAAATACACAAAACAACAGTCACCATGAACTTCAAATTGGTCTTACGTATCTCGGATTTGCACAACACCACCTCCTCTTTCAAGTTTTCGACAATGGCTTTAAGATCATTAACTTCCACCATAAGTTCTCTTCTGTCAATCATCATGTCTTGAACCTCTTCATACATCCCATCTTCTACCCATTTGAACAAGTGACCATCCTACATTTCACTTATAATTACAATAATCACTATGAAGCTAACAAAATCACAAATCAATACTACCATACTAGGCCTATGTCAAAACAATGTTACCTCTCGGCTAAAAGTACAACGGAAATAAGGACGTCCGGGATTTTCTTTCGATTTTGATGTGTAAATCGCAAGTTCGCTTCCACACACACAATTTTCGGGAAAACCTCTTCTACCATGGGGATTCCTTCTACTATTGAACCCATAGTAAAATGAGTTAGAAGTGATTTCCTCCTACATTACTCAAAGGAGACATTCAATTACACAATTAATCATTGTTGTTTATAAAATTCATCCAAACAAACAACAATCATATTCGTATTTTGAGTCTGTTTTCGGGATGAACAAAATAGAACTTACGGATTGAGATGACTCTGATATATGGTTTTTTTGTTCTTGCTATTCTTCAATCAATTGTCGGATTGATTTCCCATCTGCTGAGACTCGGAATTTCGCTAGGGTTTGTTCTTCCCGAGCCCCGTTCTTCGATTTTGTTCCGATTTTGTTCTTCGATTTCACGATTTTAACGAATCCGATTTTGAAATTTTTTACCCGGGTAGAATCCGATTACATGGGGCTGGGTTGAAGGAGACCGGACCTCACCCAGGTATAAGTTGTAATTTCATGCCCTTCTCTCGGTTTATAAGTAATTTACCATTTTTGCAGATTTAATTTAAATGAAAACGAAATTGATCTTATAACGGGGTCATGGGAGATTAATCTCTGTGTACGGAGGGGCATAAGAGGTGATTTCTCGTCAGGAATGGAAACCAACAAAATCGGAAAAAAAAAACGAAAAACATATTTTGATGGTATGCGAGCTACAGAAGGCCAAAAAGGATAAAATAAATTGCGGAACATCATCTTTAAAGATCTAATAAAATAAAAATGAAGTTTGAAGTTGTTTTGGAAATTTTGGGATGTGTTAGTAAAATGACTAGGGATTGAGATGTGCCATGTGGCATACCTTGTTTGGCCACGTGGATACATGCATTTTGGGGAGCAGAAATTCAATGAATCTCGCTGGTTAACCATCACCGGTTACCGCCACTTCTCGCCGGTCATCGCCTCTACCAGGTCAACGCTCACGGCCAACACTTCCCTTGGGTCAACACTTGGTCAAGCTCGAGTCAAAGCGGGTCAAAGTTTGGGATAACAACTGATTCGTATCGGGTCTCGGGGTTCCTTCATTCGTCCATATGCCGTCATAGCATTGTGAGTTAATTTGTTTGTTGTGTGTTGCATTTAGGGTAGATCAAGTCAGCATGTACACCCTGGAATGGATAACCATATTCATAGGGTATCATACCCATACTAAATTATGATAGATCGTGGTTTAGGATAGTTAAATAATTCAGAAATTTAAGTAAAACGGATAGGACAAATATATATATATATATATATATATGCATGACACATTTATATATTATGTCGAATTATTCGCTGCTTGAAGATTGTTGCATTCATATAGAACGACATGTATAGGAAAATATATGCATATATATAAATATTATACGAACTAAAATAAATGGTCTATATACAGAAATTATGAGATAAATAAAGTACGGATAAAATAAATAACAAGCGTAGAATATTATAATAAAGGCCATGATTAGTTAGATGGGGTTAATCGGGTTAAAATATAGAAATGATTAGGAGTCAGAAGATTAGTAAATTTATTAATCTCAATATGACAGATTAAATGAATAAAAGATAAAAATAAAGCTGTAAAATAACTCCAATCAAGTGGTAAAATAAAGAATAAATTAATTAATTAAATTAAGGAATTTAAATATATATATATATATATAAGAGAAAATAATTAATTAAATATCCATATAGGCTAGGGGATAATAAGTTTATTAATCCAAAAAAGCATATTAAATTGAAATGAGAATTTAAACTAAGAATTAAAGATAAAGTAAACCTAAGTATCTATCTGTTTTTGTTGATGTGTTGTTATTGTTGTGTGATTTGTTATCGACTCCGTTGTTGGGTTGGGTAAACTGCATTGTTGTGTGATTGTTTATCTACTACGGTGTTGGATCGGTGGATTAAATCGTTTGACAGTTACTTCAGTACGGGACCATGTAAATCTGGGTTGTGGATACATATTCCGGTATGGGACCGGATAGGTCAGGATGAGTTAGTGAATGGGGATAGAACTTGCGGGATAGACTGGGAACTGGTTTTGGGTTAGTATTACTATTTGACCTTATCGGTCTTGAGTGATGTCGTAGAGTCTGTTTACATTATTATTAGGACTCTACAAGGTCTGTTAGATCCCGCGAGTCTAGTATTGGTGTTCCGGTACTTCCTTCATGATTGGATCCTCGGGAGATTCTGACAAGGCCTATCCCGCCTATAGGGCCTAGATGGTTTGCAGCTACTTAGCCATTCTATCTTGAGGTTCCTTTGTGAAACCTCAAGTAAAATTGTTCTATACTTAACTGTTCTATCAATGCATTTATTCCATTCAATCATTTCCATTCCATTCTTAACTGAGGCATTGAGCAAAACATAGATAAATAGATACTATATTAGTGATATCAAAGGTACCAATACAATGTGGTTCAATATCATTATGATATAAAAATGTGTCAGTCCTAGACAATCTATCTATTCAATCACACCACTCGTCCTTGGGTTTTTGTCCGTGCGTATGCATGATCACCCCCATGATCATCCTCATATCTTGAAACCAAATAAAACATTAAGTATACGTTTATGTGAATGATCCAACAACTTAGCAATAATCGGTTCTACATGTTCCCATAACCCCAAATGCAACACCCAATAACCTAAGGCCGTTCTATATTCCATCTAGGTGGTTCATGTTCATAAGACCGATCCACGTCCCGACCGTTCGCGGACCGCGATCGTATCGCGACCCGCGGTCGTACGCGTTTATCCGTCAGGTTATTTGTGTGTCAGTCATGGACGTCCATATGATCGTATGTGTGATCGCCATGGTCGTCCGCGCGATCGTCCGCGTGATCGTCACGGTCGTCTGTGCAATCGTCCGCAGGATCATCACGGTCGTCCGTGTGATCGTCACAGTCGCTTGTGCGATCGTCCGCGCGATCGTCCGCGTGATCATAACGGTCGTCTGTGCGATCGTCCGCATGATCGTCAAGGTTGTATGTGCGATCATTCTGCGTGATCGTCACGATCGTCCGTGCGATCGTACGCGAACAGACGCGATTGTTCCCCCGAACGGGTGCGTTTATCCGCGGACAGTTGCAATCGTTCCACGGTCGCGGTGAACGTCCCGCGGTGCACAATATGACCCGAGTTGTCTGACTTGCGACTTCACGGACTGGCCGATATCAACATGGATTCTCCCATCCGATTCACGCTTGGGCTAAACCGCTTGTGGTCGGTTGATTTCCTTGTCTTTCCGTTCACGGTCAAGCCTTTATCGTACACGACCATCGGTTCTCTTCTGACCTGACGCATGGATTGATCCGCTCCAATCGCCAGCCGACTCCGATCACAACCATGGCCTTCGGCCGGATGTGGTATGTCCGAACATGACCGATCCTATAGCAAGTATATGCCTAGCATCCAGTTCTAACTTTCCAGAAATGTAGAGGGAATATTTTATTCCCGTCATCCCAATGATCGGATCGTCGACCAAGCGGCCAAGACGCAGTCGCGGTGAGACCTTAAGCCAAGACGTACCTTTTAATTGGTTGTGGATTTTCCATGGGTTGTAGCCGGTTCTCCAGCCATCCTTATTCCCCTTGCTCGCCTTGTTCCACCACCAAAACGCCTTAGACTCGCCGGTTAATCTTCTTGAAGATCCGGCCTCCAACTCTGTTTCTCACGATCTCTCTTATATGGCGTATGCCTGAGAGAAATTTGTGATTGTTTCCCTGATGTGAATGTGTGCGCAAAAAGACGTCCCATTGGGGTATTTATAAGTCCAAAATTGTGTGGTAACCGCTCCTAGCGAATGTGCATGAGTGGGAGGCCGAATGGGTACCAATTCCATTGGTGTCCATTCGCTGGTAACCACCTTGGTCAGCTAGTGTCACTAGCTGACTAGCTGAACCAAGACCTGAACACTAAGGCCAGCTGAGTTGAGCTTGTTGCCAGCTGACCTAGCTGACCAGCTCAACTGTTCAGCTCCGTTGAGCTGAACACTCCTCTTCTTCACTTGACCAAGCTCCTTCCAGCTGAGTCTTGGTCTTGAATTGACCATGGAACGCTCTCGTTTGTCTCTCTCGACCTTTGGTTCACGTTTTTGATTCCATGGCCCGTCCCGTTCTCCTTAGGCTGGTTCGAGGAAACTACATATTCTGCTCAGTTCACGTATCTTCGGATAGTGGTTCTGGCTAGGCGTTAACCTACGGAGTCACATCAGTAAGTGTGTAGTCTGGAGAAACGGGATCATCGATGGACAGAGAACGGTGTCCTAAGTCACAGGACTTTGTGTTTACGTCTAGGAGTCGTGGGAGTATTGGTATCAAATTGGGCCACTGCCCGGGGCCTGGCCCAAATAGGATCGAATCAGGGCGGGGCAGGCCGTGCAAAACAAGGCCTGAAATTCGTGGGTCGTGCAGGCGTTACCCATGCGGTTTGTTGGTTGACCCGGCGCGGTTTTGCGGTCTTTGCGGTTCTATACTTTTTTTTAACGGTGCAATCTTGCAAAGAGTTTTTTCTTGATTGTTTTCTGATTTCTAACGATTTTGATCTTCCAAATGATAAAAGCCCTCTTTTGAGTATTGAAATTTGTTAGATTTTGATGGATTTAACTTCTACAACTTTTTTCGTTGATGGATTGAAGAAGCGGGAATTGGAGGCTTCCTCGAACATATTTTTTTTTCTGTTTTTCTCCTGAATCCGTTAGTTTCTGCCTGTTGTGTTTTGTCTTTTCTTGTCCTTTGTTTGTCCATTGTTTCTTGTAAGGATCTGATTCTATGTATGTTTATTGTTCATGACTCGACAAGAACTCAACAGGAACTAACTGCAAAATCAGGCTTCAAGTATGTTGACTTTCATCTTCCTATTGCTACAAGAATGAGTTTATAAATCATCCATGTTCTTGCTCAAATAATGTATTATTGTGTCTCTGTTTGTCCTTCTCTTTATGGACTTCCAAATGAGACATGGGAGGTGAATTTTCATGTCGTGGAGATCCCTCCGGAGCTTCCTGAACCAGCTTTAGGCGTTAACTTTGCGAGGGATGGAATGTCAGAAAAAGACTGGATATCATTGGTTGCAGTTCACAGTGACTCATGGCTGATCTCTGTTGGATTTTACTTTGATGCACATTTTGGATTTGGGAAGAATGAGAGGTAAGGTTCCTTCTTTGCTCGGTGTTCATTGTTCTTGTATACATGCTTGGTAAAGCTACATTGACCATTATAGTAGCTGCAATGTTCTAGCATCATATTACTTGTTGTTTGTGCTAATAGTAACAATCTGTGGTACACCTTTAAACTGAAGTTATCTTGTCTCTGTGAAAAAACTCCAAAGAATCGATTATCTCAGTTTCTATCTTTTACTTTGACAAAGAGATGTGAACCCACAAGTGTTGTGAATCAATTTTTTTGAGTTATATAAATTCTAACTTCATGTGAACTATTAATTGTTCTCCTGAATTCAAGTTTGTTCGTCACTAACAATGTTTGTTTTCTGATACTATACAATCAAACAGTTTCAGTCACGTATGTAGTCTTCTTGTTGCTGCATTCAGTTAAATTTTTTTAGCTTTTCCCTATTTGTGACCATCATATTAATCTGTCATATAATAAAGGCCGTGATTAGTTAGATGGGGTTAATCGGATTAAAATATAGAAATGGTTAGGATTCAGGAGATTAGTACTAATCTCAATCTGACATATTAAATGATAACATAGAAATAAAAGATTGGAATTAAATAAATAATTGTGGATAAGCCGTTTAAGGAATTATTAATTTTACTAACTCCAATATTGGTAAAATAAAGAATAAATAAATTATTTAAACTAAGGAACTAAAATAAATTTTACTAATCCTGAAGTATCAGATTAAGTTGAAATGAGAATTTAAACTAAGAATTAAAGATTAAGTAAACCTAAGTATACATTTGTTTGTTGATGTCTTGTTATTGTTGTGTGATTGGTTATCTGCTTTGGTGTTAGGCCGGTAGATTGTATTCTTTTGTGATTGTTTACTATTTCGGTGTTTGACCGGGTCGATTGTATTGTTTGACACTTACTTCGGTACAAGACCGGGTAAGTATGGGTTGTGGATACCTATTCCGGTACAGGACCGGGTAGGTCGTGATGAGGTAGTGAATGGGGATAGGACTTGCATGATAGACTGGGTACTGGGTTTGGGTTAGTATTACTATTTGACCTTATCGGTCTTGTGTGATGTCGTAGAGTCCCAGCGAGTCTAATTGTTTACATTATTCTTATTAGAACTCTATAAGGTGTGTTAGATCTCGCGAGTCTAGTGTTAGCGTTCTGGTACTTTCTTCCCGATTGGATCCTCAAGAGATCCTGGTTAGTTCACGTATCTTTGGATAGTGCTTTTGGCTAGGCGTTAACCTACAAAGTGACGTTGGTAGGTGGTAGTCTGGAGAAATGGTGTCAAGTCTAGGTACGGGATGCATGGAAACTTTGGCGATCTAGAGGTAGTCTGAGTCACCCCATATCGATGGAAAGAGAACGGTGTCCTAGGTCACAAGACTTTGTGTTTACATCTAGGAGTTGTGGGAGGCGTTAGTTATCATGGGATAGCTAAGTGTTCCCATGGAAGTTACCGAGTTAGCGATTGGGGACCATGGTGTAAGGAATTGTGTTAGATACGCGTTAGTTAGTTCGAGTCTAATCGAGGGCATGTGCCGCAAAGTTTTCGATTTTCTTAGCTGATATTTATTGGTAGAGAATGCTCGTGTTGTGGGGCTCATTACGTCTTAGTAGCACGTTCTTATCTTTTTTTGTTTGTTATTGATTGTTATTTTAGGTTTGGGTGGGAAATTGTTTAGCCAGTTTTGTTCGGAGCCACTTCATTGGGTAATCTTTGATTACTCATTGAACTCTTATTTTGTTTTCAGGTTTCTGCTTAGCTCGGCGGATGCGTAGGCCACTCGGAGTAGATCCGGGTTGCTTTGGCTACGGTTTGTTTTCATACACATCGTATTTATTCAGTTTAGATTTTCAGGGTACCCGTAAAAATGCTTTTAGAATACATGTGGAATTAGTAAGAATAGGTCTAAAGAACTTAAAAGATTCAAAATACTTAAAACGAAATTATTCTTTGATATGCGGTTATTCCAAGCAGAACACAACTCGTGGAAGAAGTACGGATTGAAAAGCCTTGTATCGTGGAAAAAAGGTAAACAGAGTTAAGGATGGTTTGGTTCGATCCATTGACTCCAAGCGGACTGTCTTTGGCTTTCATATATAGTGAATACTCCTTGTTTGGCCAGTTCGGGTTCGTTCGGACATGTTCTTGTTTGATTGTTGGCCGATCAGCTCGTCGGTAGCGGATAAATGGTAAAGGGGCGTTACATCGGGGGCGAGAGAGAGGTCATTCCCTAATTTTTACTGCTTTCTCATAAAAATCATGTGTAGCCTTCATGTGGGCTGCATATCCAAGCTTCCCATTTTTTGAGAAACTTCAATATGTCTAAATTTAGCTAGACGACACCGCCTTTTTTGAACATGTGGATGCAGTTGGTATGAGCCGATTATTGCCTTCAGTGCTTATCTCAAGAGCGGCTTTGAAAATCCGGCTCACTTTGGATGCTTGATAAATGTTTTTCCATGCAAGTAATCTAGAGGATTCATGGTCTCGTTGCAATCAATCAAGGATGATAATGACTACTTTGATTGAGAAGTAATATAGCTATCCAGAGTTTCTTCTCTCTTTCTTTGATTTTTGAAGCTGAAAAACAGTAATCGTGATCTCATTCCCGAGAAGGAGAAGATGAAATAGCTTAAATATGAGAAACACTCTAGCTAGCTTAGAGTATTAACTAATCCAAGAATAACTGAAGATATGTGGAATCCAATTTAGGTCCGGTTCACTAAGGTCTCGTCTCTCACTAGCCACGGATGTGTTGTACATGTGTGTGTGTATTTTATCTGATTGGATGTATTTATATAAGAGCTAATCACTGATTTCAAATCTACTGAATCGTTAAGTTTGTTACAGCGCTTATAGAGAGAGAGAGAGAGAGAGAGAGAGAGAGAGAGATCAGAGTTGTAATCGATGGTAGTGAATTGCCGGAAGTTTATTCAGCCCTGGTGAGTATAATTCTCTACCAATTTTGGAAAAGAGATGAACACCGGGTAAAATCTCGTGTGTTCTTCTTTTGTTATGTTTTCTTTCAGTCTCGATCTTCAAATTTCTGGATTCGTTCAAGTTACAATCTCAGTCGATGAAGGTTTAGATCGGACAAATTGGTATCAGAGCTCCTGATTCTGGAGGAGAAGATAAAGGTGGAAGAAGAGATCAATCATCTCAAGATTACAATGCACAAATGAGGTAGTGATGACGATGTTTGATGGTACATGAGATTTTAGGATCTGGAAGAAAACGATATTTTCAAATCTAAGCGTACATGGACTAAGTAATGTTATCATGGGACTATCAAAAGCAATCATGATATCTACAATAGACGAATCGGATCTAGATGTAATTAAGAAGAAAGATCTTGAACAAGTGGCTAGATTCGAACAAGATAATAAAGCAATGAGTCTGGTATTCATGAGCGTAGACGATCATGTGCTAAGGAAAATAGAAAAATGTACGATATCATCACAAGTTTGGACGCTCCTCGATCGATTGTACATGTAAAAGGCTCTACCAAATAGAGTTCATGCTCTACTAAAGGTGTATTCTTTCTGGATGCAAGATTCAAGGACGGTCGATAAAAACATGAGTGGCTTCTTGAAATTGATTGTGGATCTAAGAAATCCCAGCATCGAAATACCAAAAGAAGTTCATGCCATAGTACTACTCAATGCTTTTCCTTCCAGGTATGATTCTCTAAAAGAAACTCTCAAGTACAGTAGAGAAGCTACTACAATAGAAGAGGTTGCTAGTGATGCTAGACCTAAGGAAACATAATACAAAGATGATTTTAGTATTAGAACGGTTAGTGAAGGTAACTATGTTAAAGGTAGAACGACATAGAAATCGTGTATCCTTCTATGGTAGAAAAAGCATGTGCATGTCAAAATCAAATATGGTAAGAGAGTTTGCTGGATTTGCGGTAAGGATTTCAAGAACCAAATGCAATATCAGGATAAGGGTGAGGCTGCTTCACTAAGAATGATGTAGAGGATCTGGTCGGTTTGTAAATAGATGAGGTATATAATTCAACAAGTGAATCAAAAAGGAATGAGTTGGTCCTAGATACTAGCTAAGTAATGGTAAATTTAGAATGGCTAACAACTCAATGAGAGAGGTAAAGGGTATAGGCTCCCATCCTGTTTTAAAATCCATACAATACAACATTTGTTCTTCATGTGGTAAGGTATATGCCACTAACTGCAAGAAATGTGATATCTATGGGAACTTTAGGACAGAAATGCTGTGAGTTCAGAGATGCAAATGGTCTTCAGAATTTCATAAAAAGGTTGCATTGTGTTCATAAAAGGAACCATAAGACAGTCACTCTACATCCTGCAAGGATCATAAAATATAGTTGAAGAAAATGCTACTAAGTTAGAACTGCTATAATCAGAAAACAAAATTGAAGACTCTCCTCAACTTTATCTTAACTGTATGAGTCATCTTGTTCAAAAAGGAATTGATACTCTAGCCAAGAAAGGATGTTTTGGTAATGACAGAATCAAACACATAAAATTTTGTTAGGATTTTGTAAAAGGAAAAACACATAGGGTAAGTTTTGGACCTGCTCAACACTTTACCAAAGACAAACTAAACTATGTTCACTCAGATATCTTGGGCTCACCTAATGAACCTTTGAGTCTAAGAAAGAGCCATTATTTTATCTCTTTTACTGACAATTCACAGAAAGTTTGGATCTACTTCTTGAGATTCAAAGATGAAGCTTTTAAAAGTGTTTCCAATTGAAATAGGATGGTTGAGACTAGGAAAGTAAAGAAGATTCACACTGAAAATGGCTTGGAGTTTTGTAACATTCATTTTGATGGGTTCTGCAAAGAAGAATGGATTATAAGGCATAGGACAACCACATATACTCCCCAATAAAATGCAGTGAACTTTAAGTGGAACAACCATGAAAAAGGTTATAAGTATGCTGAGTGAGAGTAGTCTTGGACTCAATTCTTGGGCAGAGAAAGAAAAAACTAAGGTCTGTCTTATAAATAGACGATCCTTAGTATTGGAGTTCAAAGTACCAGAATAATTGTGGACATCTTTAAGCCAAGTCTCAGATACATTAAAAAGGAGTGTGAAATGACGATGCAAAACTATATCCTAGAGAAAAGAAAGGAGTGTTCACAAGCTATCCATAAGGAGTTAAAGGCTTGAAGGTTTGGGTTCTATAGGATCGGAAGTGGTAGTCAGTCAAAATGTTGTTTTCATGGAAAACAAAGTTTATAAAGACATCAAGGTTGATGTAGAAGATGAAAACAGTTCAGATACATCTATAAGGTTTGTTAGTTTAGACCTTCAATATGGTCATTCGGGAATAGAGCTTCTCATGGTGGAGCTATGACAAAGAACAGAGGTCAGGACACATCAGAACAAGAGTTGAGTAACGAGACATGGACAAAGGATCTAAGTGATTATCAACTTGTAAGAGACGGGACAAAGATACAGTATACGCTTCATGTGAGGTTAAATGATTATGAATGTGACTTAGTCGAAGGTGAAGATCAGTTTGTTGGGTTTGTTTGTAATATGTCATAAGATGCTAGTACAAAGTTTGCATCCTTTCAAGAGACTCGAAATGATCCAGATAGTGATAATTGGACATAAGCAGAGGGAGATGAAATTATCTCACTTCAAAAGAATCATACATGGGATCTCATTGACCAAATCTCAGAAACCAGCTGGTTGTAAGTGGACCTTCAAGAGAAAACTAAGGATAAAAGGAGTTGAAGCACCACAGTTCAAAGCAAGATTAGTGGCAAAAGGGATTCTCTTAGAAGGAAGGAGTTGATTATCACGAGATATTTACCCCAATTGTCAAGCATGTCGCTATACGGTACTTGTTTTTTGTTTTTTTTTCACTACGATATGGAGATACAACAAATGGATTTTAAAACAACTTTCTTACAAGAAAACCTTGATGAGTTTGGTGTGATGGAACAAGGTGTCAATAATTGATAAGAAGCATCCAAATAAGGTTTGTTTACTCAATAAATCATTGTATTGTCTGAAGAAATCTCCAAATTAATGGAATAAAAGATTTGATGATATCACGAAAGCTAAAGGCTATAAAAGGAGTGAATATGACTAATTTGTTTATTTTAAGGATACATGGAAAGGGATCTACATATATTTTCTCTTATATGTAGACGAAATCCTCATTGCCTTGGTAAATAAGGATCAAGTACACAAGTTAAAGACTCTTCTTGGTTCTGAGTTTGACATGAAGGATCTTGGTGATGCTAAGAAGGTACTTGGAATGGAAATAGTCAAAAACATGGTTAATGGCGGCTTATAAATTTTTCAAGAAGTTACTTATGGAAGGTTTTGTCAAATTTTGACATGGATCAAACAAAGGTAGTATTAACGCCTATATGAGTCCATTTAAAACTTAGAGCGTCTACATATAAGCAGCTTCAAGAACATGAAAACTACATGGACAAGGTTCAATATCAGAGTGCATTGGGCAGTATAACGTATTTTATGGTGGGAAACAGACCTGATCTTTCCTATCCGGGGGGTTTGATCAGTTGGTTTATGACAAAACCAATTAAGGAACATTGGCATGCAGTGAAATGGGGTTGAGGTACATTAGGGGATTAATAGGTACACATTTTAGCTATAATAAGAAAGGATACTTTGTGGTCAGAGGTTACTGCGATTCAGATTATGCTGCAGACCTGGATCATAAAAGATCATCACGAGTATGGTCTTCACGACTAGTATAAATGCAGTATGTTGGAGATCATCATTGCATAATGTCATGTCTAGGTCTACTATAGAGACAGATTATGTGGCGTTGTCAGAAGCACTAAAAGAGGATGTTTGACTGAAACCTTTTTCATAAGAATTGGTTCTCACTAGATTCAGTGCAGATATTTTATTATTTCTAAAAGTTCAATTGCATTATTAAAGAATGTGGTCCATCATGAGCGGACTAAAAATGTTGCTGTAAAGTGTCACTTCGTAAGTGATCTGATTAACATTGGAGAGGTCCAAGTTCTAAAGATTACAACAAAATACAATCCAACTGACATTTTTACTAAAGTTTTTCCGGTTTACAAATTAATAAAAGCATTGAAGTTACTTGATATATCATGGTTTTTCTAGGTTTTCAACCATGGTATAGTTGTATATATTGAGTCTTTAACCTGATTTTTAGAGTCTATTGAGTCTTTTACTGGTAAGCTTGCGTTTGGAGCAAAGAGAGGGATATTAGGACGTTTCTGGTGATTTGTGCAACGAGCTGAAGTTGGTGTCTCGACCACGATGGAGTGTCCACCGACACTACCTTTGATGTCGGTCGACACTGAGCCCAAGAGAAGTTATGCGCCGAGTTTAGACAAGTTTTGAAGAATTGCATAAAAGACCCCCGAAGTTTCCCTATATTCTAATTTGACCCCAAAACGTGTTTAGAGAGTTTTATTAGGGTTTCAAACTCATTTATTCTTTTATCTTGTTCTTACTTTGTTTCTGTAAGAGAGATTGAGAGACTTTGGCTAGGGGCTGATTCTTGCTACTTGTAACGTCTGAGAGAAGAATTTCAAACTCTTTTACTTCTATCTATTCAGTTTCTGGTTTTCTATTCATGATGTGTTGTTTAATTGCTAATATGTCTGAGTAGTAAACTAGTTAGATTTAGGAATTCTCACAAAGGTTTTATGCTTGCTTGATAACTGATTGATTAGGATTCACTATCTTATCGTTCATAACCTAAGTGTGCTTAATACTGAATTCTAGACTGATCACCTAGGGTTTAGATCTGAGATAATTAACAATAGCGCGAGAGTGTGAGTTATAATCTGAACCAAACTTAGTGTCAGCAATTTGACTAGATACAAAGAGATTTGATTTAGGAAAATTGTGAACCGATAGAACCCGTTCTTAATGCTTGTTTAGAACTCTAGGATCACAAAGAGATTTGGATCGCTAGGTTGCTAGATATATAAATAATCTCAGCGAAAGTTGGATTATTTAGCATAGTGTTTCTAGTTCTTGAACTGCGCTTAATCTGGATCATGTTAGTTAAGTATCTTGCATAGCATAATTCCCGAGAACTTCCTAAGTCTGACGCCTTTCTTCTTATTGAAAACACCCTTCTAGTTTATTGTTTTTTTTATTTTCTTTCTCTGGAATGATTTAGCTTAACTTGAATACATACAATCTATCGTGTGACCGTGAGTCCTTGTGGATTCGATACCCTGAGTACTACAAACACATAACTGTGCACTTGCAGTAGAATATGGAGTAAAACTATACCTATCAAGTTTTTGGCGCAGTTGCCAGGGACTCATTTGAGTTCGCCGATAGATTTTGTCCTAGAGTTGAGTCTACGTCGTTTTTATTTTCTTGGTTACTTATTTTTTCTCTTGTTTGGCTTGTTTTTGGTTGCGTAGGAAATCGACAGACGCATTTAGTGTTGACCGACACCCTCACTAGTGTCGCCCGACACCGAGCTCAAGACAGAGATTTTGAGTTTTGTGTATGCCAAGTCGACATACTCGAAGCAACCAGAGCGAAGAACTTGTGAACCTCAGACTTAAGGAGCTAGCTAGACTTGAGAGAACGAACAGAAAGGGTCAAAGAACAAGAATGATGAACAATCGATTGATTTTGAGACCTGATGCTGAGGGTGTTCTGAGAGACCAACATAACAACCGGTACAACGATGATGGGCAAAGGATTGATGATGAGGGACATGTGATCCGTGATCCTGAACAGCCTCAAGGTCAGAGGCAGATGATTAATCCTCCTGCTGCTGAGAGGACTCTTGCTGACTACAACTGTCCGGATGAGTTTTATGCTAACCGGTCAGCAATTATACCTCATGGCTTTGAGAGGAATGATTTCAAGATCAAGACTGTCTATTACTCTGTTCTGAGGCAGAATCCTTTCCATGGTCTACCACATGATAAACCCATGGATCATATTGATGAATTTGAAGACTTCATCACTGGAATGAAGTACAATGGGGTAAACTATGATTTTCTTTACCTTAAGCTTTTTCCATATTCTCTCGCTGGAGAGGCTGCAGCTTGGCTGAAACAACTTCCACCTGGGAAGTTTACCACTTGGGAAGCTGTGAAGAGGGAGTTATTGAGGCACTTTTATGATGATGCTCGCTCTGATCAGTCGAGACATGATATTCTCACCTTCACCCAAGGTCCTACATAGCCTCTTAAGTCTGCTTGGATGAGGTTTAAGATGTATCAGCGTGACTGTCCTCACCATGGATTCTCTGAAGTGACGCTGCTGGGCATATTCTTCAGAGGTATTGATCTCCACTACCAGTCTGCATTGGATAATGCCAGCAATGGCAATTTCAATACAAGGAATCCTGAGCAGGCTAGAGTGTTAATTGACAACTTGGTGAGCAGCAATAGCACCAAGACTGCTGATAAAAGAAGAAAAGAGTCAGGTGGAAAGATTGATAATCTGGAGATTGCTGATATCAGGAACAAGATGAACACTGTTCACAGCTTATTGACTGCAAAGAAGGCTGTCCACTTTGCTCAGGATGTTGAAGTGTTAGGCTGAAGAAGACAACCATGAAGAGGATGTGAACTACACCAGTGGCTCTGGATTCCAAGGGAACAGGTTTGGAAATCAGCAAGGTAATAAGTTCTTCACTAGTGGACAGAAGAGTGCTTTCACAAGCAATCAAAACACTTCTGGATATGGTCAAAATACTGGTTACCAAAAGCCTTATCAGCAAGGTAACTCCTATCAGAGGAATTATGGATCATCCTCCTATCAGACACCTCCTACTGCTAGTGCTCATGAGAGCAAGATGGAAGCTATGCTGGAGCGGTTGCTGGAAGGTCAGACTAAGACTACCGTGGACTTCAACAAGAAGCTGGATGCTGTGTATTAAGATCTGAATGAGAAGTTTGAATCATTAAGTACACATGTGAAGCAGTTGGATACACAAGTAATCCAAATTTCAAGCTCAGTTAAGGGAAAGAATGTCATGGACACCCACATCAAGGCTTGGTCTGTTCAGATTGATGATGGATCAAATCAAGGAGAGAAATTTGAGTTTAAGACAGCTGAACTTGTTGAAGATGCTGAAAAACCCGAGAGTGAAATCCCAGTGTCGGTCGATTTCGACTTTGATGTCGGTCGACATCAAGGGCGTGAAGAACTAACTTCATTTGTTTCTTGTGTTGTTGCTGAAGAGAAGGTTCACAAGCCTCCTACACCCTTTCCTAAGGTGCTTTATAAGTCTCAACAAGAGCTAGATGATGCCAGACAGCTGGAAGTGATGGATGAAAAGTTGGAAGAGGAACCATAGCCTGATGATCCTGTTGGATCTCCTAGGATCTAGGGTTCGTTATATTGAAATTACCAACCTCGTTCTTACCTAGAACTGGCAGCGGAATGATTGGTGAACGAGATCAGCAAGCGACTCAGATGCTTCGCCTCTACCAGACACACACGCACACAAACCTGGAATGCCGGGATGCTAGTGCCGGATCTTTGGAAATTCTGAGTTTTGGTGTTTCTGCCTCTCTGTCAGAGAAAAACTCGACGGCTTGCGTTCTAGCTCGAAACATTCATGTTTTATTCGACCTAGAATCACCCTTAACGGGCCAGACTCTTTTGAGTCATAAAATCGAAAAGCTTATTTCGATACCCAAACTGTGTCGACCGACACACATACTGTGTCGATCGACACAACACCATTTGCTCGATATTAATGTATATCCAATACACATTAACATGATCATTACCATAATGATCATTCCCATATTATAGCTTCCAGTTTGCTTAGGTGTGTGACCCTATAGGATCATATAATACTGGCAGTAAGTCTACAACTTACAGATTGCAAGAGGCTTCTAGCAAAACATTGCAACCGCCCAGTATTATACGAATGTCTGATCTCGACACACAACAATCATCAGGAGTGAGTACAAGTGTGATTTCAGGACACTATCCCAACAGATCTGCCCTATCATCCTTGTGTGCAGAGATACTTGGAAAATATACTACCCATGAACGAGGTGTTAAGGGATTGGGTGATAGTGATTCCCAGACAAATCAGTGACGTGTTGCTGACTCAAATCCCCAAGAAATTACCAGATCCTAGTATATTTGTGATGAGTTGTTCCATCTTTGAGAATGGCTTCAGGCGTTCCTTGTGTGATTTAGGAGCTGCAGGAAATCTCATGCCATACTCTGTGGCAGAGAGACTGGGGATAACAGATTTTTCACCCACTAGGACATCCTTGGTCCTAGCTGATCAATCAATAAGGATTCCGGAAGGAGTTCTTGAAGATGTACTATTGCTAGGTGGTCATAATCCAATGAGCATAAATGCCAGAGGAAATCTTCAATACTTCATTAGCCTTATTGATGACTTCAGTAAGTATGGATGTGTTCATTTGATGAGACACGAGTCAGAATCCTTTGAAATGGTCAAAGGAGTTCCAGAATGAAGTATAGAACCGATATGACAGAATTATTAAAGACACTCGATTAGATCGCGGAGGAGAATACTTGAGTCAAGAATTGAATGATCATCTAAGTGAGTGTAAAGTCGTCTCACAGCTCATTTCTCCTGGAAAACCTGAATGGTGTTTCTGAGAATGAATCGGACCTTATTGGATATGCTCCGATTAATGATGAGTCACACGAATCTTCCATTATCCTTTCAGGAATACGCTCTAGAAATGTATGTATTTACGCCAAATAGGTTTCTATCAGAATCAGTTGAAAGACACCACATTGGATGTGGACTGGGAGTTTTCCAAGTTTGTTTTCCTGATTAATTGGGATTGCAAGGTTTATGTAAAGCAGTTGTCAACAGACAAGCTTGAACCCAAATCTGATAAGTGCTACTTCGCTGGTTGTCCTAGGGAAACTGAGGCTTATTACTTCTGCAACCAATCCGAAAACAAAGTTTTGTTGTTCGGAACTCTGTTTTTCTAGATAGAAAGTTTCTTTCCAAGAAGAAAAGTGGGACTAGAAGTACAGCTCAAAGAAATTCGAGAAACACATGCGGCTACTCAACCTGTTATGGGAAAGCAGCGGTTGGATCTACAAAGTGTTGTAGGACCTACACCTGTGGAGCCTGAAATTCGCTGATCCGAATGGATCCGTCACTAACCCGAGAGTGATTTCTCGTGACCGATTGCCGTGATCTGATGATCATTGAAAAGTGACGAGCCTGCGAAATTCAAATGAGCGATGGTGAGCCCCAACTCCGAAAATTCGCTAGGTATGTATGTTAGCTTCACCGATCTATTTCTGGATTGAAGCAAACATCTTGGAGTTGGAACCTACGTTCTGATAAAACGGTCAAAAGTTTTGGCTTGATCAGGAACGAATAGGAACCGTGTGTTTACAAGTAGACTAGTTGGAGCATAGTTGCATTTCTCACGCTGTATGTATATAACATACTTATTCTCATAAACGACGTTCCGTCGCTTAAGTCTTATGTGACTTGGGTCGGAAGTCAATTTTAACGATAGACATGGGAGAAGCAATGTGAGTTCTTGGAATAAGGATCTATTGAAATGGATTGGGGTAGGCTATTTGGATCGTGTCAGAATCCTTATGTTGATAAGGTATTGGACAGTTCCAATATGCATGATTCCAAGAATGGCTTCACACCAAAGGTCTTGTGGCAATAGTCTTAGCAAGAAGAAGTGTCTTGGACACTGGCTGAGTTAGTATCTGTGAGTGTGATTCCTTATGCTTCTGCAATAGAATCCATCATGAATGCCATATTTTGCGCTCGTCTAGATGCAGCTTACGCATAAAGCATGACGAGAAGATACCAATATGTTCCGGTAAAAGTCACTGGACAGTTGTAAGGAATATCCCCAAGTTTTTGAGAAACACTAAGGATAGGTTCTTGTTCAACTGAGAAAGTGACGAATCTGTTATGAGTAGTTAGACGGACAAGGACGATTCCCGGTTCCCACCTGGTTATGTCTCTTTGTCCGTGTAGCGGTGCTATCTGTTGGAAAGGCTCCAAGCAGGGGACCGTAGAATATGGCTTATTAATGAATATCAGTGTGGTTTGTTGGAATGTTTCCAAGCAAGAATACCGCAGCCTCTCTCACAACCTAAGCACGAGTTTTATACTGTTGATGTAGGTACTAGATATCTGAAGACGTGGTCTTGATTCTAGTGGGAGTTATGTTAGTTATGATGTTCACATAGACATGTTATGGTCATGTTTATGAAAAACTGACATCAGCATTATTTGATTATTGGATAATTAAATAATGGTCCCAAAGTATTTTATGTTCATTTTATAGGTCATCAAGTTGAGGAATTGATCATGAAACCCTATAAGTGAAAGATGACATAAAATTATGTTTGTCCCTGGTCGTAGGTTGTTAAAGTGGGACACTAACAACCGTTAAGACTTGTATGTGAGGTGACGTATGAGTAAGTTTCATGGAGTCATTGATATGAATGTCAACGTCAATCACATAGATATATGTTGGTGAACATATGACCGGACATGACCCGCTAATGAGAACTCTACAGGATAGTTATATCAGTGTCATGAGAGGTTATCATTATGACTATAGAGTATAGTCCTTAGACCTGAGTTCATCATGCTTTCTAGCATATGAATTGGTACGCTTTGACCTTGTCAAACGTCGTTCCGTAACTGGCGGCTATAAAGGCATTGCTTATGCGTATCATGAAGTGTGTGAAGAAACAGGGATGGAACAAGAAGGGATTTGTCCCTCCTATATAACAGGAGATAAATATCTCAGGGCCCATCGAAGATTTGATACTGAGAAAATGCATGGCCATGCTCAAACGAGGTGATTGTCAGTCGTTTGTTTTATTAGTATAGATCAGGAGTTCGATGAACATGATGTTGGCTACAATAAGGATGACACAATTTCTTGTCTTATGCCATATTGAGATATAGCGATAAAGGGATTATGGGAAATAGATGATTCCAGTACAAGTGGGAGATTGTTGGGATTATGTCCTGAAATCAGATTGTACTTACTCTGCATGATAGTTGTATTGTCGAGATCGGACAATTCATGTGATACTAGGTGGTAAATGAGTTGTAACTCATTTGCTAGTATTATGTGGACCTACAGGGTCACACACGTAAGCAAGCTGGATACACTTTGTATGTGATTGATCATTGGCATATGGTCTGGTCAATGTGTATTAGATACACATTGAATTCGAGTTTTAAGAGGTGTGTCGATCGACACCATTGGGTGTGTCGATCGACACAAGGCTGGTTCCAAAACTGATGTTTCGGTTTATGACTTAAACGTTTTGGGTTTTAGTCCAAGGATCGGTTTTAGTGATTCCAGGTCTATATATAGGTTTATATGAACGACCTGGAACCCGAGTCGTTGACATTGGCAGCCACCTCTCTAAACACAGGAATCCCCAGGAGATCCGATTCCCGGCACTAGCATCCCGGCGGATTCCAGCTTGTGTGCGTGTGGACTGCAGTAGAGGCGCAGCATCTGAGGCGCTCTCGATCTCAATTACATGTTCATCATTCCGCTGCAAATTTCCACAGGTAAACAAGAGATCATCGGTAAGGATTCAATAAATATACCCTAGATCCTAGGCTTTCTGGAACTAGTTAGGATTCAAACTGATGTTAGAATGGCCCGAGTTCCTTCATGTACCAGTCAGAGTTGGAGATTACCTAGTTCCGACACATTTTGTGGTGCTGAAGTACGATAGTGAGCCGGATGATGCTCTAATAATGGGAAGGCCTTTCTTGGCCACGGCTGGAGCGAAGATTGATGTGAGGCATGGTTTGATCAATCTCCACCTGGGAGATGAGCCTCTGCACTTTGAGATGGATATGCTGCGCAGGCCAAAGATTGATGGTCAAACATTTAGCATTGAGGATGGATAGGAAGCGCAGAGGAGTGAGCCTTCAGTTTCTGATCCTGGAGAAAAGAAGATAGTGGTTTCTCAAGATTCCACTCTAGAATCTTCAGAGCTTGCAACTGCTTCTAAGCAGAGAGCTCCAGACATCAGAATCTCACCGAAGCAAAGGTATGTGTCTTCCCAACCCGATTCTACTGATTTCACTGTTGTGAGTGCAGGGAAACACTCGGGTCCTAATCTCTCGTTCCTTGGACGAGCCCACGCTGACAATGCTTACTCTCCACCCTGGATGAGGAGACTTTCGCAGAGGCACTCACAGCTTATGTCGAAACCACCGGGAGTCTAATCTCCCATCCAAGTCAAGCTAATGACGTTAAAAGAGCGTTGAGTGGGAGGCAACCCACTGGTAAGTTGTAAATATTAGGATTTTTCTGTTTTGCATTTTGATTTCTTTTGTTTTTGGAGTTTTTATGTCAAGTTAGGCAAATCTCGTAGCACTGCAAAATCAGTGTCGGTCGACATCCACGTTGATGTCGGTCGACATTGAAATCAAGGGAGTTTTCGAGCACGGACGATAATCGACCGAGGTCGATTTGGTCTATAACGGTAAGTGTCGCCCGACATCAAGCTTGATGTCGGTCGACATCGATGAAAACGAGGTACAATTTCTTAAAAAACCCGAGAGCTTCTCTATTCTTCCTCATTTCTCTCTCGCCAAATTTTTTCAAAAATCGCCACATTCCCCAATTCTTAACCGTTTTCATCGATTCAAAGCTACATTCCACTCGATTTTTCGTGGTCTATCTATTTCTAGCATCCATTTCATCAATCTGCGAAGGTATGGCTCTGAATCTCCATTTTCAGTTCGTGTCCAATGGTAAAAAGCTTCGATTTTGATTGATTTATGGATATCTAGGATGAGTTGGTAGTGGTTTATGATTGATATGAGTACTGTGGATGATTGTATATGCTCAATTTGATGAGATTATGACTTTAAATTTTTGGTGTGTTTGAACCTCATGCTTTTCGATTGCTCGTTGACTATTTTGCAGATGAATCCTTCTATGAACCCCGGAAAAGCAATCAAGCGACAAGCTCGAACGCGCAGCTCAGATTGCCTTGGCCAAGGCAGAAAAGAACTATGTTCGAACTCACACGCTTCGAGAACGATCCTGCGACAGAGTCTAAGACCGCTGCTTGTATCCACAGACCAATCTTGGATTAGTGGGATGACTATGACTCTCTGTTTTACAATGCTTGGTGTGGCGTTGACCTCTTACCCACACGGATTGTTTGTCCAACCACGATGAACAAGCTGAAGATCAGACCAGACATCCTGCACGTTATGAGGGTAATAGGCTTGGGTACCATCTGTACCAAATATTATGATAGAGGTAGCTGCTGACTCCGAGGATATGGATGATGAGGTCTCCCAGGAGTTCTAGACTTGCAGCTGTTATTGGTTTTGTTTTTCTTTTTCCTTTTCTTGAGTTAGCTTTTATGTTTCTTTTGAGTCAGTTTTTCAATATGTTTGCTTGGACCTATGACTATTTTGAGTTTATGCATCTTCATTGTTGCTTTTGATGTGGTTTTGAGTGATCTAACGCACTAACACTTGAGAAAATTGAGTGATAATGATAGGTGTAGTTTTATCCCTAATCTACTGCAAGTGCACAGTTAATGCAATCGTAGTATATAAGGTATCGAATCCCACAAGGACCCTCAGTCACACAATAGATTATTAGTAGTTCAGATTTAATTAAGCGAAACAGGTGTGAAAACAGTAAACGAGTGAGTTTGTAAGCAAGAAGGCGGAGGTGTTAAGCTTAAGAAGTTCTCAGGAGATCAGGAACGCAAGCAATCAATCTATCGAGATCTAATCATAAACTATTCTAGAACTCAAACACAGATATAGAATTAACCAAATTTCTTTGCGAGAATTCTCTAAGTCTAAGCGCAGCAATCCAAAATCTCTTTTGCAATTACTAACAAATTAAACCAGCTTTAATTCCAAGTTTGATATGTTCACAATTATCCTAAACCAAACTTTCGTTTGCGAGAAGTTTAATTGCTTATCTAGGTTCTTTCTAGCTAATTTAACCAACTTTCGCTGCATTAATCAGCCTAAGATCATAAATCTGGGTAGCTAATTCAGATTTAGCATTAAGAACAACTTAGATAAAGAACTAGCAGATATAAATCCATACAGATTAATTAAACTATAATTCCATAAAATCCCTAATGAGAATCCCTAAACCTAACAAGAGATCTACTCAGACATAGCAATCATAACAGATAACATAATCAAAGTATATATCATAAAATAATCAAAGGAATAAGAACAGGGGTTCGAAATCAAGTCTCTCTCGAGAACAAAACAAGCCCCTAAGGCTCTCTGAAATAAAATAAAACTTAAGAAAAGCGTAGTAAAAGCGTAGCCTAAACAATGGCTGAAAATCCCTATTTATAATCTAAAACACGAATTTGGGTCACTTTGTAAATATCAGGAACTTCTGGGCAAATCTGCAATTTCATTATTCTTCATTAAACCGTCATTTGGCCCACCTCGCATATGCAACGATTGATGCCATAAGTGTGTCGATCGTTACGGCTCTGAAATATTGACAGTGAAGTCTATCTCTCGGCCAAATACTCCAATTAGCTCCAGAAAGTGCCATAATCACCAAATATGCTCCAAATGTGCTTGTACCTAATAATCACCTGAAAAGACTCTAAAACATAGTAAAAGACTCGATAAATGTCATATATACCATGGTTAAAAACCTAAAATCCATGGTATATCAACTCCCCCACACTTAGCCTTTGCTTGTCCTCAAGCAAAACAAAGAACTAAATGTAGTCAAGAGGTTTGAAAACTTTCAGAAACTCTTTTTGTCATAGAAGCAACAACACTCAGATTCCCCTTAGTAAACCACTGCAAGAATCTTTTTGGGTGTCGATCGTTGCTCATGACTGCAACGATCGCTGCAATGCGTATATCGGATCAGTCAGCAAGTTAGCAGGTTAGTCCGTTGGAATCTATCAAATTTCGAATCCTGCAAGCTGGAAACACTGAAAACAGAGTAAAATCGAAGCAAATAATGTCGCAAATCAAACATATCATCCAAAAACAACGGCATCCTAAAAATCAAAAGGAAAAAGTGCAAAGAAAAATAAGAAAAAGATAAAAGAGTACATAACCGAATGTCTGAAAATGGAGATCAATCTCACTCGCTCACATCATCTATCCCTCCATATAGCTCATCGTCATTAGCTGCCTCAGCTATGCGATCAGTACCACTCGAGGAAGTTGGAGTTGGAGATCGTCGTCTGCGTCGAGAAGGTCCTGGGACGGGCTGGTGAACCTGTGGCTGTCTCCTGCAAGTGCAGCCACGCATCCACTCCCAGACGGTCTTCCATATCCCATCACTACGCTCTCTCCACTCAGCCTCAGACATATCAACGTAGGGCACTGTAATCTCAGGATAAGGGCCGATATCAGCCGGGGCAGCAGCAGGCGCAGGTGTAGAGGAAGATGAAGCTCTCGTAGAAGGCTCTCCCAGCGGATGAGCCATAGTAGGCACTGCGCGTCGAGCTCCAGCAGGAGGGCGGAAACTCAAAGCATCAATCGTATCAATCTGTGTCAACCCAGCAGCAGGAAGATCAATACCATACTGTGTAGATGCAGGGTCGAAGTAAACCCATACTCGCCCCTCCTTCAGCCACCTAGAACTCTGCAAGTGACTAAGATCTAGGAACTCTCTCTCAGTAATGCGCTCGGTATCCTCCATAGGGATCCTGCAGTGTCTGAAAATAGGAGTAAGAAGACTCCCTACTGTCTCTTTGCGCACGCCGTCATAGGGCTTCTTCTGCAGTTCGCAAAGATGATGGGCAAATACAGCTCCCAGGTTGACTCTCTCAGCTGGGTTTCTCACATCGGTACCCCTGAACTGCTCTCTCAGTCCTCTGAATAGTATCTCCAACTCATTCTTACGCATATTTTTGGCCTCATGCTTGCACAATAGAGTGCGTCCCAAGATACGCAAGACATACCTGAGAGCCGGATGCCTAACCTGAATCACAGGTGTAATCCGTGAGTGATACCGTCCACCACCAATGTACTCCCAGAACTGCCGAGCCTCTGATGGTTCCCATGGAAGGGACATATCGGTGCGTGTCTGCTCAGTGCTAAACCCATAGATCCTACAGATATCGAGAAGGGGTACTCGATACCTGGCGCCAAGACACATGAAAGTAAAAGTGCCTCCTTGAGCATTCCTGCTGTCCAGGTTTGGGTAGACAACCCTGCATGTGGCAAGCAACTGTCTCACCAACTCTGGGTATAGATCGTAAGGCTGCATCGGCATTGTCCCCAGACCAATGCCTCTGCAAAGCGCCATAACCTGCTTGTCTATGCCGAGACTCAGACAGGTCGAGTAATCCGCAAACTTGGTTGGCGTTAGCTCCATGCCACACCAACCGTTATACAGCAATGTATCGTACTCGTCCCAGTACTCGTGTAGTGGCCTCTCTGTGAAATCATTCGTAGCGAGCAGCTTATTAATAGGCATGACCCAGTCGCGGTTAGTCCGAATCCGAAGGTTATCTGCTCTTGGCCATGGTGGTCCAATGGTTGCATGAACCAACTGATATGGTTCTGGAGGATCAGAGTCGCTGTGTAGCCATTCCGGTGGTGAAATGTACTGTCGTGTGGCGCTTGCGGCGGTTGCTCTGCGCTTTCGAGGTTGTCTCTGAGTTGCCATCTGCAAAACAGAAATTTAAACAAATCAGTCTCTGCAAACTCTCTGTGAAATCGTCGAGCAATGACCGTTGCACTAAGGCATCGATCGTTGCAAGGCGACTTCGTATAATCGAACATTTCCCCAAAATCGCAGAGCAACGACCGTTGCACAAGTGCAACGATCGGTGCAAGGCGATTTTGGCCGCAATCAACATTCAACAAAATCGTTCTAAATTTGTGCTATCAACCACAAAATCAACAACAATCCATCACTAAGCAACCTAAATCATGTTCATTTAAGCATGCATTCAATAATTTCAATCCAAAATTCCCAATTTCTAAAACCCTAATAGTTGAATCCGAAAATCATCAAATAGAAGTACATTACCTTGAATTCGTGAGATATGGGTTGGAGAAATAGATTGAGAGTGTAAAAATGAGAGAATAGCGCTTGGAAACAAGGAAATCGATGAAAAAATGATAGTTTTAGGTGTGGAGTTTCTCGGTGTACGGACGGCGAGAAAATGGAGAAGAAAAAGAGAAGAAAAAGGGTTTAAGGCAACTTACCTTGGTCGTGGATGCAACGATCGTTGCGTAGCAGCAACGATCGATGCTGGTTGAACCAGATCGATTCCGGTTTAGCTCGACATACCTTAATTTTTGATTTAAACCAATTGCAACGACCATTGCACATGTAGGCAACGATCGTCACACATCTCCAGACTTGTGTTCTGTATCTAAAAACTAGAAAAACAAATAAAAACGTGAAATCCTAAGAAAAACAATAAGAATTAAAAATACTAGAACCTAATGGTGGGTTGCCTCCCACTTAGCGCTTGTTTTAAGTCATTAGCTTGACTTTTGGAAAGAGGTCAGACTCATGGAGGTTTCAACAGAGACTTTGAGTGTCTCTGTGAATGCCTTATCATCCATGGTGGTGTGTAAGCAGTAGCAGCATGATGTCGTCCAAGGAACGTAGGAAGGAATGTAGGGTGGGATCGACACTTGGGTGGTTTAAAGCTTTTCCTGCATTCAAAACAGTGGAGTCAGGAGGTTTAAACTTAGAGGATTTATGCTTTACCTTTGGCAGAGATTTGATGTTCGGAGCCTTCTGCTTATGAGTAGCTTTAGGTTTTGAAGGTGTTAGAGTAGACTCCTGTGGAACCACCATCTTATTGTCAACCACTACTGTGCACTGAACAACATCTTTAGACCTTACAGGAGCTTTTGGGAATGGTATTGGAGGTTTGTATATCCTTTCCTTAGCAACTCCACGAGGCATAAGTGAAACTGGTTCTTTATGGGGTGCAACGATCAATGCATATGGTGAAACGATCGACACGGATGTCTCATCTCGAGTTTCAACTACAGTCTCGGGTCCATCAGCTTCCTGGTCTAATCCAGCAATCTCAAACTCAAATTTATCCTCTTTACTTGGTCCAGTATCAGTCTGAACTATCCAAGCCAAGAGATCCATGTCAATCTCTGTTGAGCCAGGTCCGTCGAAGCTCTCAAACTCAGGGAATTCAATATCAGACTCCCCTTTGTTTTCCACAAATTCCATAGCCTTAACTGCTAGATATGGTCCATGATCCATCCTGTGGTCAACCTGAATAGGAATGTTAACGACGTGGGCTTCCTGAGTATCCTTCCTTGTGGCAGAACTTGAAATCTGATCCATCTGTGTATCTAGCAACTTCATATGAGTGTTCAAGGACTCAAATTTCTCATTCAGATTAGTGTACAAGCTCTCAAGCTTCGAGTTGAAAGACGATGTGGTCTGTTGTTGTTCTGCAAGGGACTGCTCCATCATGATCTCCAATCTGCTCTTCTGTGCAGGTACAGGAGATGCTAGGCAGGATGTATAACCATAATCTCTGGATCCTTGAGCTTGCCTAGAACCTTGTCTCTGCTGGTGTCCAAATGTATGTCCATAAAAATCAGCTCCAGCCATATAGTTTACTTCTGCAAATCCCTCAGTTTCTGCATCTGCTCGGAACTGTCTCTCCCTTAGTAGGACGTCGTGGATGTCATCTATCTTATTTCTCATCTCAGCTACCTGCCCAACCAATACATAGTAATCTGGCAAGATGGGGTTTCCCTTCCCATCTAGTTTCTGACCTTTTGCGTTGCATATGTGACCCTCTTGGTCTCGTAAAACGCCGTTTTCACCGTGAATCAGAATCACAGGTTCCATAGAGTGAAACCTATTGAACGTCTCAGATCTTGGCATCGCTGTTCTCGCCTTGTGTCGATCGATGCAAGGTAGGCAACGATCGATGCAATGCGAATCCCTGCAATCCCAAAAATCAAAAACGTGAGTAAACAAGAAAAATTAAAAAGAAGTGCTTAATCTAAATCCTAGTACTAAATCTATCGGCGAACTCAAAGAGTCCCCGGCAACGGCTCCAAAAACTTGATAGGTGTAGTTTTATCCCTATTCTACTGCAAGTGCACAGTTAATGCAATCGTAGTATATAAGGTATCGAATCCCACAAGGACTCTCAGTCGCACAATAGATTATTAGTAGTTCAGATTTAATTAAGCGAAACAGGTGTGAAAACAGTAAACGAAATAGCAAGCAAATCAAGTGAGTTTGTAAGCAAGAAGGCGGAGGTGTTAAGCTTAAGAAGTTCTCAAGAGATCAGGAACGCAAGCAACCAATCTATCGAGATCTAATCATAAACTATTCTAGAACTCAAACACAGATATAGAATTAACCAAATTTCTTTGCGAGAATTCTCTAAGTCTAAGCGCAGCAATCCAAAATCTCTTTTGCAATTACTAACAGATTAAACCAGCTTTAATTCCAAGTTTGATATGTTCACAATTATCCTAAACCAAACTTTCGTTTGCGAGAAGTTTAATTGCTTATCTAGGTTCTTTCTAGCTAATTTAACCAACTTTCGCTGCATTAATCAGCCTAACATCATAAATATGGGTAGCTAATTCAGATTTAGCATTAAGAACAACTTAGATAAAGAACTAGCAGATATAAATCCCTACAGATTAATTAAACTATAATTCCATGAAATCCCTAATGAGAATCCCTAAACCTAACAAGAGATCTACTCAGACATAGCAATCATAACAGATAACATAATCAGGGGTTCGAAATCAAGTCTCTCTCGAGAACAAAACCAGCCCCTAAGGCTCTCTGAAATAAAATAAAACTTAAGAAAAGCGTAGTAAAGGCGTAGCCTAAACAATGGCTGAAAATCCCTATTTATAATCTAAAACACGAATTTGGGTCACTTTGTAAATATCAGGAACTTCTGGGCAAAACTGCAATTTCATTATTCTTCATTAAACCGTCATTTGGCCCATCTCGCATATGCAACGATCGATGCCATAAGTGTGTCGATCGTTGCGGCTCTGAAATATTGACAGTGAAGTCTATCTCTCGGCCAAATACTCCAATTAGCTCCAGAAAGTGCCATAATCACCAAATATGCTCCAAATGTGCTTGTACCTAATAATCACCTGAAAAGACTCTAAAACATAGTAAAAGACTCGATAAATGTCACATATACCATGGTTAAAAACCCTAAAATCCATGGTATATCAGCTAACTCGTGATCTTAACCACGGACAGATTTACCACACTGTGTATGCTCATACGAGCTCGATGTCGGTCGACACTAACCTTAGTGTCGGTCGACATCGACTGTGTACAGGTTCAGATTTTTAACTCAAAATATCTTCTGTTCCAATTTGCTTTATACCAAGCTCATGCTACAATTGCACTGGGGACAGTGCAGTTTAAGTGTGGGGGGAGGTGGCTACTGACATTGTGTTTTGTTTTCTTAGAGTCAATCCCAAGTTTTCACTTTGTTTTTCAAAATTGTTTTATTGAGTCAAAATTTGTATGAAACTATGATTTTTCGAGGAATTTTTTTGCTGGAACAGGAACTAAGTGACCATTGGACAAACTTGCAGAGCCTCTATGACTATTAGAAAATCTCAAACAGATCATCTTACCAAGGACACCCATATCTAACCAGGTATTCAGAGGATCCATCACTAGTCTCGCACTTAATATTGACTTTAATTTCTCACTTAGGGGCTTGGTAATCTTTGGGTCGGATTCCTTTGATGTGTTTGGCACAGCCTATGATCATGTTCTAAAGTATGGTTTCTGATTTTTCCCTCCCTTGAAAGTAAAAAACAAAAGATAAAAACCGAGGATAAGCTAGTAGCTTCGAAGTGGTCACGGGAGTGGTAGAGACCCATATTACCTCATGTGTATCTATGGAAAGATCCAAAGTTAAACCCCAATAAAAAGGGAAGATCACTGATAGAAAAAATAAAATGATACCAAGTGGGGAAAAATCAGTGCTAAGGGAGAAAGGGAAAAGAAAGAAACCAGAAACCGAAAGTTGTGTGGTCAGATACTGAATAGGTTGAGTCCATGTGTCCTTTGATTCGATACTCCCTCTGTGAAACCACACTTAATTGTATACAGAGGCTATTGTGGTGAACTTGAATGTCCTAACTTGATTGTGGAGTTTACTTGGGACAGTTGCTAAGTGTGGAGGAAGTATATTGTGGTCTTGAGTTCTGTAGGAAATTTTCCAGTGGCTTACTAAGTGAATGTGAATGCGAAAGTTCCTAGGACGAAATGAGTTTCTGTGTTTTCAAACCTCTTTTCTTATACTTTTCTTATACTTTGGTTCTTTACTTGCTTGAGGGCAAGCAAGAGCTAAGTGTGGGGGAGTTGATATATCATGGTTTTTCTAGGTTTTCAACAATGATATAGTTGTATATATTGAGTCTTTAACCTAGTTTTTAGAGTCTATTGAGTCTTTTACAGGTAAGCTTGTGTTTGGAGCAAAGAGAGGGATATTAGGACGTTTCTGGTGATTTGTGCAACGAGCTGAAGTTGGTGTCTCGACCACGATGGAGTGTCGACCGACACTACCTTTGATGTCGGTCGACACTGAGCCCGAGAGAAGTTATGCGCCGAGTTTAGACAAGTTTTTAAGAATTGCATAAAAGACCTCGAAGTTTCCTTATATTCTAATTTGACCCCAAAACGTGTTTAAAGAGTTTTATTTCTTGTTCTTACTTAATTTCTGCAAGAGAGATTGAGAGATTTTGGCTAGGGGCTGATTCTTGCTACTTGTAACGTCTGAGAGAAGAATTTCGAACCCCTTTACTTCTATCTATTCAGTTTCTGGTTTTCTATTCATGATGTGTTGTTTAATTGCTAATATGTATGAGTAGTAACCAAGTTATATTTAGGAATTCTCACAAAAGTTTTATGCTTGCTTGATAACTGATTGAGTAGGATTCACTATCTTATCGTTCATCACCTAAGTGTGCTTAATACTGAATTCTAGAATGATCACCTAGGGTTTAGATCTGAGATAATTAACAATAGCGCGAGAGTGTGAGTTATAATCTGAACCAAACTTAGTGTGAGCTATTTGACTAGATACAAAGAGATTTGGTTTAGGAAAATTGTGAACCGATAGAACCTGTTCTTAATGCTTGTTTAGAACTCTAGGATCACAAAGAGATTTGGATCGCTAGGTTGCTAGATATAGAAATAATCTCAGTGAGAGTTGGATTATTTAGCATAGTGTTTCTAGTTCTTGAACTGCGCTTAATCTGAATCATGTTAGTTAAGTATCTTGCATAGCATAATTCCCGAGAACTTCCTAAGTCTGATGCCTTTCTTCTTATTGAAAACACCCTTCTAGTTTATTGTTTTGTTTTTTTGCTTTCTCTGGATTGATTTAGCTTAACTTGAATACATACAATCTATCGTGTACCGTGAGTCCTTGTGGATTCGATACCATGAGTACTACATACACATAACTGTGCACTTGCAGTAGAATAGGGAGTAAAACTAGACCTATCATTACTTTGAGTTACTAAAGAGTGAATCTTTGCATTCGATACGGGTGCATCATCCGGTGAAGGGTGAAGATTTAAAGAAATAGTAGTTGTTATCTCCTTCCCGAGAAGGAGAATCTGAAATAGTTTTAAATATGGGAAACACTCTAGGTAGCTTATAGTATTATGATTATCCGTTTTGGGACTAAAAGAATAAGAACCGATGATGTCTCTCATTGGCCATGCATGTGTTGTACACGTGTGTGTGTGTGTGTGTGTGTGTATGTGTTTGTTTTGTCTTACTGGCTGAAGTTTTCTATAAGAACCAATCACTGACTTCATCTCTCTCAAGTCGTTAAGTGTGTTACATGGATTAGAGAGAGAGAGAGAGAGAGAGAGAGAGAGAGAGAGAGAGAGAGAGAGAGAGAGAGAGAGAGAGAGAGAGAGAGAGAGAGAGAGAGAGAGAGAGAGAGAGAGAGAGAGAGAGAGAGAGAGAGACGTCGCAGTTGTAGTTGGCGAAAATCTCCTTTTGTTAATGAATTGTCAAAAGTTTATTTGGCCCTATATCTCTCTTCTGATTTGGGTGAGGAGGTGAACATCGGGTAAAATCTCATGTGTTTTTCTTTTGTTCTTTTTTATGCCATTCTCGATCTTCGGTTTTCTCGGTGCATGCAAGTTAAATTCTCAGTCGATCAAGGTTTAGATCGAACATATGCATTATAAAGATCAACCCTTATAAAACGGGAACAAATATTAGTAGTGAGATTACATTAATTTGATTTAAGAAGGGCAGATGATGAAAAATATGCTTACACGAAAACAATTGTTTGGTGCTTCAAGAAAGCTCTAGGCTGTCGTGAGAAGACTACAGGAAATACTTTGCGGGACTGTTTAGAACATTATTAGAAGTTTTTCTATTCGCATTTCGCTTGATGATCCGATTATGATTAAACAAGGGTTTGTTTCTTTGGACGAGTTCGTCCTAGATTTATTCTCTCGGGCTTCGTATTCGAGGTTAGCCGCCGTCAATTTTTTCGAGATCCAGTCTGCTCCTCGGCGACAAGTGCTCGTTTCCGGTTCCAGGGAGTCATCGTCTAGTCATTTATAGCTTTCAGATTTAGTCCTTGTTCCTCCGTTTCCATGTACGTCTTCTTTGAGTCTAGCCGTCGCCGTTGGTCTTCGGTTATCTCCTTGGTGTGGTTTTGCTCGATGGAAGCTTATGGTCTATAGTCTTTCAGCATCTTTGCTCCTGGCTGAGCTTCTGGGATGTGCACCGAAGAACCTTCTTCCTCTGGTGGTTCTTCTCGGGTGGCCTTGTTGCCACTTCAATCATGGTGGGATTGCCTCCAGCCATTGTTTTCCGTTATGAGTTTCAGTCAGTTTCTCATCTTTATAGACGATTGATTTAGGATTAGTGTAGAGGTTTAGTTCTTAGTGTTTAAAAAAACGCTAGGCGCTAATCGGGTGGTGACCCAACGCGTAGCGTCTAGAACGTTTAATCGGAAGCTTAGATTGTAACTAGGCGGATTAAACAGTATAATGAATATACACAACAAAATATATGAAGTATCATAATTTATAAATAATAAAATTTATGTTAATTTATTATCACAAGATTTATAATATGATATAAAATTATCAGAATTTATAAATAACTTATATTAATTTATTATTATAATATTATGATTTTCTAGGCGGATTAAAAGATAATCGCCACAGTTCATGAGAGCCTAGCACCTAGGCGGAAACGGCCACCTAGAACACTTTTTAGAAGGGTTGGTCGATTTTTTTAGTTCCTATTAAGTTTTGTTAGTTGGTTTAAGTTGGGGTTTGTTCTTCGGTATTTGTTAGCTCCAGCTATGAGGTTGTATTTGTCAGATCTATGTCTCGAGCCTCAGATTTGGGTTAATGGTCTCGTCCCTAGTGGTTCCGCTTAGTTCGTTCGACTAGCTTTCTCCGTTTAGGTTTTTGTGCGGTTGGTTTCGTCTGCTTCGAGTGGTGATGAAGCTTTACATTGAGAGTGTGATTTTCTTTTTTTTTGGTCGATTCGGCATAATTCATGTGGTGCAATTTCTAATCGGTTTGGTCTTTCGTTTTCCTTGGTTTGATTTGCATACAACCGGCTCTTGTAATCAGTATCGATGGCCAGCCTCAATAAGCTCTGCTTTGAATGTTTCACTGCTTTTCTCTCTTAGTGCTTGGTGTTCATTGTTTCTTAAGTGTCTTGTTGTTTGGATTTGATTTGACTTTTGTTAATGTTTAGTAGTTGTAAGCAATTTTTGTTTGACTGTTCTTTGTGTTCAAGTCATTTGGTTTTGTTTACTTCATGTGTGTTGGCTTTTGGTTTCGATATGTCTTTGTTAATTCTGTATCCGATCTTTGTATCCAAAATTTTATTCCTTTTTGTATATTTAATAGAAAATCTTCTAGCGAAAAAAAAAAAAATTAAAAAGCTCTTAACTATATAGATGTTCTCAATTTTGTCTTATAAGTTTTAACTGTTAACGAGGGTTATATTATATAATCAGCTTAATTATCGATGATGATTCAATTTTTTTATGTATAGATGTTAAGCTAAGAAGAAAAAGATTAGCAAAATGTGTATAGATGTGTTGTTGTGTGGAGGAGATTAACTAACTAAAGTTTTTGAAGAAACTGATATTTCTCTGTTTTTAGAGGTATTGGGTTTGTATTCTCTCTCTGTTCTGCTCCCACCACGTCTTTGCGTGCACTTCCCCAAATCGTTCCCGGCTGTTGATTAAACAAAAAAAAAAAAAAGTATAAATCCGGTTAGTTACGGTATGATAATGAGTTAACATGTGGTAACCGACATTTTAAACCGGAAACCAGAGTAATCATTGGGTTTAGCACTAAACGATTCAATCTAAATGCTTAGCCTTTTAGATGTTTGTTATACCTGAATCTGACCCGACGTAGCTCTCTAGTCCCATCTGCGAATTGTCTGATGGTAATGTACACGCCTGGCTCGTCCTCTTCGATCCAGTCAGCCTGCATTTCACTAGCATTGCTCATGGACGGTGGTTCGTCCCTGGACGAAGTGGTGGTTCGTGCTGCATCCATTGGAGGTCCTCCATGATGACCATTGTTGCTAGAGCCACTATAAAAGTGATGTGGGACATTAACTTCTGAAGGTCTAAAGTTGTGTCTTGGAGTCCAGTCTTTGCTTTCTCTTGCTGATTCCATCTTCGAGTAAGTCGAATCTCTCTGTGACTGAAAAAATAAAGAAGACCAGACTCGCATATGGTTCTTGTCTGAAGAATTATAGGTGTTTTAGGATATATGTGTGTTTTACCTGGTCCTCGGATCTTGCAGACGTTTGAAGTGCTTGTCGATTAAATCTCTGTACATTGTAAAGCTCCACGATTTTGTCATAGTTCTCACCCCACCACCGTTGAGCTTGCCACTTGTCGAACATCTCCCGGCTTTCAAAACAAGACACAAGTAATTGTTAGTGATCATCACATGTTTCAGCTTCGAATGTCAAGATGTGAAATATCAAAAGCAAGGAGACAGACTTAAAGAACACAAAGATAGAGGTTGGTTTCAATTACCTAAAACGGATCCGTTTCAGATCATTTCCTCCACTGGGAAGCGAAGCGAATGTGATATGAACACCAGGTTCTACTTGAGCCATCCACTCTTTACGCTCTTCATCACAAGACTGGGCAGAGATAGATTCCTGATCGTTTCCATAGATTGAAGTGAATTTTGGTTCTGACCGTCCGGGTGGATGGTGAGAGGAGTTTGTGAAGTCCCAAGCAGGAGTAGAACCGGCGCTTCCACCCATGTAAGGGTATGAAACACCTTCATAATCTGGGAACGGTCTGTGTCCTTTCTTCATGGGGCCAGTAGAGGAACCAGTGCATGGCTTGGAAGCACCAGAGAATTTCATAGCCATATCTTTAATCTGCATTACCCAAAAAATGAAATTTAAAACATTAAATGCGTTTTTTAGCCTAAGGGCATCTCCAACCCTACTCCATTTCCCACTCCAAAATGGGATTTGGAGTAAAATCCTCTCCAACCCCACTCCATTTTCCACTCCAAAATGGAGTAATGAGTGAGATTACTCCATATTTGGAGTAACTCCATTTTTCACTCCATTTTGGAGTGGGACTTTTTTATTTACAAACTAGTCCTTTTGAATATTAAATCTTTTGATTTTTAACTATTATGAATATAATAATTATATAATAATTATTATTATGTAAATATATATATTTATATATTTTAGTAACAATTATAACTATTTTTTAAACATTATGAAATAAAAATTTATTATTTTAATACTATTTTTTTGTTTATAAAATAATTGTAAAGTAAAATTATTTTATAATTTATAAAAAAACTATGAAAAAATAAAATAAATAGGGTCAAATTGTAAATTTTTATAACTACAATGTACTAAAAACAAAATAGAAAAGAATCTATAAAGAATATTCTATTTATGGAGTAAAAAATGGAGTGATACATTGGAGTAAAACACTACTCCATTTTGGAGTTACTCCATTTTAGAGTGAAAAATGGAGTGATACATTGGAGATGGTCTAACGAAGTAATAAGAGATCTACTATGATCATTCTTAAAAGAACATCAATAAAGCTCTGACATAGATTAAAATTTTATTTAAAAAAACTACTTCATCTTGTCTTCTCAGTCTGAATAACACAATCATAACGGCAATTTCTTCTTTTTTGTATTTTTTTCTTTTAATTTATCTAAATAGTTGCCCCTAGTCTATAAACCCTTTTTTTTTTGCCCATGTCTAGGCAAGAATCCACTAAAGCTAATAAAAAAAAAAGTATAATTAGATCAGTCTTTCATCAAGTCATAACCCTTAGCTTTAATCAGCCCCTATACTCCTAAAAAAAAAATTAAGATGGGAAACAAACACAGACAAAACCTATTAAAGAAAGAAGTGAAGTTGCATCTCTGTCTAACACAACAGTGACCAGTAATGAATATCAGTCTCATTAGATAAAATGTCAAAGATAAAGTCAGGCAAATCAAATATATGGACCGTAGGTATTCTTTATATACTATTGATAGTTGCTTTTATATCCTGTGTAAGAGCATCTCCAACCCACCTCTATATTTGCCTCTAAACTCTATTTTAGAGGCAAATGTACTCCAACCCACCTCTATTTTCACCTCTAAAATAGAGATCTCTATTTTTTTCTCTATATATAGAGGAACTCTATTTTTTCCTCTATAAATAGAGGTGAACTTTTTAGTTTACAAATCAGTCTATTAACTTTTAAATACTTTTATTTATGATCAAAATAATTAAATATTAATATTTTAATGACTAACAATATAAAATTAATAGATTATAAACTATAATATTTTAATAACTAATATATAATTTAAATAATATTATAATTTTATAATTGTAAAAATAAAATAAATGGACTAAATTGTAACTTTTATAAATTAAAAGTATTATTAGTAAAATAAAAAAGAATATTAGAGAAAATATTCCTTTTTAGAGGAAAATATAGAGGAATACATTGGAGTAGATCTCACTTCTATTATAGAGTTGCTCTATTTTAGAGGTAAAAATAGAGGAATACATTGAAGATGGTCTAAGATACGTTTAATTGAGGGTCTGTGTCTTTTGTTTGTTTCATGAGCAAGGCAATATTAGGGAGAGAGAGAGACCTGTGTTGTTAGGCTTTTGACGGCTTCTTTAGTATTGGGAGTGGTGCCTCCACGCGCTCCATTTTGGACTTCCTCACCTCCCTCTGCTTTCGTACAAGCTATGCAACTAAACATCTCTCTGCCTATTCTTTCTTTGCCTTTTCAGCCCTATAAAATCGTATAAAACTGAGTCTACTTAAATAACAAAACATCACACAACCAAACCTCAATGAATAATTACTACAAACCCCCAAAAACTAAAAGTAGAGAGGGATCCACAATCCGACATGTAGATTATGTAATCAGATGAGTACACATTTAATTCATTTATTTTTTTAAAAAAAAATAAAGAAAAATAGGAAACGATGAAATTGTCCTAGTACAATAGTAACAGACAAGTGTAAACATTAGTTAGGAGTTTAGAACATAGGAAGGGGAATTTAGATGCCAATTGTCGTTACACACAACACAAAACGACAAAATCTGTGACGTATTATAACTCTTCTGGTTAGGAAACAACTACTCAAAAGCAAACAGAGACTACTACTTGATCAAAAGTTTATTTGGTTTAGTTATAAAGAACAAATGCTTAAATAAATATTCCAGAAATTAAACAAAGAAAAAAGATTTTAAATTTCTGAAGCAATGAACACTAACTGGAATAAAATAACATAAGCTAACGGAGGTTCGTTAATTTATTAGTTTGAGTGATCTTGATAGAGACAAAAGTGTTGATAGATATTTAATTAAAACTAACAAGTTACACTTTTCTTTTGTTTAAAAAAAAGATATTAGAACCAGAAAAGAAAGACAGCTTGGGGATCAGATACCATGGCTACTGCAATAAAAATTGTGTATATCGAAACACCTGAAATGGTAGATATTACTATTACTATTTTACAAGGGGCAAATCGCATTAATAGCACAAAAAACATGACTTGTCAAAAATACAGCACCAAAGAAGAAAAATCATAAAAATAGCACAAAACATGTTTTGTCACTAAATTATCCCTAACCCTAAATCTTAAATACTAAACCCTAAACCCTAAATACTAAACCCTAACCTTGAATAATAAACCCTAAACCATAAATACTAAACCCTAAACCCTAAATAATAAACCCTAAACTATAAATAATTAACCCTAAACCCTAAATTATATAATGCTATAAAAGTCTTTGTAATTAAAATAATGCTAAAAATGTGAATTATTATTCTTGGTGCTATATTTATGATAATGTATGTTTTTTGTGCTATTTTATGACTTTTCTCTTTTTAAATTGCAGTAGCCGAAATTACTGACATTATAAATTAAAAACAATAGTACTAATAAATTGACAAAAGAATCAAATAATATGATCAGATTCCCCCCGTGTTTAACACCATTCAAGACCAAAATAAATACTATAAAAATAAGAAGAATCAATGGAAAAAGGAAATATAAAACAAGAAAATGGAATCTTGACAGTCACGTGTTGTAGAAAAAGAAAAAGAGTTTGGTTTCTATTTTAGGGCTTTGTGTGTGACGATGGACCAATCTAAAGCTTGTCGAGAGATGAAAGCTACAGATATGAATGTATTCCAATACCCAACATAAAAAAAAAAGAATTACGAAGATCGGTAGTAAAAAACTCCTTGTTTTGATATCAAACGTCATTATTGTTCTTCACCCCCACTCACTATTATCAAGCATTGAATTTTGATTTGAATGGCAGTAGTGGGTTTTTAATTGACTCACCTTTTGTTTCGCTAATGGATTTTGAGATTTTGTTAGCTCTGCTCTGCTTTAAGATTTGGTCTATTACCGTCGTTGCCGGCACGACACCAGTGGGGTATGTCCTGTGTCTAAGCCTTAGGCCATCAATGGCTGCAAAATATTACAAGAGTCATTCGTAATAAATGTGAATAAAAAGGACAAAACAATTCATGATGAGACCAAAATCGGCCTACTCTAAGTAAAAGTTAGTAAACCATAAACACCGGCAAACTTTTGAAAAGAAAATGAAGATGAAGAAGAAGAAGAAGCAGAAAATTTTCCTGGAAAGCTGTAGAAAAATCTGATTTGAGCTTTAGTGAGGAAAACAAAATATGCTTGGATGCTTACAAATCGGAAACCATTAAAAATAAAATTTGGAAACTTATTATGAGATTTAAAAAAAAAAAAAGATGAAGAGAGAGAGAGAGAGAAGTGACGAATCGAATCTGTCAAAATCAAATCAATCAAGTGACAGAGGAGCAAAAAATGCAGAGCAGTTAAGGCAACACTCACAGAAAAAACTTACGGAATCTTTTTTCTTCAGAGAAAAACCAGTTTGAAAAGATCGATCGATAAAAAAAAAATATCTGTTTGCTTTCTCAATCGTTTCTACATAAGCGAAAAAAGGATTTCTCAAAACGACTCGTACTGACCTGAAATGGTTTCTGCTTCGTAGCGGAATCGAATCAGTTTCTGAACATAATAAATCTCCACTCTCACGAACCAGTTTAACTCACTCCGAAAATCGGGTTATCGGGTCACCCGAGAACTCAAACGGAGCTCCGACATTTTTTTGTTTTCTATGACGAAGAGAAAGAGAGGCTTCCTCGGGCTATTTATTTATATATACGTGGAGGAAAGACAAGATGTTAATGGCGTTGAGTGTTAGTAAGACACTTTTTCTTTTCTCAGGTTCAAAAAAGTGTTGATTTATTTATCCAAACAAAAAAACAAATACCGTCTGTTTTGTTTTTAACGGAGAAGCCTTTTGGTGTGCGATGAAAATTGGTCTCGTTAAGAGACGGCAGTGAGGGCCCATATTGTCTAACACGGTGACGGAGATGGCTTACGTGTGCTGGAAGTTTATTACGTGGGCTGAAACCGGGTCGGGTTATGGTCACGATATATTTGACAGGCCAATGGAACGGTCGCATCACCATTCGCTTTGTCGTGTATGGGTTCCCTTTTTTTTTTTTTTTTTTTTTTTTTTTTTTTTTTGTCAACAAGATACAAAAGAAACCTATTTTTCACTTATCCAAACTGGCGGCTCCGGTCCAACATGGATTGTATATGACGGCTTGAGGCGAGCACTCCGTGCTAGTCTATCTGCCATCAAATTGCTTGTGCGCGGTATATGGATGAACTTAAAAGTTGTTTTATTTATTTCTAATATATACAACTCTCTCTATCAAAAAAAAAATATATATATATACAACTATCTTTTATATAAATATATATAGATATTTTTATATTAATTGAGATGTGTTTTTGGTCTTGTATTCGCTCTCAAAACGGCTGATTACTAATTTACCATTAATAAAATTAGGTTAATTGCTATGTTATCCTTAATTTATATTGATAATTTTATTATGTTTTAATTATATTTTGGAGATATAAATAACTTTAGATAAAAAAAATTTAAAGTAATATGAGATGATAAATATGAGAATATTTGTAAAGATTTCTTAAATTTTATTTTGAAAATATACCTAACTTTCGATAAAAACAAAAAATTAAGATGATAAATAGAAAAATGTTTATGAAGATTTTTTTTTAATTTTATTTTAGAGATATACGTAACCTTCGATAAAAAATAAAAAAGTAAGATGATATTTATGAATTTTTTAAAAATACTAATAAACATGGTTGTAAAATAATACAATTTATATATTAGATTCATATTATGTATATAAATTTTAAATTTATATTTATAAATGATAAAAATTTATATATTTATTTTATACATATAAATATATATATTTATAATTTATTTTGTTTCTATTAATTTTATTTTAGAATAAAATATTAAAACACTTTAATAAGAGGTTAAGTATATAATTTTATATGTATGTTTAATTATAAATAGTATGATATATATTTTATAATATTATGATTGTGGTTAAATTAATTTGTTAAAAAATTATAAAATTTGTATTTAATAATATTTGTGCTCGCACATGGTGCGAACGAATCATACTAGTATATATATATTAAAATTAATTTTATATGTATCGTTTTGTCTTGTTATAAATGTGATGATTTTTATTTTTTGTCCATTTTATATTAGAGATTCAATTCATAAACAAAAAGGATACATATATGTTAGCTATCAAGGAAAACGATAAGATGTTAGGAAATAATGCAAAATTATTTTTAAAAAATTAATGAAAACGGTAATAAATTTTTTAAAAATAACTATTTTTACTATAGTTTTTGATATCTTTTTATTATTGGTAACAAATTTTTTTACGTCTACCTTTATATTAAAAAAGATTTAAAACCAACAGCCAAATACCAATTACATAGACATAGACAAAACAATTAAACCGATATATTTTTATATACATATAACTGTCGAGGTCTTTTTAAATTTTATATATCAAATTTCAACCATAAAATTAGATGTTCTCTTCTCAGTCGACACTTATTCACTTATGTAGGTTATGTGTATAGATAGTGTCTCAATCGAAGGATTAATGTTGGCATGGTAGATGGAAAATTGAAGTATGGGATATATACAGCTATGCTATTTGCTTACACATGTGACATGTTTGTTTCTCATGTACGTTTATTTATACTAGAATTCCAACCAACGTTATTATTATTATTATTATTATTATTATTATTATAAACATGTCTCGTGTACGTTTATTTATACTAGAATTCCAACCAACGTTGTTATTATTATTATTATTATTATTATTATTATTATTATTATTATTATTATTATTATTATTATTATACCAAACATTTTAATAGAAACGTTTTTATATTAAAAACAAATTATTAGTAGCCTAGTAATAATACAAGAATTTTTGCAAAAATTTCAGAAAATATAATATTTTTGTTATGTTTTTATTTGCGTATGTAAATAGGTCATAGATTATAGGTATTTTACTAAAATGGTTTTTTTATAACTTGGAATATATATTGATCTTAGAACCAGAGTTACAAACATAGGGACAATTACCCTAACTTGATTACATTGGCTTCGTATACAAGAGATTAGCCATGTTAATACCCAAAAAACACAACCAATAGACCAAAAAAAGAATGGGTTGTGAGTCTGCTGCTAAAATGGTTAAAACAAGGAATTCTTATATTTATTTTCAGTTATAAATATGGTCACAAAAATGAGGTCACATGTCAAATGAATTTTATTAAAAAGCATATTCTTAATTTTGGGGCTAATGAAATATAGCCAGTGGTGATGTTATAATTAACTGGCATCTGAAGATTACGATAGAGATATGTGGATCATTGAACATTACGATAACTTATTTTAAAAATAATAATATATATTAATAACCAAACTGATAAAAATCGAAAATTTTAAACCGGATTACAGCGAATTGAATAAGGAGTGAAAAACCAAATCTAATTGACAAATTAACAGAACCCTAAAGTAAGAGATCCGGTTAAGTAAAGTGGTTTTCTTAGATGCTTTACAAACTTTTTTTTTGCCACCGGCGGATATGAAACCAGGAAAATTTGAGGCACACAGCCGGAGCTCCTTTCTGATACATCAAAGACTTCACCCTAGTAACCGATCCCAAATCCAGAAGATTTCTCGACAACTCTGACACCCAACCCTAGGACTCAACTAATGAAGGCCCGCCTAAACAAGACTATGTGTCCGCTTCCCTTTCTGTATACCCGTTACTCGCTTGGTGTTTGTATCTTAACTCACACTCAAGATATACCGTAGATCTGGTCAAGAAGAATCTGAGAAAATCCCAACAAGCGACGATTTCACCAAGCACTGCTACCATCAAGTTACCTCAACGCTGCGACGATCTCACTAAGCACCACCGAAAATCCTCCTCAACATGCAACGCTTACCCACCTAACTAACTTGCCGTTAAACGACGGCGCAAAACTGGACCACCTCTCCATCCACTGCACTGTCCCTAGTACACCGTAATCCTCACACGGCACAAGATCTGACATCTTACTAAAGACTTTCGATTAACCCCAACGCACTACCATCCACTTTATCGAGTAGGTCTTCCCAACCACATGCCACCAGATCTGGAAAGTCAAGACATCTTCTAGCACCACTTCCACCACAACTTCGATTAAGCTCACATACAAAAAGAGGATTTTTCGCGACAGTGATATAGACCGTCAAACGCCAGAGAGATCTCCGAACACGAAGAAAAATGGAGATGACAACTATGAAAAAGAAGAGAATTGAGGCGATCACGTAGCTTCCACGCGCATACCTCTTGTTAAAACAGTGCATAAAATTACGATAACTTAACATAGCGAATCATAGAAAGACGAAAGTTGAATTGATCTAAATCTTTTAAATATATGAAAAGGCACAATAGTAACATAAAAAGAAACCATACACAAAATAGTTTTCAAATTAACACCAATGAAATTTTCACATGCATGTAGCGTGTGTAGAATATGTGTATTCACTCTGATAATCATTCCTATTACATAGAGTCGATTATATACATGTTCAATGACTAGGGCTTTCTACCAATCTGTAATAACTACTGATTGATTCTATACAATATTGTAACCTTAATTAACGCAATCAAGATATATTCTAGGATATGATTATATCTTTAATACGTCCATTCAAGATGAAGGCTGGTGAGAAACTCAAATCTTGCTCTTGAATTGTATGTATAAACTGCGGCTCAGTGGCTTGGTGAGTGTATCTATGAGTTGGTCTTTAGTGGAGACGTGTACCACTCGTAAAGCGCCGGTTTGAACTTGATTCCTGACAAAGTGATAATCTAATGTGATATGTTTCATCCTTGAGTGGAAATCCGGTTGGCGCATAAGTATGTAGCACCCACATTGTGATACCCCATATCAAAAATACGGTCAACGGGTAGCAGAAAGTCAACCAAGGGAAAAATTATCATTTTTGCCAAATGAGGGGCAAAATGGTAATTTTGCCAAGGTTCGAGACGGAAGCCGAGACGGGCCAAATATTCTTATGTTTCCACATAAAGAATGTTTAGAAGATCAGAGTTGGAAGAATTGGAGCGGAAATGTGTTTTACGGCTTGACGGGAATGGAAACCGACAAAAGAAACTTCAAAAATTCATATCCGGAGCTGCGTAAGTCCGAACGGAGTGATTCAAAATGCTAAATTCATAAAATAGCATGGATAATCTAATAGTGGAGGTTTGGAGATTTATGGGATCATCCGGAGAGATTCTAAAATATTAAACCCAGAAACCGTCAAAACCGAGTATTGGAAGAAAGGAGGATTAAGGAGTGTTTATGGCTAATAGGGAAGGGTTTTTGGCTAAGCACACTCATAGGGACAGGTGTTGTTTTCTAATGGTGCCACCTAAGGATTTTTGGTGCAAGGAATGGTTTGCATGCACAAAAACAAGTTCATGCATGTGAGAAGGTTCATTCACTCTCTCTCAACCTCTCTCTAGACTCACCCACGCCCTCATCTCTCTCCTCTATCTACATATTCATCCTATTTACCCAGAAAAACCCTATGCATCTTCAAAGAACCTCAAGAACATTCAAAGTGTTCTTGAGTGTTCTTCATACCTTACAACACCAAAAATATCATAACTTCTTCATTATAAACCCAAATCAACTTCTGCAAAGTGCTATAGCTTCCTCTCTCCCTCCTCTACAATCTCCAGCCAGCCACGGTCGTTGCCGTCGCCGAAGCTCGCCGGAATCTGGCCGGAAAGCATCCACGGATTAGGGTTTGATGGATCTCTCTCTTCCTTCACCAGATCTAAACGTTTTGAAGCCATGGATGGATAGATCTTCTTTTTGCGGTCAGTTTGATATGTAGATCGTCACCTGAGTCACCGGAAAAATGGGTGAACCGGCCGGTCAACGCCGGACCACCATCGATCAACGCCGGAGCCGGTCACCGGAGAAGCCCAACCACCGTCATCTTCAAGCCGGTTATTCAAGGAGTGGGATGGTCTGGTTTGGTTCAGGAGATGGGTCGGTTTAGACTTGGTTTAGCCTTGGTCAACGGTTAGGTCAAACCGGTCAACATTTGACCAAAACCGGTTTAACCTAACTGGTTCTAATTAGACCGGTTCAGTTGGTTTAGATGGTTCCGTGGTTCAACCGGTTTGGTTTGGGAAGTCAACCGGTCCAAGTAAAGTCAACGGTCAGTCAACGGTCAACGCCGCCGGTCAACGCGGTCAACCGGTCAACGCCGGAGATCAAGCCGGTCAACGCTTGGTCAACGGCCGTTATGAGATTTCAGGAGTGTTTGTGGTTCGGAGTTCGAGATTCGGGAGTTCGGAGTTCGAGATTCGGGAGTTCGGAGTTCGAGATTCGAGAGTCCGTGTCGGACATCTCGGGATTCACATTCGCATCGAGCCGTCATTCCGCGTCTACTTCTATGTGAGTCGGCTCACAAACCCTTAGTTACATATAGACCGGGAATTACTAAACCGTAGTATTAGGTTGCATACCCGTTAATTAAAATGAATAGTAATTAATAAATAATTGGACGTTTAAAGATAAACCGGTTAGGATTAGATACGCATGTTAGTGTTTGAGAATTAAACGGTTAATCGATTGTGTGCCGCTAGGTTGTTAGTAATAATTGATTGATGCATTCATATAAATACTGTTTGAATAGGACCGTATATGCATTTATATTGTATAAGAACGATAGTTAATGAATCTATATACAGGAACTAAGACGCCATTAAAATAGGAGTTAACCTAAACAAACGTATAGAATATAATAACGGGATTGGGGTTTAGGTTAAATAGCGGGATTGGGTAATGAACTAAATTAATTAATAATGAGACGTCGGGGAGTTAGTAAGTTTACTAACTCTAAACCGACAGATCGAGGAGTTAATAAAAGATACTTAGAATGAGTTAATAAAAGAAGTGATGTGAGTTGTAAACCGTCTTTGGGTTAGCAATCCGCTAATCCAAGGTAGCGGTTAAGAAATGGATTAAAAGACTTAGAAACCCTAATATGCGTGCTTGTGGTGGTTGTGTGATTGTTGTGATTGTGTGATTCTATGATTGTTGTTGTTGTTGTGAGCTTTCTGTGAAGGCTTGTTAGACTGCTCGGTGTTGGGCAGAGCAGTTATTGCGGACACTTACTCCGGTCACGGGACAGGGTAAGTTAGTTGGTGCTGACTAGGTATCTTACCTAGTAAGAGCGGTGGTAGTGTAGTGGCTTGCGGAATGGGTTGGGAATTTATTATTATTGTTGATTGCGTGATTTGTGCTAGAGTCCCAGTGAGTCTGCGTGTTTACATTTCTGCACTAGGACTCTAGGGTGCGTTAGATTCCGCAAGCCTAGGTTTTCTTTTACGTTCTGGTACTTCCGACCCGATTGGATCCTCGGGTTTTGCCTAACCGGGTCATGGTGATTCCGGTTATGGTGTTAACCTACTGGATGACGCCGGTAGGTGTGCAATTCGGAGAATATGGGGTCATGTCCTAGGGCCGGATTGCATGGAAACTCAGGTTACCGGAGGTAACAGGAGTCACCGCGTATCGATGTACGGAGAACGGTGTCCTATTCGTTGGACCTTGTGTACACGTTTAGGAGTCGTGGGTTAGTTTCCATATAGGTGACGATGTAAACCCGTGGAAGTTACCGAGATCGTAGGGCCCAATGTTTTTTCTTTATTCTTCTCATCGCGCGTAGATAGACCGAATCTAATCGAGGACATGTGCCGCAATGCCTTCGATTTCCTTAACTCTTTTTATTTTGGCTATTGCGTGTGTGTGGGTTTATCACGACGTGGTAGTGCATGATCGACCGTTTATTTCTGTTGCTTGTTATTTTGGGTTTTGGGCGGGAATCTGTAGTTTATAGTTAGCCTAGAAGCCGTTAGTGGGGAGCCGATTCGCTGGGTGATCTTAGATCGCTCATTAGACTCTTTTTGTGTGTTTTCGCGTTTAGCAGCGACGGACGCGGGAGGTCCTCGGTGTAGCTTCGGGTTGCTTGTGACGGGATTTGATTCAGGGTTTTGGATGTTTTTTATTTCTGTTCGGCAGCTGCGCCGTTTTGTGATTTTTGATTGTTTATGTGTTTTTATTGATGATTATTGTAAAACCCGTTAAACGTTATGTTCGACGTTTGATTACTTAAAAATGAAATTGTTTCCCTGATATGAGGTTTAAGTCCGAACCGACACAACTCATTGAAGTAGTGCAAGTAGTACTGCTTGTACTATGGATATGAGGATAGCGAGGTCAAAGACGGATTGGTGCGAGCCTTCGTCTCACACCGAACTATCCTTGGCTTCGTCCTGTGATGAACTTTTCCCGTTCGTCTTGCTCGGGCTTGATCGGTCATGTTCTTGTTTGATTGTTGACCGGCCAGCTCGGCGGTCAGCGGAGAATGGGAAAGGGGCGTTACAGAAAGGTGGTATCTGAGCATGGTTCTGCATGGGTTTCGAAACATTTCATTTTTGAGTGTTTTCCGTGTTTTATCGAGTCAAATGTGTCACACAAGCATCCATTAGGAAACCGAGCCGCGTCCGTTAAACCTGGGGTTGGGATGGGAAAGTAGGATTTTCATATTATTCATACTAACTTGTTTATGTGTTTTTGATTGCAGTCGTACAGCAGTGTGTCCCGGGTTGAGTGGAGGGGTGTGTGTGTGCACAGAATCGTTACAGTTGAGCAACATGAGTCAGCAGGGATCAGACGGCTCGCAGCAGGGTCAGTTGGATCAGTTTCAGGGCTACCCAGCACCGTCAGGTCATTCACGAGGTTCACCTACAGCAGATCACCCACCAGTTCCATTGCGACAGTTGCAGGGTGCCAGAGCAGCACAGGTAGATTGGTCGCCCTTTCCGGACCCTTTACCTGCACACATGGTAGATGATGCGAGCAGCCGAGACCCCTACGCAGGAGTGATGGGTTACTTGGGAGGAGCAGATATTGAGTTGCAGTTGCCGCCGCAGTGGCCAGAGCCGGACGTACCGCATATACTTGCAGCATCAGACGCACCACCGATGTGCCAGGCACCGATTCTTGAGGCGCCCGAATTCCCTCCGCCGCTTCGTGTGGAGGATTATCTGATGAATCTGTTACCGTTTGGTTTTGATCTAGAGATGAAGCCTGTAGACCCGGAGAAGCGTCAGCAGTGGGAGCAGCAGGTAGGTGAGCAGGTAGCGATGTTAGAGGATATTCTGGAGCAGCAGGTCGGACCCCATCATCAGCAGGATCCATGACCCGGATCACCTCGTACGTCGTTTGATGTGGCCATGTCACCAGCATCCACTGGGTCAGAGTTCAAGTCAGTTTCGCCACCAGCTGAGGCGAGACAGGCACCACCAGCAGTACCAGAGAGCAGAGCATGTAGTGGATGTGGAGTAAGGGATTTCCATTTGTATTGGTGTCCACGATTAGTAGGCCCACGCCTTCGGGAGCCATATCATCCATTACCCGGACCAGACTACTATCTGTTATGTGGTCAGGAGGGCCACGGGGCGTCACCTTGCTCGATCGCCGGATCAGGACCATGCATGCCCGTTGGAGAGCCATACCGAGTACCAGTACCAGAGGACTATCGAGCGGGACCCAATCGCAGAGATCCCGAGCTCAGCCAGCCGCCTGTTATTCAGTTGCCGGTCGTTCAGCCGACTAGACCCGAGCCAGTGAGGACGTGCCAGTTGTGCATGTGATACCCCGTATCAAAAATACGGTCAACGGGCAGCAGAAAGTCAACCGGGGGCAAAATTGTCATTTTACCAAAGTCGGGGGTAAAATGGTAATCTTGCCAAATTTCGAGACGGAAGCAGAGACATGCCAAATATTCTTATGTTTCAACATAAAGAATGTTTAGAAGATCAGAATTGGAAGAATCGGAGCGGAAATGTGTTTTACGGCTTGTCGGGAATGGAAACCGACAAACCCGATGAAACTTTAAAAATTCATAATCGGAGCTACATAAGTCCGAATGGAGTGATTCGACTTTCTAAATTCATATAATTTCATGGAGAATCCGTTCATGGAGGTTTTGAGATTTATGGGAATCGTCTGGTATTTTCTAAAACAATAATCGCAAAATCGACGAAACCGAGATAAAAGTGCAAGATTGGTTTCTAAATGAATTGGGCTGTTTAAGGAAAGGATTTTTGGCTACTTAGTCACATATGGAGACATGTGTCATCAGCCAGGGTCGCCACACCTCTTGGTTAGGTGTCAATGTATGGTCTTGATGCAAATAATCATTTTGCATGCACCAAAAATGATTCAAAGAACCTCACAAAAACTCTCTCAACTCTCTCCTCTCACTTCATACACGAAATCTGTCTCTCTTTCTCTCCCCAGACTCATCAAGAAACCCTAAAATTCATCCCAAACCCTTTGAATCTTCAAGCAACACTCAAGAACCCAAAATATGTTCTTCATACCTTCTCACACTAAAAATCCCATAACTCTCTCAATATAAACCCAAATCCACTTATGCAAAGTGGTATAGCTTCCTATCTCCCTCCTCTACAATCTCCAGCCATACACCATCGTCGCCGTCACCGGAGCTCGCCGGAATCTGGCCAGAAAGCATCCGCGGATTAGGGTTTGGTGGATATCTCTCTTCCTTCACCAGATCTGAATGTTTTGAAGCCATGCATGGCTAGATATTCTCTTTGCGGTCAGTTTCATAGGTGGATCATCTTCTGAGTCACCGGAAAAGGGGTGAACCGGCCGGTCAACGCCGGACCACCGCCGGTCAACGCCGGAGAAGTCGCCGGAATAGTCGCTGGAGAAAGCTCCACCGCCTCCAATCTTCAGCCGGTTCTTCAAGGAGTAAGATGGGATGGTTTGATTCAATATTTGGGTTGGTTTAAGGCTGTTTTAGCCTTGGTCAACGGTTATGTCAAAACGGTCAACGTTTGACCAAAACCGGTTTAACCTAACCGGTTCTAATTAGACCGGTTCAGTTGGTTCAGATGGTTCAGTGGTTCAACCGGGTTGGTTTGGGAAGTCAACCGGTCCAAGTCAAGTCAACGGTCAACGCAACCGGTCAACGCAACCGGCCAACGCGGTCAGCCGGTCAACGCCGGAGATCAAGCCAGTCAACGCTTGGTCAACGGCCGTTATGAGATTTCAGGAGTGTTCGTAGTTCGGAGTTCGAGATTCGGGAGTTCGGAGTTCGAGATTCGAGAGTTCGGAGTTCGAGATTCAGGAGTTCGAGGTTCGTGTCCGACATCTCGGGATTCACATCCGCATCGAGCCGTCATTCCGCGCCTATCTCACTGTGAGTCGGCTCACAAACCTTTAGATTCATTTAGACCAGAAATCTAGAAACCGTAGTGCTAAGATTGCATACCCGTTAATTAACCTGATTAGTAATTAATAATTGATTGGACGTTTAATGATAAACCGGTTAGGATCGATTAAGCATGTTAGGGTTTAAAGAATTAAAAGGTTAATTGGTTGTGTGCCGCTAGGTTGTTAGTAATGATTGATTGATGCATTCATATAGACACCGTTGAATAGGACCGTATATGCATATATATGTATTAAGGACGATAATTAATGAATCTATATACGAGAATTAAGACGACATTAAAATACGAGTTAAACCGAAACAGGCGTATAGAATATTGTAACGGGGTTGGGGTTTAGTTTTAATAGCGGGATAGGGTAATGAATTGAATTAATTAATAATGAGACGTTGGGGAGTTAGTAAGTTTACTAACTCTAAACCGACAGATCGAGGAGTTGATAAAAGATACCTAGAATGGATTAATTAAAGGAAGTGATTTGAGTTGTGAGCCGTCTACGGGTTAGCAAACCGTAACCCAAGGTAGCGGATAAGAATGGATTAAAAGTCTTAGAAACCTTAATAGGCCTGCTTGTGTGGTGATTGTTGTGATTGATTGTGATTGCGTGATTGATTGTTGTGATTATTGTGCTGTGTTGAGCTTTGTGTGCAGGCTTGTTAGACTAATAGGTGTTGGGCCGAGCAGTCATTGTGGACACTTACTCCAGTCACGAGACCGGGTAAGTTAGTTGGTGCTGACTAGGTATCTTACCTAGTCAGAGCGGTGTGTGTTAGTGTAGTGGCTTGCGGAATGGTTGGGAACTGTTATTATTATTATTGTAGTTGATTGCGTGATCTGTGCTAGAGTCCCATCGATTCTGCGTGTTTACATTTATGCACTAGGACTCTAGGGTGCGTTAGATTCCGCAAGCCTAAGTTTTTATTACGTTCCGGTACTTCCGACCCGATTGGATCCTCGGGTTTTACCTAACCGGATCACGGTGATTCTGGTTAGGTGTTAACCTACTGGGTGACGCCGGTATGTGTGTGATTCGGAGAATACGGGGTCATGTCCTAGGGCCGAATCACATTGAAACTCTGGCTATCTAAGGGTAGTCCGAGTCACAGGGTATCGATGGACGGATAACGGTGTCCTACTCGTGGGACCTTGTGTATACGTTTAGGAGTCGTGGGTTAGTTACCATATAGGTGACATTGTAAACCCGTGGAAGTTACCGAGTTCGTAGGGCCAATTGTTGTTTGTTCTTTCATTCGTTGCGCGATAGACAGATCGAGTCCAATCTAGGACATGTGCCGCAGTGCCTTTGATTTTCCTTAATTCTCTTTATCTTTGGCATTGATTGTGTGTGTTTGGGTTTATCACGACATGGTAGTGCGTGACCGACCATTTATTCCCGCTGATTGTTATTTTGGGTTTTGGGGCGGGAATTTATAGACTTAGATAGATTAGAAGCCGTTAGTGGGGAGCCGATTCACTGGGTGATCTTAGATCGCTCATTAGAATTTTTTTGTGTTTTTCAGGTTTAGCAGCGACGGACGCGGGAGGTCCTCGGTGTGGTTTCGGGTTGCTTGTGATGGGATTTGATTCGTGATTTTGGGTGTTTTCTCGGTTCGGCGTTATTGTTATTTCGTGTGTTGATTTCCTTGTATATTTGACTTGACGACTGTTTGTGAAATTCTATTAAACGTTGTACTCGACGTTGATTACTAAGAAATGAAATTGTTTCCCTGATATGAGGTTTTAGTCCGAACCGACACAACTCATCGAAGTAGTGCAATTGGTACCGCTTGTGCTATGGATATGAGGATAGCGGAGTCGAGGATAGATTGGCGCGAGCCTTTGCCTCAAACCGAACTAACCTTGGCTTCGTCCTGTGGCGAACTTTTCCCATTCGACTTGCTCGGGTTCGATCGGTCATGTTCTTGTTTGATTGTTGACCGGTCAGATCGACGGTCAGCGGAGAATGGGAAAGGGGCGTTACAGAAAAGGTGGTATCAGAGCATGGTTCTGCATGGGTTTCGAAACATTTCATTTTTGAGTGTTTTCCGCGTTTTATCGAGTCAAATGTGTCACACAAGCATCCATTAGGAAACCGAGCCGCGTCCGTTGAACCCGGGGTTAGGATGGGGAGTAGCATTTTTGTATTATTTGCACTAACTTATCCTTGAGTTTTTGATTGCAGTCGTGCAGCAGTGTGTCCTGGGTGGAGTGGAGGTGTGTGTGTGTGTGTGTGTGTGTGTGTGTGTGTGTGTGCGCAGAGTAGTTTCAGTTGAGAGGCATGAGTCAGCAGGGGTCAGTTGGTTCGCAGCAGGGCCAGTTGGTTCAGTTCCAGGGATACCCATCTTCGCCAGGTCATTCGCGGGGATCTCGTACGGCGGATCATCCACCAGTTCCATTGCGACAGATGCAGGGTGCCAGAGCAGCACAAGAGTGATGGGATTCTTAGGAGGAGCAGACGTAAAGTTACAGTCACGCCAGCAGTACCAGAGAGGAGACCATGCAGCGGATGTGGAGTATGTGAGTTTCATTTGTATTGGTGTCCCCGAGCAGGCATCTACGAGAGCCGTACCATCCATTGCCCGGACCGGACGGCTGTCCGCTTTGTGGTCACGAGGGTCACGGACCACTGACTTGCCCTACCATCAGATCAGGTGAGTATACTTCCGGTGGAGAGCCGTACCGAGTACCAGTACCAGAGGACTATCGAGCGGGACCCAGTCGCAGAGATCCCGAGCCCAGTCAGCCGCCCATTGTGCAATTACCGGTTGTTCCGTTATCCAGACCCGAGCCCGTGAGGACTTGTCAGTTGTGTGGAGGTTATGATCATCAGGAATCCGCGTGTTACCGTGGACCACGCTCAGCGTCCACTCCAGTCTGACAGGTGTGTGGCCGCGCAGGTCACGTTGCTCATCCTTTCCCGATAGCCGAGCCACAGCATGTCGGAGCACCATCTCGAGATACACACTCACCACACCCTCCCGGCGCACCTGCCAGCGGATGCTTCAGCGAGCCGTTTTTCCAGTGGTGTTGGGCATTTTGGTCTTGCTGGAGGCGTTACGTTAGGATAGGAGTAGTTAGGCCAGGTAAGTGGGGGCACTAACTTCTTTTTGTCTTGTAGATAGATCGGCGGATAGGCGACTTTGCGTGTCGTCTTTGACTTTTCTGATGTATAGCGGCGTCGTATGGGTTTTTTGGATATGATGACGGCCTTATGTACGGACTCTGATCAGGACCTTGTACTAAAAACTTTATGATGTATGATATATCGTTCTATGTATGTGGTGGATGCAGAGTGTTCAGCTGATCGTTTTAAGTAGCATAGTAACTATTTGCATGATTGAGATGGTTATGAAATCAAATAGATTACTGTGTGAAATCAAATGGTGAGCGGAAGTGTGAAATCAAATGGTGAGCGGAACTGACGACTGTTCATCATGACCTGAACCCAGACCGACGACGCATCCGACCGATCATTAGATTGCGTGACTGTGTGTGTGTGGTAATTGCTTGTTTTCATTTCCTGCTTATTAATTGATTGATTGATTGTTTCGGTAGTGCGGTAGATTGCGTAGTATGAGCTCGTGTGGTTTTTGGTAGATTGATCGTTCTGGGTCTTAGAGAACCTTGGATTGTTGGTAGTTCGAAAGTTTGAGTAGTGATTGATCGCTTTTCTTCGGTTTTGTTAGAAAGGTAAAGTGTTGATTTTATTTTTTTTAATTTTATTTCAAGTTTTGAGCCGACTGAGAACGGTTGCGTTCAACCGTCAATTCACGAGGTAACAGACTTATAGTGTATTGTTATTTAATCACGAGTAACCGTAGGGTACGTGATTAAGTAACCATATTTCTATGAGAAAGTGATATCGAGGATAGATCGGGATGAAACTAATTGTTTCAGTGAGTTGTTGAGTTGCATGTAGGACGGAATGGCGACGCGATGTGAATCAGAGACCGAACCCGAACCCAAAAGCGAGATGAAGTGTCAAGACACCGCGAGACAGTAGACCAGACCGTGAAGCAGTGGTGGATATCGTCAGTGGGAAATGTATCAGTTTATCGAGCGACCGACAGAAAGAAGCCGAGAAGTATGATGGGTTAGTAAACATATTTGGAAAGGAAGGCCGAGGTGGATGTGGAATCAGTCAGACGGAAGCAGGTGATCAGATTTTTGAAGAGTGTCCCATAAAGGAAGGAAGAAGTTACAATCCGAAGGATGTGGAGGTCGAAGCGAAGTGGGGAAGCCGAAGTGAGAATCAGAGTAAAGAAACCGACCGGGGTTAAGTTCGAAGATCGAGATCGATAGGAACAATTAAGGGTTGAGTGAAGCAAGGAAGACAAGACGGAGAGCCAGAGCGGAATTATTGTAGAGATCAGTTGGGTAACATGGAATGAGGCGGACAGATTGCAGTAATGATGGGTGTCAGCAGAATACAGCAGTGACCGAGTATAGAAGCGTCGGAGTGGAGTGATGAAGCAACTTGCAGGATTCGTAACCGATTTGAAGTCTGATAGTGACGGAGAATTCGGGGACCGAATTCCTGTAAGTGGGGAAGAATGTGATACCCCGTATCAAAAATACGGTCAACGGGCAGCAGAAAGTCAACCGGAGGCAAAATTGTCATTTTACCAAAGTCGGGGGTAAAATGGTAATTTTGCCAAAGTTCGAGACGGAAGCGGAGACATGCCAAATATTCTTATGTTTCAACATAAAGAATATTTAGAAGATCAGAATTGGAAGAATCGGAGCGGAAATGTGTTTTACGGCTTGTCGAGAATGAAAACCGACAAACCCGATGAAACTTTAAAAATTCATAATCGGAGCTACGTAAGTCCGAATGGAGTGATTCAACTTTCTAAATTCATCTAATTTCATGGAGAATCGGTTCATGGAAGTTTTGAGATTTATGGGAATCTTCTGTTATTTTCTAAAACAATAATCGCAAAATCGACGAAACCAAGATAAAAGTGCAAGATGGGTTTCTCAATGAATTGGGCTGTTTCAGGAAAGGATTTTTGGCTACTTAGTCACATATGGAGACATGTGTCATCAGCCAGGGTCGCCACACCTCTTGGTTAGGTGTCAATGTATGGTCTTGATGCAAAGAATCCTTTTGCATGCACCAAAAATGATTCAAAGAACCTCACAAAAACTCTCTCAACTCTCTCCTCTCACTTCATCCACGAAATCTCTCTCTCTCTCTCCCCAGACTCAACAAGAAACCCAGAAATTCATCCCAAACCCTTTGAATCTTCAAGCAACACTCAAGAACCCTAAATATGTTCTTCATACCTTCTCACACTAAAAATCTCATAACTCTCTCAATATAAACCCAAATCCACTTCTGCAAATTGGTATAGCTTCCTCTCTCCCTCCTCTACAATCGCCAGGCAGCCACCATCGTTGCCGTCACTGGAGCTTGCCAGAATCTGACCGGAAAGCATCCGCGGATTAGGGTTTGGTGGATATCTCTCTTCCTTCACCAGATCTGAATGTTTTGAAGCCATGGATGGCTATATCTTCTCTTTGCGGTCAGTTTGATAGGTGGATCGTCTTCTGAGTCACCGGAAAAAGGGGTGAACCGGCCGGTCAACGCCGGACCACCGCCGGTCAACGCTGGAGAAGTCGCCGGAAAAGTCACCGGAGAAAGCTCCACTGCCTCCAATCTTCAGCCGGTTCTTCAAGGAGTATGATGGGATGGTTTGATTCAAGATTTGGGTTGGTTTAAGGCTGGTTTAGCCTTGGTCAACGGTTAGGTCAAACCGGTCAACGTTTGACCAAAACCGGTTTAACCTAACCGATTCTAATTTGGCCGGTTCAGTTCGTTCAGATGGTTCAGTGGTTCAACCGGGTTGGTTTGGGAAGTCAACCGGTCCAAGTAAAGTCAACGGTCAGTCAACAGTGAATGCAGCCGGTCAACGTCGCCGGTCAACGCGGTCAGCCGGTCAACGCCGGAGATCAAGCCAGTCAACGCTTGGTCAACGGCCGTTATGAGATTTCAGGAGTGTTCGTAGTTCGGAGTTCGAGATTCAGGAGTTCGGAGTTCGAGATTCGAGAGTTCGGAGTTCGAGATTCAGGATTTCGGGGTTTGTGTCCGACATCTCGGGATTCACATCCGCATCGAGCCGTCATTCCGCGCCTACTCACTGTGAGTCGGCTCACAAATCTTTAGATTCATTTAGACCGGAAATCTAGAAACCGTAGTGCTAAGATTGCATACCCGTTAGTTAACCTGATTAGTAATTAATAATTGATTGGACGTTTAATGATAAACCAATTAGGATCGATTAAGCATGTTAGGGTTTAAAGAATTAAAAGGTTAATTGGTTGTGTGCCGCTAGGTTGTTAGTAATGATTGATTGATGCATTCATATAGACACCGTTGATTAGGACCGTATATGCATATATATGTATTAAGGACGATAATTAATGAATCTATATACGAGAATTAAGACGACATTAAAATACGAGTTAAACCTAAATAGGCGTATAGAATATTGTAACGGGGTTGGGGTTTAGGTTTAATAGCGGGATAGGGTAATGAATTAAATTAATTAATAATGAAACGTCGGGGAGTTAGTAAGTTTACTAACTCTAAACCGACAGATCGAGGAGTTGATAAAAGATACCTAGAATGGATTAATTAAAGGAAGTGATTTGAGTTGTGAGCCGTCTACGGGTTAGCAACCCGCTAACCCAAGGTAGCGGATAAGAATGGATTAAAAGTCTTAGAAACCTTAATTGGATTGCTTGTGTGGTGATTGTTGTGATTGATTGTGATTGCGTGATTGATTGTTGTGATTATTGTGATGTGTTGAGCTTTGTGTGCAGGCTTGTTAGACTACTCGGTGTTGGGCCGAGCAGTCATTGTGGACACTTACTCCGGTCACGGGACCGTGTAAGTTAGTTGGTGCTGACTAGGTATCTTACCTAGTCAGAGCGGTGTGTGTTAGTGTAGTGGCTTGCGGAATGGTTGGGAACTGTTATTATTATTATTGTAGTTGATTGCGTGATCTGTGCTAGAGTCCCAGCGAGTCTGCGTGTTTACATTTATGCACTAGGACTCTAGGGTGCGTTAGATTCCGCAAGCCTAGGTTTTTATTACGTTCCTGTACTTCCGACCCGATTGGATCCTCGGGTTTTACCTAACTGGATCACGGTGATTCTGGTTAGGTGTTAACCTACTGGGTGACGCCGGTAGGTGTGTGATTCGGAGAATACGGGGTCATGTCCTAGGGCCGAATCACATGGAAACTCTGGCTATCTAAGGGTAGTCCGAGTCACAGGGTATCGATGGACGGATAACGGTGTCCTACTCGTGGGACCTTGTGTACACGTTTAGGAGTCGTGGGTTAGTTACCATATATGTGACATTGTAAACCCGTGGATGTTACCGAGTTCGTAGGGCCCATTGTTGTTTGTTCTTTCTTTCGTTGCGCGATAGACAGATCGAGTCCAATCTAGGACATGTGCCGCAGTGACTTCGATTTCCCTTAATTCTCTTTATCTTTGGCATTGATTGTGTGTGTTTGGGTTTATCACGACATGGTAGTGCGTGACCGACCATTTATTCCTGCTGATTGTTATTTTGGGTTTTGGGGCGGGAATTTATAGACTTAGATAGATTAGAAGCCGTTAGTGGGGAGCCGATTCACTGGGTGATCTTAGATCGCTCATTAGACTCTTTTTGTGTTTTCAGGTTTAGTTGCGACGGACGCGGGAGGTCCTCGGTGTGGTTTCGGGTTGCTTGTGACGGGATTTGATTCGTGATTTTGGGTGTTTTCTCGGTTCGGCGTTATTGTTATTTCGTGTGTTGATTTCCTTGTATATTTGACTTGACGACTGTTTGTGAAATTCTATTAAACGTTGTACTCGACGTTGATTACTAAGAAATGAAATTGTTTCCCTGATATGAGGTTTTAGTCCGAACCGACACAACTCATCGAAGTAGTGCAAGTGGTACCGCTTGTGCTATGGATATGAGGATAGCGGAGTCGAGGATAGATTGGCGCGAGCCTTTGCCTCAAACCGAACTAACCTTGGCTTCGTACTGTGGTGAACTTTTCCCATTCGACTTGCTCGGGTTCGATCGGTCATGTTCTTGTTTGATTGTTGACCGGTCAGCTCGACGGTCAGCGGAGAATGGGAAAGGGGCATTACAGTGCAGATGTCAGGGACATCTTGCACCTGATTGTTTTATGGATCCCCCGTCAGCGCCGACAGAGCCGAATTCTCCTTGTCAGTTGTGTGGAGGTTATGGTCACCAGGCATCCGCGTGTTACCGTGGACCACACTCGGCAGCTACCCCAGTTTGTCAGGTTTGTGGCCGCGCAGGTCACGATGCTTATCTCTGTCCGATAGCCGAGCCGCAGCATGTCGAAGCACCATCTCGAGAGGCACACCCACCACACCCTCCCGGCGCACCTGCCAGCGGATACTTCAGCAAGCCGTTTTGTCAGTGGTGTTGGGCATTTCGGTCTTGCTGGAGGCATTAGGTTAGGATAGGAGTAGTTAGGCCAGGTAAGTGGGGGCACTAACTTTCTTTTTGTCTTGTAGATAGATCGGTGGATAGGCGACTTTGCGTGTCGTCTTTGACTTTTCTGATGTATAGCGGCGTCGTATGGGTTTATGGATATGATGACGGCTTTATGTACAGACTCTGATCGTAACCATGTACTGAAAACTTTATGATGTATGATATATCGTTTTATGTATGTGGTGGATGCAGAGTGTTCAGCTGATCGTTTTGATTACCATAGTAACTATTTGCATGATTAAGATGGTTCTGAAAGCAAATGGATTACTGTGTGAAATCAAATGATGAGCGGAACTGACGACCGTTCATCATGACATGAACCCGGACTGACGACGCATCCGACCGATCATTAGATTGCATGAATGTGTATGTGGTAATTGCTTGTTTTCATTTTCCTGTTGATTGATTGATTGATTGATTGATTTGTTGTGCGGTAGTTTGCGTAGTGTTGGCATGCATGGTTTTGATAGATTGGTCGTTTTAGGTCGTAGAGACCGTTGGGTTGCTAGTTCTTTGGAAATTTGAGTAGTGATTGATCGCTTTTCTTCGGTTTTGTTAGAAAGGTAAAGTGTTGATTTTATTTTTTTAATTTTATTTCAAGTTTTGAGCCGACTGAGAACGGTTGCGTTCAACCGTCAATTCACGAGGGAACAGACTTATAGTGTATTGTTATTTAATCACGAGTAACCGTAGGGTACGTGATTAAGTAACCATATTTCCATGAGAAAGTGATATCGAGGATATATCGGGATGAAACTAATTGTTTCAGTGAGTTGTTGAGTTGCATGTAGGATGGAATGGCGACGCGATGTGAATCCGAGACCGAACCCGAACCCGAAAGCGAGATGAAGTGTCAAGACACCGCGAGACAGTAGACCAGACCGTGAAGCAGTGGTAGACATCGTCAGTGGGAAATGTATCAGCTTATCAAGTGACCGACAGAAAGAAGCCAAGAAGTATGATGAGTTAGCAAAGAGATTTGGAAAAGAAGAACCAGTGAAGTTGTTGAAATCAGTCAGACGGAAGCAAGTGATCAGAGTTTTGAAGAGTGTCCCAAGAAGAAGAAAGGAAGTGTAATTCGAAGGGTGTGGAGGTTGAAGCAAAGTGGGGAAGCCGAAATGAGAAGTCAGAGCAGAGAAGTTATCAGGAATGAGTGTAAGGAACGAGTCAGAAGGATCGCAGTAATGATGGGTGTCAGCAGAATGCAGCAGTGATCGAGTATAGAAGCGTCGAAATAAAGTGATGAAGCAACTTGCAGGGTTCAGAACCGATTTGAAGTATGTTAGTGACGGAGAATTCAGGGACCGAATTCCTGTAAGTGGGGAAGAATATGATACCCCGTATCAAAAATACGGTCAACGGGCAGCAGAAAGTCAACCAAGGGCAAAATTGTCATTTTTGCCAAATGAGGGGCAAAATGGTAATTTTGCCAAGGTTCGAGACGGAAGCCGAGACGGGCCAAATATTCTTATGTTTCAATATAAAAAATGTTTAGAAGATCAGAATTGGAAGAATTGGAGCGGAAATGTGTTTTACGGCTTGACGAGAATGGAAACCGACAAACCCGAAGAAACTTCAAAAATTCATATCCGGAGCTGCGTAAGTCCGAACGGAGTGATTCAAAATGCTAAATTCATAAAATAGCATGGAGAATCTAATAGTGGAGGTTTGGAGATTTATAGGATCATCCGGAGAGATTGTAAAATATTAAACTCGAAAACCGTCAAAACCGAGCATTGGAAGAAAGGAGGATTAAGGAGTGTTTATGGCTAATTAGGGAAGGGTTTTTGGCTAAGCACACTCATAGGGACAGGTGTTGTTTTCTAATGGCGCCACCTATAGATTTTTGGTGCAAGGAATGGTTTGCATGCACAAAAACAAGTTCATGCATGTGAGAAGGTTCATTCACTCTCTCTCAACCTCTCTCTAGACTCACCCATGCCCTTATCTCTCTCCTATCTCTCCAGATTCATCCTATTTACCCAGAAAAACCCTATGCATCTTCAAAGAACCTCCAGAACATTCAAAGTGTTCTTGAGTGTTCTTCATACCTTCCAACACCAAAAATACCATAACTTCTTCATTATAAACCCAAATCAACTTCTGAAAAGTGCTATAGCTTCCTCTCTCCCTCCTCTACAATTTACAGCCATCCACGGTCGTTTCCATTGCCGGAGCTCGCCGGAATCTGGCCGAAAAGCATCCGCGGATTAGGGTTTGATGGATCTCTCTCTTCCTTCACCAGATCTAAACGTTTTGAAGCCATGGATGGATAGATCTTCTCTTTGCGGTCAGGTTGATATGTACATCGTCACCTGAGTCTCCGGAAAAAGGGGTGAACCGGCCGGTCAACGCCGGACCACCGTCGGTCAACGCCGGAGCGGGTCACCGGAGAAGCCCAACCACCGTCATCTTCAAGCCGGTTCTTCAAGGAGTGGGATGGTCAGGTTTGGTTCAATAGATGGGTCGGTTTAGGCTTGGTTTAGCCTTGGTCAATGGTTAGGTCAAACCGGTCAACATTTGACCAAAACCGGTTTAACCTAACTAGTTCTAATTAGACCGGTTTTGTTGGTTCAGATGGTTCCATGGTTCAACCGGTTTGGTTTTGGAAGTCAACCTGTCCAATTCAAGTCAACGGTCAGTCAACGGTCAACGCCGCCGGTCAACGCGGTCAGCCGGTCAACGCCGGAGATCAAGCCGGTCAACGCTTGGTCAACGGCCGTTATGAGATTTCAGGAGTGTTTGTGGTTCGGATTTTGAGATTCGGGAGTTCGGAGTTCGAGATTCGGGAGTTCGGAGTTCGATATTCGGGAGTTCGGAGTTCGAGATTTGGGAGTTCGGGGTTCGTGTCGGACATCTCGGGATTCACATTCGCATCGAGCCGTCATTCCGCGTCTACTTCTCTGTGAGTCGGCTCACAAACCCTTAGTTACATATAGACCGGGAATTACTAAACTGTAGTATTAGGTTGCATACCGGTTAATTAAAATGAATAGTAATTAATAAATAATTGGACGTTTAATGATAAACCGGTTAGGATCATATACGCATGTTAGGGTTTGAGAATTAAACGGTTAATCGATTGTGTGCCGCTAGGTTGTTAGTAATAATTGATTGATGCATTCATATAAATACTGTTTGAATAGGACCGTATATGCATTTATATTGTATAAGAACGATAGTTAATGAATCTATATACATGAATTAAGACGCCATTAAAACATGATTTAACCTAAACAAACGTATAAAATAAAATAACGGGATTGGGGTTTAGGTTAAATAGCGGGATTGGGTAATGAACTAAATTAATTAATAATGAGACGTCGGGGAGTTAGTAAGTTTACTAACTCTAAACCGACGGATCGAGGAGTTATTAAAGATACTTAGAATGAGTTAATAAAAGAAGTGATGTGAGTTGTAAACCGTCTATGGGCTAGCAATCTGCTAATCCAAGTAGCGGTTAAGAAATGGATTAAAAGACATAGAAATCCTAATAAGCCTGCTTGTGGTGGTTGTGTGATTGTTTTGATTGTGTGATTCTATGATTGTTGTTGTTGTGAGCTTTCTGTGCAGGCTTGTTAGACTGCTCGGTGTTGGGAAGAGCAGTTATTGCGGACACTTACTCGGGTCACGGGACCGGGTAAGTTAGCTGGTGCTGACTAGGTATCTTACCTAGTCAGAACGGTGGTAGTGTAGTGGCTTGCGGAATGGGTTGGAAATTTTATATTATTGTTGATTGCGTGATTTGTGCTAGAGTCCCAGCGAGTCTGCGTGTTTACATTTCTGCACTATGACTCTAAGGTGCGTTAGATTCCACAAGCCTAGATTTTCTTTTACGTTCCGGTACTTCCGACCCGATTGGATCCTCGGATTTTGCCTAACCGGGTCATGGTGATTCCGGTTATGGTGTTAACCTACTGGGTGACGCCGGTAGGTGTGCGATTCGGAGAATACGGGGTCATGTCCTAGGGCCGGATTGCATGGAAACTCAGGTTACCGGGGGTAACAGGAGTCACCGCATATCGATGGACGTAGAACGGTGTCCTATTCGTGGGACCTTGTGTACACGTTTAGGAGTCGTGGGTTAGTTGCCATATAGGTGACAATGTAAAACCGTGGAAGTTACCGAGATCGTAGGGCCCAATGTTGTTTCTTTATTCTTCTCATCGCGCGTGGATAGACCGAGTCTAATCGAGGACATGTGCCGCAGTGCCTTCGGTTTCCTTAACTCCTTTTATTTTAGCTATTGCGTGTGTGTGGGTTTATCACGACGTGGTAGTGCGTGATCGACCGTTTATTTCTGTTGCTTGTTATTTTGGGTTTTGGGCGGGAATCTGTAGTTTATAGTTAGCCTAGAAGCCGTTAGTGGGGAGCCGATTCGCTGGGTGATCTTAGATCGCTCATTAGACTCTTTTTGTGTTTTTCAGGTTTAGCAGCGACGGACGCGGGAGGTCCTCGGTGTAGCTTCGGGTTGCTTGTGACGGGATTTGATTCGGGGTTTTGGATGTTTTTTTTTCGGTTCGGCAGCTGCGCCTTTTGTGATTTTTGATTGTTTATGTGTTTTTATTGATGATTATTGTAAAACCCATTAAACGTTGTGTTCGACGTTTGATTACTTAAAAATGAAATTGTTTCTCTGATATGAGGTTTAAGTCCGAACCGACACAACTCATTAAAGTAGTGCAAGTAGTACTGCTTGTACTATGGATATGAGGATAGCGAGGTCAAAGACGGATTGGTGCGAGCCTTCGTCTCACACCGAACTATCTTTGGCTTCGTCATGTGACGAACTTTTCCCGTTCGACTTGCTCGGGCTCGATCGGTCATGTTCTTGTTTGATTGTTGACCGGTCAGCTCGACGGTCAGCGGAGAATGGGAAAGGGGCGTTACACACATTGTCACAATAGATTACTGGTACTGATTCAGCTTGATGCCTAGTTCATGAAGCAGAGACGATATCCATCGAAGTTCTGAAGATGTGTTGATGATAGACTTATACTCTGCCTCCGTGGAGGAGCGGGCAACACCATATTGTTTCTTTCATGACCATGACAGAGGATGTTGTGTAAGATAACATATATATACATTAGTTGACACGAAATCATCTGAATCTCCCACTCAGTATTCATCGGAATATGTGTGTAGGACCATAAAGTTACCACGTTTGAGAAAAATACCATGATCAGGAGAAGCAGCCAAGTAACGAAGGACACACTATGCTGCGACGAGATGATCCGTTGTTGGTGAATGCATAAATTGTGAGAGTCGGTTGACTGCGTATGATAAATCAAGCCGAGTAAACGCCAAGTACTGTAAGCTGCTAACAATTGTCCTGTATTCAGCAGGATCAGAGAGTTTTGTGCCGAAGTTTAAAGAAAGCTTTGGAGTGTTGGCCATTGGTGTGGAGACGGGCTTGGCATGGAGCATATTTGTTCGTGTCAGGAGATCCAAGGCATACCGTCGTTGGCAGAGTTGAAGACCCTAAGGTGTTTGTTTGGCTTCAACTCCCAAAAGTAATGAAGGTCTTCGTGATCCTTGACTGAAAATCATGATGCAAGCGCATATAATGTGTGCAGGAGAAGAGCATTATCGGTCCCGGTGACCAGAATATCATCTACATAGATGAGCATATACACGACATATCTGTGTTGGCGGAGTATAAAGAGCGACGAGCCTGCAACAGAGTTAATAAAACCAATTGCAAGGAGATAGGATCATAATTCGATATACCACGCTCGCGGCGCCTGTTTGAGCCCGTAGAGAGCCTTCCGAAGACGACATACATAATCTGGATTATCTTGATCAACAAAATCCGGAGGCTGAATCATATAAACTTCTTCCTTAAGTGTACCTTGGAGAAAGGCATTGTTGACGTGTAATTTTCTGATTGGCCAGCACCGATCAACCGCAATACCCAATACAAGTCGAATTGTTGTTGTTTTGATGACCAGACTGAACGTTTTGTGCATAGTCAAGTCCTGGTCGTTGGTTGTATCCCTTGGCGACCAATCGTGCTTTATAGCGATTGACGGTACCATATGAATTGTGTTTTGTGGTGAACACCCAACGACAGCCAACAAGTGTAGTGGAGGGATATGGTATGGGTACAAGATCCCAAGTGTGATTGAGTAAGTGGGCATTGATTTATGATACCATCGCCTTACAGTATCGTTCGTCTTTCAGTGCTTGATTGGCGGTACGAGGTTCTGATTCAGCAAGACTGGCGGCGTGAGCATATTTGGGATTATGTTTGACGATCACATGTTTAGCTCAAGTGGACATGGTGTTGCTATTGGCTGGGTTTATCAGAACTGGAGGTGTAGGAGGAGGAACAGAGGAAGAGATATGACTAGAGTCGGGATTTGTGTTTTCAGAACTTGGTTGGGTCTGGGATGAGGATGCTGTATCAATTTTGGTCTGGGTATTAATTAGGTTTGGTATGAGATGTTTGGGTTATGGGAGATTGTGGAATGGTTTGATTTTGTTGTTCTGGGGTGGTATAATTTGGTTCTGGGATTGGGTCGATAATGTGTTGTTCGATTGGGTTGGAGAGGATTGTTGGGCTGTTAGTGTTTTGTTGGAGAGGTTAGGATGCTGGGCCATGGGATTTGGCCCATTTTCTAGTGGAGCGGTGGGCTCAGAGTTGTGAGAAGGAAAAGAAGTGAGATTAGGATTAGAAGTCAAAACCTGAGTCATCGATGGCTGTGCGATTGGTTCGAGAAGTATCGTCTGGAGTTGGTGAAGATCCAAAGAAGGGGGTCCCTGCGTAGAGGTCAACGACGAAGCTGGAACGAATGAGCGATTCGCCAAAGCAATTGCATGCTCCAGTTCAATTTGGCGTTTGTCATTGCTGAACGTGAAGGGGAAACTCTGTTCATCAAATTGAAAATGTCTCGAGACGTAGAGACGGCGAGAGGAGATGTGATAACATAAATATGCACTCTGAGATGTAGAGTACCCAAGAAACACGCAGAAGGAAGAGCGATCTTCGAGCTTATGCCGGTTGTTAGGGCGCAGCCATGGAAAGCAAGTGCACCCGAAGACTCGTAGTTTTCCGTAGTTCAGGTCTTGTGAAAAGAGCTTCTGATAAGGAGATTGCATCGACAAGACTGGTGTTGGCAGCCTATTTATGAGGTATACTGTTGTTTGAAACGCAAAGGGCCTAAAAGATTTAGGGACCGATGCTTTGGATTGAAGCGACATACCCATTTCTACCACATGACAATGTTTTCGTTGTGAGATACCGTTGTGCTCTGGAGTGTGCGGCGGTGATGTGAGATGAGCAATGTCGTGTGTTGTCAAGAACTCTCTCAAGGCTATAAACTCTCCGCCGTTATCCGTATAAAAGGTACCAATCCGGCTTTGAAAGTGATTTTCGACAAGGTTTTTGAAGGCAATAAAGGTGGATTTGACTTGGGATTTTTGGCGTAATGGATATAGCCAAGATTAGCAAGCGAAATGATCTATGATGATCGAGTAGTACTTGAAGTTTTCTGTGGACAGAATTGGGGAAGTCCATACATCTGAGAAAAGGTATTGTAGTGGACGGGTAGATATAATAGTGGAATGTGAAAACGGAAGTTTGTGTGTTTTATTGATAAAAAAATCATGACAAGATAGAGATGTTTGAGCAGAAAGAGAAACATGAAGCTTAAAATTTGAAACAACATTTTTCAGAATAGAGGTGGAAGGGTGACCCAAACGGAAGTGCCACAAAGATAGAGATGTTTTTGAAGATGGAGAAGCAAACATGGTGGTGATGGTTGATGTGGAGATTGGCCATTCATAGAGATCATTCTTAGTGTTTCCGCAGAACAAGGGGACCCCCGTTTTCAGATCCTTCACCTGAAAAGAAGAAGGAAAGAATTCCACAGAAACTTGATTAGTGTTACACAATCTATACACAGAGATCAGATTTTTGTGTAGTGTTGGAACACACAAAACGATGCGTAATGGTAAAGCGCGAGTATTAGTGGGTAGAGATGCTGAACCAATATGGGTTATCGGAATCGTGGAACCATCGGCGATCATGACGTCATCCCGTCCTTGGTATGGTTGATGCAGAGAGAGATTCTGCAAATCCGATGTTAATTGGTGAGTAGCACCACTGTCGAGAAGCCAGTTGTTCCTCTGGTTTGAAGTCCCAACCGCAAGGTTTGCGGGTGGATTCCATAGAGTGAACGGGTTAGCCAGCTGTTGTGGTGCATACAGAAAAGCTTGTAGTTGAGAGCATCGTCTTGCGCTATGGCCATGAACTCCACAAATCTGACACCTTTCTCTGATATGGTCTTGGGCTATGGTAATCTGACTTGTTTTGTGTAGGGGAAGATTGCCATTGAGAGTTGTTGGTGTGTTGGTTTTGCCACTGATTGTTGTTGTTGTTGCGAGACCGGTAGTTGTTGTTGGAGTTGCGATAGTTGGCGTTCCGATTATGAGCCAGATTTGCAGTCACAAGAGTAGGTAAGAGAGCAGTATTGTCAGCAACATCTAGGAGTTTTGTTTCATGATTTAGCAGCCTTTCATGAAGTTCCGTGATGGAGGGATGAGTATCACGACCATCATTCTGTTCGATAACTGTCTTGTACTCCTCTGGTAGGCCGTCAAGGATCATCTCGATTTGATCCTCATGGTCATATGGTTTTCCCAAAATCGCCAGTTCGTACAGACGTGTTGTTACTCCCTGGACATAGACATCAATGGTTTTGTTGTCTTTCTTCCAATGTTTTAGTTGATTCTTCAGTTGAAGAATATGACCGCGACTCGGTTTTGCATATGTTGAAGCAAGGATTTCCCAGACCTCAGTAGATGTGGTGGCGCGGGAAACAAGAAGCTGTAGCGATGTCGTCATCGTGCCAATGAGGGCACTGAAGATCAACTTGTCTTGTCGCTTCCACAGAATGAAACTCGGATTGTCAGTCAGACATCATCTGAGGTAACAGTAGGCGATGGAGCCTGTGTGGATCCATCAAGGTAGCCTGACAGCGCGTAGCCGTCAAGAAGAGAGTGAACCTCAAGTTTCCACATCAAGTAGTTCGTTGATGAGAGCTTAGTGACATTCACCATGTTAATGGTGAGCAGTGTCTTGTTTGTGACAGCAGTGGTATCAAACCATGGTGGAAATAGATCCATTGATGTTGTTCATGATTTTTAGTTGTGTGAGAAAGAAAGAAGAAGTGGGAAGGAAGAGCGAAGAAGAAGAAGTGAAGAGTAGTGGAGAGAAAAGAAAAACGTGAGGATTTTAGGCACTGGTCCATGCAATTCAAAATTGGTACCGTCGATCCAAGTCCGAGCATTTTGAAATTAATGGCCAAAGAATCATTATCTCGAGAGGGAGTATTAGGGATATAAGTCCCACTTCGTAAGTTGGAAGGACCATTAATAATATATAAGGGATATGAGTCACTTCATTTATCACCAATTGGTTTTAGTTTGGAAACTCATAGAACTTGATAGCATAAACATATATATATACATTATATCGTTCTTGTGATATATACATTCGAACTTATAGGTATAATTCATTTTAAATTATAAGAAAAAAATGATGAACAAGCTGCTTAACTTTACTTAGTCGTGTTGTTCATCGAGTTTTTTTTTCTTTCTTTCCTTTTGAAAAAGAAAAACAACTGTAGAAGAATTCACTCGAGTTGGATAAAGATGGTTAACTAAACCAGAAACTTTTACTTATAAAATTACTAAATACAGGTAGGTATTGGAAGATCCGTCTCCAAAGTCCATAGGCTGATGATATATATTGTAACGTTGATTCGTGGTTAAGTAATAGGGATTACACATATCTTCTCTGTATTAATTTATATTTTCCCTATACATACTCTGTTAACTTTTCATTCTTGAGTAATTCAAATAAACAATATAAGAACGTCAACACTTTAATTCAAGTTTGAAGTCCAAATTATGAAGCTAATGCAAGAGTGGCTATTCAATATAAGCTTTTGCAAAAAAAAAAGACTTATTATTTAAACATGCAGTACTATATATACTAATGGCATCGAATTGTTTTCTATTGATCGAACTGTAGTTCAAACTGTAAAACACTGAAAATTCTAAGGTGCATAAAAAAGCATTTAGGTTATGTGCAAGCATGTTCGACGATGCTAAACTTTCTTGAAAAGAAATAAAATCAGACATAAATATTACAAATGTATATCTTTTTTTTTTTTTGAATTTAATGTTAAATTATATTCAAAAGAAAAATAAACTTTTTACAACCGTTTCAATAACGTTTTGAATCAAACAACCGTTTTTATTTTATCTCATCGAAAACCAAATCTGAAGAGCCTCTCTAAACTTCAAATCCCCTTGCCGAATGATGAGGAATAGTTGATTTCGAACCCTCTTGTCTATGGTTTTGACAAGTTGTGCTTCGGTCTTGTGTGGATCACCATGTCTTCTATTATTTCTCTCCATCCAAATACTGTGAACTGTTACTTGGAAAGCATATCGAAGAAGAAAACTCTCGACTCTACCCATTGATTTGTCTTCCATCATGTTGACTACCCTCGACCACACAAATGTATACTTCCTCCCCATCAACTTTTTGACCAATTCTTCCCATATCCGTCTCGTGAACTGACAGGTAAAGAACAAATGGTCCCTTGTTTCATTGGAATCCAAACAAAAACCACAGCTCGAATCAGCATTTATACTCCAATTCCTCATCCGATCACCCGTTGACAATCGATTCCTCATAGCGAGCCAAAGCATAAATGAGTATTTTGGGGTGGAGTAAGAGAACCACACTCCTTTGTGCCAAGATACCTTTGCGTTTGGGATCCTAATTTGAGCCACCGTCTCTTTGGTGGAGAAGGTTGGTCGAAACTCACCATTTTCATGTTTCCAAAGAGCCTTGTCGGTCACATGTGACTGCCTTTCTCGACGTTTGTCCCTGATCATGTCCTCTACACCATTGAGGGCTTGGTGTCTATGGTGCCTTCGTCTTGGTAGATTCAAAACCTCACCAACAGTAGCAAATCTTTGCACTCCCAAGTCAATGATTCCTCGAGCTCCAAATATATCGTACAAACATCCCATGCTACTCCACGAATCATACCAAAAAGATGTGTTGTTACCATTACCAATTTCGACCAAATGAAACTCCTTTGCTAAAGCTCGATACTTGAGCAACTTTCTCCACATCCAGGACCCTAAAGAGGTATTACTTGAGACCGACCACAAGGAACCCCTCCGTATCAAGTTCTTTTTAATCCAATTGACCCAAAGTGAATCATTTGAAGAAAGAAGCCTCCATATCAATTTCAAACAGCTAGCTCGGTTTGCATCCTCAATAGACTGTAGACCAAGACCGCCTTCATCTTTAGGTGTACAAACATCCTTCCATGCAACTTTAGTTTTATTTGCTTTTAAAGATGGTCCCGACCAGAGGAAAGCTGAGCAAAGCTTATCAATATCCTTGATACAAGCTTTTGGCAAACGAAAAGCTGAGATCCAGAAATTCGTAATACTCAGTAGTACCGATCCAATCAGCTGTAATCTCCCTGCAAAAGACAGGGCCCTCGATGTCCATGAATTTATCTGGTTTCTTATCTTCTCAATAAGCGGAAGATAATCATTTGTAGTCATTCTCCTTGACATCAAAGGTAGACCTAGATACCTTACCGGTAGCTCACCGGAAGCAAAAGGGAAGGTCTCTAGAATCTCTGCTTTCATAGACTGGTCTACACCCGCCATGTAGATGGTAGACTTTTCAATACTAATACATAAACCTGACCTTTTTGCAAAGTGCTCAAAAACACCAAGTATTCCTTCAACTGATTCTTTTTTCCCATCAACAAAAACCATCAGATCATCCGCAAAACATAAATGAGTTAGCTTCATATCTTCGCACTCAGGGTGATAGTCAAATACCCGATCTCGAGCAGCCTTGTCAATTCTACGTGATAAAACATTCATGCATATGACAAATAAATATGGAGAGAGTGAACAACCTTGCCTGAGTCCTCGTTCGCTACCAAAATATCCTGCTAATTCTCCATTGACTTGAACAGAGAAAGAGGCGGTTGTGACACATAATCTGATCCAATGAATGAATTGTTCAGGAAAATCCATTGCTCTCAGCGTATTGACGAGAAAATCCCATTCTACTGAATCAAAAGCCTTGGCAATATCTATCTTCATCGCGCAACGAGGAGAGATTGTATCTTTATGATAGTCTTTAATAACCTCCGTGGCAAGCAGCAGGTTTTCCATTAACAGTCTGTTCTTCACAAACGCAGATTGATTCGGAGCGATGAATTTAGGTAAGATACCTTTCAATCGATTGGCGAGGATTTTTGAGATGACTTTGTACAACACATTACAACACGATATTGGTCGGTAGTCTTTCATCTCCTTTGCTTCTTTCTTCTTTGGAATTAGGGCTAGAATAGTTGAGTTTACTCCCTTTGGCAAAAAACCCATCATAAAAAAAGATTGGATTGCGACAATAACATCATTCCCAACGATTTCCCATGATTCCTTGAAAAATTCAGTTGTAAATCCATCCGGCCCTGGTGATTTATTCACAGGCATAGAAAATATCACCTTACGAATATCATCTGCTGTTACCTCAGACATCAACATTGTTTTATCAGTCTCTTCGTAGCGAAACCCTATAAGCTCACTCAATTCATCCTCTGGCCATACCTCTAGCACCGCCGGCCTAATGGATACAAACTCCCGAAAATATCTTTCTGCTTCGCTCTTTATTAAGGCCTGATCAGTGACAATACTCCCATCTGCACACTGAATTTCTCGAATGCTGTTTCTCATCTCTCGGAGTTTTACCGCGTTATGAAAAACAACATTGTTTTTGTCCCCCACTTTCAGCCAATGCAAGTTTGATTTTTGTTGAAGATATCTTTCCTCAATATCCGCTAGCCGCAGCCACTTTTCGTACAAATCCCCTTCCTTCACGACGTTAGCAGTGGTTGGATGTAACATAGTGGTTTCTTGTGCTTCACATAATAGCTTGTAAGCTGCCTTCGTTTTCTTAGTTATGTCTGATGTCAACTGCTTGCCTAGGACTCGCAGCTTAGGTTTTAAAGCCTTTAGCTTCTTTGTCAAGCGGTGAATAGCAGAAGTTGAGTGGAAAAGCTGTTCTGATTCATTCCATGCATCGCCAACCGTTGGTAAGAAACTCGGTAATTCCGTACTAACATTAACAAACTTGAAAGGCTTAATGATCCTTGCTGCAGCCTCTCGGATGTAAACCATCCATCCACTTTTTGTTAATCAAAACTCGATCGAGTTTTTTGCAAATCAACCCTTCCTTCCTTTTATTACTCCATGTAAACTTTGGACCTTGGTATTGAAGATCAACCAACTCACAATGATTAACCATACTTTGAAAGTCTCTCATCCCTAGTGGCAGAGATGGAGACGTTGCAAAACATGAATGCTCTTCAATATCGAGAATTTCATTGAAATCTCCGCACACTTGCCATGCTTTACCATGAAATAAAGGTGCATCCTTATGTGATTTAAGATCTTCCCACAGCTGCTTTCTCTCCTCTTCAGAGTTTGAAGCATAGATAAACGACACAAAAAACTCCTCAGTTCTTCCTTCAAGCAGTATAGAAACGGTTATCAATTGAGCCGTCTTATAGATTGGTGTAACACGAACATTTGGTTTCCAAACTAACCACAGCCTCCCTAGACGGTGATCCTCATAGTTGGTCATAAGTGAACACCCATTAAACAACTTTGAGAATAGTCTACTCGCTTTGCCTTCTTTCACTTTGGTTTCAATCATACATCCAAAGTCAAAATCTCCTTTCTTTATCCAATCTTTAACAACCACATGCTTACTTTTCTTGTTTAATCCACGGATATTCCAGAAAAAACCTGACATTATGATTGTCTTTGAGTGGTACGTGGTCTTAAAGAAGTAGAAAGGGAGTCTCTACTACTTTGTTGTTTACCCAACACCTTATGAGTATTCTTTGCATCACGTGGGAGAGAAATTCTCGGACCTGCACCAACAATATTCTCTTCACAGCTTTTTTCATTTTGTGTATCACTTCTGTTCCCCTTACTCTCATCTTTTACCTCTTCCTTATTCTCTTCCATCGTACGAACAAGTAACTGATCCATATTACCCTCCTTATCCCCATTACCCTCATCTTTTTCCTCCTCCTTGTTCCCTGCCACTGTAACATCATTTGACTGATCCACATGTTGTGAATTGTCACTTTCCTCCAATTCTTCAATCACAACAATTTCACCATCCTCCCCCTTATCTTGCAAACAATCAAAACGTGATTTTTGTAGCAATGACACACTCCCATACTGTAACTCCGTTTTCTTCCCTGGACTTCGACTCATTTTTGTTGGAGTTGACCAACCCTCCTCATTTTCCTGTGTTTTCATCACTGTCATAACTTCATCCTTCAACAAATCTTCTGAACTCTTGTTATTTGAAGTTACAAGAGTGGCTACTGATCTATTCTCTGCTTTTTCAGTAATTATCTCCACATTATTTGTTACCACAGCAACCTGAGCTTCTGCTCCTACATTTTTGTCCTCTTTCTTGTCAACATCTCCCTCACTTGACTTAGCTCTCATACAATTTTTGGATTCATGACCCCATTTTGAACAGTCTCCACATCTTGGAGGTAGACGCGGGAAGCTGTATTGCACTGTTATATTCTCTCCTACTCCATAACCAAAAGTGAACTGTTTAGGTAACTCTTTAGTTAAATTCACATCAACCAACACCTTTGCTTCTTCCAAATTCTTACAGTCTTTAGTTTCTGGATGTAACTCTTTAGGAACTCCAAGAGGACTTGTTAACACACTTAGACCTTCCCAAGAACATAGTCTAAGTGGGACACCTTTCACAATGACCCAAAGAGGAACAGAGGACATTATAGGTTGCTCTGCTTCTGCAATAGGATCCCACTTCTTCACTACCATTGGCACATCCCATATATTCCACATATGCCTCTTAAGAACACGAGCACGAGTATGAGCATCTCTGATTCTAAACTTTACCGTAAAGTTGTCGATTGGAAAGACATCAATCCGCAAATTTTTATCCCCCAATGTCCATATTCTGTTCACCAAAGTGTGAATTTTTCCCACAAAAGGAGCTTTAGAAAGGAAATTCCCAATCAAAAAATCATCCCATAAGGGAGTTGAATTTTTTAAAACACTTTCTGGAATCTTTGCGACAAGCTTCCCATCAATTTCTTCCATGCTCAAATCATACTTCGTTAACTCAGCCGTTTTCTTTGTTTGGACCACAGAAGACCATGAACCCTTATTCCCTGTACCACCTCCAACCGTGATCTCTTCTTCTTTCCCTTTCACAGCATCATGAACCTTCATCTTCTTCTCGTTATCACCTTCCTTTACCCCTGAAACCTCAATCAAGTCGACCACCTTTGGAAACATTGAAACCTCGCCGTCACTTCCCATCTTCTCATCAACCAAACCCATATCACCGATCAGCTTATTCTCCGACGTCACAGGAGCCGTAACCGGAGGCGGAGATGCCGCCGGCATGGCCAGAGCGTGCAGGAAAAGGAAACTTTTGTGGTGAAACCCTAATCGCCCAGAAATTCACCCACAGAGCTAAACGCACCGTTTTGTCTTAAAAGTCAAATCCCGTGTTCACATTGATATTCAAAAGTTTAATTTCTATAAGTTAAGACTATATTAATAGACGATAAAAATGAGTTCAATAGCTAAAGAAATAATGATAAAAATGGCCAAGTTCGAAAGAGGGTGAAATTTGGAAAACATAAATGTTAGGGGTGGGGAACTTAAGCTTTATTCCTGGGGCAAACCTGTCTTTAAGCAAAGAATGCTTCGAACAAAGGGACAACAAAACTCCAAATAAATATCCAAGTCGATATATATGAGAATAAGACGAAATTCTAATGCAATTTTATGTTTAAACATATTATAGTTTTAAACAAGGGACAATTAACTAAAAAATACAAAAAACCAGCACAATATTAAGAGAATAGGAAATTTACTTTCAATAACCAAAACGTAGAGTAGGAAATAACGAGTATGCCCCTCCAGCTTCGGTACAGATAATGAAGCTTAACAACTTGCGCGACATGATGTGACAACTGACAATGGCTACGATTTCGTAGGATATGCTTAGGATTTCTACAGTGTGTAAATTCGAAGATGAACGCTAATCTTGGCCACATGATATTTTTTCCGCTAACGAGCATTAAATGTTCGATATCCTGAAGATTTGCAATATATGTGTAGCGTTGTATGTATACACGGACTGGTTAACACAAACCCTAATATTTGTCTATAAAAGAAGGTTGGTTCAGACGAATGTTGCAGAGAAAAAAAGATAACTTACCAGAGAACTTTTGTAGGCACCGTTAATCTGCAATCGTGTAGGGTAAAATAAAGATTCTGGTTGGGTCGCATATAAGGTTAGCTCCCCTGTTTTTTTCTTAGTTATGGATGGTCCCATGTGTCGTTGAAAATCTTTTTCATCCGGAAACTTTAAGAAATTTAATGAATCGGACCTTAAATGGCAATAAATATAGAGTACAGTACTGGACCACATTTAGTAGTTCCCTTTTTGGGAACAAATCAGTCGCCGTACTCAGAACACAATTTGGGAAAATTTAAAGTTTTTTCAGCTGAATAGTATTCAATTAATGCACATGAACTTATAAGTAGCAGATCTAAAAGTAATGTTAGCTAACTTGAATATTGTGTTTATTTGACTACTCTAATGTTATCTTTGAAAAATTATGTAGCTACTTCAAACGTTGAAAGATGATGGCCCGTCTGGTGAGACTCGTCATAGGGGAGTGGGAAAGAAGTGTGACAGGGGAGTGGGATTTCAAGATGGATCTGTCTGAATGTAGCTACAGGATAATGGTTCAAGAAAGCGATAACTTCATTACACTTATGGAGATGATGAAAGCAAGATATCAAGTACAAGACAGAATCATACTTTCATACCAGTTCCCGTTGGCTATGTTAGAGCCTGAAGGAAAGAAGGCGCTCCCAATTGACATCACGGACGATGGAGATGTGGAGCTCTTCATGGCTGTCAGGGTGGAGCACATCGAAATGCCGTTATGTGTTACTGTCGGTTCACCAGCGGTAGAAAGATATCATTTCCATCGTCGATCTGCCTTTGACATGACAGGGATACCACATGCATTTGGAGAGACATGTATATCTTTAAACAGTCAACAACCGAGTTACTTGAAAACTCCTATGAAGCTTAAAGGTGGAAGAAGCAGCAGAACAATCACTGAGGCAGATGCTGCAAGTTACTGGGAAGCCCTTCGGACGACTGGAACAGTCCCATTCTCCCTTACTTGTTTAGACAATATACTGACATGTGAGAATGACATGGAGAAGAAGAATGATCCACAAAACGTTGGCCCAATAGATGAAGACCATTCTTCAACAGGATCATCCGATGGACCAACCGTGCAGTCTCCTTTATCTAATGATGGATCTAATTCAGTGATGCAAAAATGGATTGACGAAGATTATATACTGAGGTCAACAATAGGCAATCTAAGCATCCAGCCCAACGACATGAAAGGTACTGGTTCTACTTTGGATTCTTATTCCCTTATAAGTATCCATATAGACTAACATAAGTGTTACTAAAAAATAAAAACGTCCATGATATCTTGTTGAAGCAGAAGCTGTAAAGACAGAGCCATGGACGTAAGAGATAGATAATTTGTCTAATTTAACGATAAGATAAATGTTAGCGTGGTTAACGTTTAACTGACGAGTAATGCCTATAATAATTACAGCAAGGAAGGGCCAGTTTCTATGATGTTAGACAAAGGGAAAGGAAAAATGTATGAACCAAGTGCTTTGGAACATTCTTTGACAGACTTAACGCTAGGACAAACGGTTTACAAAGAAGAATCAAAAAGCTTTGACAAACATGTTTTGAACAAGCTCAACATGGGTGATTATAGGGGTAACAAGATAAGTTAATTGAAATTTAAAATTATAGGATAACAAAGTGTATAGCCACCACTAATACAATTTGTCTCTCGATAGGAATGGAAGCAGAAGGCTTTGTGCCTGCAAGTATAAGCGTTATGCAAGAAATCTTTTCACCGCCAGAGATGAACGTGGTAAAGAGAGCTGGTATTGATATCCTCAAGAAGATAATGAGGCCATGTGCTGATACAGAAGACTACTCACACCCAGAAATGGAGGACCCACATATTCCACAACCGGTAGATGGGGTTATCAGGCTAGTAGGTGAAGCAAGCAAAGATATGTTAGACAATGCAGTTGGAATAGATGAAAACACCAAAGGTAATAATTATATTGAAAAGAGCAAAAAAATGAAAACTTTGATTGATTACTAGAACAAATGGTATTATTGTTAACGGTGAACAATAATGATAACAAAGGTAACGATGGGTGTAACTTGTCTAACAAGGACTTAGCAGAGGAAGATCATCCTATCTACACTCTAGCCTACACATACGATACCCGTATTAACAATTTTGTTAGTCTTATAAATTAATCAGTAACGTAAAAACTTATAATTTTCCGACAATTTACTAACAAAGAAATGGCCAACATAACTGGCAGTGTAGATGAAACTAGGTCTATTTCCGGCAAGCCGCAGAGTCCTAGAAGAACTACTATCGGAAGAGCAAATAAATGTGCTTAAGAAAGAAGCAGAGCGTGCCAATCAAATATTAGAAGCAAACAACTGTCCCAAAATTATTGATATGGAAACAAAAACAATGGATGGGGACGGGAATGAAAACATGAGAGGCACGACAAACATTGAGATGGGTGGTGTTCATGATGGCCCTAGCATTGAGATAACCCCTGCCAATACATGTGATAACGAAGGTAATCCTATGGAATGCATTTAAATATTATGTTTGATATATATATATATATATATATATATATATATATATATATATATATATATATATATATATATATATATATAACAATGTAGCTAAACGTGTTTCCTATATACAATTCTAACCAGGTTTCACGAACCTCCAGACAATGAGTGCGCCAGTGTACGAATATCAAACTAACATAAATAGAAGTTCTTTCAAAGTCTGTGAAATCATATATGGGATTATTGATTGGTGTTGCAACTGTTGGATGGCGGACTCAAAGATTAAGAATGAAGGTGAAAGCAGCAAAGCAAAAATTGAGCCAGTAGAGGGGAACTTTGGGGGAGACATAAAAATGGAGACTGATGATTCCGACAGCGACGACTGTTTCAATGATGGTCTGTGAAGAAAATCTTTTTTTTTTTATGTAGACTACTCATGTTATTAGCGGTGTATGTTTCTGGTTAACTATCATTTGACTTTTTGGACCGTTAATGAAATCAACTTTGTTATGAAGGGTTTGTTAGACACAATTCCGTGGAGCTCTACAATGGAATGATGTTCAAAAACCGTGACGCATTTATAATACACATGGCCCTTTATGCAATTGCCCATAAAATCCGGTTCAGGAACAAGAAATCAAATCCAGGCATGATGATCCTTGAATGTGTTGGACGCAATTGTCCATGGCGGGTTTATGCCATAAAAATGAGTAACTCAGACTTGTACCAGATAAGGCGTTTACGTCCGGATCACAAGTGTACAGTGTATGAGAGAGTCAATTTCCAAAGACATGCTACAACGGAGGTGATCGGAGATATGATGAGGAGAAGGTTCACAGGACGTACTAACGATCCACGCCCTGGCAGTGTTCGGGAAATAATGCGAGATGGTCATGACACACAAATATCTTACTGGAAAGCTTGGAAATCTAGAGAAATAGCAATGGACTCAGCTAAGGGCACAACCGGAGAATCATTCAAGCAATTACCAAAGTACCTGCATATGATGGTCATCTCCAATCCAAGGACACTAGTATCTCTAGAAACAGTCTTCTACGAAGGTGTTGGAGAAAGATTCAAATATATGTTCTTTGCCTTGGGTGCATGTTTGGCTGGATTCCAGTTCATGCGTAAGGTAATCATCGTAGACGGAACTTTCCTAAAAACTAAATATGCAGGATGTCTTATAACAACAAGCGCTCAAGATGGCAACCACCAAGTATTTCCACTAGCTTTTAGTGTCGTTGATGGGGAAAACGATAGATCATATCTGTGGTTCTTCACAAAGTTACTAGAAGCAGTTCCAGACTCGGAAGAGTTGGTTTTCATTTCTGACAGGCACAACTCCATTGTTGCTGCATTACGTCAGGTACAATAAGATAATAACCAGCCTAATCATTTGGTTGATAATACACCCATTAGGATGTTAATGTTAGAATTGTAAGTAATCGGTAGTATAGTGATATTGCTTGCATCTAACATTGGCTAGAAATAATGATATTTAATAGTTAACTTTTATTTTATTGATGATATATGGACGATGGCAGGTTTATCCAAGATCCAGTCACTGTGTCTGCATTGTACACCTGCAACGCAACATTCAAGCAATTTTCAAAAAAGGCACCTCTCTTATCTTGTGCCTAGAGCAGGACGTGCTTATAGAGTCCAAGATTTCACAAATTACTTCAATGAGATTTCCAGCATTGATGGTGATTGTGCTGGGTATCTAGCAAACATAGGCCTGCAGGCATGGACGCGGTCCCATTCGGTTGGGAAAAGGTACAACATTATGACCAGCAATATTGCTGAATCTTTGAATGCAGCACTAGCTGAGGCAAGAAACTATCCAATTATATCGCTTGTCGAGTTTATCAGAGCAACTGTGATGGGATGGTTCCATGTTCGCCGAGATGCGTTCCAAAAGTCAGAAAGTAAACTTACTCCACGAGTCTACAAAACTATCAACAAGAAATTTCAGGCATGCACAGGGTTCGATGTGCAGAATATCAACCAAACAGAATTCGAAGTGAAAAACAAAGAAGGTGTGTCGTACCACGTTGACTTGCAACTGAAGACCTGCAGCTGTTATGAATTCCAGATGATGTCCATTCCATGTACTCATGCTATTGCAGCAGCAATGAAAGCTAAGGGTGAGATCGAATCACTAGTGTCTGAGGAATTTAGCACAACGTTTTGGAGAAGCGCATACGCATAGAGTATTTAACCGGTGCCAACTAACACAAAAGCAATGTGGATGGATCAAGAGGTGGAATATGCTGAAATACTTCCCCCACTCACTAGGCGTCCACCAGGGAGGCCCCGTAAGAAAAGATTTCTTTCTAGGGGAGAAATAAGGGTAATATTTGTGATACATTTGATATCTGCTAGATAGCAATGTTAACTTAGATGTTATCTATGCAATAAAACTCTTTTTGTTGTTAAGCAGGGGAATGACTCGCAAGCTGAAGGTGTGTAGCCGTTGCAGGGGAGATGGCCATAACCGTGCAACGTGCAAGGAGCCAATATAATTAGAGCTATTGTGTAATATGGAGGGCAAGCTGGCAGTGTGTTTTGGAATATAAGTCGGAGTTGGGGTAGACCAATTTTAAACTACCTTGTGATATATTAAGACGGAAAACCTCCAACGGTCCATGTCTACTTAGAAAACAATGTATGGCATCGGTTGAAATAATAATGTAATGCTGCCCTCCAGTAATGTGAAATATAAGTTTGTTATATAAGATACAATACCTATAATTTCTAGCACAATTTCAATTGTAGTTAAATAGTCTATAGGAACCAGAAGGAACTAAAGAAATGATCATTGTAGTTAAATAGTCTATAGAGAAACATGGATGAATTATGAAGAGGACTAAGATCATATGGACATCATCTTTGAAATGGATATTAAACATGTAAATATTATTGATAACGACTATTTTATTATATATCACTTAACGAATATATTAACAACCAAATACTCTTTTGACCGTTGTACATTTGAAAATGGAACTTACACATGCTAAAACTTATAGACAACGTATAATACCCTGTATTTAAAAATAGGGTCAACGGGCAGAAGAAAAGTCAACAGGGGCACAAATGTAATTTTGCTAAACCCAGGGGTAAAATAGTAATTTTACCAAAGTTTGAGACGGAAGCCGAGATGGACCAAATGTTCTTATTTTAAAACATAAAGAACATTTATAAGACCAGAATTAAAAAAAAACAGAGCAGAAACAGGTTTTTCGGCTTGTCGGGTGGGAAACCGAAAAACCGAGAAAACTTCGGAAATTCATAACCGGAGCTAGGAAACTCCAAATGAGGTGATTCAAGTTGCGAAATTCATCTAAAATCAGGGAGAATTAGAGTTTGGAGGTTTTGGGATTTATATGAGTAGTGGAGAATTTTCTAAAACAATAACTGTGAAACCGAAGAAAACCAAGACAATTTTAAAAAGGGATTGAGAAGTGGTTTGAGCCGGTTTTGGGCTGGTTTTTGTGGATAAGAAGAAGCTACAGAGACAGGTGTCTCACTCCTAGGTCGTCAGCCACTCCCATGTGAAGTGTCAAGCCATACTTGATGCAAGGTTTTTGTTGTATACACACAAAACACCCAAACAAATTCATTTCACACACTCTTATCCTCTCTCTAGCCTCACCCGCGACCAAAGCTCTCTCTTCTCGCTAGATTCATCCCAAGAAACCCAGAAAAAAACCCAGGAACCTTTGAGTATTCAAGAGAACTCAAGAACATCTTCAAAATGTTCATAAGACCTCCAAACACAAGAAAAGCCATAATTTCTTCATTATAAACCCAAATAACCTTCTGCAAAGCCCAGTAGCTTCGTCTCTCCCTCCTCTATAACCTCCAGCCAGCCAGACATGACCTCCGTCGCCGGAATCTGGCCGGAGAGCTGCCGCGGTTAGGGTTTGGTGGATATCTCTCTCTCTTCATCAGATCTGCGTGTTTTGAAGCTACAGATGGGTAGATCTCGTCTTCCTGGTCAGTTTGGTATATAGTTTGTCACCAGAACCGCCGGAAAAAGCCATCTCCTCAAGGGTCAACGGTCCGCCGTCGCCGGTCAACGCCGGAGAAGTCGCCGGAGAAGCTCCACCGCTGCCGTGTCTTCAGCCGGTTCTTCAGTGGGTTGATTCAAATGGTTTGATTCAAGATTGGAGTTGGTTTGGGTGGATTTGGATCGGTTTCGGTTAACCGGTCAACTCTCAGTCAACGGTTGACTTTGACCCGATTTACCTAAACCGGTCAATTGGATTGTGGTTCAGTGGTTGAACTGGTTCAGAGATTCGGGTAAACCGGTTCAGGTCAAGTCAACGGTCAATCGGTCAACGCTGGTCTACACCACTGGCCAACGCGGTCAACGCCGGAAACCGGGCCGGTCAACGCTCGGTCTAACGGCCGTTCAGTGATTCGGAGTGTTCGGGAATTCGTATTCGGGTATTCGGGAGGTTCAGGTTTAGTTCGGGTCTCAGAAAGTCGTATCCGCATCCGGTCCTTCATTCTGACCAATCACTATGAGTCGGCTCAAACACCGTAGTTAGAAACATGTAGATCGTAAATGAGAAACCGTAGAATTAGGGTTTGCATATCCGGATGTGAATTGATTGTGTTTTAGAACCGACTTGACTGATTAACGATAAACCGGTTAGGGTTTAAGACGCATGATAGGATCGTATGAATTGAACGGAGTAAACCTGTTGTGTGTTGCTAAGTTGGTAGAACTGTTGATTGTTGCATGCATATAGCCGTGGCATGATAGGGTCGTATATGCATATATACGTATGTAAATAACGATATCGAATGGATCTAAGTACGAAAATTAAGACGGTGTTGAAAGATGGACGTATGATGTATAAATCGATATCGGAATTAAATTTAATGAAGTTAAAGAGAAAGGAATGAACCGAGAAAATGAATGATGAGACGTCGGGGAGTTTAGTAAGCTACTAGCTCTAAACTGACATATCGGGAATGTGATAAAATAGACTTAGAAAGGTTAAGAGGAAAGGGAAATGTTGTGAAAGTTGAGCCGTCTACGGATTAGCAATCCGCTAATCCAAGGTAGCGGACATTAATGAGATGTGGGCCGTCTACGGATTAGCAAGCCGCTAATCCAAGGTAGCGGACGTGGATTGGTTAAAAGATGCTAGAAACCCTAACAGGCCTGATGGTGTGGTGATTGTGCTATTGTGTGGTTGTTACTATTGAGCTTTCTGTGCAGGCCTATTAAATCGTCTCGGTGTTGGGCCGAGCGATTCGTGTGGTTACTTAACTTGGTCGCGGGACCGGTTAAGTCGTAAGTGATGACTCGGTATGGTGACGAGTCAGAGCGATGGTGTTGGTGTGTGTGAGTAGACTTGCGTGATGCGGTGTTAAGATTGTTGTTGAGTATTGATTGAGAATGATTGCTAGAGTTCGAGCGAGTCTGCGTGTTTACTTTTTCTGCACTAGGACTCTAGGGTGTGTTAGATCCCGCAAGTCTAGGTGTTTGGATACGTTCCGGTACTTCCGACCCGATTGGATCCTCGGGTAGTTACCTGATCGGACACGTGCCTTCGGGCAGTGGTGCGGGTTATTGTGTTAACCTACTGGGTGACGCCGGTAGGCGTGTGATTCAGAGAATATGGGGTCATGTCCTAGGGCCGAATCGCATGGAAACTCGAGTTGCCGGGGGTAACTTGAATCACCGCGTATAGATAGACGGAGAACGGTGTCCTAGCCGTGAGACTTCGTGTTTACGTCTAGGAGTCATGGGTTAGTTACCATGTTGGTGACGATGAAACCCGTGGAAGTTACCGAGATCGTAGGGGCCCTGTGTTGTGTTGTTGGTGTTGGTACTGCACGATAGATAGATCGAGTTTCAATCGGGAGCATGTGCCGCAGTGCTTCTGATTTCCTTTAAATCGCTTTCTCTTTCTTTTGGCAAGTGCTTATGTGTTGTGGGTTCGACACGACGTGGTAGTGCGTGATCGTTCTTTTACTGCGTTGTTTGTTATTTTGGGGTATTGGGAGCGGGATTCTATAGATGATAGATAGAATAGAAGCCGTAGTGGGGAGCCTGTTGGGAATGTCCTGAAATCTATTGTACTTACTCCAAGTGAAAGTCGTATTGTCGAGATGAGACAATCATATGACACTGGGCAGTCATAATGCTTTGCTAGAAGCCACTTATGATCAATGAGTTTAGAACTCATTGCTAGTGTTATATGATCCTACAGGGTCACACAACTAAGCAAACTGGACGTTGTATATGAGGTTGATCATTAATGTAATGATCGGGTGAATGCATATTTGATATGCATTCAATACCAAGTTTCTGGGCAGTGTCGATCGACACAATAAGTGTGTCGGTCGACACAGATCGGCAGTGTCGATCGACACAAAGAGTGTGTCGGTCGACACAACTCGCGGATTACCAAGATTAATTCGGTTTAATCATTGGTTAATTCCGTTGCGGTTTAAGTCGACATATATAAGATATATGGTCGACCTAAACTCAACTCTGACCTAATACACAGCCACCAGAAAAGAAACATAAACCTCTTGAGAGATCTGATCTCTAAAGGCACTAGCATCCCTTCTGTTCAGTTTGTGTGCGTGTGGATACCAGTAGAGGCGCAGCATTTGAGGCGCTCTAGATCTCGATTATCTGCAAATCTTCCGCTGCTAATCACCAGGTAATTCTGAGATCCCAATGATTCAATTACATGAACCCTAGATCCTATGCTTGGAATTCAGACCAGGGTTGCCTAATTGGATTAGGAACTGCTAGAAATTCCTTCAGTGGTATCAGAGCTTTAGGGTTCCATTGAATCTGTAGCATGTTGATTAGATTAGTTGAATCTGAATCTGTGTATGGTTGATACAAACTTGCTAAAATTCGTTTTCATGAAAATCTAGTTTCTAGGTTTTTTTGCTTGAAAAACGATTAGGGTTTATCGCCTTGTGTCGATCGACACCAATCCGGTATCGGTCGACACAAAAGGATAACCCGAATAAAATTGTTTTCGCCTAGTGTCGATCGACACAAGAGTTGTGTCGGTCGACACCAACCTCGCGAAATTGATAAATCGGTTCAATTGGATTGGACCGGTTATCGAGCTTGGTTAATGATGGTTGAAAATTGTGAATGATTTAATTGCGATTGGTTTGATTAGGTTGGTATCGACCGATGCTAATGTAGCATCGATCGACACTGACCAGTATTCAAAACCGGATCAATTGGATTGATCGGTTATCGCGGATTGTTTTGGTTATTCTGCATCGATCGACACTTAAGTAGTGTTGGTCGACATGAGATTCAATGGTTTAGGTTATGGAACCTGTAATCACAGAACCAAAGCAAGATTCATTTCATTGTGCGATAGACTTGCAGTGCGAGATGTCCACAATTACATGAGTAAGTCAGGAGGTAATCTTGTTGATGGGTTTGCAGTGCAAGACATCAACAATTACATGACTGAAGAGATTGGTTTACTTGACTGGGCCATCAAAATCGTTTTGGGCTCAGAGACATCAGGTGGATTGGGCATGAGATGTCGATCCACAACCAAGAGTTATATTGGATATAACTAGCAAAGTTGTTGCTTACCTAGATAGCTAAATTTGGGTGATAGCCAATGGCTCACTCAAGTTTAGTGAAGTATGGGTCTTGGATCATTATATTCATCTGAGGAAACATTGTTTGAATATAATGCGAGTTTTCTTAATAGTTAAGACTTCTCATTTCTTGAACATCATAACTAAACCTCCCTTGTTTTTCCAGCTATGTCTAGCACAAACCATCGTAACAATTTCTCCCTGCGATCCGTCCTTGAGAAGGAAAAGTTAAATGGATCAAACTTTCTTGAATGGTATCGGAACTTGAGAATTGTTCTCAAACAGGAGAAAAAGGACTATGTCCTTGAGAAAGTTCTCCCCAAGAAGTACCGAGCCAATGCCTGGCAGTCAGATAAGGATGCTTGGGATAAGCATTCTAATGATGCGGTGGATGTGAGTTGTCTCATGTTGGCTACCATGAACTCGGAATTGCAGAAGCAATATGAGTACGTGGAGTCGCAAATAGAGATGATCACTGGCCTGAAAAGTATGTTTCAGGAGCAGGCACGAACTCAGAGATACCAGACGGTAAGATCTCTGATTGAGTGCAAGCTACCAAATGGCGAACCAGTTAGTCCTCATGTCATTAAGATGATGGGTTATATTGATAACCTGGGGAAACTGGATTGTCTCATTAGCCAAGAGTTGGCTACTGACATCATTCTGCAGTCACTGCCGTCAAGCTATGATCAATTTGTTATGAACTATAACATGAACAACTTGACGAAGACGTTGACTGAATTGCATGGGATGCTTAAGACTGCTGAACCTAACATCAAGAAGGACACCCCAAATGTCCTTATGGTACAAAAGGGTAAAAAGTTTAAGAAACTTGGTAAGAACAAAGGTGATGGCAAGACGAGCTCGATTGTGAATCCAAGCGAGTCTGGCCATGCTCCGAAGGTTAAAACCAGTCCTTCTGAAGATGTTAAGTGCCGTTATTGTAATGGTTATGGGCATTTGAAAAGAAACTGCAATAAATTCATGGAAGATTATGAGAAGCTGAAGAAGACGTACGAGACTTCTTCTTCAGGTATTTATGTTATAGAAGTAAATGTTACTTCTTATAGTTCTACTTATTGGGTATTTGATACCAGCCGTGGTACTCATATTTTGTGAAAATGTGCAGGGCCTGAGCAAAAGTAGGACTATGGAGCAAGAGTTACTGCATTAGCCGTAGGAGTATTTCATTTGTTTTCTTTTATGGCATGTTTTGAACTTAAAACTGCTACTATGTACCTGCTATGAGCAGAAAGATTATTTCTATTCCTTGTTTGGATATGGAAGGATATCAGTTTTCAAATTAAGAATAAGTGTTATTCATTTGATTACAATGATATATTTTATAGTAGCAATCCATTAGAGAATGGACTTTATGTTCTAAACAAGAATGTGCCTAACTATAACATTAATACCAAGAGATTCAAGTCAAATGATACGAATCAAACTTCTCTCTGGCATTGTCGTTTTAGGCCACATAAATGAGAAACAGATTCAGAAGCTCCATAGTGATGGGCTATTGGGCTCATCTGATTATGAATCATAATGAGTAAAGTGAATCTTGTTTTATTGGGTAAAATGACGGAGGCCCCTTTCAACAAAAGGTAGTGTCGATCGACACAAACGGTGCGTCGGTCGACACAGGTCGCAAACGAACAAAATGAAAGGGCTAGTAACTTATTGGGCTTTGTACATACGGATGTGTATGGCCCGATGAGCACAAGTGTTAGAGGAAACTTTCAGTACTTCATTACCTTTACTGATGATTTCAGTAGGTAAGGTTAAGTCTTATTAATAAGAAATAAGTCAGGATCTTTGAAAAGTTCAAAGAGTTCCAAAATGAAGTACATAATCAATTTGGCAAAGGTATTCAACCTCTACGATGAGATCATGGAGGTGAATACTTAAGTCAAGAATTTAGTGATCATCTGAGAGATTGTGAAAGTGTTTCACAATTCACTCCTCCTGAATCGGACTTTATTAGATATGGTTCGATCAATGATGAGTCACTTAGATCTTCCATTATCCTTCTAAGAATACGCTCTAGAAACGTCTGCGTTTACACTAAATAGGGTTCCATCAAAATCAGTTACAGAGATACCACATGAGATGTGGAATGGAAATGTTTCTGATTTATCCATCATGGAGATTTGGAGTTGTGAGACTTATATAAAACGTTTAATCTCTGATAAGCTCACACCCAAATCTGATAAGTGCTACTTCATTGGTTATCCTAACAAAACCAAGGCATGTTACTTTTACAACCAGTTCGAGAACAAATTGTTTGTTGCTTGGAACTATGTTTTCTTAAGAAAGACTTTCTTTCCAAGAAGAACAGTGGGAGTAAAAGTACAACTCGAAGAAATTCGAAAATCACAGGAGACTGCTCAACCTGATGAGGAAGAGCAGCAGTTGGATCTACAAAGTGTTGTAGAACCTGCAAGTGTGGTGCCTGAGGTTTGCAAGGATCTGGTGAATGTATATTCGATATACAGTCAAATGCGAGTTTCTGAAGAAGTGTCGATCGACGCAAAAGTTGTATCGATCGACACAGATCGCGAATCAAAATACTTTGGTTTATGACTTAATTAACTATGGTTTAAATCTTGGTTAATTAGGACGTGGTAAAAGTATACATATGAGATATGTGCACGACTTTTACACAAAACTGAAGCTCGCAGATCCGAAAGGATCCGTCACGAACCCGAGAAATGTGGATTTCTCGTAACCAATTGCCGTGATCTATTGACCATTGAAAGTGACGGGCCTGCGAATTTTGAAGAAGCAATGATGGGCCTTGACTCCGAAAATGGCTGAAAGCCGCTGAATCCAAAATGGGATCCATGTCACAGAACCAAATGTGGACTTTGGTCGATTTACCCGATGGTGCAAAAACCATTGAGTGTAAATAGATTTTCAAAAGGAAATTGATGTGAATGGTGATATCCAAAGCTGGATTGGTGGAAAAGGTTTCAAGAAAATTCATGGTGTTGACTATGAAGAAACCTATTCCCCAGTCAGCATGCTTAAAGTCCATTCGGATTCTCCTAGCAACCGCCACTCATAATGGTTATGAGATCTGGCAGATGGATGTGAAAGCAGTTTTCCTTAATGGAATTCTGGAAAAGGATGTGTACATGACACAACCTGAAGTTTTCATTGATCCTAATGAAGCTAGGAAGATATGCAAGCTTTGCCGATCCATTTATGGATTGAAGCAAGCATCTCAGAGTTGGAATCTTCGTTTTGATAAAGCAGTCAAAAGGTTTGACTTCGTCATGAATGAAGAGGAACCGTGTGTTTACAAGAGGACTAGTGGGAGCGCAGTTGCATTTCTAGTATTGTATGATACTACTTCTCGGAAATGAAGTTCCATCGTTTCAGTCTATTAAGACCTGACTCGAAAGTTGTTTTTCGATAAAATTATGGGAGAAACCGTATACATTCTTGGAATAAGAATCTATGGAGATAGATTGGACAAGCTAATTGGATTGTGTCAAGACACTTATGGTGATAAGGTCTTGCACAGGTCCAGTATGCATGATTCCAAGAAGGGCTTCGTGCAAATGACTCTTGGTATTACTCTTTGCAAGACGCAGTGTCTTTCGACACACGCTGAGCAAGGGCGAATGAGGGTCAGGCTACTGCTATATAACAGGAGATAAATATCTCAGGGCCCATCGAAGATTTGATACTGAGAAATGTGTGGCCACACTCAAACGAGGTGATTGTCAGTCGTTTGTCTTGTCAGTATAAATCGGAGTTCGATGAACATGATCTTGGCTAAATAAGGGTGACACAGATCTTGCCTTATGCCAGATCGAGATATAGTGACGAAAGGATTAAAGGAATAGATGATTCCAGTACAAGTGGGAGATTGTTGGGAATGTCCTGAAATCTTCTGTACTTACTCCAAGTGAAAGTCGTATTGTCGAGATGAGACAATCATATGACACTGGGCAGTCATAATGCTTTGCTAGAAGCCACTTATGATCAATGAGTTTAGAACTCATTGTTGGGATTATGTCCTGAAATCACATTGTACTCACTCTAGAGATAGTTGTATTGTCGAGATCGGACAATTCATGTGATACTGGGTAATCATAATGTTTTGCTAGAAACCGCTTATGACAAATGAGTTGTAACTCATTCCAGTATCGTGTGAACCTACAGGGTCACACAACTAAGCAAGTTGGACATAGTCCATATGGGATTGATCATTGGCATATGATATGGTCGATGTGTATTGGATACACATCGAATATAGTTTTGATGAGGTGTGTCGATCGACACTGTTAAGTGCGTCGGTCGACACAAGACGTGTGTCGATCGACACCACTAAGTGTGTCGGTCGACACAAGGCCGAAACCGAAACTGATGTTTCGGTTTATGTCGAGGTTCGTATATAAGTGATCTTATGTTTCGACCTAAACGAAAGAGCCGCCTGAGACACTTTTTCTCTGAGAGAAAAACACAGAAACCTCACAGAAACTGAGTTCCCAGGAGATCTGAGCCCCGGTACTAGCATCCCGGCAGATTCCAGCTGTGTGCGTGTAGACTATCAGTAGAGGCGCATCATCTGAGGCGCTCCAGAGATCTCGTTTGCCTGACCCTATTCCGCTGCCAGAACAAGGTAAACGCTAGATCTATCCATGATTCAATTAACTAGACCCTAGATCCTAGGCTATCTGGAACTCGCGAGGATTCTGAATACGGTAGAATTGGCTCAAAGTTCCAACAGTGGTATCAGAGCCTTAGGGTTTAATCATTGAATCTGAAGCATATAATTCGAAAACTGATGTATTTGAATAGATTTATGCTTGCTGTTCTATGTTTTGTTCAAGAAAAACTCGTCTGTTTTTGTCTGTGAATCGAAACAAAGAATCTGTGATTTCGTACAGTGTCGATCGACACACTGGGTGTGTCGGTCGACACAGAGTGGCGAATTCGACATATTCAGCGGCTAGGGTTTTTTCGCGAAGAAAAACCGAAAGCCTACTGTGTCGATCGACACAGGTTGTGTATCGGTCGACACAGAACAAATTCGGTCGAATGTCGATCGACACAGGTTAGTGTCGGTCGACACAGACCAAGCGAATGGTTAATCGGTTCAATTGGATTGGACCGGTTGTCATGCTTGGTTAAGTCCGAATAGATTGGTTTAAATTGGATGAATTGGTTCAATTGGATTGAACTGATTATCTCAATTAGCATGAACCGATGGGTTAAATCAGTTTGATTGGATAATACGGTTCAATTGAATTGGACCGGTTATCGCAATCAGTTGAAACTGGTTTAAACGGTTTGAATTGGATGAATTGGTTCAATTGAATTGAACTAATTATCCCAATTAATATAAACCGATTGGTTAAGATCAGTTTGATCTGATAAGTCGGTTCAATTGGATTGAACCGGTTATCAAAACTGTCTTCGGTTAAGGTCTATGTCGACCGTCACACACGGGTTGTGTCGATCGACATGACCGGTTCGATGAACCGGGTTAATTGGATTAACCGGTTATTGAAGTCCGGTTTTTTTTGGTGGTGTCGATCGACAGACACAGTCTGCGTCGATCGACACAGTGCTCGAAATTCTTGTTATTGAACCTTGAATTTGCAGAAGCCAAACTCGACATAAACCTTGATCAAAGCTTAGCTTCAATATGGTCAACTGTCAAGACTCATTTCATTGTGTGATGGTTTAGCCAAGAGCTTGGTGTCCACAATTACGTGAGTAAGGCAGGTAGTTATGTTGATGGATTTGCAGTGCTAAAACATCAACAATTACATGACCTAAGAGATTGATTTGCTAAACTTTTGGGTTTAGTTTCCTCAACTAAATATCAAGTAACCTTGATGTCTTGCCCAATCTTGTCTACTGTCAAGACTTGTTTCGTTTGTTGGATAGTCTTGGAGTCCTTGGTATCCACTGCTACATGAGTAAGGCAGGTGATCATTAATAGACTTGCAGTGCGACTGTCAATGATCACAAGACTAAAGAGATTGGTTTACTTGACTGGGCTATCAGAAGTTCTGGGCCCAGAGACATCAGAGTGGATTAGACATAGTTTGTCTCATCCACAACCAAGAGTTGTACTGGGTACAATTAGCAATGATTTGCTTACCTAGATAACTAAAGTTTGGGTGATGACGAGTCGCCCACTCAGATTTTAGTGAAGTATGGATCTTGGATCATTATATTCATAGAGGGAACATAATTTGAATATAATGCGAGTTTTCTTATTAGATAAGATTTCTCATCATATACATAACTAAATTCTTGTTTTTCTTGGATTTCAGCTTGTGTCTATGACTACTTTCTCGTTGCGATCCGTCCTTGAGAAGGACAAGTTAAATGGATCCAACTTCCTGGATTGGTATCGGAATCTGAGATTCATTCTCAAGCAGGAGAGCAAGGACTATGTCCTTGAAAAGGCTCCTCCAGAAAGGCTTGGGACCAATCGCTCGCATGCATCATACAATGCTTGGAATAAGCATTATATTGATGTGGTAGATGTGCGTGGTCTGATGTTGGCTACCATGAACTCGGACTTGAAGAGTCAATACGAGAACATGGAGTCGCCAATAGAGATGATCACCAGCCTGAAACTGAAGTTTCAGGATCTGGCACGAGTTGAGAGATTCCAGATGGTGAAGTCTCTCACTGGGTGCAAGCTACCAGTGGATGCTCCAGTAAGTCCTCATGTCATTAAAATGATGGGTTACATTGATAACCTGGGGAAACTGGAATGTCCTGTCAGGTTAGAGTTGGCCACTGACATCATTCTGCAGTCACTGCCGTCAAGCTATGATAAATTCATTAAGAACTATATCAAGAAAGGCTTGACGAAGACGTTGACTGAGCTGCACAGCATGCTCAAAACAGTAGAGCAAGACATCATAAAGGGTAAAAGATTTGAGAAATCTTGTGCTGGCAAGGGCAGAGGCAGGGCCGTCCAGATTTGGAATCAGGATAAGCCTGTGTCATCTCATAAGCCCAAGTCAGGCCCATCTGGTGTTAGAAAATGCTTCTACTGCGATGAGTCAGGGCATTGGAAGAGAGATTGCATTAAATTCTTGGAAGATTCACAAGAGATGAAGGAGATGTATGGTACTTCTTCTTCAGGTATTGTGTTATTAATTCAAGTTCTACATTAGTATTGGATACTAGTTGTGGTACTGATATTTTTGAAATATGCAGGACCTAAGCGACAGTAGAACGTTGAAGAAAGGACAAGTGGAACTGCGTGTCTGGTTGAAGCAATGGTTGCTGCATGAGCCGTAGAGATTCTCCACTTGTAGGAGCCTTTCATACTTGGTTTTAGAAATTAAGTAATTGCTACTATGTATCTGCCTTGTGCAGAAATGTCTTTCATCTTCTTGTAAAGAATTTGGATGTTTTTCATTTTGATAAAAGACAAGTTTTGTTCTTTAGATCTTAATGAAATATCATATGGTAGCACCCCATTTGGAATGGGTTTTATATCTTAAACCCGCGAAAGTTAGAATATAACACAAATACTAAAAGTTTAAGTCTGATGACTTGAACTCGACTTTTCCTTTGCATAGTCGTTTGACCATACAGAGTGAAGCGGATTCAGAAGTTCCATAGTTTTGGACTCATTCGATTATAAATCATTTGAGATATGAATTCTGTTCACTGGACCAAATGACTAAGGCCCTTTTAGCAGAGCTAAAAGAAACGGGCCAGAGGCTTATTGGGCCTTACACATACTGATGTATGCGGCCCGATGAGCATTAGTGCCAAAGGAAATCTTATATACTTCATTACCTTATTGATGGCATCAATAAGTATGGCTGTGTTCATTTGATGAGACACGAGCAGGAATCCCTTGAGGAGTTCCAAGATGAAGTGTGGAACCGATTTGACAGAAGTATTAAGATCCTCGATCGAATCGCGGAGGAAAATACTTGAGTCAAGAATTGGGTGATCATCCAACAGAATGAATCGGATCTTATTAGATATGCTCCGATTAATGATGACTCACAGGAATCTTCCATAATCATTTAAGAATACGTTCTAAAATGTCTATGTTTACGCTAAATAAGTTTCTGTCAGAATCAGTGAAAAACACCACATTGGATGTGGACTGGGTGATTTCCAAATTTGTTTTTCTGATTAATTGGGATTGCAAGGTTTGTGTACGACAGTAGTCAACAAACAAACTTGAACCCATATCTGATAAGTTATACCTCGCTGGTTGTCCTAAGGAAACCAAGGCTTGCTACTTTTGCAACCAATCCGAGGACAAAGTATTGTTGTTCGGAAATGTGTCTTTTAAGAAAGATCGTACTTTCAAAAGGAACAGTGGGAGTAAAAGTACACATCGAAGAAATTCGATAAACACAGGAGGCTGCTCTGACAAGACCCCTCCCGGCCATAGGGCCGGTTTGGATTGCCACTACTTAACCGAATTCATCTTGAGGTTTCTTAAGAACCTCAAGTCCATTTTAATCATACTTAAACGTTTTCCATTTCATTCATTCAACAAATTCGATTCATAATAAAGACTAAGGCAAAATAGACATTTTATTAATAAGTAAAAGGTACCAAATACAACTGTGGTTCAATTCGCATTATGCTAAAGTATTCGGTCCTAAAACAATTGTCTACCCCAAACTATCACCACTCGCCCAAAGTCTTGTCCGCGCCTAGGTCCGATCATTATCATGATCACCTGAAAATCAAAACCAAGTTCATGAGATTTCCATATTCATTTATAATCATTTTCATTTATCCTAGCAATATACTATATGATCCCACAACTTTATATTATACAATCAATCTAACATTTCGATAATAATTCCTAAGTTCTAAACATTGGCCGTTTTGATTCCCGTTACACCAACCGCAAACCGCATACACACTCGGCCCACGGACGTGAGCGTGTGGACGCGCATTCTCGGCGTACGGTCCATTGGTCGGCTATTTGGACTTACGGCCGTGGTGTTATACCGCGATCGAGGATGTTGGCGCGCGGATGGTTGCTCGATCATCACGCGTACCGGGACGGACGGATCAGTCCAACGCGCGCTAGACCTTACGGTCGCGCGGATGGATCGGTACGTTCGCGTACTACCGGCTTGACGTAGCGATCGCGCGTCTATACGCTGCGTCAACGAGAGGCGATCCTCGGTGCTAACACGGTCGGTCTTGCGGTGTGGTCGCGTAACCGCGAACGGTCGCGACTCTTCATGCGAACGGACGCGATCATAACCGCGGACGGTTACGACCGTTCCTTCGGTCCGCATGATACACCGCGGCCAACGATCGCTTGCGACAGTCCGTGGACCATCCGCGATCGCGCGCACCATGTACCGATGAATTGACGTGCGGTTATGCCGAGTGTTTCCACGGTCATTTCCCCTGAACCGTTTCACGCCGTTAGGCCGATCGCGTCCTTGGCCTCTCGGTTCTCGGCTTACCGTCCCCTCGACGGCCGTTAAACCGTTTGAAGCGAAACGATCCCTTGGGCCATATGGGCGCTGGAAACCGCGACTAACCGTCAAGCCATATCACCACGACCAAGGCCTTATGGCCGGTCGTGTAACAAGCATACGGGCGAGTTCAGAACAAAGAAGAAGAAAGAGTTTTCCGGCCATAGAACAACCGGCCGTGACCGCTAGGGTTTGGCCAAGGCCGAGAAGAGATGAACCGGTCTCTAACCTTAGATGTGGTCGTGGCTTTGCCATGAGTTGTGGACGCTTCACCGGCCATCCTTGCACTCTTCTCAATCGCTTATTCCACCACCAAATCCCTCTTTCAACCGCCGGCCTTTCTCCTTGAATTCCGGCTTCTCTCTCTCTCTAGAACTCTCTCAAACTCTCGGTTTATTGGCCTATGCCTTTGGAGAATTTGTGAGCGATTTCCCTCTTGTGGGCGTGGGCAAAAATGGCCAAGTGAAGGCCTATTTATAGGCCATGTTGGCGCCAACTTCCCTTGGGAGAAAGGGTGGGAGTTGTTGGCCGAATGGGTGCAACACTTGGTGGTACCCATTCGCTTGGTAACCGCTAGTCAGCTAGTGTCACTAGCTGACCTAGCTGGCCCAAGAGCATAACACTCCGGCCAGCTGAGTTGAGCTGGTTGCCAGCTGACCTAGCTGACCAGCTGGACTGTTCAGCTCAGCTGAGCTGGCTTCTTCACTCCCACACTTAGCTGAGCTCCTTCCTGCTGAGTCTCAGCTCTAAAACGCCTATGGGACACTTGGTTTAGTCTCTCCGGACTTCCCGTTCATGTTTTCTGGTCCCATGGCCGTCCCATCTTCCTTAGGCCGGTTGGGGGATACTACAAGTCTCCCCCCCCTTGAAATGGATTCGTCCCCGAATCCGCGTCAAGGTTTTTGTACCACTCTGGATAGTCGGCCTTCATCTTATTCTCGGTTTCCCAAGTAATCTCCTTGATCCCATTATGGATCCATTCCACTTTGACCATTTGTACCACTTTCTTTCGGGTTGCTTTTTCCATCCTATCTAGGATTCGGAGTGGTCGGATTTCGATGGTCAAGTTTGGCCTAAGTTCTCTTGGAATCTCAGGTTCAACCTTGTCTTGATCCCCTAGACATTTGCGCAATTGCGAGACATGGAACACATTGTGAAATGCATCCATCTCACTTGGCAAGTCTAACTTATAGGCGACCGCTCCAACCCGTTCAATGATTCGGAACGGCCCCAAATATCTGGGATCAAGCTTACCACGCTTGGAAACCCTGGCCCGACCCTTGAAAGTGATCATCTTCAAGTAGACTTGGTCGCCTACTTCAAACTCAATGTCTTTCCTTCTCCTGTCTGCATAGCTCTTTTGACGGTCTTGAGCCTCTTTCATCTTGGCCTTGAGGAATCGGATTCGTTCCGTGGTTTCCTCTATTATGTCTGGTCCAACTATACTTGACTCTCCAACTTCGGTCCAGCATAGTGGAGTTCGACAAGGCCTTCCATACAAAGCCTCATAAGGCGACATTCCGATGCTTGTGTGATAACTGTTGTTATACGCAAACTCGGTCAAGGGTAGAAACTTCTCCCATGAGTCGCCCCATTCAAGAACACACGCCCTTAGCATGTCTTCTAGGGTTTGTATGGTCCTTTCGGATTGACCGTCCGTCTGGGGATGGTAAGCCGTACTCATGTTCACTCTCGTTCCCAGGGCCTTCTGGAAGGCTTGCCAGAAATAAGAAGTAAACCGGCCGTCCCGGTCTGAAACTATACTCGATGGGATCCCATGAAGTCTCACGATCTCATCAATGTATACCTCAGCCAACTTCCCCACTCCGTCCGTCTTCTTGATGGCCAAGAAGTGGGCGGATTTTGTAAGCCTGTCTACCACAACCCAAATAGCATCTCGCCTGTTCCGGGTCGTAGGCAAACCGGTCACAAAGTCCATAGCTATGTTATCCCATTTCCATTCCGGAATGGGAAGACTTTGTAGCAGACCACTCGGGACTTGGCGTTCAGCCTTGATTAGCTGACAGGTCGGGCACTTGGCCACCCAATCAGCTACATCACGCTTCATCCCAACCCAATGATAGTACCGTTTGAGATCATGGTACATCTTGGTTTGGCCGGGATGAATTGAGAACTTAGACTGATGAGCCTCTCGTAAGATGGCTTCCTTCAGTTCCCACACGTTTGGCACACAGACTCGGCCATTTACCACAATCGTCCCATTGTTGGAGATTTGGTATTCCGTATGGTTGTTCTCAGCGGCTTTCACCAATTCCTCATCATCCTTCTGAGCGAGCCGGACCTGAGTCAGAATGTCTGCTTGGTCCGCTGCCCCTAAGCCCACTGGCTCCCCTCCTACGGTCAATGCATTGAGGTGCAATGAACGGACCATTCCGACCAAGGTCTCTGCATCCCGTTCACTAGCCACCTCGGTCCTTTTCCTACTTAAGGCGTCGGCCACGAGGTTGGCCTTTCCTGGATGGTAAGTAATGTCCAGATCGTAATCGGCCACTAGTTCCATCCATCTTCTTTGACGAAGGTTGAGCTCAGGTTGGGTGAACACATACTTCAGGCTCTTATGGTCCGTAAATAGTTGCACTTTCGCTCCGTAGAGATAAGATCTCCAGATCTTAAGTGCAAAGACTACAGCGGCCATCTCAAGATCATGAGTGGGATAGTTCCCCTCATGTTTTCTTAATTGCCTTGAAGCATATGCAACCACTTTCCCTTCTTGCATCAACACACATCCCAACCCATTGATTGACGCATCCGTGTAAACCACGTAAGGCACATCATCTTGGGGTTGAGTCAGAACTGGCGCCTTAGTCAACATCTCCTTGAGTTCCTTAAAACTCTTCTCCGCGGCATCAGTCCATACAAACTTCACGTTTTTCCCGGTCAGCTTCGTCATGGCCTTGGCCATACTTGCAAACCCTTGGACAAAACGTCTGTAGTAGCCGGCCAGACCTAGAAAGCTTCGGACCTCAGTCGCGTTTCTCGGTCTTGGCCAATCCTCAATTGACCGGATCTTCTCCGGATCAACTGCCACTCCTTCCGCCGACACTATGTGTCCTAGGAAGCCAATCCGCTCTTGCCAGAAGCTACATTTACTTAGCTTGGCATAGAGCTTCTGTTCCCGCAGCTTCTCCAACACGATCCTAAGATGTTCCCGATGTTCTCTAGGGTTCTTGGAGTAAACAAGTATGTCATCAATGAATATGATGACAAAACTGTCTAACCATTCCCGAAAGACACCGTTCATCATCTTCATGAACGCGGCTGGTGCATTTGTTAGACCGAACGGCATGACTACAAACTCGTAGTGTCCATACCGAGTTCGGAACGCGGTCTTCCTCACGTCCTCTGGTGCTATCGGGATTTGGTGGTATCCCGAAGCGAGGTCGATCTTGGAGAACACGGTCGAACCCTTGAGTTGGTCTAACAACTCGTCTATCCGGGGCAATGGGTACTTGTTCTTGACAGTAACCCGGTTGATGCCTCGGTAGTCTATGCACAAGCGGAGGCTCCCGTCCTTCTTCTTGACGAATAAGACAGGCGCTCCCCAAGGAGAACTGCTCGGCCTAATAAAGCCTTTGTCCAGCAGTTCTTCTAACTGCTTCTTCAACTCAGCCATCTCGGCTGGGGCCATTCTATATGGCGCCTTGGATAAGGGTTTCGTTCCGGGTTCAAGTTCAATGACGAACGGATCAGACCGGTCAGGCGGTAAGCCTTCTAATGGTCTAAAAACGTCCTCAAAGTCCTTAACCACTGGGATTTCCCCAACCTTAGCCTCCGGCCCTACTTCCTTGATCGTGATAGTGGCTAAGTATGCTTCACATCCCTTAGCCAACATCTTCTCTGCTTGGATAGCAGAGACGACCAAGCTTCCCGAGGTTGGCCGTATTCCTTGGAACACAACCTTACCCTCAGGTTTCTCGAACTTCACCCTTCCCCGGTGACATTCAATGGTGGCTCGGTTTTGACCGAGCCAGTCCATACCCAAGATCACTTCGTGATGGTTGAGTTGGACCACCACTAGGTCAGCCGGCATGCTCACGCCCCCAATGGAAACGGGCACATCTCTGACTAATCCTAGCATAGGCATTACTTGCCCACCGGCGGCATTCACAATGCCTTGGCCGGCCACTTGTTCACTTTGGAACAAGCCTTTCCCAATCATCCCGGGACTCACAAAACTGTGTGTAGCCCCGGAATCAAACAAGGTCAATGTTTCTACACCGCCTATCAAAACGGTCCCTACACATCGCCCTCAAATGTGTAAGCGCATCCCGCTTTTTCCCCAATATGATGCAATGCATTATTCAAATATTGAAGAAGGTTAGGGTTCCAGTAACGTACCAGTAATCGCGTCATATGAGCCGGCCTCCTCTGAGTCCTTCACCAGTGCGTAAACCCGAGGTTTCACAGTTTGACCCTTGGCCGTAGCCGCGCGGTCTCCCTGACCCCGGTTCACTTCTGGCGCCCTTTGCTTCCCATCTTGGCGCTTGGGACACTCACGGATGTAGTGCCCAGCTTGGCCGCAGAGATAGCATGTCACTGGTCTCTCGGTCACCTCTTCACGCCCCTTGTTCTGTGGACAGCTCCGTGACTCGTGGTCCTTGCCGCCACACTTCGCGCATGCAACATCGGCTTTCCAACACTTCCCTAAGTGTCGTTTGCCACATGTGGCACATCTGGCGCGGTCAGAGGAGGGAGCATCAGCCGTCTGATCTCTCTTCCTCTTTAGGTCCTTCCCGGGTTGACTGGACACCTTGTCCTTTGAGCCAACGCGGTTCTCCTCAGCCAAATTGGCTTCCACCGTAGCTGCCCTCTCGACTAGCTCGGAAACACTGTTGTAGGTACAAACCGAGCAGTGGGTACGTAACTCCACTCGCAGGCCGCGAAGGAAGCGACGCACCTGTGCCGGCTCGTCCTCAACATCCCGTCCCACGTAACGTCTGAGACGGTCGAACTCGGCCTCATACTCACGGACCGACCTGCGGCCCTGGACCAAGCCCAAGTATCTACCTTCCATACGATCCCAGGCCTCCGCCGGGAAGTACTTCCGGTTGAACTCTACCTCAAACTCCGCAAAGGAGTTGATGAGGCCCTTGGTGCGCCTGTCAACAGACAGCCACCAGTTGTGAGCGTCCCCTTCCAGGAAGTGGGTCGCTATGTCCTTACGGTAATCTTCAGGGCAACGGGTAGAACGGAAGTTCCGGACAAGCCGTGACCTCCATTCATCAGCCTCAAGTGGGTCAGCACTTCCCTTGAAGTGTTTTGTGCCCAACTTGGTGATGTGACCTAGAACGTTGAGGTAGTCCACCTTTCGAACCTTTTTAGGGTTCGGTGACTCTACCACTACTACGTCCGAGTCATCATCACTCAGACTCGCGGTCTCAGGAACCACGGTCCGCGGCTCACCCTCAGCCGGTTTCTGACCAGAAAGGCTCTGGTTCAGTACCGTGAGCTGGCCCATCACTTCCTTTAACATAGTCCACATCTGACCGACGTTCGGGACTGCTGTCAAAGGCTCACCGTCACCACCACCTGTGGCGTCATCCATCTCATGGCCGGTCTCATCTCGAGACGCATGAGATGAAGACTCACCCATATGCTCATCGTTCCCGGTTTGGACGTGCGGTTGTTCAACCCTAGTCCCGTCAGGAATCAGTGTAGCATTGGGCCAGTGGCCGTTGGGTCAACCTCAGGACCGGTTGCCCCTGGTGTAACAGGAGTGGTCTGGACTCTCGGGCCGTGGCCGGTCGCAGACGTCTCCTTGTCCTTATCTTTTGTCCTCTTGGACTTGCTTTTTCCAACCTGAAATTCAACAAGACAATTCCATATATATCCAATCAAATTTCAAGTCCTAAACAAGTCTAACTTTCTATGCGGACAATTCGGACTTGGACGAGTGGTGTAGCCCCTAACCCCAGCCTAGGAAATAACTCCGCTCTGATACCAACTTGACAAGACCCCTCCCGGCCATAGGGCCGGTTTGGATTGCCACTACTTAACCAAATTCATCTTGAGGTTTCTTAAGAACCTCAAGGCCGTTTTTATTATACTTAAACGATTTCCATTCCATTTCATTCAACAATTTTGATTCATATATAAAGACTAAGGCAAAATAGACATTTTATTAATAAGTAAAAGGTACCAAATACAACTGTGGTTCAATTCGCATTATGCTAAAGTATTCGGTCCTAAAACAATTGTCTACCCCAAACTATCACCACTCGCCCAAAGTCTTGTCCGCGCCTAGGTCCGATCATTATCATGATCACCTGAAAACAAAACAAGTTCGTGAGATTTCCATATTCGTTTATATTCGTTTTCATGCATCCTAGCATTTATATTCTATATGATCCCACAACTTTATATTATACAATCAATCTAACATTTCGATAATAATTCCTAAGTTCTAAACATTGGCCGTTTTGATTCCCGTTACACCAACCGCAAACCGCATACACACTCGGCCCACAGACGTGAGCGTGTGGACGCGCATTCTCGGCGTACGGTCCATTGGTCGGCTATTTGGACTTACGGCCGTGGTGTTATACCGCGATCGTCCGGACATTGGCGCGCGGATGGTTGCTCGATCATCACGCGTACCGGGACGGACGGATCAGTCCAACGCGCGCTAGACCTTACGGTCGCGCGGATGGATCGGTACGTTCGCGTACTACCGGCTTGACGTAGCGATCGCGCGTCTATACGCTGCGTCAACGAGAGGCGATCCTCGGTGCTAACACGGTCGGTCTTGCGGTGTGGTCGCGTAACCGCGAACGGTCGCGACTCTTCATGCGAACGGACGCGATCATAACCGCGGACGGTTACGACCGTTCCTTCGGTCCGCATGATACACCGCGGCCAACGATCGCTTGCGACAGTCCGTGGACCATCCGCGATCGCGTGCACCATGTACCGATGAATTGACGTGCGGTTATGCCGAGTTTTCCACGGTTATTTCCCTGAACCGTTTCACGCTACTTAGGCCGATCGTTCCTTCGGCTTCTCGGTTCTCGGCTTACCGTCCCCTCGACGGCCGTTAAACCGTTTGAAGCGAAACGATCCCTTGGGCCATATTGGCGCTGGAAACCGCGACTAACCGCCAAGCCATATCATCACGACCAAGGCCTTAAGGCCGGTCGTGTAACAAGCATATGGGCGTGTTCAGAACAAGGAAGAAGAAAGAGTTTACCGGCCATAGAACAACCGGCCGTGACCGCTAGGGTTTGGGCCAAGGCCGAGAAGAGATGGTTCGGTCTCTAACCTTAGATGTGGTCGTGGTTTTGCCATGAGTTGTGGACGCTTCACCGGCCATCCTTGCACTCTTCTCAATCGCTTATTCCACCACCAAATCCCTCTTTCAAACCGCCGGCCTTTCTCCTTGAATTCCGGCTTCTCTCTCTCTCTAGAACTCTCTCAAACTCTCGGTTTATTGGCCTATGCCTTTGGAGAATTTGTGAGCGATTTCCCTCTTGTGGGCGTGGGCGAAAATGGCCAAGTGAAGGCCTATTTATAGGCCATGTTGGCGCCAACTTCCCTTGGGAGAAAGGGTGGGAGTTGTTGGCCGAATGGGTGCAACACTTGGTGGTACCCTTCGCTTGGTAACCGCTAGTCAGCTAGTGTCACTAGCTGACCTAGCTGGCCCAAGAGCTTAACACTCCGGCCAGCTGAGTTGAGCTGGTTGCCAGCTGACCTAGCTGACCAGCTGGACTGTTCAGCTCAGCTGAGCTGACTTCCTCACTCCTACACTTAGCTGAGCTCCTTCCAGCTGAGTCTCAGCTCCAAAACGCCTATGGGACACTTGGTTTAGTCTCTCCGGACTTTCCCGTTCATGTTTCTGGTCCCATGGCCGTCCCATCTTCCTTAGGCCGGTTGGGGGATACTACATGCTCAACTTGTTGAGGGAGAGCAGCGGTGAGATCTACAAAGTGCTGTAGGATCCGCACCTGTGGAGCCTGAAATTCGCAGATCCGAAAATCCGTCACTAACTCGAGCTCGTAACAAATTGTCGTGATCTATGATCATTGAAAAGTGACGAGCATGCGAAATTCAAAGAAGCGATGGTGAGCCCCAACTCCGAAAATTGGCTGGGTATGCATGTTAGCTTCACCGATCCATTTTTGGATTGAAGCAAACATCTTGGAGTTGGAATCAACATTCTGATAATGTGGTCAAATGTTTTGACTTGATCAGAAAGAAATGAAACCATGCGTTTACAAGAAGACTAGTGGGAGCGTAATTGCAATTCTCACACTGTATGTAGACAACATACTTAATCTCATAAACGACGTTCCAACGCCAAAGTCTTATCAAGATTTGGGTCGGAGGTCAAATTTGACGATAGACATGGGAGAAGGCCGTAAAAGTTCTTGGAATAAGGATCCATTGGAATGGATCAAACAGGGCTAATTGGATCATGTCAAAATCCTTATGTTGATAAGGTATTGGAAAGTTCATATGTGCTTAATTCCAAGAATGGCTTCATACCAAAGGTCTTATGGCTATAATCTAAGCAAGATGAAGTGTCTTGGACACTGGCTGAGCTGGTAACAATATTAGCAAGATGAAGTGTTTTGAACACTGGCTGAACTAGTATTAATGAGTGTGATTCCTAATGCTGATGCAATAGAATCCATCATGAATGCCATATTTTGCGAATGTTCCGGTAATAGTCACTGAACAATTACCAGAGATATCCCAAGTGTTTGAGAAATACTAAGGATAGGTTCGTGGTGAACTAAGGAAGTGATGAACCAGTTGAAAGTAGTTAGACGGACAAAGACGATTCCCGGATCCCACCTGGTTATGTCTCTTTGTCTGAATAGCGGTGCTATCTGTTGGAATGGCTCCAAGCAGTGGATCGTAGAATAGTGCTTTTATCTGAATAGCGGTGTGGTTTGTTGAAATTGTTTCAAGCAATAACACCGCAGACTCTCCCACAACCTAAGCACGAAATTCATTCTGTTGCTGTAGGTATAAGATATCTGAAGAGATGATCTTGATTCTAGTGGGAGTTATTTTAGTGATGATGTAATCTTTACATAGACATGCTATGGTAGTGTTTATGTAAGTTAAACTGACATCGGTATTAGTTAATTATTGGATAATTAAGTAATAGTCCCAAAGTATTTTATGTTCATTTTATAGGTCATCAAGTTGAGGACTTGATCATGAAACCCTATAAGTAAAAGATGACATAAATTATGATTATCCCTAGTCGAGGCTATTGAAGTGGGGCACCAATAACCGCGCGAGACTAGTATGTGAGGTGACTGTTAGACTAAGTTTCATGGAGTCAATGATATGATTATCACAGTCAGTCACATAGATATATGTTGGTGAACATATAATCGGATGTGACCCGCTTAATGAGAACTCCACAGGATAGTTATATATAAGTGTCATGGGAGGTTCTCATTACGACTATAGAGTATAGTCCTTAGACCTGAGTTCATCATACTTTCTAGCATATGAATTGGTGCGTTTTGACCTTGTCAAACGTCGTTCCGTAACTGGCGGCTATAACGGCATTGCTTATGCGTATCATGAAGTATGTGTAGAAACAGGGATGGAACAAGATGGGATTTGTCCCTCCTGTATAACGGGAGATAAATATCTCAGGGCCCATCGAAGATTTGATACTGAGAAAATGCATGGCCGTGCTCAAACGAGGTGATTGTCAGTCGTTTGTTTTATCAGTATAGATCAGGAATTCGATGAACATGATGTTGGCTATAATAAGGATGACACAGTCTCTTGCCTTATGCCATATCGAGATATAGTGACGAAGGGATTGTAGGAATAGATGATTTCAGTACAAGTGGGAGATTGTTGGGATTATGTCCTGAAATCACATTGTACTCACTCTAGAGATAGTTGTATTGTCAAGATCGAACAATTCATGTGATACTGGGTAATCATAATGTTTTGCTAGAAACCGCTTATGACAAATGAGTTGTAACTCATTCCAGTATCGTGTGAACCTACAGGGTCACACACCTAAGCAAGTTGGACATAGTCCTGAAGGATTATGGCGTTTGTTCAAGGTTCAATTCCCAAATTGCAACCTAGCACATATAACTCAGATCTAGGTTCTTGCAGAACGAATCATAAAAACCAAACCTGATCATTACCTTTCAGATTGCAGCAGATAGATGGATGGTAATGATGAGATCAGCTAGAACAGATCAGATGCCTGTTCCTCCTTCAGTATCCACACTCTTACAAGCTCGGGATGGTTGCTAGACCAAAGTTGAAGGAAACAGAGAGAAAACAGGACGGCTCTTTTCAGATTCGCAGACTTACTGTCGAAATAATAAGACCTAAGACTTATATATCTCGACTCGTCATAAACCTAAACTGATGTTTCGGTTTCGCTGTTGTGTCGACCGACACATATACCTGTGTCGATCGACACAAGTCCTGTATCTCGATATGGGCCCAAGTAATTAACTAATGGCCCAAGTCTCTCTGTACAAATACAGTAAATGCCTTGCATCTTACTGTATTAATTCCATTTTAACTTTCCCGTTAGCTATGGTGTGTGACCCTTAGGGATCATACAATACTGGTAATAAGTCTTAAACTTATAGATCAAGAGCGGACTCTAGCAAGCCATCATGATCACCCAGTACTTATGACTTATGTCTGATCTCGACACTTATCATACTTTCTAGAGATAGTACGGTAGATTTCAGGACATTCCCAACAATCTCCCACTTGTACTGGAATTCTACAAAGGACATTCCCAACAATCTTCCGATTGTACTGGAATCCTACATTCCCTAATCCTTTTGTCTCAATATCTCGATCTGGCATAAGGCAAGATGCGTGTCATCCTTATATAGCCAGACCATGTTTATCGGACCAGATTTGATACTGACAATGCAAACGACTTGGGCAAGTCCGTTTGGGAATGGCCATTCTCTTACCAGCTATCAAATCTCCGATTGGCCTAGAGATATTACCTCCGTTAAACGGCAGGGACAAATCCCGTCTTGTTCCATCACTATGAACTACACAATTCATAATACACCCAACCAAGGTCCGTATAGCTCCCAGTTACGAAACAGCGTTAGACAATGATCAAAGCGCATTACTCCATGTGCAGCCACATGCATGCGAACTCAGGTCTAAGGACTATACTCTATAGTCGTATATGAGAACTTCTTATGACACAGATATTAATATCTTGCAGAGTTCTCATCAGCGGGCCATGTCCGGTCATATGCTCCCCTACATATACCTATGTGACGACTTTGATGCCGCGCATCTATGACCCCTCGAAACTTGGTCATAAGTCTCAACACAATCTAGTCTCAACAGGTTGTTGGTGTTCCAATTTCAACAACCTTCGACTATGGACACTATGATTTATGTCACTTCGTTAAATATGGGGTTTCAGGATCAAGTCTACTCATGTACTTCGATGGCCCATATATAATGACATGAATCATTTTGGAACGATTATTTATATCACAGTTAAAATAGTCCAGAAATCATTAGATTTCACAAACATAAAATGCTATGTTTTCATGAACCATTCAAAATAACTAAGTAAAGCCCTTTACAAACTCCCACTGAAATTAAGACTACATCTTAATTTCACTCATCCTACAGCTACAGTCCGCGACTCGTGCTTAGGCATAAGGAGTGGCTTTGTTAATAGATTAGCAACATTCTCATTCGATGAAACTTGCTTATCTACTTAACACCTCTGTCATTTATCTCGCGGAATAGGTTATACCTATCCTCAAGGTGTTTGGACCTTTGATGTGCAGCTAGTCTTAACTACGCTGGGAATCAAATCTAGTTCAGTGATGAACTTTTCTATCCAAACAACCTCTTTCGCCGCTTCTCAAGCTGCGAAATGTTCAGCTTAAGTCATGGGGTCAGCAACAGTGCCTTGCACCGCCAGTTAGACACAAGATATAGCCGGACTGTGACCAGGAATTATCTTTGTCTATTGGAAACTTGCCTTTCAGACTCTATCGACTTGTAGCACCTCACTTTCTCCGTAAATCAAGAACTTATCCTAAGTATTCCTCAAATACTTCAGAATGTTCTTTACGGCAATCCAGTGATTCTTTGCTGGATTTGACTGGTCTTTACTTGTCTTGCTTAGCATTAAAGCAACATCAAAACAAGTATGTGTCATGGCATACATGATAGATCCAATTGCCGTCGCATATGGATGTTGGAATTGTGTCCAGTAATCTCGGTACTGTCTCTAGAAAGTCATATAATGCTGGGGATCATGATGGCTTGCTAGAGTCCGCTCATGATCTATAAGTCTTGGACTTATTGCCTTTATTATATGATCCCATATGGGTCACACGCCTAAGCTAACAGGAAAATGTGTTGGAACGGCTTAGCAGAAGTGCGACAAAAGTGCCAGGCATTTGTCGTACTAAGAGAGAAAGATTAATGGGTCTGATTAAATGGGATTTAATCAGATTGGGCCCAAAAGCCCAATAGGGAAAAGAGAAGGCTTTTAATGACTAAAAGCCAAGTCTTTTCTCCCTAACCCTAGCCTCCATAGCCGCGGCCTCTCTCTCTCCCTGCGCCTCTCTCCTCGTGGTCTAGCAGCCTTTCTTGTGATCGCGTGTGTGAACCTCTGGAGGATTCATCCCTCGGTGCATCTATCTGATCTCTGACCTGTTCTATTCCTTCCGCTGCAACAAACAGGTAAAAGGTGAGATCATCTAATGTTTCTGATCAAGAGAACCTAGATCTGTATGTTTAGGATGATCTGAATCTGTGAATTACATCAGGATCAACCAAAACAATTCCCAACAGTGGTATCAGAGCCATTGGTTCTTAGGATTTCTTGTTTTAGATTCATGTTTAGGTTGTTTAATCTGTTTAGAAGTGTTCTGAATCAACTACTGATAAGAAAAACACTTAAGAATCAGAATTGAACTCTAAACACATTAATTGGATCACAAAACCGAGCTATATGACTCGGGTTTTGGTGATCGGCCACGAGAAGGATGGGTCGGACGGACGGGGTCGATCGCAGGTCGGACGGTCGGGACGGTCGGATTGGATCCGATCGGATCGTTCGATCGATCGTGATCGATCGTCACGTCGCGTCCGATCGCGTCATCTCGATCGCGTCCTGCTGGCGAGCGTTGCGTCCCGATCACTCGGCGATCGTGGATGCGTCGTCCCGGCTGAACCGTCCCGTCGTCCCGACCGTAGCTGAATCGCCTCGATCTCGGATCGGTTGGCTCGCGGCTGAGCGGCTGGACGATGGTTTCTTGGGAAGGAAGCTAGGTCACGACCGACTCGGTTTGGTTCGTGACCAAATCGGTTCGGTTCAAGGCTCGGTTCAAAACTTAATTAAAATCATCGTTCTGGTTTAATAAACAGATTTAATAATTTTATTAAATCTGGTTAAACCGGGATAAGAAATCCAATGTCGAAAGAAATATTGGATTTAGTGCCTAAACCAGGAATTTCTAATTTGATTTGGTTGGACCAAATAAATTGAGAAATTCCGGTTTAGTAAATAACCGGTTGACAATTGTGGTCATCGTAGTAATTAAAACTTGGTTAGACCAGTTTTAATGAACCAGACCGGTTATGTCAAATAATTGGACAATTGGGTCATGTCTTGGACATGGACCAATTCTTGGGCCTCGGGCCAAGAAGTTAAAACAATTGGGCCAATTATTTGAGTCTTTCTTCAGATTAATTTAAAATCTATTTTATAAGTTTATAAAGTCGTTTTTGAATTATATTTTCCGAAATTTTGAAATTAGAAAGTTTCTCAAAATAGAAGTTTCTGTTTTTGCGGGTTTTGGATTTTAAAGAAATTTCTAAAGTTAGAAAGTTTCCGGTTTTAGAAAGTTTCCAATTTTAGAAAGTTTCCAAAAATAGTAGGTTTCCAAAAATGGAAAGTTTCCCGAAATAGTAATCTTCTATTTTGGGAATGAATTTTAATAAACCTACGAACCTCAAATAATATCAAGCGTTGGATGTCTTGTCCAGGCTATGTCAGCTGTCAAAGCCCATTCAATTGCATTCATGGCCTTACAGTGTGAGGATGTCTGCTTTTGCGTGGGTAAGACGGTTTGTGATTCATAAATGTCATTGGGAGTCCCAGACATTAATGATTACATGACTGTATAGTCCGGTTTTCTTGACTAGGCCATCGGGAGTCCCGGGCCTTGAGACATCAGAGTGGATTGGGCCTCGGGCCCAGATTCACAACCAAGAGTTATATCACGGATATAATTAGCCGATATAGGGCTTACCGATATAAGCTAAGGTTGGGTGACGGCCAGTGGCCCACTTTAATCTTAGTTATATGTGGATCTTGGAATCATTATATTCTATTGAGGGTAACTTAGGTTATTGAATATAATGCGTGATTAATCATATTAAATTTTAATACGAGATTAGTCATTTTGAACATAATAACTAATAACCTTTTTATTTATATATTTCAGATATGACTACTACAAGCACACAAAACACATTCTCGATCCGGTCTGTTCTCGAGAAGGAGAAGCTGACTGGAACGAACTTCCTGACATGGTCAAGGAACTTGAGGCTGGTCCTCAAGCAGGAGAAGAAGGATTATGTCCTTCGAGATCCCCTCCCCGAGAGGCCTCTTGCCAATGCTGCCAGGACTCTGCACAATGCTTGGGAAAAGCATTCGTCAGATGAAAATGATGTTTATTGCCTGATGTTGGTGACAATGACTCCTGAGCTGCAAAAACAGTTCGAAAGTGTATTGTCTCCAATCGAGATCATGGCAAGCCTGAAATCGCTTTTTCAGGAGCAGGCTAGGACTGAGAGGTTCCAGACAGTTAAGAACCTCTTGGACTGTAAGTTGGCTGCGAATGCGGCAGTGAGTCCTCATGTCTTGAAGATGATGGGTTATCTCGATCATCTTCAGAAACTCGACTGCCCAATCAGCCAGGAACTTGCCTGCGACATCATTCTGCAGTCTTTACCTGCAAGCTATGATCAGTTCATTCTGAACTTTAACATGCATGGCTTGAGTAAGACACTGCCTGAGCTTCACGGAATGCTCAAGACTGCAGAGCCCAACTTGAAGAAAACCGCCAAGGACCCCAATGTGCTTATGGTACAAAAGGGCAAGGGGTTTAAGAAGTCTTCTGCTAAGGATAAGGGAAAGGCCAAGGGTGTCCAAGTCGCGGACAAGGACACGCCAAAGCCCAAGCCCAAGTCCAAGGCTGGGCCTACTGACATGTGCAGATTCTGCAAAGAACTGGGGCATTGGAGAAGAGATTGTAAGAAATTCCAGGAAGGTCTAAAGGAATTAAAGAAGAAGACTTTCGAGACTTCTTCATCAGGTATTTTTGTTATAGAAGTTAATACGACTACTTCTGATAATACCTCATGGGTCATGGATACTGGTTGTGGGGCTCATATTTGTACTAATATGCAGGCACTCAGCAACAGTAGAAGGCTGAAGCAAGGACAAGTGGAGCTACGAGTTGGGAATGGAGCGAAAGTTTCAGCACTAGCTGTAGGCACATACTTGTTGTCTTTACCTTCGGGATTGATTTTAGAACTGAATAATTGTTATTTTGTACCTGCTATAAGCAGAAATATTATTTCAATTTCTTTGTTGGATTTGGAAGGTTATGATTTTTCAGTTAAGAATAAATTATGTTCCTTCAATCGCAACAATTTGTTCTATGGTTCTGCCCCTCTTACGAATGGGCTTTACATACTCGATCAATCCGCGCCAATTTATAACATTAATACAAAACGGTTTAAACCTAATGAGGAAAACCGAACGTTTCTATGGCATTGTCGTTTAGGGCACATCAGCGAGAAACGCATCAAGAGGCTCCATTCGAATGGACTTCTTGGCTCATTTGACTTTGAGTCATGTGAGAAATGCGAATCCTGCATGATGGGCAAAATGACACGGGCCCCCTTTAATAAACCTAACGAGAGGGCCAGTGACTTATTGGGCCTGATACACACTGATGTGTGTGGCCCAATGTCCACAAATGCAAGAGGAAACTATCAGTACTTCATTACCTTCACTGATGATTTCAGTAGGTATGGATATGTTTATTTAATGAAACATAAGTCTGAATCTTTTGAGAAGTTCAGAGAATTCCAAAATGAAGTACAGAACCAACTTGGCAAAAGCATTAAGGCTCTTCGGTCCGACCGAGGAGGAGAATACTTAAGCCAAGAATTCAGTGATCATCTGAGAGAGCGTGGGATCGTATCCCAACTCACTCCTCCTGGAACACCTCAATGGAATGGTGTGTCTGAGAGGAGAAATCGGACCTTATTGGATATGGTTCGATCTATGATGAGTCACACAGACCTTCCAATATCCCTTTGGGGATATGCTCTGCTAACAGCAGTGTTCACTTTAAACAGAGCGCCATCAAAAGCAGTAGCAAAGACACCATATGAATTATGGACTGGAGAAACTCCAGTGCTGTCTTATCTAAGAATTTGGGGTTGTGAAGCCTATGTTAAGAGATTAATCTCAGATAAGCTTACACCAAAATCTGATAAATGCTACTTCATTGGTTATCCACGGGAAACCAAGGCTTATTACTTCTATCTACGTTCCGAGAACAAGATTTTTGTTGCCCGGGATTGTAACTTTCTTGAGAGGGAGTTTCTCTCTAAGAAAGACAGTGGGAGTAAGGTACTGCTTGAAGAAATTCAAGATGAACAGGATACTGCTCAACCTAATGAGGAAGAGCAGCAGGAGGATCTACAAGAAATTGTAGAGCCTGAACCTGTAGTACCTGAAGTTCGAAGATCCGGGAGGATCCGTCACGAACCCGAGAGATATCAAGGATTCCTCGTGACTAACTGTCATGATCTTTTGATCATTGATGGTGATGAACCATCGAACTTCAATCAAGCCATGATGGGCCCAGATTCCTCTAAGTGGCGCAAGGCCACTGATTCCGAAATGGACTCCATGTCGGTCAACCAAGTGTTTTCGTTGGTTGACTTACCCGCTGGTGTAAAAGCCATCGAGTGCAAATGGATCTTCAAGAAGAAGATTGACGTGGATGGAAATGTCCAGATTTATAAAGCCAGGTTGGTGGCAAAAGGTTTCAGACAAGTTCACGGTGTGGACTACGATGAAACCTATTCACCGGTGGCCATGATGAAATCTATTCGGATTCTACTAGCAACTGCAGCTTTTCATGATTATGAAATTTGGCAGATGGACGTGAAAACCGCCTTCCTGAATGGTATTCTGGAAGAGGATGTGTACATGACACAACCTGACGGTTACATAGATCCAAAGAATGCTGGGAAAGTATGCAAGCTTCACAAATCCATTTATGGATTGAAGCAAGCATCGAGGAGCTGGAATCTTCGTTTTGATGAAGCGATCAAGCAATTTGACTTCATCAGAAACGAAGAAGAACAATGCGTGTATAAGAAATCTAGTGGGAGCAAGATTGTATTTCTTATTCTGTATGTCGATGACATACTGCTTCTCGGAAACGACGTTCCAATGCTGAAGTCAGTAAAGGACTGGCTTGGAAGTTGTTTTTCCATGAAAGACATGGGTGAAGCCGCATACGTTCTTGGAATTAGGATCTATCGGGATAGACCTAAGAGGCTGATAGGCTTGTGTCAAGACTCATACATTGACAAAGTCCTACAAAGATTCAGCATGAAAGATTCCAAGAAGGGCTTCACGCCAATGGTACATGGCACAACGCTAAGCAAGAAGCAGAGCCCTACGTCGGCTGCTGAGCTTGAGCGCATGAAGAATATTCCTTATGCATCTGCAATAGGATCTGTCATGTATGCCATGATCTGTACTCGTCCTGATGTTGCTTATGCATTGAGCATGACGAGTAGATACCAGTCAAATCCAGGTGAAAACCATTGGATTGCCGTAAAGAATATCTTGAAGTATCTAAGACATACTAAGGATAAGTTCTTAGTGTACGGTGGAAGTGATGTGCTTAAAGTCAGTGGATTCACGGACGCAAGTTTCCAGACAGACACAGATGATTTCCGGTCACAGTCCGGTTATGTCTTTTGTCTGAATGGCGGTGCAGTAAGTTGGAGAAGCTCCAAGCAGGACACCGTTGCTGATTCCACTACAGAAGCTGAATATATCGCCGCATCAGAAGCGGCGAAGGAAGCTGTTTGGATACGAAAGTTCATTATGGAACTAGGTGTGATACCAGATGCGGCTGAGCCTCTGGCACTGTTTTGTGACAACAATGGTGCTATAGCTCAGGCAAAGGAACCAAGATCACACCAGAAATCCAAGCATGTTCAAAGAAGATATCACTTGATACGTGACATCATTAATAGAAAGGAAGTCAAGATCAGCCGAGTTCCGACAGATGATAATGTCGCTGATCCGTTGACAAAGCCACTCCCAAGGCCTAAGCTCGAGTTCCTGACTGAAGCTGTAGGCATTAGAAACATTGAAATGTAATCTAAATTTGAGTGGGAGTTTTGTGAGCTTTATTTTAGTTATTTGATATGTTCTTGTAAAACATTATTTTATGTTTTAATGAAATTATTATTTCAAGATTATTTTAACTGTGATGAAATAATCGTTCCAAAATGATATGAACCATTTTATAGGTCATCGAAGTAAATGACTTGATCTTGAGTCATCGAAGTCATTTAGCTTGATCATGAGACCCTATATTTGATAGATGTATTATATCATCCCGTCCCCAGTCGAAGGTTGTTGAAATTGGAACATCAACGACCGTGTGAGACTGGATTGGTACGTGACTTATGACAAAGTCTCGGTGTGTCATAGATGCGCGGCATCAAAGTCAGTGCATAGGTGTATGTTGGGAACATACGACCGGACAAGACCCGCTCATAAGAACTCTTCAGGATATTTATATCTGTGTCATAAGAGATTCTTACTACGACTATAGAGTATAGTCCTTAGACCTGAGTTCACATGCATGTGACTGCACATGGACTGATGTACTTTGATCATTGTCTAACGCTATCATTCTGTGATAGCTATAAGGACCTTGTTTGGGTACATCATGAAATGAGTAGTTTACAGTGATGGAACAAGATGGGATTTGTCCCTCCAATATAAATGGAGTGAATATCTCTAGGCCAATCGGAGATTTGAATACTGGAAAACGCATGGCCATGCTCAAACGGACTTTCCCGAGTCGTTTGGATTGTCAGTATCAAATCAGAGTCCGATAAACAAGATTAGGCTTTATAAGGATGACACCAATCTTGCCTTATGACTAATCGAGATATTGAGACAAAAGGATTATGAATACAGAGATTCCAGTACAAGTGGGAGATTGTTGGAATTGTGTCCAGTAATCTCGGTACTGTCTCTAGAAAGTAAGAGTATGTCAAAGATCAGACATAAGTCATATAATGCTGGGGATCATGATGGCTTGCTAGAGTCCGCTCATGATCTATAAGTCTTGGACTTATTGCCTTTATTATATGATCCCATATGGGTCACACGCCTAAGCTAACAGGAAAATGTGTTGGAACGGCTTAGCAGAAGTGCGACAAAAGTGCCAGGCATTTGTCGTACTAAGAGAGAAAGATTAATGGGTCTGATTAAATGGGATTTAATCAGATTGGGCCCAAAAGCCCAATAGGGAAAAGAGAAGGCTTTTAATGACTAAAAGCCAAGTCTTTTCTCCCTAACCCTAGCCTCCATAGCCGCGGCCTCTCTCTCTCCCTGCGCCTCTCTCCTCGTGGTCTAGCAGCCTTTCTTGTGATCGCGTGTGTGAACCTCTGGAGGATTCATCCCTCGGTGCATCTATCTGATCTCTGACCTGTTCTATTCCTTCCGCTGCAACACACAGGTAAAAGGTGAGATCATCTAATGTTTCTGATCAAGAGAACCTAGATCTGTATGTTTAGGATGATCTGAATCTGTGAATTACATCAGGATCAACCAAAACAATTCCCAACAATGGAATCCTATCCATGCATTCAAGCTCAGCAGATATCGTAGGACACTGCTTCTTGCTTAACTTATTGCCATGTGACATTGGCATAAAACCCTTCTTGGATTGCTGATTACGTGTAGGACTTTGTCAATTTAAGAATCCTGACTTTGTCCTACCAGCTCTTTTGGATCTCTATCTTTAGATCCAAAATCCAAGAACATACGTGGCTTTACCCGTGTCAATTACTAAACCAACTCCCAAGCCAGTCCTTTACCGACTGCAGTATTGGGACGTTATTTCCGAGAATCAGTATGTCATCGACATACATTATGAGAAATGCAATATCGCTCCCACTAATCTATTAGTAAACGCACAGTTCCGCTTCGTTCTTGTTCAAGTAAAAACCTTGACTACTTCAACAGAACGAAGATTCCAACTCCGATATGTTTGCTTCCATCCATGAATGGATCAATGAAGTTAACTTACACATAGTGTAACTTTCGGAGTCCGGGCTCACTTTCGCTTCATTGAATTTCGCAGATTCGTCGCTTTCAATGATCATCAGATCATGCGAACTTTCAATGATCATCAGGTTCAACTAATGATGAGAAATCACTCTCGGATTAGTAACTGATTCATTCATATCTGCGAACTTCAGGCTCTACAGGTGTAGATTCTACAGAAATCTGTAAATCCATCCGCTGCTCTCCCTCAACAGGTTGAGCAGCCTCCTGTATTTCTCGAATTTCTTCGAGTTATACTTTTACTCCCACTGTTCTTCTTGGAAAGTAACTTCCCTTCTTAGAAAACAGAACGGACGTAAAAGTAACAAGCCTTGGTTTCCTTAGGACAACCAGCGAAGTAGCACAACTACAAATACTCAGTAAAGACGAATTTGGATCGATTCCAATCCACATTTACGTGGTGTCTTTCAACTGATATTGGTGGAACTATTTCAGCGTAAACTTAGATATTTTAGAGCGTTATTCTTAAAGAATATCATGGAAGATTCGTGTGACTCATCTTGAATCATTTCTAATAAGATCTGATTCTCTCTCACAGAAACACCTCCAGGTTTTCAGGAGAAATAAGCTGTGAAGCGACTTCACACTCATTCAGATGATCACACCATCAATGACTTAAGTATTCTCACTCGTGATCTAATCCAGAGTCTTAATACTTCTGTCACTCAGATTCTATGCCTCATTTTGGAACTCTTTCGATCATATCAAAGATTCCGACTTGTGTCTCATCAAATGAACACAGTCACACTCACTGAAGTAATCAGTAGAGACAATGAAGTACAGGAAATTTTCTCTGGCATTACTGCTCATCGGACCACATAAATGAGTATGTCCAATGTCCAATAAGCCTTTGGGCTTTTCTCTAGCTCGGCTAAGATGGGCCCTTTGTGTTTTGGTCCAGTAAGAAGAATTCAAGTCTCATAAGATATCCATTCAAATGAGCCCAAAAGTCCATAACTATGGGGTTTCTGAATCCGACTTACTCTATGTGACCAAAACATTTATGCCAAGAAAAATCAGGTTTAATTCATCAGATTTAAACCAATTCGGTATTTATGTTATATTTAGGCACTCTTTGGTTTAAGATATAAAACCCATTCCTTGAATAGGGTGCTACAATTAACATTTCATTAAGATCAAAAGAACAAAACTTGTCTTTATCAAAATGAAAAACATTCAAATTCTTTATAAGAAAATGAAAAACAACTCTGCTTAAAGCAGGTACATTGTAGCAATTACTTAATACAAAACCAAGCCTCAAAGGCATTACAAGTGAAAACCCTACGGCTGAGGCAGCTTCCCAAGCTCCTTCCAGACACGCAGTTCCACTTGCCCTTCCTTCAACGTTCTACTGTTGCTCAGGCTCTGCATATTATAACAAATATCAGTGCCACAACCAGTATCCAATACCTATAAGGTATAACTTGAAGTAATAACATGAATACCTGAGGAAGTAGTCTCATACATCAACTTCAACTCCTCATAATCTTCCATGAATTTAATGCAATCTCTTTTCCAATGCCCAGTCTCTTTACAGTAGCAGCACTTACCAACGTAAGAGGTATCTGACACGGGCTCAGAAGACACACGCTTGCCATGATTCAAAATCTGGACAACTTTGTCTTCACCCTTGTCAGCATTAGGTTTAGTAAACCTACCCTTCTCATTCATGAGATTGTACAGGGTACTCTTTACGTTTGGCTCAACTGTCTTGAGCATATCATGCAGTTCAGTCAACGTCTTCGTTAAGCCTTTCTTGATATAGTTCCTTACGAACTTATCATAGCTTGACGGCAGTGACTGCAGAATGATCTCAGTTGCCAATTCCTGGCTAACTGGATAATCAAGTTTCCTCAGGTTATCAATGTAACCCATCATTTTACTGACATGAGGACTTACTGGATGATCATTTGGTAGCTTGCAGCTAGTGAGAGATTTAACCAACTGGTATCTCTCCACTCTTACCTGCTCCTGAAATTTCAATTTCAGGCTGCTGATCATCTCTATTGGCGACTCCATGTTCTCATATTGCTTCAGCAAATCTGAGTCCATGGTAGCCAATATCAGACCACGCACATCTACCGCATCATTATAATGCTTATTCCAAGCATCATATACTGCATGAGAGGCATTGGACCCGATCCTCACGGGGAGAGCTCTCTCAAGGACATAGTCCTTTCTCTCATGCCTGAGAACTAGCCTCAGGTTCCGCGACCAAGTCAAGAAATTTGATCCGTTCAGTTTGTCCATCTCAAGGACATACCGGATCGAGAAAGTGTTTTGATTGTTTGTGCTAGTCATAGCTGAAATTTAGAGATAAATAGAGTTTTAGTTATTTAGTTCATAAAAGAGCAATCTTAACAACTTATAAGAAAACTCGCATTGCATTCAAAATTTCTTTGTTTAACCTCATAAGAATGCAATGATTCCGAGACCCATGTTCAGCTAAATCCAAAGTGGGCCACTGGCCGTCACCCGAAATTAGCTTTACTTGGTAAGCATACACACAGCTAGTTATATCTCATATAACTCTCGGTTGTGAATTGGGCCCGAGGCCCAAATTCACCAGATGTCTCAAGGCCCGGGACTCCCGATGGCCCAGTCAAGGAAACCAATCTCTTACAGCCAAATAATCACTAAAATCTGGGACTCCCAATGAAATTAGTGACTATATACTACTTTACTTACGCGAAAACAGATACCTCACACTGTAAGCCATATCTGTAATCAAATAAGCGTTAAGTAGCTGACAAGATTGGAAAGACATCCAAGCTTGATATTGTTTTTGAGGATTTTTAAGTATTATTTCCAAAAATAGAAGATTACTATTTTGGGAAACTTTCTTATTTTAGAAACTTTCTAAATTTAGTAACTTACTAAAAATAGAAATTTCTAATTTAATATTTTATAAATATTTTGGGTTGGGTCACAAATTATAGGCCCAATTTTTGGCCCAAGACCATAGAATTCCAGCTGGCCCAATAATTTGACATAACCGATCCGGTTTATTAATTCTGGTCCAAGACCAAATTAACTATCAAAACCATCGGTTATTTACTAAACCAGACCAGCTCTAAATTATTTGGTCCAACCAAATCAAACATAGACCAGCCTTCGGTTTAGGTTAAATTCAATTTTATGAATTTCAATCCGGTTTAACCAGAAATTAAATAATACCAAGTATTAAATAATTTCCAGTAAACCGCGATTCGGGTTAACCGCTTGAACCACCAATTAAATTGGATCGGTTCAGTTAAGTCCAAAACCGGGAAGAAACACCTTGTGTTTTAGCCAATTTTGACCTAACTTGCGGTTCTTGCTAAAGTAGACAATGAACCACAATCGGATTGATCGGTTCATTGTCTCGGTTTAGGGAAAGATGAACCACGAAGCTCGGCTGAACCGATTGGCTACTCGCGGATCATCTGCATCGCCTTCGTATCGATCGATATGAGTCTTTCATGTCGATCGATACCAGCGAATATCAGCTCGGGTCAATCGGGTCATCAGGACCGCGAGATGTCAGTCGGATCGATCTATATCGACCGATACCTCGCTCCCTCGTCGATCGACACGGGCGACCAGATCGCACACCAATGGCTTTCAATCGGATTGATGCGATCTAATTCTTAGGTTTTCATGTTTTCTGATCAAATTTCTTAACCAAATTCGATTTTAAACAGTAAGAACAACCTAAATCAGATTCATAAAGCAAAAACCAATAACCTGGGCTCTGATACCACTGTAGGATTATGGCGTTTGTTCAAGGTTCAATTCCCAAATTGCAACCTAGCACATATAACTCAGATCTAGGTTCTTGCAGAACGAATCATAAAAACCAAACCTGATCATTACCTTTCAGATTGCAGCGGATAGATGGATGGTAATGATGAGATCAGCTAGAACAGATCAGATGCCTGTTCCTCCTTCAGTATCCACACTCTTACAAGCTCGGGATGGTTGCTAGACCAAAGTTGAAGGAAACAGAGAGAAAACAGGACGGCTCTTTTCAGATTCGCAGACTTACTGTCGAAATAATAAGACCTAAGACTTATATATCTCGACTCGTCATAAACCTAAACTGATGTTTCGGTTTCGCTGTTGTGTCGACCGACACATATACCTGTGTCGATCGACACAAGTCCTGTATCTCGATATGGGCCCAAGTAATTAACTAATGGCCCAAGTCTCTCTGTACAAATACAGTAAATGCCTTGCATCTTACCGTATTAATTCCATTTTAACTTTCCCGTTAGCTATGGTGTGTGACCCTTAGGGATCATACAATACTGGTAATAAGTCTTAAACTTATAGATCAAGAGCGGACTCTAGCAAGCCATCATGATCACCCAGTACTTATGACTTATGTCTGATCTCGACACTTATCATACTTTCTAGAGATAGTACGGTAGATTTCAGGACATTCCCAACAAGTCCATATGGGATTGATCATTGGCATATGATTTGGTCGATGTGTATTGGATACACATCGAATATAGTTTTGATGAGGTGTGTCGATCGACACTGTTAAGTGCGTCGGTCGACACAAGACGTGTGTCGATCGACACCAATAAGTGTGTCGGTCGACACAAGGCCGAAACCGAAACTGATGTTTCGGTTTATGTCGAGGTTCGTATATAAGTGATCTTATGTTTCGACCTAAACGAAAGAGCCGCCTGAGACACTTTTTCTCTGAGAGAAAAATACAGAAACCTCACAGAAACTGAGTTCCCAGGAGATCTGAGCCCCGGTACTAGCATCCCGGCAGATTCCAGCTTGTGTGCGTGTGGACTATCAGTAGAGGCGCAGCATCTGAGGCGCTCCAGAGATCTCGTTTGCCTGACCCTATTCCGCTGCCAGAACAAGGTAAACGCTAGATCTATCCATGATTCAATTAACTAGACCCTATATCCTAGGCTATCTGGAACTCGCGAGGATTCTGAATACGGTAGTATTGGCTCAAAGTTCTAACACTCATTGCTAGTGTTATATGATCCTACAGGGTCACACACCTAAGCAAACTGGACGTTGTATATGAGGTTGATCATTAATGTAATGACCGGGTGAATGCATATTTGATATGCATTCAATACCAAGTTTCTGGGCAGTGTCGATCGACACAATAAGTGTGTCGGTCGACACAGATCGGCAGTGTCGATCGACACAAAGAGTGTGTCGGTCGACACAACACGCGGATTACCAAGATTAATTCGGTTTAATCGTTGGTTAATTCCTTTGCGGTTTAAGTCGACATATATAAGATATATGGTCGACTTAAACTCGACTCTGACCTAATACACAACCACCAGAAAAGAAACAGAAACCTCTTGAGAGATCTGATCTCTAAAGGCACTAGCATCCCTTTTGTTCAGTTTGTGTGCGTGTGGATACCAGTAGAGGCGCAGCATTTGAGGCGCTCTAGATCTCGATTATCTGCAAATCTTCCGCTGCTAATCACCAGGTAATTCTGAGATCCCAATGATTCAATTACATGAACCCTAGATCCTAAGCTTGGAATTCAGACCAGGGTTGCCTAATTGGATTAAGAACTGCTAGAAATTCCTTCAGAGCCGACTCGCTGGGTGATCTTAGATCGCTCATTAGACTCTTTTTGTGTTTTTCAGCTTCAGCAGCGACGGACGCGGGAGGTCCTCGGTGTAGTTTCGGGATTGCTTGTGGCGATGTTTTGGTTCGATGATTTTGGGTTTTCTCTTGGTTCGGCTTTGGCGCCATTTTTATATTGCGGATTGTGGGTTGTTTTGATTATTGGCAAAATTGTTTGTAAGAACTTATTGAACGTTGTGCTTAACGTTTGATTACTCAGAAATGAATATGTTTCCATGATATTGTATTTAGTCCAAACCGACACAACTCACGGAAATGGTACTAGTTGTAAAGCTTTGTATCATGGAAGTGAGGATAGCAGGGTCAAAGACGGGTTAGTGCGAGCCTTTGTCTCAAACAAATCTGTCTCTGGCTTCGTCTTGTGACAAACCTTTTCTGTTTGACTTGCTCGGGTTCGAATTGGTCATGTTCTTGTTTGATTGTTGGCCGGTCAGCTCGACGGTCAGCGGATAACGGGAAATGGGCGTTACACAACGGCTATTTGATTATATACCACCTAACATATATATTAACAACCAAATAATTTTTTGACCGTTGCACAATTAAGAGCTGCCTCTAAAAGTTGCAACGGTAATATGTTCGCATAGGCCTATAAAAACTATTATTGGGTAATAGAAAAGATAACCTGAAAATGTTGACATTGCCAAACGAGATTTTGCAAGACATTCTACAGAGTTTCCTTCAATGCGGGTTTAAGGTTTTCGTTCGGGCAAAAGCAACATGCACGGCGTTAAGGGATGTGGATGAAAGTCATGAATTCTACAAGGCGGTTGACTTCTTCAACAATCAAATACCGTTGATTCCAGCAGATCCAGCAAGTGTATTTGTGGAAATTTGCATCGCTAACAACAATCCTACATCGCTACTGATGAAAGGTATTTCATACTGCATATACAGTGAACACAGAGCAGTAGGAGAAGAAATGCTTAAAAGGGCAGCAGATGAAGATTGTGATGTTGGTAAATACATGTATAGCATGTATGTCCGGGTGGTGTACGGAAGCGAGGAACAAATGAAGAGGGGAGTTCCTCTAACAAGAAATTTAGCCACAATAACGCACATAAAGATAGTCAACCGAAATGCACATCCATGGCCACAAAATCCTTCGGCGTTTTTCTTGGAAAAGGAACATAGTTTTAATTTGGATAATGTGATAAGTTGCAAATGTGCACTTATCAATTATTGGAAACGTTTCTGGGATGAAGAGTGGAAACAAGAGAGCATGTGCGAGTTATACTTCTGGAGCCTTGAAATACATTTATTCTACATGATTCTGAGAAGATGCTATGGAAGATGGCCTAGTGAATGGTTAGATATTGATTCCTATTGCTTTATGTTCATTCAATCAGTTATTTGTATTGATGTGTTGGTTTTATCAAACTACAACTATTATTAAAGTTACCAGTCTACAAAAATCAAACTACAACTATTATTCAAATTATCGGGCTACCATTTGGGCATTGTAAAAAGGATCTCCGTTCCTGATGCAAACACAGATTTTAGATGCTAAACGAGTGTGTAACAGAACTCCGTAGCTGTTGGCAACAAGATTTATGTGTAGGTCCTAAATGCAGGCATCAATAACATAAAAAGTGAAATATGCGAGATTATTATGCAACGGAGTACAACGCCGAGAATTAAACAACAAAATTTAAAAGAAACACACAATGACAACGGCCTTGTTCTAACTCTGAGAAATAAAAAGAGAGAGCCTTTTGTCCGGAATCCTAAACCAAGAACAGAGAGAAAGCATTCAAACAGAACCACCAAATTCTTCGAAGAAGACAACCGCGAGCCTTTTGGACTCTAACGGGAGAACCTCACGACTGATGCATTTGCAGCCTTCAAATCCAACCAATGAATGAGCGCCAATAAGAAGCATGGTGGTGACGGCCGAGTCTAATGCAATTGGGTTGTGTGGAACCCCTCTTGCACGGTCCAGAGAAAAGGAGCCTTCAGTATGAAACTTGGGGTCTGCAGTAACGGATTTGATTAGATACGGTAGCATCACGGCAACAGATGTGAGGTCCTTCTTCATAAGGTTATCACTGCGGAGAGGTGTGTTGCAGTCCAAGACTTGAATGGACCTTGCAGATAGATCAACACAGACACCAACCCAGTGAGACTTATCAACGAGGAAAGGGAAATAAAACCTCTCTGGATGTGGGAGAGAACCAAAAACAGGCCTGACCATCTCCAAGGAAGCTTATTGATAAATAAATCTGCCACGGTCCTTGGCTGCTAAATTAGAGAATTTCGGATAGTGCTTCATAAATCCAGCAACAAACTTTGTATCAAAGAATCGGATTCTCAGAGATTGATGGCTAGGTACAGCCCGCATGAACAGGATCCTTGAGAAGTGGACAAGTGTATCAACAACCATAACAATATGGAAAACATTTACAAGATAGAATAAGTAAGAAGAAGAAACACAAAACACAAAAACATAACAAGTAAACAACCTTTGGGGCCAAGACCTTTGTCCTCTCCGCAATCTCAAGGACGTCTTTGCTACTAATTTGAGTGCCATTTGTAACATTCACTAACCTGCCAAAGGAAATATACGTAAAACCCGTAGCTGTTAGCTGCTACTAAAATAAATACCATATAAAGCTTCGGTTAGGCGATAAAAACCTGGCTGTTTTAAGCTTTTGCAACAAACGTGCATACTTCTCATCATAGTATACATCAGGGAACACGCCATGAACAACGGGCTGATTTGACCCTCTTTGGTAAACACCACTGGTACAGTGAAATCCTTGTAGCGAACATGATTGAGTACGTAAGCGCTTGCTCTTACGAAAATTTTGCTCAGCATCCATTCCAACTTCAGATACCTGTGTTGTCTTTGTTGGGGAGTTGGAAGTAGTTACAGGGTCAGCGTTGTCTCCCTGATTTATCAAAAAATAGCAGTAAAACAAAACAGTCTTAAAAAAATGAAACAAGTACTGAAAATAAACTTGCTACTACTTGGCAAAGACCATCATTCAGAAAATTAGGCCCACCATCAAGATTATGTCCCATTTCTGAGTCACCCTGGGTCAATGCTCGAGAATCACCATTGATGCCATCCTGTACAAAATTAGTTACCCAGCTATGGAAAAATTAGCCACCAAACCAACTGAGTAGGCACTAAGAGAAATATGATTAGTTGCTTACAAACATACAAGCTGAGCCGGGCTTACTTCTTGAAGAGACGTCTGAACCTCGTGTAAAACAATATGTATGACAAGATCAGGTGACCGAGAAGCTGGTCCATCTACACGTCTGTTTCTCTTTTGGACGTTCAAATCAACACTTTGAACGTTGTCAGAAGAAACATTGTCTCGTACAGGAGAGACACTAATGTCCGAACATGGAGCTTGAGGTTTTTCCATAAACTTTGCTACAGCGGCCATGAGAGAATCATTGATATGTTTGATTGCCCGGTAACCACGATCATCTGAGCCTTTAAAAACTCCAGCAACCTCTCTCTTGATATGGGAAAACAGGCAGATACATTGGCTTCAACAACACGGAATTCAGACTTGAATTTTAGCGATAATTTCAGCAAGTTGGTGATGGTCAATCGTAGCGCCAGCTACAGTCCCTTGGCTAACCTTATCTTTATCTTTCTCCTTCTTATCCTTAGCTTCCTTTTTCTGTAACCTGATGCGCTCAATGTCAGCACCAGTGGCTCCACCTCTGAAATATTTTTTCTCAAAATGAAAACCTTGACCAATAAGAGCCAGCATGGTGTTCAACTGCTCGTCATCCACTTCATCGGACCATACGAACACAGATTCGTCCAACAATACACCATTATCAGCAGGAATAATACACTTAACAAATGCCTGAAACAAAAGGAAAGGATTAAGCTATTTATGGCAAACAAAGTAAATTAGTCGGGCATGCACATGAAAAGGACAATGACATCGACTAATGTGGTAACTAACTACCAGATTATCGAACAACCTAAATAGCTTACTGGACAATAGTAGTTGACACTGCTTCACTATTACATGATCTGAAATTTAATAGGCACTAACGAGTGAAATAACAATCAAACGAGATGTTAATTGAACCAAATGTTAATACATAGAGATAACATCGCTAGATGAGACCTACGCAATAACATGCAAGAATTACATAGAGACTTATCGTCGATGTCTCGGGCGTGACCTGGACTCAATGAGACTTTCTGAGTTGTAGACTTGGTTTTTTGCGAAGGCATTTTGTCAACATTGTGTGGTACCTCTTCGTCCAGGTTATGCTCTGGCCCCGATTGCTGGTTAACCTCCCCAAGAGACTCCACGAAGCGTTCACGAGTCTCATCTTCTGAGTCACTCTCAGACTCAGATGAAAACGATGACTGACCAACTTCAACAACCTCTAGTAACTCTGGCACAGCCTCCACCATAACAAGTTGGAATGCATGGACAAATCCTTGAACAACCACGGATTTCTGAGAAAGAGCAACTACATCCTTCGCTTTTATGCTCGACACTACCATGTCAAATGACACTCGGCCCCACGGGTAAGCCAGAAAATAATCGAGGTCTCTTATCAACTCCACATGTTCATCATTTATCTTAGGAAAATGGCTAGACGGAGAGAGAACAGATGATGTAAGATCTAGATAAGCGTATTTGATCCTAATCTTCTTGTCAGTAACAATCCTTTTCTTCAACAGCCTCACGGCCTTATCAACATTCAACGATTCATAACAACCAAAAAGCTCACCCCAGTACTTCTTATCTTCAACAAGTTCCCTCTTTTTCTTCTTACTCTGCTTCTGAAACTTGCCACACGAAAGCCCAGTAACAATGGCGAATTCGCGTAGTGAAACCCTAATAGGCAAGCCAGCAAATAAAAACCAGATCTCGTGCTTCTTCTTCACGGATAGCATCCGCGTAATAATAAACTGAGTAAAGGCACCAGAGAAGGGTGGGTTTTCAGATGTAGAGAGGAGCTTCCCAAATGAAGATTCATGAATCTCTTTTATTTCTTCGTCATCAAGGGCGTTGAGAATAGACCGAATCCGGCCAGGTTTCAAATATGAGTTAACTCGTTGTCCGTTAGGTTCCTCACCAAGGGCGAAAATCCGGCTGGGAAGATCTGGATGCTCGTCATCTTCCATACTCGTTTAGATAGAGAGAAAGAAGAAGGTAATTTGACCAAGAACAAAGAAGGAAAACAGTAAAGGAGAATAGAGAGAGAACTGAAATAATGAAAAAATGAACTTCAGCTAAGATCTTAGCTAATCGGATGGAGCAAGTTAGTGAAATCTCTCACGCAATCATCATCAAAGCGATTTTCCCTGAAAAAGAAGAAGAGAGAAGTAGATAGCATTGAATAGTGATAAGCTATTTCGACATGCATATCTAACCGAATCAATAGGTGCTCATAGATGTGTAGGCGTAAATACGTCAATAAAATAAGATGATGTGGGGTATGGTCATCGCCTTAATAAAAGCATCCGTTTAGGCTATAGCTCCAAATTTCTCTTTAAACAATAGATGTTTAGACATTTTAACAAAAAAAAATATATATATATAATTTTAAAAGTGAACAAACTTACACCACATAAAATACGTTCGGTGGCGTTTGTGACATCAGTGTGATACCTTCTTAGAACCTATAAACACTAGAGTCAAAATGAGCTCGGGACGAGTTTAGGTTAGAGAACAATGGCACGAGGTGATCTCTGTGGTTGTTCTTAGTTAGATGATAAATATTTAGGTTACTTCATAGTATCAGAATGAGGAAGTCTCCCAAAATATTTCAAATCCATTTTATAAAATCTCTAAAAGAAAACTTGCTGGAAACGAGTGCATGAGAGAAGAGTTGTTCTTTTGGTTATTTCTGATAAGATTAGAGAAAAACAGTGGGACTAACTATTTTTCACACTAATCAAAGTTATTGTGAACGTTTATATTGTACAAATGCAGTAAATAGCAGTAATACACAATCGTGAGAATAACTAAACAGAAAGCAGTGTTTTTAAAACCGGACCGACCCGGCGGTCGGACCGGGTTGAACCATGAACCGGAAGCATATCCGGGTTGGGTTGATTATAAAACCCAATGGTAGTTGAACCGGTTAAAAAACCGGATTGGACCGCCAAAAAACCGGAAACCGGCGACCCATTGAACCGTATCAAACCGGGTTTTATAAAAAATATTATTTTATATTTTGTTAATTACTTTGTATTTCCTAAACAATCAAATATAACTATATTAGTTTTAAATATTTATTAAAAATAAGATTAAATGTGTTACTATATCTTATATCTTCTCTCAATGGACAAATAACAAAGAAAATAAAAATTATGCATCTAAGAGGTATAATATGTATGTTGGTGAACAATATGTCTTGAAGATAAATTATCCATTTAAGGTGTTTTAAAACGTCTTTTGGCCTACAAATCTTTTAAATATGTCGGAACGTGGTTGATTTAACATTTAAACTTTTGAAGTGTTTTTTTAATAATTATTACACACTTTTTAAAATTATGATTATTGAAATGTCTTATTTGATAGTTTGGAATTAATAAAAAAATTATATATATATATATATATAATTTTTAAATTATCATCAATCCTGTTTGAACCCGGTCGAATCCGGTTGGACCAAATTAACCCATGATCCAAAAACTTTACCGGTTCAGTTGCCGGTCCGGTTTTAAAAACATTGACAGAAAGAAACTTAAAAACAATAGGGCCCACAACAACAGAGAGAAACTTAAAAACAAAGAAATAAGGTAACAAAAATATATATTTAAAAAGTTTGAGAAGGGGCAAATACGGATTCGTGCGTTGGTTTATGGGGGGCAGAATAAGAATATTAGCCAATAGGACTGCAAATATTTATTGTTTACAATGGAAACTAACAAAAAATTCTAATTTTATAGGGGGCAGCTGCCCCCCTTACTCACTCTTTAGCTCCGCCCCTGAAACACGATCACACATTTTCAATAGTATTCTTTTTTTGCTGGTTAGTTAATTTGCTAGTAGGAGTAATAAGTTTCTTAGAAAAATCGTTTTTAATAAGTTTACACTGATTTTAAGAGTCATTGTATAATTTTAATCAGCTTGAAAATTTGATAAAGAGGAAAAGTTCAGTTTCAAATCATGGGCTACGTACTTTTCTCATGTCTCCCCTTTTCCTTTCAACTATGTTTAAGTTGAGCATTATGCATAGAAAATAAAGACAAAAAATTATTACTTTAATTTTCGTTTTTTTCTCTTCAATACAATCGAAACAGTAGATAAAGCTATAGTTACGAGGAAAATGTTTGTTGAATTATAACTTTAGGAAGGTATTATCGTTTTCTCTTTGTAATTGGACATATGAAAAAAATCCCTCCTTTAAAATTTTAATCAAATCCAGCAAGTATTTGGCTATTTTAAAAATCGACTAGGCATGGTTTTTTTTTTTTTTTTGCTTACTTTTACATTTTCTAGAGTTTCTTGCAATGTCAAAAAAATCTCTCTGGGACAATATAAACATATCAGATTTCCACAATGGACTGGCCCATTAGTTTTATTCTTCACACTAGGATGAACTCCTCATAGAAAATGTGTGAAATCGATCCTTTGACTTCCACAAAAGTGAACATTAATATTAGAAATAGAACATCACTAACCCACATATGCCACTCAACATAGTTTAATCATCACATATACAACAAATGATCCAACTTTGGAAAAGTAAAAGAAAACATAAGTTTTTCAAAACTTATAAGACCATGAACATTGGGGGTTCTTAAGGGTAGGGGTTCTTAATTATTCACGTGGATCTCACGTGGGACCCACGTGAATAGTTAAGAAACTGTCTCTTAAAATTCTTATATAAGAATCGATCCTTACACTGTTCACGCCACGTGGCGCGATGCTATTGGTCAATTTTTTTTTTAAATTTTTTTTTTTGACAGATTTTTTAAAAAAAAAAAAAACAAAAAAAAAAATGAATAGTTAAGAAACCCACGCCGATAACACGGCTGTGGGTGCTCTAAGTTTATGAAATCAGTTACAGTTGGTTAATTATGAATATAAAAATTAATAAATGGTGGATTACAAGTTTACAAGTTTTGGTTGTTCTATTTTAGTTGATTTTTTCTGTTCAAATTATATTTTTGATACTCCCTATGTCTTCAATTGTAAAATGTTTTAAACTCTTTTGTTATTCTTTTTATTTGATTTTTTTTTTCAAATAACGATGTAAAATTTTAATTAATTTAAATCCAACAATAAATAAAAAAGTTTTGTCAAAAAAGTTTGCAAGTTATAATATCAACCAACAGATTTGAAATTAATAATGTTTTTCATTTACTTATTAAATGAGATTTTTAATAAAAAAGTATTTTCTTATTATACACCCTTTTAGCTATAACATCTTACATATTAGAAGGGGTATGTTACAATTATTAATATTCTATAATATTTTGTTATTATTTAAAAACATTTATAATTTCTTAATTATCACTTTTTAACAAAACATCATATGAACCTTAAAGTTAAAGAGAATTATTAAATGAGTACTGAATAATATTAGAGTATTACTAACGAGAGTATCTTAAATAGGTTTTTAACACTAAAATAAAAATATATGTAAAATTAGGAAAAATAAAAGAGAGGTTCTTATTAAGATACTGATATAATATGTGTTTTATTGTAATTGGTTCTATGATTTTTCAAAAATAAAAAATAAATATAAAACAAAATTGAATTAAAAATATTAGTTTTATATTTTTAAGAACTCATGAAAAAATTCTTAACCAATAAAGGCGTCATCAGGTGATTCCCGCTTCCACGTAAAATTCTAATCCCCAAATCATTTCCCTTATTCACAGGTTTGCTTAATTTCCCCGTTTAATATGTTGTTTTTTTTTCTCATGTAATTTTTTAAGTTTTATGTAAATAGAAAAATGTACTTTTTTTTAACGGCAAACAAAACACATTTATTATTCTAAAGAAAATATGGAGAAAGTAAAAATATTTTCAAAGTGAACTAGTTTAATGTTACAACCAAAATCAAAATAACACCCACAATCTTATAACTATAGTATTCAGTACATATTAAGCGTGTTTAAAAAAAAAATACAATTAAGAGATTCACCACCATCAAAAACAAAACTACCTATTATTTGGCACAATCGTTGTGGAAAAGCAAACTCTCTTTTTTATCTTCGATCATTCTAAAGACACTCCGTTTTCATCGTTGTTGGTCTTCTACCTCGACGATTCTTCTCTTTTTTTATTCGGTTTCGGCTCTTCGTCTGTGGTTGAGACTTCTTTCTCCAGCATGCATTAAAATGCCTTTATTTTTCATTTGCGGTGTGCTTGGTGATGGTTGAGTGGTGGTTGGTGATGGCTCTCTCTGAATTTGTGAGGACGGATAGCGTTTTTAGTCTCCACTTCTTCTTGCCAGTCTTTCCTCGTAGTGGTTCGCTTCTTGCATGGCTCGGCGTGGTGGTTTGACGGTGGATCTGAAATTGTGCATGTGATGTGGAGAAGAGTGGTCTCTCGAGGAAGTTTCTTGTTGATTGTCTCTTCGGTGAGCTGGATTTGCTAAAAACCAACGGTTTACCTTGCTTTGGAATTTTGTTGGAGACCTCCTCCTCTAATCAGTTGTTTTCCTCTTTTAATTGTGTTTGCTTGAATGCAATATGTGATGCCTCTCTTTGCTTATTGTGGCGATGTATGTTCGCAGCCCTCTATCTGTGTTGCTCGGGTGTGCGGTGGAGGTCCTGTTCCACAACGTCAACGTTGGTGCCTATTTCATCTCTTTTATTCCTTTTGGCTATAGCGCGACGACGATATTCTGAGTTGTTTCTGTTTCCGACGACGGTCATGTGTTTTCGGTGGCCAGCGCAACAATGATGTTATTTAAGCAGCCGCATATGCGTTTCGGAGGTTGCGACTCCTGATCTAGTGTCCTATCTAGATTTAGTGCCATTGTTAGAATTTTCGGGTTTTTAAATTTGACCTTTTTGTTGGGACATGTATTTTTAAAGGTAAATCCCAAACTATATTTAGAAATGAAACTTGGAATCAAATCCATTATAAATTGTTGGTTAGCCAAAAAATAAAACTCAAAATATTTATTTTAATGCAACAAATTTGATATAAAAAACTAAACTCCAATAAAGTATTTATTTTAAATCTACAATTTGAGAACCTTTTATTCTCCTCAATAATTTTTCCACAAAAAAAAAGAATTAACGGAAAAAAACCTCAATATACGAATCTACCCTTAGTTTACTTTTTATTGACTGTAATCCATAAATAGGCCACATACAGAAGATGTTCAACCAAAAAACTACCTTCATGCCATTTACACTTTGATAAAGAATCCCGAATTAAAGCCATCAAAAGGCCACATGTACTGCTAGACACGTGAGACAAAGAGGTGTTGACATGATGACATCTTATCAATCCACGACCGACTCAATTACCACCGTCGGTCTTCAAGCCGAATACATCATCTGCGGCATTTCTTCTTCAGATTCCGCCGGAGCCACCATCGAGCCATCACTGTGGTCGTCGTAAACAAGAGAAACAACAAACATATTGAACCATCTAACGGGAAGCTCCAACTTAGATCTACAGCTGAGACCCACTATGATTGAGCGAAGATGTTACTCTCGCTTGGAGGAAGGAGCAAGCTGACGGGGAACAAAGCAACCCAGAAGATCGCAAACCATAGTCCACATGTATATCCTGAAGTGAGAAAGAAAACTAAATCCGATATTAGAAGAGCTCTAATTCAAAATTTTATCAACTGAGATTGAATCAAATAATAACCGATTCACTCGAAGCCTAACGAAAGAGCAACTTATATACATACAAACACTCGAAACTAATATTCCTATTCTAAAAGATACCCTTTAGTTTACATGCACGACATAAGAGCAAGTCCATTGGGGTTTTTAGAAGGTTTTTGGGCTCTGTTTCTTAGGGAAAAACTATTAAAATTAAATGGATCAAATAAAAAAGGCTAAGGAACGTTTCTTAGCTAAGGGCTTTAAGAGCCCGTCCCTTAGCCACGTGTCCTTCTCCCATAGGCTTTTTTTTTTTTTTTTCCGCGTGAAAGAATTGAGTCATCGGGGTCTAAAAAAATTTGGCCCATTCGACATTCCAACTTTGGTTTTCACGAGTGAGAGAAATACAGAGAGAGTTAGGCGATTTTCAGGCGATTAACTCGTGAATCTCTTCTTCTTCTCATTCTTTGCTTGATTTCTGTTTTTCATTACCATATCTACCTTTACGGGTTAGATTTGTGTGTTGTGCATCGATTGATTGTTCGATTTAGGGTTTGGTAGGGTTTCGGGGTTTGAACGATTTAGGGTTTTTTAGGGATTTAGGGTTTGTTTGTTTTATGGGTTCGATTCTGTTAATTACTTGTGATTCTCTTCGTTTTGCTATGTGATCTCGTTTCTTTGTACCTGCGATTAGGGTTATTTAGCGATTTAGGGTTTGTTTGCCTTTTGCGGTTTGATCCAGTGATTATCTTGTTCGTTGTACTAGTAATTTGTGGTTGGTTTTGTGGTTGGATTATGTTATCTTCATTTGCGAAACTCTCATCTCTTAGTAATCTCAAATTCGTCTCGTTGTAGTTGTGATTTGGGGTCGTTATAACTTGGAGTTTACTTGGTTGTACTGATAATTTATTAGTGATTTGGAGTTTACTTGGTTTCACTGATCTTGTATTAGTTGTTGTCACTTATATAACTTGAATAATTTCAATCGAAATTTGTCTTTTCTCTGTCAAACAACTTAGTTGCCTTTATCGTTTTTGATATGATCCAATCTCTGTTGATATGATCCACTTTCTGTTTAGTTGCTGATTCGTGATAACTTTCGATAGATTCTCTTTTGAAGTAGTTGCTTTTAAACATTGTCAGGTAATTGATAGGTTTTGATATGATCCAATCTCTGTTGAGTAGCTAATTGGTGATATCTTTGGATACATTCTCCTTTGAAGCAGGTACTATGACAGACCCTTACCAAGAGAGGAGAGACATGAAGAGGTTGCAGGAGTACATTGACAGGAGAGGTTACGTGGCCGATGCAGAGTACGGGATTCCCACAAGCTGTCCGTGTGGAGCAGGAATCAAGAACGAGATTGCTAAAGAAGAAGCTCATGATAGTCTTCCTGGCAAGCGTTTTTTTACCTGCAGAGAGTACAAGGTATGAATGTTGTAATGTTTCTTTTTAACTAGCTGTATAACTGATTACATTTTATTGTTATAGGACGATGGGTTGCATTTCAGGCAACCCTGGGTGTGTGGCGTCCAGGAGGAGTTTACGAAACTCAGCACAGTAATTGAGAACCTAAGGGTACGTTTCTCACCTCAATATGTATTCATGTTAAGATGCTATTCATGTTGCCTTGATATTGTAAGCTGACCATGTGTATATTCTGGTTGTACAGGAAGAGGTGAGAATGCTTACCAGGAGAGTTACTGAGCTTGAGAAGAAACGTTAAGGTCAGTCTCCCAGCTAGAGTAATTCCCTTTCTTTACCTTTTTAACAGAAATATAAAGGGAAACTGACCAAAACATTAGATATACGAGGGAAAGAAACTAAAACATATTAACATGTTCAGAACTAAAATCTTTTTTTTTTTAACTAAAACAGAACTATAAAGCAAAGATTCTAAACCGAAAACTAAACTAGAAAACTGTAATAAATTCCTAACTTGAACCATATTAGCTCTCAACTGTTATGACATGATTTGTCATAAATGGTTGTTAAAGCTGTTGAGTTGATGTGTGTTAATAACTTGGTGGTTAGGAGTATAATTAACAGTTAATAAATGTAGTATCTTCTTCCTATAAATCTAGGAAAACCCCTTAATTCCCTAACAAAATCCTTAAAAAACCGAATGGAGTTTTCAAACTCAAATTCCTTTGAATCTTCTGGATTTGTCGGGCTCCTAAACAGTCAGACAATAGACCTTGATTCATCAGAAATTCCTAGGTTTAGCAGTCAAACTTCTGATGAATCAAGTTTAAAAGAGAGAAGGAAGTGGTCACCCAAAGAGGATGTAATCCTCATTGGGGCTTGGCTCAACACCAGCAAAGACCCCATAGTCAGCAATGAGCAGAAGGCTGGTGCTTTTTGGAGGAGGGTAATGGAGTACTACAACTCCAGTCCCTTGTTGATAGGGACACCAGCAAGGGAACTTGGTCAGTGTAAGCAAAGGTGGCATAGGCTTAATGACCAAGTCTGTAAGTTTGTGGGATGCTACAATGCTGCTGTGAAAGAGCAGTCAAGTGGCCAAAACGAGAATGACGTGATGAAAGTTGCCTTGGATATCTTCTACAATGACTATGGTATCAAGTTCTCCTTAGAGCATGCGTGGAGGGAACTAAGACATGACCAGAAGTGGTGCTCGACGGTTGTAGCCAAAGATGGTGCTAAGGAGAAGCGCAAGGTTGTACCAGAGGTGGAAGTGGATGAGGAAAACAGACCTATGGGTGTTAAGGCTGCTAAAGCAGCCAAGAGGAAGAAAGGTGGAAAGGAAGAGTCTGTGGAGCAATTAAAGGCCATGCTGGAAATGAAAGAGAAACTTAACAAGCAACAATTGCTTGATAGATTACTAGCTAAGCATGAACCTCTTTCTGATATTGAAACAACCCTTAAAAACAAGTTAATTAATGACATGCTCTGAGAAAACCATTTAGTAAGTGTAGTTTAGGTTTATGTTTAGTAGCTTATTTAAAAATAAGTTTATTGATTGTGTATGCTAAACAGTTTGTGTTTTCCTTTGTTTCAGGGAAATGCCAAGGACAGATGATGAAGATGTGGACCATATTAGCTCTCTATTGTACCTTTTGTTTCGTTGTAATGTCATGTGAAACTCTTTTGTGTGTTTATGTCACGAGTATTTTGTAGTATTGTTGTAATGTGAATCTTGGTTGTATGTTTATGTCACGGGCATGTACTACTTTTTGATGCCTTGTGTTTGGTTGTATGTTTAGGTCACGAGAGTTTTAAGTATTTGGACACAAGTATTTTGCTACTTATCTATTTAAAGTCTCATATAGTCGTTTCAAGCAATGAAACCAATCCTCTGTCTACTCTCTCCTTCCTTGCCTCTTTTACATCATCATATTTAGTTTCTTTTAAGCTATCTACTAAAACAATTTTCCAAAGATGTATGGTTCTTCGTCAAATAGCATCGATGATCAATTGAATGAAGCTTTCCAAGAGAGGTTTGAGCAACATTTTGAGGAAACGTTCAACGACATCCTAGAGGATCAATCTAAGAAGCTGAAGAGACGTGCCTATTTTGAACGCAATCGCGAACAAGGCCACGACCGCTTATGGAAAGATTATTTCGTTGAAGATCCCACATATCCGCCTCGCATATTCAGACGCCGTTTTCGAATGAACAAATCATTGTTTCTACGTATCGTAGACCGCATTTCAAATGAAATTCCGTACTTTCAACAAAGGCGAGATGCAACGGGAAGATTCGGACTATCTGGTCTACAAAAATGTACAGCAGCTATTCGTATCATGGCTTATGGTGTTGCTGGTGACGCGACTGACGAATATTTACGCCTAGGTGAATCTACAGCGCTTTTATGTTTGGAAAATTTTACTAAAGGGATAATACAGTTGTTTGGTGATGAATATCTAAGGAGACCCACACCAGAAGATCTTCAACGATTACTCGATATTGGAGAGATACGCGGGTTTCCTGGCATGATAGGAAGCATCGATTGTATGCATTGGGAGTGGAAGAATTGCCCGACCGCTTGGAAAGGACAATATACACGGGGTTCAGGAAAACCGACAATCGTCTTAGAAGCTGTTGCATCACAGGATTTGTGGATATGGCACGCATTTTTTGGACCTCCAGGTACATTAAACGATATCAATGTTCTTGACCGGTCACCCGTTTTTGATGACATTTTACAAGGTCGAGCTCCAAAAGTGAATTACATGGTGAACGGACACAAGTATGATATGGCGTACTACCTCACAGACGGTATTTATCCAAAATGGGCTACCTTTATCCAGTCTATACCACTTCCTCAAGGCGATAAAGCAGAGTTATTTGCTAAACGACAAGAAGCAACCCGCAAAGATGTCGAGCGTGCTTTTGGAGTTTTGCAAGCTAGATTTGCAATTGTTAAAAAACCGGCTCTTCTTTTGGACAAGGAAAAAATAGGAAATATAATGAGATCATGCATCATACTGCACAATATGATAGTAGAAGACGAACGAGAAGGCTACACTCAATACGATATATCCGACTTTCTCGATGGTGAGGGGGAATCAAGCAGAAGTTCACAAGTTGATTTCTCGTATTCTACAGACATGCCTTCAAATATCGGTAATATGCTTGGAATTCGGAATCAACTTCGTGATCAACGGATACATCATCGTTTAAAAGCTGATTTGGTCGAGAATATTTGGCAAAAATTTGGTCATCTTGTTGGATAATTATTGTATGTTTAAGATTAAAATTAAAATAAATAAAAACTCTAAAATAAAATGTTTGAAAAAATAAATTTTTTTTTTAAGAACCTGTAACAGGTTCACCAATGGACCCTCAAAAATAACACAGTTTCTTAACTATTCATAATCAACAAATTTATTATTAAACTATGTTTAAGAGACCCATTAAGGGTCTCACCAATGAAGATGCTCTAAGTAACAACAATAAGGTTTTTCTTAGAGCCATTTAGCTGGAAAATACAAAACCGTGTAAAAATGAGGTATAAATGGGAATTGGTTTTCCGAAAAAACAGACGCATGGAAAAACACCAGTGTACCCTCGTCTCCGATACATGTAGCTAGGCCCTGCAAGATGCACTGCAACATGATGATGACACTAAGATTTAATAGGATATGAAAATATCTTCTATAGATTTCTACAGTGCATGAACTCGACGATAGCACTATTTGTGACCACACACTCCTTTCCCGCCAACGAACATTAATTGATTGATATCTTTGAGATTTGCAAACAAATATTTTCAGTAGGAATGTATCTGATATGATTTAGAATGTAAAGCTTGTATATTAATGTAGAGATAGTCGAGTATATATACAACATTGTAAGCTAGGGTTTTGACTAAGAGATAAGCATAGATATGAAGTTATCTTAATCTAAGTTGATGGGCCTGATCTTCGTAGCCCATAGCTCAATACCCTCCCTCAAGTTGGCGGTGAGTAGTCGCGAATGCCCAACTTGGACAAGAGGTAAGCAAACGCAGGCCCAGCAAGCGCCTTCGTCAACAAGTCAGCAGGTTGTTCGTTGGTTGTGATATGATCCAAGGAAATGAGCTTGGCAAGATAAGCATCACGTACCACATGACAATCAGACTCCACATGCTTCGTACGTTCATGGAATACGGGATTTCGAGCAATGTAGATAGCTGATTTGCTGTCACAGAACAGTCGCATTGGCTGATCATGAGAGATGCCAAACGAAAGAAGAAGCTTCTTGGTCCACTTGAGCTCCTTGAGTGCATAGGACATAGATCGATATTCGGCTTCCGCTGATGACATAGAGACCGTGTCCTGTTTTTTAGTTTTCCACGAGATAGGGGTGTCGCCAAGCATGACAATGTAAGCACTGAGCGATCTCCTTGTGACAGGACATGCATTCCAGTCGGAGTCGCAGTAAGCGGTGATGCGTAAAACCGAATCAGCACGAAGTAGAAGTCCCTGGCCGGCGCAACCCTTTAAATATCTAACGACCCGTAGAGCTGCGTCCCAATGCTCCGGTAATGGCTTATGCATAAACTGTGAGAGAATGTGTACACTATAGCATAGCTCCGGACGCGTGAAGGTGAGGTAGATTAGCCGTCCGACTAAACGTCGATAAGCTTCAGGATGTTCCATAGGTGTACCTTTAATCAATGAGAGCTTATGATTTATTTCCATAGGTGTCGAAGCCGGTTTGCAGCCGAGAAGGCCAGCCTCTGCAACGATGTCAAGAGCGTATTTACGCTGAGACAGAATGATCCCTTCGTCATTTCGAGCTACTTCAATTCCAAGAAAGTATTTGAGTTTCCCCAAATCTTTCATATGAAAGCATTGATGCAGATAGTTTTTAAATTTCTGCATTGTAGATAGATCGTTGCCTGCAATAATGAAGTCATCGACATAGACGAGAATGTGGAGAATGATCTTGCCGCGGATAAAGGAAAAATGTGAGTAATCCGCTTTACTTTGCTTAAAACCGTAGGTAGTAAGAGCAGTACTTAGCTTAGAGAACCAGCATCTTGGAGCTTGCTTAAGCCCGTAGATTGACTTTTTCAAAAGACACACGCGGTTTGGATCATTGCCTTGAAAACCGGGTGGTAACTTCATGTATACCTCTTCTTTTAAATCCCCATGAAGAAAGGCATTGTGAACATCCATCTGATGAACTTCCCATCTTTTAGCAGCGACGATTGCAAGAAGAAGTCGAACTGTTGAAGGCTTAGCAACTGGTGCGAAAGTATCTGTGTAATCAAGTCCTTCGCGTTGCCTGTTGCCGAGTGCGACGAGCCGAGATTTGTATCTTGCAATCTTACCATTAGAATGATACTTGATAAGATAAACCCATTTACTTCCAATGGCCCTCTTTCCAGGAGGTAAAGTAGTGAGAACGAATGTATCATTTAACGCCAATGCTTTCGCTTCATCCATCATAGATGTTTTCCAAACATCATGAAGAACCGCCTGTTTGTAGGTCTGTGGTTCCGGTGTTGAAATAATTTTGGCAAGAAAAGCCCTGTGACTGGATGAGAAGTTGACATCAGAAATATATGAGGAAATCGGGTAGATGGAGTTACCTGGACTCGTTAGAGAGGACCCCGTGAGAGACTTCGAATCAGTGAGAGAGAGAGAGGAGGTGTCAGGTTGTCGTACGTTATTGACAACGTAGTCCTTGAGAAGAATAGATGGCGTATGAGTGCGATAACCTCGCCCAAGTAACTCAGGTAAACCAGGAGAAGAAGGAGAAGCAACCGCTTCATGATCAACTGAAGTAGGTGCTGCAACCGATGCAGGCAGTGAAGATGAAGCCGTCGGCTCAGAAGATACAACCGTCTCCGCTGTAGTTGGCGCATCAGACTGAAGATGTTCAGGTTCTGTTACGACCGTTGTTAAGTCATCCAAAACAGGAGAAGGTGTGGATGGAGACGGAGTCGGATGAGGCCAATCATCAAACGCACCAGCTGGTGGAGCGAGCGCCGGCGTGATTGATGCAGAGGTCGAGATACCAGGAAAGACATTTTCGATAAAGACGACATCACGACTTGTGAAATATTCATGTTTTTCCAAATCATAAACGTTCCATGCCTTCTTTCCCATAGGATAGCCAATGAAAATACATTTCCTACTGCGTGGACTGAACTTATTTCTATCTCGCGGCCTACTTTGTGCATAGCACATGCATCCAAACACGCGGAGCAGATTATAGTTTGGTTTGGAGCCGTATAGAACCTCGTAAGGGGACTTGCCAGCGAGAGTAGGAGTAGGTGTCCGATTGATTAAGTGAGCTGCAGTCAAGATACTCTCGCCCCAAAACTGAATAGGTAGCTTGGCCTGAAACAGACATGCCCGAGCGACATTCAGAATATGTCTGTGTTTACGCTCGACTCGGCCGTTTTGTTGAGGCGTATCGACACAAGACGTTTGATGGATGATACCATTATCCCGAAAGAAAGATGATAAGACCATGAATTCTGTGCCATTATCTGATCGTACCATTTTGACGGCTTTGTCAAATTGTGTTGTAGTCATCTTGCAGAAATTTTTGATTAGAACTTGTACCTCTGATTTTTCAAGCATCAGAAACGTCCAAACTGCTCTAGAGAAGTCATCAACAATTGTCAAAAAATAAACAGCTCCACAAGAAGATGGTGTGCGATATGGGCCCCAAACATCACAATGAATCAAAGCAAAAGGTATGGTAGTTTTATTGATACTCGCTGGAAAAACTCCACGAGTTTGTTTAGCTTGAAAACAAATGTCACATGAATGTGAATCATCTAAAACGGCAGAAAATTTTTCTAAACCGGGTAAAGTAGATAAAACTTTAAAAGAAGGATGACCAAGTCTTTGATGCCACAAGATTTCAGGTGACAACTTACGACGACTGATCTTGTTAGCTCGCACAACCTTGACACCCGTAAAATAGTAGATTCCCTCTCTCTCTTCACCGACTTCAACCAGGGTCCTCATAAAACGGTCCTGCAAGACGCAAACCGTGTCAGTAAACAATGCATAACATCCAGTTTGTTTAAGAAGTTTACAAACGGAAATCAGCGTGCAGTTGAAGTCAGGAATATATAAAACATCATGTAAAGAATAATAATCGTCTAGTCGCAAGGTTCCTGTCATTGTCGCACGAGTATTCTTTCCGTTGGGAAATATAACCGATGAAGGAATTATGTCCTTCAAATCATGAAGTAAGGACAGGTCACCAGTCATGTGATGAGAGGCGCCTGTATCAAGAATAACATCGGTGAAATTAGCTTTACCAGACATACGATCCGTATTGATGTTGGATTGTTGATTCTGGAGTAGACTTATTAAGGCAGCAATCTGATCGGACGATGTGGAAGACGATGAGTTGTCGATTACGTTCGTATGAGCTGATCTCGGCTGACTGGATCGACCGCGACCTCGTCCACCACGACCACCTCTGCCCCTGCCACGTCCGTCGGTCGAGGAAGATTTGTTTTGTTGATTTTCAAAGAACCACTCTGGATAACCGTGAAGTAAGAAGCATTCACCAACTTCGTGACCCTTGCGATGACAATGATTGCAAGTACGATTTGGGTCGCGAGTTTTAGCAGATACAGTAGCAGCTGTCGTTGATGGGACAGAGACGTTTTGCGATTCTGTTTTAACAGAAAATCCAACTGCTTCAAGTTTTGTTTCTTGAGTTCGCATAGAAAGCAGATGCTGCTCAGCCCTGATAACTCTAGAATATACGGTATTTAGGTCGGGAAGCGGGTCTTCATCAATGATCTGAGTACGGATCGTGGAGAATCTGCTTTCGTTGAGTCCAAACAAGAATTTGTGTACTCGTGCATCCTCTCGTTCTTTTTCCAGAACCTTAGCAGCCGCACACGTACAAGCAATTGGCGACTTGAAATTTTGGAGTTCTTCCCATAATTTTGACAATCGTCCATAGTATTCGAGAACGGATTGACCACTTTGTTTGCAGTTTGTCACCTCATCCTCGAGCATGTGCTTACTAACCCCGTTTGCAACAGAGAACCGACGTTTCAATGAGTCCCACAGAGTAGATGCATCGGAAACATGTGAAACAGTGGATCGTACGATCGGATCGATTGATGTACGAATCCAGCCTATGATCATAGAGTTCACTGCTATCCATCGACTAAGAGCAGGATTAGTTGTAGGTTTAGTGATAGAACCATCAAGAAAACCTATCTTTTGCTTAGCTTGCAAATTGTTCCACAATTCAGTGGCCCATTCAGAGTAGTTATCGCCTTGAAGAACCACCGGTGTAATCAACTGACCAGGATTCTCCGAGGGATGCAATTTGTATGGATCTTCAGAAGAAGAAGAATCCACGGTAGAAGAAGTAGTCGACATAGCTGAATTAGGGTTTCAGTGTCGTGTAGGTTAAGTAGAAAATAGAACGCTTTACGAAAGAAGAAAAAAAAATAGACTAAATCGATTTAGGTTTAGATCGAATTAGGCTCTGATACCATGATATGATTTAGAATGTAAAGCTTGTATATTAATGTAGAGATAGTCGAGTATATATACAACATTGTAAGCTAGGGTTTTGACTAAGAGATAAGCATAGATATGAAGTTATCTTAATCTAAGTTGATGGGCCTGATCTTCGTAGCCCATAGCTCAATAGTATCTATCAACGCGTACAAAGCGATAAAAAAGTTTGTCTATTTACGAATGGGTTCAGCGAAGCAGAGCAAACAACATTTAATACCTAGTGAATATTCAGAATAACCAATAAGCATTGAGTGTGAGAAAGCCCAAAAAAATCCAGGAGATTCGTGTGGAGTCGCCACCATTTTAGACAAGTTTTCCAATCTTTTAGAGATTCAACTTTTAGGGGTTCCCATGTGTCTTTACATTTAAACATGTGATGACAAAATGAAACATGAATAAATGTCCTCGACAAATTTAAGAGACTCTAATTGGATTGGTGATTTGGGGGATTTTATTTTTTCCCCCAAATCTCTCTTTATTGAATTTAATATTTATAAAAACTAGGAGAGAACCCGCACAAATGCACAGTTTTTCCTTAAATATGAAGATATTTAATACTTCCTATGTATTTGATAGATTGATGTTTTGAATTTTTTCACACATATTAAGAAACAATAAATACTTGCTTTTAGTGTTTACTTTTTGCTTTATTTTGGTTTTCCAATAAACATTTCACCAATCATATATTTATATATTAAATTATATTTATAATTTTAAACAAAATGCATTAATTGAAGTCTAAAACATCAATCTTTTAAAAACAAATCTAAAATCTAAAACATCAATCTTTCAAATACGGAGGGAGTATATTTGATATTTATTTTGAGTATCAATATTTTTATATGTTTTTAATTTACGAATTTGTATTTTCTTCTTTCTTTTTTAAGATTATAATGATTTTTAGGAGAGAATATGCGCTAATATACGATTATTAATTTAATTTATTTTATAAATAAATGTTTTTAGTTATCAATTTTTAATGAGATTTTTTTATAAAATTTTATTTCTTTCAACCTTTTTATCATCCTTTTCATTTTTTTATAAACTATTTAAAATATTTATACTTGTTATTTATACATTTTCATTCATCAAACTCTTAGTTTTTAGTTTTCATTCATAATATTTTAATATTTTTAGTTATCATTTTAAATTTTGTTAAATATATATACTAGTATTCTGGTCCGTGCGTTGCACAGACTAATATTTATGTATTTGACATCTACTATTACTTGATAATTAATCTATATGTTAGAGTTTGTTTAAATAAATGATGAAAGAATATATATTTATTATTATGGGTTAACATTTTTTTGGTTTAAATACAAAGTTATTTAGAAAGAGTCTTTCTTTTTAATATGGTTTGGTTTAGATATGTTTTATAGAAACATACAGACTTACATATTCAAACAACCTAATCATCAAAAAAAATTTGGAATGGAGTTCCATTCTTCAATTAGTTCACAATTCTTCAATTAGTTCACATCGGTAGTTTAGATGCCCAATTCCATCCTTAAATTTTCAAAGTTAAAATGTATTAACATTATATTTTTTTTTATAAAAATATATTAACACTACTTCCGTCTTTGAATCTACATTTATACTCAAAACTATATCTAACCGTGAGTATATAAAATAAGCTAAATTAACATTAGAAAAAAGTTAGTTCAAGAAACATCATCTTGTTGAACGGTCCAAAACATTTATTTATTAGGATTAGTTTTGATATATGACATCTTTAACATTATTACTTTTACCACATAAATATCTATGAACCCAATAGTCTTGTGAAAGTGACACCAACAAAAAGTTTTAATTAAGTTGTTGTTGTATTAGAGGAATTAACTTATGTCCATAGACCTCGTTTTGACTATCTTACACTATCTTGCACCAAAATTTAACTGATTTAAGTAAACCACAATGACAAAGCAACTCCATTAAAGAAAAACCTACAATCAATAAAAAATTATTATGTTTGTAGATCCCCACTTAAGAAATTTGACGATTGCTAAAACACCATATCTTGTGACAAAAAAAACTATAAAACAATCTAATGATACAACAATTTAAAAAAGATTTGTGTGTACATGACTATTGTTTTCAATATTTTAACTAAGTTTTTTGGTTCATAATTAAATAATAATATGTAAATATTTTGTATTGTACACAACTATTGATTAAAACTACAATTAGATGGAATATATATGAGAAGTTTTAGTGTAAAATAGATATTCTATACTTTAATTTTGTTTTCTACAAAATTAAAAAGTGATTTAAATAAACCGTTTAAGTTTTGCTAATACTTTTAATCTTTCTAATCTTATATCCTGATAATAATATAAATAAAAATGCTATTGTACCACAATCGTAAGACCTTATATAAAGTTTGCGACCTTTAAACTTTGTTACCTTAATCATGAGAACATGTGTTATAACAAATCATCCGTTTATTAAAAACAGAAAATGATATGCTTTATTACCTCAATCATGAGAACACCATTTATAACAAATCATCCGTTTATAAAAAAAAAATCATTGGAGAAGGGAGACAAAGTCGAATTATTTTGTGTTCCATTACCATGAAAAAACGGTAAAGCCACAAACCATTGGACTATATGCTACATAATATGAGCATAAACTTGAGATGGGAAAATTAAAGTAAGTTTTAGAACTCCACGTTGTTGACCAGTAATTGTTGGGCAACCTAGGAAGGCGAAAAGAATTTGAATCGTTTTGTTCTTGAAAGAGCATGTGGCTCTTGTTTAATATGTTGACGTTAACAATAGTTGTTAAAAATAAAATTTCCGAGCAACAGTTTGGTAAAATTGCTTTGTATGTTAACTAAAACACCATATGTCATGTTATAGCTCTTGTGGTCAAGTAGTTGGGGACGGGTCTTGGACGCTAACACGTTCCGGGTTCGATCTTCCTTCCATGCGAAACTAAGTCACATTTGTTTAAGGACACCCACATGGATATGGGCCTTGCTTTAGGGGCCCATTTGAATACCCGAAGAGAGGGTCTATCCATGGGCTGCACCTCCCCTTAGGGATTAGTCTGAGCCCTTCCATAAGCTCGGGATACCCCCAGGTTAATCAAAAAAAAAAAAAAAAAAACACCATATGTCATTCTACGTACTACAACATTTCCTTTGAAAGTACTACTCCCTCCGTTTTCTAATACTTGTCGTTTTAGAGATTTGTTTTTGTTTCAAATTAGATGTCGTTTTCGGTTTTCAATGTAAAATTTATTAACTTTTTAAGTTTTGTGACTATTTGTATTCTGCAGTTTGTTTTATCATTGGTTGAATTGTGTTTAGGTAGATAATTAATGATGTTTTTGTTTAGAATAGATAAAAAATTAAATGGATTCTTAATTTGTGTGCCGAAACCTTAAACGACAAATAAAAAAAAACGGAGGGAATATTTCTTTTTCTTTTTAAATTCCATCTTGTTATTGATACAAATGAGAACGTCCTCTTAAGGAAAGTGGAAATTGTGACAGAAGGCTTTTTATGTAAGCTAAAGCCTTTAGTCTCTTCAATGCAGTTCGCTTAGCTAGACGCTGAACATGGAGGGTTTGCTGTAGCTCATTGCTGGAAAGTTGCAGGAAGCAGAAGACGCCGGTTACTACACCTTCCATGTCCAGTTTCTTACTCACACACAACAAACACTCCACATATTTTCCACCTCTTGTAAAGAAAGCAAAGGACACTTACACTGCATCCTGACTGGTCACAGCATTTTTTAGCACAATCCCAAGGTTTACAAATGCTTCTCGATTCTTTAGAAGACAACATGACTTCTGCGTCCCAAAGACATCTCCTAAGAGCATCTTGCCCATCACTTCCTCTAGCTTCAAACCGGTTAACTTGGACATTGCTGGATTCCACTCTGTGCATCACCCGAACTCATCGATACCAAAAATGGGCGGGATCAGCGGTTGGATTTTGGATGATTGCCTTGTAATCACCTTCAATCCGAGTCAACTTGTCCATCACAGTCTTCTGTCCAGTAAGATCATGGGCTACAAAACACACCCCAACCACATTTTCATGGAGATCTCTACTTGCGCATGCATTTACAACTAAACTTATTGGCCCGGCATCAGCTCAGATGTGTCTTGATCTCAAATTGGACATTCTACTCCTCGGTTCATGATAGGGTCAGGTTTTAATCCTATTCTATTGCAAGTGCACAGTTAAGTGATTGTAGTATGTAGGGTATCGAATCCACAGAGACTCTGGTCTCGATAGATAAAGAACCGTAGGAATTCAAACTAAGAAGAAAGCAATTTGTAGTAAACTAAATAGCAAAGCGAGAAAGAAAACAAGTAGCAGATTCGCGGTGGTGAAAGCAGTCAATTAAAGGCGCTAAGTCTAGGGTCTTCTCAGGAAATCAGACAAGCAGACAAATCAATCAGCCAGGATCTAATTAAGCACAGTTCTAGAACTCAAATCACAGATATAGAATTAACCAAATCTCTTTGCGAGAATTCTCTAAGTCTAAGTGCAGTAATCCAAATTCCTTTGCAATTACTAACAGATTAAACCAGCATTAATTTCAAGTTCGATATGTTCACAATTAAACTAAACCAAATTCCTTTGCGAGAAGTTTAATTGCTCAACCTAAATAGTTCAGATTCTAAACCACACTCTCGTGTCGTATTTAGCAACCTAAGATCTAGATTCTAATTGATCAGGTTAGAACTAGCATTAAACTCAATTTAGATCGAAGAACATTCTATTCATGTGAATCCTTAACTGAATTAAACAAGTCTAGCAAGTCATGAAATCCTTAATGAGAAACCCTAAACCTAACTATGAATCTACTCAGACATGATTAATGAAACAGAAATCATAAACTAAATAGATTGCATATAAGAAATTAAATAGATAAAGGGGTTCGAAATCTTCTCCAAAATAGATGAAGTACAGGATCAGATAAGCCCCAAAAACTCTAAAAATCCCTTAGCTCTTAGTATGAAAGCGTTAGTAAAATAAACACCAAAATCCTAATTATATAGGCTTAATCTCGGTTGGGGCTTCTTCGTAAATACTGGAAACTTCTGGGCTAAAGTGCAAAATCTTCATTCTTTATTAAACCGCCGTATCGGCCCAACTCGCTAGTGTGTCGATCGACACCAAAGGTGTGTCGATCGATGCATGATCCCAAAATCGGACAGTGAGCTCAATCTCTCGGCCAAACACTCCAAAAATCCCAAAATGCTCCAATATCTCCAATTCTGCTCCAAACCTGATTATACCTGTAATAGACTCTGAAAGAACACAAAAGAACACTAAAACACAATTATATCATGACATAAAACCGGTAAAAACCATGATATATCAACTCCCCCACACTTAGCCTTTGCTTGCCCTCAAGCAAAACAAAGAACTAGAATGTAGTGAAGAGGTTTGAAAACTCTTCAGAAACTCTTTTCATCCTAGAAGCAGCAACACTCAGATTCCCCTTAGTAAACCACATGAAAGAATCAACCTGCAGACATCAAGACCAACATATACTTCCTCCACACTTAGCAACTGTCCTAAGTAAACTCCACAATCACATTCACGCATTCAAATTCTCCCTACTGACTTCTGCAAGTATTTAAGTGCGGTCTCACCTAAGGAGTATCGATCAAAGGCACATGGACTCTTACCTTATCAGCTCTAGACCACCATACTATCTTTCTCTAGTCCCTTTCTTCTCTTTTCCCTTCCTTAGCATTCTGATTTTTCCCCATTGGGTATCATTTTTTTTTTTTATCAGTGCTCTTCCCGTTAAGGGGTGTACTTTGGACACATTCCATGGATGCACATGAGGTAGTAGTTGTAGCTACCACTCCCAGAGACCACTTCGGAGTTACTAACTCATCCTCAGTTTATTATCTTTTTTTTTTTTATGAAAGGGGAGAAGGGAACTAAATAGGACAGGTTTACAGGCTGTGTCAGAACTAACAAGGGAATCCGACACAAAGTATACCAAGCCCTTAGGTGAGAAGTCTAAAGTCAGTATTAAATTGAAGTCAGTAAAAGGATCCTCTGATACCTGAAGCGATGTGGGTGTTCTCAGTAGGTTGATCCATGTCTGGGTTTTCTAATAGTCAGAGATAACCTGCAGCTTCATCCCAATGGTTACTTAAGTTCCTGCAAGTGCTGCTAATCTTCTCAAAAAATCATTGTTTCTTACTTAAACAAGTTTTGACTCAATAAAACAAATTTTGAAAATTTAACTGACTCTTAAAAAAAAAAGAAAGAAGTTAGTAGAACCTCCCCCACACTTAAGACACACTGTTCCCAGTGGTGTCAAGCGAAGGATTGGCAAAAAGAAAGAAAAATTGTTTAAGGAATGGTTGAGTTATGTCGGATTTTTACCTCTGTCGCTCAGGCATCGATCGTTGCACTAGGTGCATCGACCGTTGCTGTGCGATTTTTCATTGTAACGATCGACACAGTGGTGTGTCGATCGACGCACTGTGTTAACATCGATCAGTCAGTAAGTTAGCAGGTTAGTCCATTGGAATTTATCAATTTTGAATCCTGCAAGCTGAAAACACTGAAAACAGAGTAAAATCAAGGCAACAAATGTATCTAATCAAGCACAACTATCCAAACATAGTAGCATACTAAAAATCAAAAGAAAAAGTGCAAGGAAAAAGAAAAAGAAAAATCAGAGTACAGAACCGAATATCTAGAGATGACAGCTACGCTCACTCGCTATCATCATCAATCCCAGCATATGGATCAGTACCAGAGTCCTCAGGAGAACGCTGTCGACGTCGAGAAGCAGTGGGATGGTGTATCTGTGGCTGTCTCCTGCAAGTGCATGTGCGCATGAAGTTCCAGATAACCCGTAGAATACCATCTGATCTCTCTCTCCACTCTGCCTCAGACATAGCTCCATAAGGCATCGCAGGCTCGGGAAAGGGTCCAATGATAGGTGTATAGTTTTATCCCTATTCTACTGCAAGTGCACAATTAATGCAATCGTAGTATATAAGGTATCGAATCCCACAAGGACTCTCAGTCACACAATAGATTATTAGTAGTTCAGATTAAATTAAGCGAAGCAGATGTGAAAACAGTAAACGAAATAGCAAAGTAAATCAAGTGAGTTTGTAAGCAAGAAGGCGAAGCGTTAGGTTTCAGGAGTTCTCAGGAAATCAGGAACGCAAGCAATCAATCTATCTAGATCTAATCAATAACTGTTCTAGAACTCAAACACTGATATAGAATTAACCAAATTCCTTTGCGATAATTCTCTAAGTCTAAGTGCAGCAAACCAAACTTTCGTTTGCGAGAACTAACAGATTAAACTAGCATTAATTCCAAGTTTGATATGTTCACAATTAACCTGAACCAAACTTCCGTTTGCGAACAGTTTAATTGCTTATCTAAGTTCCTTCTAGTTAAATTAACCAACTTCCGCTGAATTAATCAACCTAACGTCATAATTCTGATTAGCTACTTCAGATTAAGCATTAAGAACAACTTAGATAAAGAACTAGCAGATATGAATCTCTACAGATTAATTAAACTATAATTCTCTGAAATCCCTAATGAGAATCCTTCAACCTAACAGGTAAACTACTCAGACACGTTCATCGAAACAGAAAACATCATAAGTAGAAAACCAAATATCATATAATCAAATAAGAATTGGGGTTCAAAATCAAGTCTCTTTCGAGATCAGGATCAGCCCCTCAACTCTCTCTGAGTAAAACTTAACGTAAGAAAAGCTTGTGTAAAGCCGTTCGTAGCCTAACAAGTGGCTGTAAAACCCAATTATATTCCTAAAACACGTTTTGGGGCTTCTTTGTAAATATCAGGAACTTCTGGGCAAAATTGCAATTTCATCATTCTTCATTAAACCGCCGTTTGGCCCATCTCGCGGGTGCATCGATCTATGCCATAAGTGTGACGATCGTTGCATCTCAGAAATATCAACAGTGAACTCTATCTCTCGGCCAATTACTCCAATTAGCTCCAGAAAGTGCCAAAATCACCAAATATGCTCCAAATGTGCTTGTACCTAATAAACACCTGAAAAGACTCTAAAACATAGTAAAAGACTCGATAAATAACACATATACCATGGTTAAAAACTCTGAAATCCATGGTATATCAACTCCCCCACACATAGCTCTTGCTTGTCCTCAAGCAAGACAAAGAACTAAAACATGGTGAAGAGGTTTGAAAACTCTTCAGAAACTCATTTCATCCTAGAAGCTACAATACTCAGATTCCCCTAGTAAACCACTGAAAGAATCAATCACAGGATATCAAGACCAACATGTACTTCCCCCACACTTAGCAACTGTCCTAGGTAAACTCCACAATCACATTCAAGCATTCAAATTCTCCCTACTGACTTCTGCAAGTATTTAAGTGCGGTCTCACCTAAGGAGTATCGATCAAAGGGCACATGGATTCTTACCTTATCAGCTCTAGACCACCATACTATCTTTCTCTAGTCCCTTTCTTCTCTTTCCCTTCTTTAACAACTGATTTTTCCCCATTGGGTATCATTTTTTTTTTTTTATCAGTGTTCTTCCCGTTATGGGGTGTACTTTGGACACATTCCATGGATCACATGAGAGAAAATAGTGTTTGCTACCATTCCCATGACCACTTCGGAGTTACTAACTCATCCTCAGTTTATTATCTTTTTTTTTTTTACTTTATAGAAGGGGAGAAGGGAACTAAATAGGATAGGTTGACAGGCTGTGTCAGAACTAACAAGGGAATCCGACACAAAGTATACCAAGCCCTTAGGTGAGAAATCTAAGTCAGTATTAAATTGAAGTCAGTAAAAGGATCCTCTGATACCTGAAGTGATGTGGGTGTTCCCAGTAGGTTGATCTGTGATGGGGTTTTCTAATAGTCAGAGATAGATCCTGCAACTTCATCTCAATGGTTACTTAAGTTCCTGCAAGTCTTGTAAATCTTCTCAGAAAATCATAGTTTCTTACTTAAACAATTTTGACTCAATAAAACTAAATTTTTTGAAAAACGGACTGACTCTTAAGAAAACAGAAAACAAAGTAATTAGTAGAACCTTCCCCACACTTAAGACACACTGTCCCCAGTAGTGTCAAGCGAAGGATTGGTAAAAATAAAGAAAAATTGTTAATGGATGTTTAGTTCTCTCGAGTTTTACCTCTGTCGCTCAAGCACCGATCGTTGCACTAGGTGCATCGACCGTTACTTGGCGATTTTTCGTTGAGTGTCGATCGTTGCTCAGGACCGCAACGATCGCTGCAATGCGATTCTTTCGTATTGTGACGATCGACACAATGGTGTGTCGATCGACGCACTGCGTTTTCACGAACAGTCAGCAAGTTAGCAGGTTAGTCCGGCTGTTTTTGTCAATTTTGATCCCTGCAAGCTGAAAACACTAGAAACAGAGTAAAACCGAAGCAAAAGATGTACCAAATAAAGTACAAATCATCCAAACATAGTAGAGTCCTAAAAATCAAAAGAAAAGAAAAAGTCAGAATACAGAACCGAAAGTCTGAACATGGAGACTACGCTCACTCGCTCACATCATCTATCCCACCATACAGTGCATTGTCATCGGCTTCCTCAGCTGCGGGATCAGTGGCATCCTCCGGAGATCGCTGTCGACGACGTCGGTCAGGTACGGGCTGATGGATCTGTGGTGGCCTCCTGCAGCTGCAAGTACGCACGAAGTTCCAAAGAACTCGAAACATACCATCTGATCTCTCTCTCCACTCTGCCTCAGAGTATGCACCGTAAGCCATTGCAGGCTCTGGAAAGGGACCCACAACGTCGACTGGGGCAGGCGCTGGAGCAGGAGTAGGGGCAGCAGAAGTCGAAGCTCGTGAGGAAGGCTCTCCCAACGGATGAGCCATAGTCGGAATCCCACGCTGCGCAGACTCAGGAGGCTGAAATCTCAGTGCCTCTAATGTGTCAATCTGTGTCCATCTGGCAGCAGGAAGCTCTATACCAGTCCTCCCAGTGGTCGGATCAGTGTAAACCCAAATGCGCCCCTCCTTGAGCCAGGTAGCGCTCTGCAAATGGCTGAGATCCAGGAACTCCCGAGCTGTATCACGCTCTGTGCCATGAAGAGGAATCCCACAATACTCAAAAATGGGAGTAAGTAAACTCCCTACCGTCTCAGTACCAGCTCCATCAAACGGCTTCAGCTGCAGATCAACTAAATGCTGTGCGAAAATAGCTCCCAAGTTGAGACCCGCAGTAGGATCTCTCAGCCCCATAAACAGCAGCTCCATCTCATATTTGCGTATCTTGTTGGCCTCAAACTTGCAAAGCAAGCTCCAGCACAAGATATGCGAGACATATCGCAGCACTGGATGTCTCATCTGCACTACTGGTGTGGTCCTGGAGTTGTATCGAACGCTGCCAATACTCTCCCAGAATGTGCGAGCCTCAACCGGATCCCACTCGAGTGGCATGGCGATGCGCCTCGGCTCAGTACTGAACCCGTAGATCCTGCAAAGATCAAGTAGAGGAATCCGATACCTGACTCCCCAACTCATGAAGGTGAATGCACCCACTGTAGCGCTCCTGTGGTCGGGATCCGAGTAAACCACTCTGCAAGTGGCCAATAACTGCCTGACCAGCGCAGGATAGAGATCATAATGTCGCATCGGCATTGTCCCTTGACCAATGCCTCTGCATACAGCGAGTACCTGCTCATCAATCCCCAGAACCTTGCAGGTGGAGTAGTCAGCGAACTTGGTCGGCTTGAAGATCATCCCACACCAACCACTGTAGAGAAGCGAGTCATACTCATCCCATGAACTGAGCAATGGCCGCTCGGTGAACTCAGCGGACTTGAAGAAACGTATAAGGTCCTCCGGCCACTGTCTGGTCGTCTGAATCGGTGTGGCGTCCGCTCTGGGCCAAGGTAAAGCAACTGGTGGCCCGTATCTGGCGTATGGTGCGGGTGGCTCTGATTCTCTGCTAAACCATTGAGGCGGTGGGGTGTAGTGTCGTGTTGCTGTTGAAGCTGTGGCTCGCTTCTTGCGGGGTTGCCTTTGAGACGCCATCTTGATTTCTTGAGATATGGGTTGGGGAAATAGATTGGGAGTGTAAAAATAAGTAGATAGCACTTGGAAACAAGAAATTTGATGAAGAAATGATGATTTTTGGGCGGAGGTTCTCGGTGTGTCGACTAAAAGAAATGGAGAAGAAGGAGAGAAAAGAGGGTTTAAGGTAACTTACCTTGGTCGTGGGTGCAACGATCGATGCTTTAGGGGCAACGTCGTTGCTGGTTGAACCAGATTGATTCCGGTTTAGCTCAACGTACCTTAATTTTCGATTTGAACCAATTGCAACGACCGTTGCACATGTGAGCAACGATAGTCACACATCTCCAAACTTGTGTTCTGTATCTAAAAACTAACAAAAACAAATAAAAACGTGAAATCCTAAGAAAAACACCAAAATGAAAAGGAAAAATAATTAAACCTAGCAGTGGGTTGCCTCCCACTCAGCGCTTGTTTTAAGTCATTAGCTTGACTTTTGGAAATGAGGTCATAATCATGGAGGTTTCAACAGAGACTTTGAGTGTCTCTGTGAATGCCTTATCATCCATGGTGGTGTGTAAGCAGTAGCAGCATGATGAATGTAGGGTGAGATTGACACTTGGGTGTTTTAACGCTCTTTCCTGCATTCAAAACAGTGGAGTCAGGAGGTTTAAACTTGAAGGATTTACGCTTTACCTTTGGCAAAGATTTGATGTTCGGAGCCTTCTGTTTATGAGTAGTTTTAGGCCTTGAAGATGTTAGAATAGGCTCTTGTGGAACCACCATCTTCTTGTCAACCACCACTGTGCACTGAACCACATCTTTAGACTTAACGGGAGCTTTCGAGAATGGTAATGGAGGTTTGTAAGTTCTTTCCTTAGCAGGTCCTTGAGATATGAGCGAAACTGGTTCCTTTCGGGGTGCAACGATCGGTGCATGTGATGCAACGATCGATGCTGTCGTCTCAGCTCGGGTTTCAACTACAGTCTCGGGTTTATCCGCTTCTCGGTCCATTCCAGCCATCTCAGATTCAAATTTCTCTCCTTGGCATGGTCCCGCTTCAATCTGAACTATCCAAGTCAAGAGATCCATGTCAATCTCTGTTGAGTCAGGTGCATCGAAGCTTTCAAGCTCAAGTAATTCAACATCAAATCCCCCTCTGTCTTCCACAAATTCCACAGCCTTAACTGCTAGACATGATCCATGATCCATCTGTGTGTCATCCTGAATGGGAATGTTGCTGGCATGAGCTTCTTGAGAAACTTTCCTTGGGGTAGAACTTGAAACTTGATCCATTTGTGTGTCCAGCTGCTTCATACGAGTGTTCAAGGATTCAAATTTCTCATTCAAATTAGTGTACAGGTTCTCTAGCTTCGAGCTGAAAGAAGCTGTGTTCTGCTGTTGCTTTTCAATTGATTGTTCTATCATCATCTCTAGTTTGCTCCTTTGTGTAGGAGGTGCCAGATAGGAAGTATAATTATGGTCTCTTGATCCTTGAGCATGCCTAGAACCTTGTCTCTGCTGATGTCCCAATGTATGTCCATAAGAGTCGGCTCCAGCCATATAGTGTACCTCTGCAAATTTATCAGTTTTTACCTCTGCTCGGAACTGTCTCTCCCTAAGTAAGATGTCGTGGATGTCATCTATCTTATTCTGCATCTCAGCTACTTGCCCAACCAATACATGGTAATCTGGTAAGATGGGGTTTCCTTCCCCATCTATTTTCTGATCTTTTGCGTTGCATATGTGACCCTCTTGGTCTCGTAAAACGCCGTTTTCACCGCGAATCAAAATCACAGGCTCCATGGCGCGGAACCTATTGAACGTCTCAGATCTCAGCACCGCTGTTCTCGCCTTGTGTCGATCGATGCAGGGTGGCAACGATCGATGCAGGGCGAATCCCTGCGAATCCAAAAATCAAAAAACGTGAGTAAACAAGAAAATTAAAAAGAATGCTTAGTCTAAATCCTAATACTAAATCTATCGGTGAACTCAAAGAGTCCCCGGAAACGGCGCCAAAAACTTGATAGGTGTATAGTTTTATCCCTATTCTACTGCAAGTGCACAGTTAATGCAATCGTAGTATATAAGGTATCGAATCCCACAAGGACTCTCAGTCACACAATAGATTATTAGTAGTTCAGATTAAATTAAGCGAAGCAGATGTGAAAACAGTAAACGAAATAGCAAAGTAAATCAAGTGAGTTTGTAAGCAAGAAGGCGAAGCGTTAGGTTTCAGGAGTTGTCAGGAAATCAGGAACGCAAGCAATCAATCTATCTAGATCTAATCAGTAACTGTTCTAGAACTCAAACACTGATATAGAATTAACCAAATTCCTTTGCGATAATTCTCTAAGTCTAAGTGCAGCAAACCAAACTTTCGTTTGCGAGAACTAACAGATTAAACTAGCATTAATTCCAAGTTTGATATGTTCACAATTAACCTGAACCAAACTTCCGTTTGCGAACAGTTTAATTGCTTATCTAAGTTCCTTCTAGTTAAATTAACCAACTTCCGCTGAATTAATCAACCTAACGTCATAATTCTGATTAGCTACTTCAGATTAAGCATTAAGAACAACTTAGATAAAGAACTAGCAGATATGAATCTCTACAGATTAATTAAACTATAATTCTCTGAAATCCCTAATGAGAATCCTTCAACCTAACAGGTAAACTACTCAGACACGTTCATCGAAACAGAAAACATCATAAGTAGAAAACCAAATATCATATAATCAAATAAGATCTGGGGTTCAAAATCAAGTCTCTTTCGAGATCAGGATCAGCCCCTCAACTCTCTCTGAGTAAAACTTAACGTAAGAAAAGCTTGTGTAAAGCCGTTCGTAGCCTAACAAGTGGCTGTAAAACCTAATTATATTCCTAAAACACGTTTTGGGGCTTCTTTGTAAATATCAGGAACTTCTGGGCAAAATTGCAATTTCATCATTCTTCATTAAACCGCCGTTTGGCCCATCTCGCGGGTGCATCGATCGATGCCATAAGTGTGACGATCGTTGCATCTCGGAAATATCAACAGTGAACTCTATCTCTCGGCCAATTACTCCAATTAGCTCCAGAAATTGCCGAAATCACCAAATATGCTCCAAATGTGCTTGTACCTAATAAACACCTGAAAAGACTCTAAAACATAGTAAAAGACTCTATAAATAACACATATACCATGGTTAAAAACCCTGAAATCCATGGTATATCATCCAACATCATCAGCAGGGGCAGCAACAGGCGCAGGGGCAGAAGAAGATGAAGCTCGTGTGGAAGGCTCTCCCAGCGAATGAGCCATAGAAGGGACTCTACGCTGCTCAGTCTCAGGAGGCTGGAATCTCAGGGCCTCCAGTGTATCAATCTGTGTCAATCAAGGAGCAGGAAGCTCTAAACCACACTTCCCAGAGCTCGGATCATGGTAAACCCAAATGCGCCCCTCCTTGAGCCAGGTAGCGCTCTGCAAGTGGCTGAAATCCAGGAACTCCTTGGCTGTGTCACACTCTGTGCCCTCTAGGGGAATCCCGCAGTGCATAAAGATGAGAGTAAGCAGGCTCCCCACTGTCTCAGTACGAACACCATCAAATGGCTTCAGCTGCAGGTCACAAAAATGCTGAGCGAAAACAGCTCCCAAGATGAGACCCTTAGTAGGATCTCTCACGCCAGAACCCTCAAACTGATCCCGCAGCCCGATAAACAACATCTCCATCTCATACTTGCGCATCTTGTTGGCCTCATACTTGCACAACAAGCTCCAACACAAGATACGCAAGACATATCTCAGTACAGGATGCCTCACCTGCTTCACCGGTGTAGTCCTCGAGTTGTATCGGCCACTGCCAATACACTCCCAAAATGATCGCGCCTCCTCTGGATCCCACTCAAGTGGCATGCTAATGCGTCTCGGCTCAGTGCTGAAACCGTAGATCTTGCAGATATCTAGTAAAGGAATCCGATACCTGACTCCCCAACTCATGAAGATAAAGATACCTCCTGTAGCACTCCTGCTGTCTGGATCTGGGTAAACCACTCTGCAAGTGGCTAACAACTGTCTGACCAGCTCTGGGTACAAATCATAAGGACGCATAGGCATTGTCCCTAGACCAATGCCCTTACACACTGCAAGTACCTGCTCATCGATCCCCAGACTCTTACAGGTAGAGTAGTCTGCAAACTTGGTTGGTTTGATAGTCATCCCACACCAACCGTTGTATAGCAGCGAGTCAAATTCATCCCACTGGTTAAGCAGTGGCCTCTCTGTAAAATCAGCAGTCTTGAGGAACTCAGAAATGTTCTGCGGCCACTGTCTGGCTGTCGGGATATCTGTCGTGTCTGCTCGGGGCCAAGGTAGTGCTACTGTTGGACCAACTCTCACATACGGCTCAGGTGGCTGTGACTCTCTATGGAACCACCCTGGTGGTGGAATGTACTGTCGTGTGGCTGTAGCTGCTGTGGCTCGGCTCTTGCGGGGTTGTCTGCGAGATGCCATCTGCATAAGAAAAATTCAAACACAAATAAGTCTCGGCAAACTCTCTGTGAAATCGCGAAGCAATGACCGTTGCAACTAAGGCATCGATCGTTGCAAGGCGATTTCGTATTATCGAACATTTTCCCAAAATCGCAAAGCAACGACCGTTGCACAAGTGCAACGACCGTTGCAAGGCGATTTCAGCCGCAATCAAAATCAATAAAATCGTTCTAAATTCGTTCCACATTATCACTAATCAGCCTAAAGTCATCACCCACCATCCTAAATTTAGTCTATTAAGCATGCAATCATCAATTTCAATCCAAAATTCTCAATTTCTAAAACCCTAAAATTGAATCCGAAAATCATAAAATAGAGGCACATTACCTTGGATTCGTGATATATGGGCTATAGGAATAGATTGAGAGTGTAAAATCGAGAGAATAGCACTTGGAATTGAAGAAAATGATGAAGAAATGAGAGTTTTGAGGTTTTGGGTTCGTACGGACGGCGAGAAATGGAGGAGAAAAGAGGAGAGAAGGGTTTAAGGCAACTTACCTCGGTCGTGGATGCAACGACCGTTGCTAGGTGGCAACAATCGATGCTGGTTGAGTCAGATCGATTCCGGTTTAGCACGCGTACCTTAATTTTTGCAATTGAACCAATTGCAACGACCGTTGCACATGACCGCAACGATCGTCACAATGCGATCACCTCTCTTCGTCGTAATATCCATGCAACGACCGGTGCACAAGTGCATCGATCGTCACATATCTCCAGACTCGAGTTTTGTATCTGAAACTTAGCAAAAACAAAAACGCGAAATCCTAAGAAAAACACCAAAAATAAGAAAGAAAAACAACTAAACCTAACAATGAGTTGCCTCCCACTCAACGCTTGTTTAAGGTCATTAGCTTGACCGGACGAACAAGATCAGTTTGCTGGAGATCCTGACAGAGACTTTGATTGCCTCTGTGCAAGCCTCCTCATCCATGGCGGAGAATAAGCTATATCAGAATGATCCTGTCCAAGAAAAGAAGGAGTAAACTGCTCTCCAGGATCCAAAACCGTAGTGTGACTTGACTACTTATCATCTCCATCCATAATGGTGAAGGTCTGCCCATCTATCAATGGCTTGCGCAGCTTGTCCATCTCAAAGTGCAGCTGCTCATCTCCCAGATGGAGGTTTATCAGACTGTGTCTAACATTTATCACTGCTCCCGCTGTAGCCAAGAATGGTCTTCCAAGTATCAATGCATCATCAGGATCACTGTCATACTTCAGCACTAAGAAGTCTGTTGGAACTAAATAGTTTCCAACTCTCACCGGGATGTCCTCAAGGAGTCCTTCTGGAACTCGTATAGACTGATCAGCTAGGACAAGAGAGGTCCTAGTAGGAGAAAAATCCAGCATACCCAGCTTCTCTGCCACAGAATATGGCATAAGACTTCCAGCAGCTCCCAGATCACAAAGAGAGCGCCTAAAACTATCCTCGAAGATAGAACATCTCAGTACAAAGATCCCAGGATCAGGCAGCTTCTTGGGAACCTTGGTTAACAGCACATCACTTATCTGTTGAGGGACTACAATCACCCAATCTTTCAGCTCTTCATCCAAAGGCAACATCTTGTTCAGGTACTTTTGCACACATGGGTGATAAGGTGGATCATCAGATGATGGAATTCCTTCCAACTCTTCACCAATCTCCTCTAGCTGCTTAAGCTCTTCAATCTCCTGCTTAATCACTTCAGATACTGAGGGATATAGTCTAATGGATTGTGCATAAATCTCGTCCTGAGTAATCTCAGACACTCCAGGGAATAAGTGATTAAGCTCCAAATCTGCATCAATACCATCAGCATTCGGCGAGTCTGTCTGTTCACGACCTGCATCGACCGACACTAGGGGTGTGTCGATCGATGCAACACTGTTTTCACAGTTTTCACCCGAGAAATTTTCTCCAAAATCCGAAAATTCATCCTCCTCTACCAACTCAGCTGTGCTTAGCTCAAATCCTTCACCTAGGTGAGATCCATCATCAACGTACACAGACCAGGCCTTAATATGAGTGTCTGCTACTCCTTTTCCCTTCATAGAACTGGAAATCTGATTCACCTGAGTATCCAACTGCTTCATATGAGTGTTCAGAGACTCAAACTTTCTATTGAGGTCCTCATAGACAGCATCCAACTTCTTATTGCAGTCCACAGAGATCTTGGTCTGACTCTCCAGCAGCTGTTCCATGATTGCCTCCATCTTACTCTCATGAGCTGTGGCCGCAGGAGGAGTCTGATAAGATGAAGAACCATATGTTCTCTGAGTACCTTGTCCAAAAGGTTTCGGAAAACCACTAGTCTATCCAAAGCTTGAAGAGTTCTGATTGAAAGCATTCTTCTGTCCTCCATTGAAGAACCTGTTTCCCTGCTGTTTACCAAATCTGTTACCTTGGAAACCAGATCCTCCAATGTAATTCACATCTTCTTCCTGAGTGTCCAGCCAGGAGATTACAAACTATGTCCAGCTTAGATCTAATATCAGCAATCTCCGAGTTCTCTACACTTCCACCAGATTTCTTCCTCCTCTCATCCATAGTCTTGCAACTGTTGCTGCTCACTAAGTTCTCAATCAACTGTTTAACTTGTGCAGGAGTCCTGGTGTTGAAGTTTGCATTGCTGGAGTTATCCAGCGCAAACTGATATGGGAGATCTATGCCTCTGAAGAAGATACCTAGCAATGTGACCTCAGTGAATCCATGGTGTGGGCAGTCACGCTGGTACTTCTTGAATCTCATCCTGGCAGCTTTAAGAGGCTCCACAGGTCCTTGGAAAAATGTGCGTATGTCTTGTCTGGACTGATCTGAACGTGCATCATCATAGAAGTGACGCAGGAACTCACTCTTCAGGGTGATATATCATGGTTTTTACCGGTTTTATGCCATGATATAGTTGTGTTTTTAGTGTCTTTTGTGTTCTTTTAGAGTCTTTTACAGGTTTAATCAGGTTTGGAGCTAATGTGGAGATTTTGGAGTATTTTGGGAGTTTTGGAGCATTTTGGCCGAGAGTTTAGACTCACTGTCCGATTTGATGATCATGCATCGATCGACACACCTTTGGTGTCGATCGACACACTAGCGAGATGGGCCAAAATACGGCGGTTAATGAAGTTAAGAAGATTTGCAGAAAAGCCCAGAAAAGTTCCAGTATTTACACAGAAGCCCCAGCCGAGATTATGCTTATAAATATAGGATTTTGGTGTTTATTTTACATACGCTTTCATACTTAGAGCTAAGAGATTTTTAGAGTTTTTGGGGCTGATCTAATCCTATACTTCATCTATTTTGGAGAAGATTTCGAACCCCTTTATCTATTTAATTTCTTATATGCAATCAATTTATTCTATGATTTCTGTTTCATTAATCATGTCTGAGTAGATTCATAGTTAAGTTTAGGGTTTCTCATTAAGGATTTTATGACTTGCTAGAGTTGTTTAATTCAGTTAAGGATCACATGATTAGAATGTTCTTCAAACTAAATTGTGCTTAATGCTAGTTCTAACCTGATCAATTAGAATCTAGATCTTAGGTTGCTAAATACGACACGAGAGTGTGGTTTAGAATCTGAACTAATTAGGTTGAGCAATTAAATTATTCGCAAAGAGATTTGGCTTAGTTTAATTGTGAACATATCGAACTTGAAATTAATGCTGGTTTAATCTGTTAGTAATTGCAAAGAGATTTGGATTACTGCACTTAGACTTAGAGGATTTTCGCAAAGAGATTTGGTTAATTCTAATTCCGTGATTTGAGTTCTAGAACTGAGTTTAATTTGATCCTGACTGATTAACTTGTCTGCTTGTCTGATTTCCTGAGAATTCCCTAGACTTAGCGCTTTTAGTTTATTGCTTTCACAACAAATTCCTGCTACTGATTTACTTTATTGCATTGCTTTTATTTCATTCACCACTTGCTTTAATTCTTAGTATTAATCTCTACGGTTCTGATCTATCGAGACCAGAGTCTCTGTGGATTCGATACCCTATATAACATTGACATTACTGTGCACTTGCAGTTAGTATAGTGATTAATTCTTGACCTATCACAGGGCTGCCCAAGTATCAAGCTGCCCAGGTGGCAATTGCTTCAGCCATGCAGCAGCGTCTCCAGCGAGAGTGTGCGGAAAGAGCTTAAGAAACAGATAATCCTGGCAGACTCCATCATACTTCATGCCAGTGATTATATCCTCAAACGAATCAATGTGATCCATTGGCTGCTCCGTGGGGTAACCATGGAAGGCATTATGTCTCATCAGCGAGTAGTAGATGGTCTTAATCTCAAAATCATTCCTCTCAAAGCCAGGAATCACTAAAGCTGACCGGTTTGCATGAAACTCATCCGGTCTGTTGTAGTCAGCTAAAGTCCTCTCATGGACAACCATCTGTCTGTTTTGGGCCTGTCTTTGACCTTGGTTCTGCTCCTGTTGCGGTTGCTCAGGAGGATCAGGGATTACATTCCCTTCAGCATCAACCCTCTGCCCAGAAGCATTGTACGGGTTGTTATCTCGGTCCCTCAGGGTACCTTGAGCATCAGGCATAATGATTACCTTCTGTACCACCATCCTTGCTCTTCTTTCTCTTCTGTTAGTCCTCTCTAGACGTCCAAGTTCTTCAAGTCCGAGATTAACTAGGTTCAAGTTCGGATTACTTCGAGTTTCACGCGTCTGCATAAACTGTCTGTAATCGTCAAGCAACGATCGATGCTATCAGTGCAACGATCGATTCAATCTCAGAATCGCCTAGTGTCGATCGACACAAAAGTGCAACGATCGACGCAAAGCGAAATCGGTACTTGCGACAAAGAGAAAACAGAGAAAAATTTAGTAACTAAAAATAAAAACGAAAACAAAAAACAAAGAAAATAAAAATCCTAGTAAAAACCCTAAGTTCGATCCTATCGAAGACTCTTAAGAGTCCCCGGCAACGGCGCCAAAAACTTGATAGGGTCAGGTTTTAATCCTATTCTACTGCAAGTGCACAGTTAAGTGATTGTAGTATGTAGGGTATCGAATTCACAGAGACTCTGGTCTCGATAGATAAAGAACCGTAGGAATTCAAACTAAGAAGAAAGCAATTTGTAGTAAACTAAATAGCAAAGCGAGAAAGAAAACAAGTAGCAGATTATCGGTGGTGAAAGCAGTCAATTAAAGGCGCTAAGTCTAGGGTGTTCTCAGGAAATCAGACAAGCAGACAAATCAATCAGTCAGGATCTAATTAAGCACAGTTCTAGAACTCAAATCACAGATATAGAATTAACCAAATCTCTTTGCGAGAATTCTCTAAGTCCAAGTGCAGTAATCCAAATTCCTTTGCAATTACTAACAAATTAAACCAGCATTAATTTCAAGTTCGATATGTTCACAATTAAACTAAACCAAATTCCTTTGCGAGAAGTTTAATTGCTCAACCTAAATAGTTCAGATTCTAAACCACACTCTCCTGTCGTATTTAGCAACCTAAGATCTAGATTCTAATTGATCAGGTTAGAACTAGCATTAAACTCAATTTAAATCGAAGAACATTCTATTCATGTGAATCCTTAACTGAATTAAACAAGTCTAGCAAGTCATGAAATCCTTAATGAGAAACCACCTAACTATGAATCTACTCAGACATGATTAATGAAACAGAAATCATAAAATAAATAGATTAAATTAAATAGATAAAGGGGTTCGAAATCTTCTCCAAAATAGATGAAGTACAGGATCAGATCAGCCCCAAAAACTCTAAAAATCCCTTAGCTCTTAGTATGAAAGCGTTAGTAAAATAAACACCAAAATCCTAATTATATAGGCTTAATCTCGGCTGGGGCTTCTTCGTAAATACTGGAAACTTCTGGGCTAAAGTGCAAAATCTTCATTCTTCATTAAACCGCCGTATCGACCCAACTCGCTAGTGTGTCGATCGACACCAAAGGTGTTTCGATCGATGCATGATCCCAAAATCAGACAGTGAGCTCAATCTCTCGGCCAAACACTCCAAAAATCCCAAAATGCTCCAATATCTCCAATTCTGCTCCAAACCTGATTATACCTGTAATAGACTCTAAAAGAACACAAAAGAACACTAAAACACAATTATATCATGGCATAAAACCGGTAAAAACCATGATATATCAGTTCCTGCATACATATACAACCGAATTTTATAGACTCATCAGCACTTATTGAGAGAAAATAAGGGAAAATAAAATACACACAAGTTTCTCCACCTATTGTACTCAATGCATATTCTTACACCTGACATTCACTTATTCAAAAAGTGATGTAATCGGAAATGCCTAGACTCCATGGGAAGAAGAGTCATGCTACCTCGTAAGTGTTAACAATTTCTTTATCATCACTTAGAGACTCCAGAGCAGGCAGCTTCAACCGAGATTGACATCATACCTTCTACATCCTAGAAAAACACAATGTGGTATAAAATTAGTTGATATAAGCTTGGATGTATTTAAATAACTGACGTACTATAACATTGACGGTGAAATTAGTTAATACTTGATACAGTCAAACAACTTTCACGTCCATAATTGCAGGTCTAACTAAGCCATAACATTGGTTACAAAAGTCACCAAATTCATAGCATGCTAACACCTTTGGAAAGAGCCAGTGTGGAATATCATCATTGGTCAAGTAAGAGAGCCAAAACCGTGCATAAGAATTTCAATGATCTCAGAGCCTACCTTCTTTGACCCGGAGATATCATTTTCATCGTCTTCGAGATCACCGAAGCTTCTGTTACTACCTAAAAGAAAAACGGTTGAAAAATAAGAGAATTTTTCACTCTAATCGACCATAACCCATCAATGTTAAGCATTTTTGAGTTGTTATTGCAGGTCTGTACCTGAAATCTGTACATAAATCTGTACCCAAAGACGTGCAATTCGCACTTTGATCTTGCAGGGCTCATAGGTAGGAAAAAGCTGTGAGATTGGTGTAAAGGGTAGATGCATCTGTAAAGAGAGAATGTATGATCATCAAAATGGATACGGATTCATAATACATATAAATAAAGATGAACAAAAAGCTTAGAAATCGTATTACCTTTAAGAGCGAAGTAACTACTATGGAGAAAGTTGATCTTTTTTCTATTTTGTGTCTGGTATAAATGAAAGAAGTAGCGGAGGCTATAGTTATGGAGAATCTGAAAAAAGTAGTGGGGGAACGTGAGAGATGGAGAAAAATAATGGAGCAGTTTAAAAAATGAGATCACGTAGATAATCAGTTACTAAAAACAATATTTCATATTAATTGTGGATAAATATGATAGATAAATATATAACAGAAATAAGTATACAAATTTAAAATCTAGTTTTCGAAATCCTTTTTATATATTTTAAATAAGTATTTCAAATCGAAATATAAAACCTTATCAAATGAAACTTTAATATCCTCATGTTATTATATCGAATGAAAGAAATAGCAACCAAAAAAGGACACAACAATGTATTGTATATGTAATATGTAAGGTACCAAATATTAATGGTAGCTGATCGCATAGAATAAAGTAATTTGGTTGAGGTGAATACTTATCTGAGGACAGTTGGGTGATCAGCTCTGAGATCTTCGATATTAATTTCAGCAGACATAACTTCATATCCTTGCTACATTACATTTTAACAACATGGAGCTTGAGTATGATAAAGATCAAGTCTGTTCTTTGAGGAATGCAAAGAAAAAACAGTAAAGTACTTACAGAATGCTTGTAAAGGATTGAGAAACAGAATACTTGTGTGTTCCTCTTATCAACCTCAGCTAGTAACTACAAAACAAATGGCAGTCATTGTCATAAAGTTTTCACTTAACCAATGGTCATAAAAAGATTTTAAACTACCTTACAAAGTTGAGGATTTAAACACACGAAGGGAAGTCAGCCAGTGATATTCCGCATCTCTTGTTTAAGATGAGGAAGTTTGTCTGTGATGCTTTACTATGAAACAAATACACATATCAGTAAAACCAGAACTGTACTAAGTGAAGTAATTTATAACAGTAAGTAAGATATAGGATTGTGTAGATACCATCTCAATTTCAGCAGACTGAATCTTATTCTCGAATCCACTAAGTTTACACGCATTTGACCGACTCCTTCATCTGCATATCTCGACTTCTTCATCGGTTTCTAACCTGCAAGAAACATAAATAGGTGTTAGGATGAAGATTGAAAGAGACGGATATCAACAAATCATATGGATATCAAGAGTGAGTTGACAATAAACATAAGAAGAAAAAGGTTTCAAACGAATTTAGCAGAGAGTGAAAAAATTGATTTACCCATCCTTTGGAGTTTCCACAGTCACTGATTTTCTAAACTTTGAAGATATATAAAAAAGGGCCATCTCCCATAGCTTCTTCCACCGAGATGGGTTTTATGGTAAAGGATAGATCCAAGTAAGGTTCCAGCCGCTTCATGAATCTGGTGTTTCCAGTCACCTGATTTTCGACGGAGGAATGGGAGATTAGGTTACAATACTCCATATAAATAGATGCTACACGATCGATAATGGGAGAAGAGGATAAAATTAACAATAAACTGAGTGAAGAGTTGCAATTGAAAGGAAATAGAACTGGGGAAATAAAGACGAATTGCAATAGGATGTTCTTCAGAGGTTTATAAACTGCAACCAACAAAAAAAGGGGTTAGGGTTATGAAACTTTAATAAGATAATCGAGCAGGGGATTGAACACAAACATGAATCAGAACGTCGGTGGATGATTCGGCTTCAGGTTATTCTTGAGAATGCAGAGAGAGATGAAAATGCAGAGAGAGATGCCGAGAGAGATATTTTTCGATATTTGAGAGATGGAGGTCGTAGTTGATGGCGAGGAGACTTTTTTGATATTTTTGATAGGAATGTAGAGAGAGAGATGAAATTTTTTCACGGGATAGTCACCAAAATGTTTTTGAGAATAGTCACTAAAATTAGTGACACGTCAGCTTCATCAGACGTTTTGATTGGAGGAGTGATGATGGTTTCTCTCACATCACTTCTCATTTATATTAATTAGATTAGATATATTTCATTATTTTATTTTCTTTCTTATGTTCTTATATTTTATTTTTTTTGTTATCATTTTATTTCATTTTGTAACAGTTTCTTTCTATTCTTAATAATAATTATTTAATTATATATTAATATTTTTAGTGATAATTTTAGATTTCATTAATTTTATATATATTTCATTGATTTTTTTTTTTATATTTTGTATATTTTTTATTTCTATTGTCACTGTATCTTATTTTTATAATATTTTATTTATATTTTTTGTTCTATGTTTCTTTATTTCTAGTTTTAAATTACTGAAAACTTTTTAATAATTTTATTTATTTTTATTCCCTTAATTTGATATTTCACTTGTATTGAGATTTATTTTGTTTTTTGTTTATTTATTGCATAAAAATATCAAAGATGTATTTAAATTTATAATATATAATATTTATATATTTATGAGATTCTAAATTAAATTAAAATTTAGAATTTATGTTTCAATAGTTTTAACTAATTATATTTAAATTAAATGATCATACATTAAATATTATATTTAATCTAGTTTAAATGATGATGTGGAAAATTTTGTCTAAAATTGACCAATCAAGAGGGCTGATGTGGTAGCAGGAGAGAGCCCCCCCTTCATCTATTATATATAGGATTCTTGTAAATCCAAAGTTATTGTATTATACATTTATACAAATCCTTTTAAATCTTCCCTTATTGGAAATAAGGATTTCATCATTTTATTTTTCAAAGCATTCTTGTAAAAAAATGTCAATAAAAAGGAGAAATGGCTGGAGTCAGGTCTTCGTTACCCATCATGCAAATCCAATTTCAGAGAAGAATCCGAAAAAATTCAAATCATGGATGAGAAGATCGTGAAGATACAAGATATTAAAGAATCTAAAATCAAAATGCAAGAGAACTCCCAAATCGCTCAATGAAATCAGGGCTGTTTGCAAAAATGCCCCTAAAATTGAAGTCAACCCTGAAAGTACCCTTTCTTTCTCCTGCCTCTTTTTCGCTAATATATCCCCCTAATAATCTGTGTATTCACGATAATACCATCGCCAGACTTCATATGAAGTCTGATATTTTTACCAAAAGACAAAAAAACCTTTCATATATAACTTAATTACGAAACTGTCATCTTCTCCAATTCACCCAACCACCATTAACAACCAATTTTGAGCTCCTAATGCCTCACACAACCAATTTCGAGCCACCAAAACTCCATATTAGAACTCACAACCTTCTATTCTCTTATTTTCTCTCCAATTTCATCCAAAACGCTTTTTAATTCACGTTTTAAAAAAATTAAAATTTGGATCCCTTGTGATAGTGGTTATTCTTGCATAAAAATGGTTGGGTTTGTTGGGTATTGGTGTAACTAAAAGTTTTGAGTGTTTGGGGAAGGTAAAAACGAGCTCAAAATCAGATTTATGTGATTTTTCACAAGATCCCCCGATTTTCAGATCGGTTTCGCGATTTCAGACTTCCCATGAAGTCTGATGAAAAATTATGGTCAACGAGAGGGTAGTTTTGCAATTGACTTTCAATTGACAGACTTCCATAGAAGTCTGAGAAATTCATTTGAAAAAAAAAAATTATCTGATGTCACCAAGAAGTCAAAATAAGAAGAGGGTAGTTTTGCAATTGATTCAAATTTGATTTTTTAGTCAGACTTCTTATGTAGTCTGGCAAGAAATTGACCGATTTTTGACTTTTTGTCAGACGGGATCCGATGTCTGAAAATAATGGGGGTAGAAACTGCAGTTGACCCAAATTTTCAGATGTTGACAAGAATAAGCGAAAAAGTCGTCAGACTTCTAAATCTGTCTGAAAATAAGGAAAAAAATATCAGACGGCTATAGACATCTGAAATTCCAAACTTTTGCTAGACGACTATAGACATCTGAAATATCGAATTTTGGTCAACGCTGGATAAAAACCGAAAATGCGATGTTTTTATCAGACTTCCCTCGCTGTCTGAAATTCTTGTCAGACAGCATAAGAAGTCTGAAAATTATCAAAGTTCTTGGCGAAGTCTGACATTTCAAAATCAATTGCAAAACTACCCTCTACTTTTTTTCAGACTTCTCCCGAAGTCTGAAAATTATCAGACTTCTTTGGAGAAGTCTGACAATTGAAATTCGATTGCAAAACTACCCTTTTTTTTCTCAGACATCATAAGCTGTCTGACAAAAAGTTCAAAAATTTTCAAAGCAGACTGCGTACGCTGTCTGACATTTCAAAATCAATTGCAAAAATACCCTTTTTTCAGACTACCATAGAAGTCTGGTTTCACTACAATCAGACATCTTTAGATGTCTGAAATATTAAAAACTTTTAAAATGTATTTTATTGAATATTTGCGATTAATTTGGTTGATTTTAATTTTTTTATAAATGTGTGTTAGTGTTCTATGTTTTTTTATGTGTGAGTTTTACATTTTCATATATAGTAATTATTTTTGAATCAATTTTTGAATAATATTGGCAATGTAGCTAGTAGCATCCGAGCTGGTGGAACGAATGTCTATGCGTAAACGTCATACTCCATATTATATATGTTGGTTGTTTATTGAATGCTTTGATATAATTGAACTGATTACACTAAATCATATCAAAGTATCAATGAAGAAGTAGATTGGGATTAAGATGAGCTACACAACCACATGTAGAGCGTTTATAAGCTGATATTTTTGAATAAGATCGCTAATGTGATGATGAGAGAACTAACTTGACATTTGGACTTGTTAATTTTATAAACTTTTAGCTCATAAGAATCAGACAGCAGTAGAGGTCTGACGACCAATTCAGCACCACTTATGGTTATTTTAGTTTGTCATATGTTGGTGTATGTAATCTAAGGAGTAATGTTTTCTTCCAAGGTTAAACTAACCCATTTCTTGATATTGTATACTTTCAATGAACAAAATTCCTTGTTGATTTGAGTAGACAAAAGTAAATTTATAAAACTTTGTATTATTCTACAAGCATAGTATATAAGGAGAACTTTCTTTCTTTGATTTGATCATCCAATAATCTAATACAATACAATGTGTTCAACAAGAAGTCTAATAACCAGTAAAAATACAAAAATGAGAAAACACCTAATTTAGTATCAAACTTTAGACTTCAAAAGTAGTCTAATATAAGACTTCATGTTGAATTTTCACTCTCAGACTTCGATTGTAGTCTGGTATTAGACTCTCAGACTTCTTTTTCCTCGTACTACAGTGAAATTTTATGAGCCATTAGCACATAATAAGCCTCAACTCCAGCCTCTTTGGAGAGTCATGTGGATCAACCTTAAACCAAGCACCTGAAAAAGCAAAAACACAGAGCTCTTGCATTAGTTAGTGAACAAGTCTCCAAGAAATGGATAATAAAGGATTGTTTGAGCAAATCAAATTGTATAACCAAAAGTCTATGTAAAAAGTCTCAATTAGTACAGTTAAAAAACATTTGAAAACACTAAATCAGAAGATATCTACTCACCTATTTCACAGCTCAAAGAGAATCAAGTATGAATCACATACATAAGAACTCATACGAGAGAATAAGCTTGAGAACCTTTTTGGATGAGAAATTTGAGAGAGGTTTTACAAAAGAGAGAGAAAGAGAGGTTGTAAAAGAAGGAAAAATGTGAAGATTTTTTTTTGGCTGTTATATGTGTGTAAATTATTAGGTTTAGATAAGAGGAGAGAAATTGGAGGGAAATTTTGCCGCCAGATTTTTAACAATTAAAATTTGTAAAATATCTGGTATCAGACTTCATATGTAGTCTGAGAAAGAACTTCTGAATTGAGCGGGAATTCTGAAATTTTCAGGCAAAAATTTCCCGCCTTTTTGAAAAGTTTTCGTGTGAAAATTTTCAAAAAGGCGGGAAATTTCAGACTTCATATGCAGTCTGAAATAACACTTCATGACAAGTTTTAATACTTAAAACAGATTTACCTGGAAGTCTGAGAGTTTCTCAGACTTCGATTGTAGTCTGGTATTAGACTCTCAGACTTCGTGTTCTCGTACTACAATGAGCCATTAGCACATAATAAGCCCCAACTCCAGCTTCTTTGGAGAGACATCTGGATCAACCTTAAACCAAGCACCTGAAAAAGCAAAAACACAGAGCTCTTACATTAGTTAGGGAACAAGTCTCCAAGAAATGAATAATAAAGGATTGTTTGAGAAATCAAATTGTATAACCAAAAGTCTATGTAAAAAGTCTCAATTAGTACAGTTAAAAAACCTTTGAAAACACTAAATCAGAAGATATCCACTCACCTATTTCGCAGCTCAAAGAGAATCAAGTATGAATCACATACAATCAGAACTCATATGAGAGAATAAGCTTGAGAACCTTTTTGGATGAGAAATTTGAGAGAGGTTTTACAAAAGAGAGAGAAAGAGAGGTTGTAAAATAAGGAAAAAGGTGAAGATTTTTTCTGGCTGTTATATGTGTGTAAATTATTAGTTTTAGATAAGAGGAGAGAAACTGGAGGGAAACTTTGCTGCCAAATTTTTAACAATTAAAAATTGTAAAATATCTGGTATCAGACTTCATATGCAGTCTGAGGAAGAACTTCTGAATTGAGCGGGAATTCTGAAATTTCCAGGCAAAAATTTCCTGCCTTTTTGAAAAAAATTCGTGTGAAAATTTTCAACAAGGCGGGAAATTTCAGACTTCATATGCAGTCTGAAATAAGACTTCATGACAAGTTTAAATACTTGAACCAGATTCACCTGGAAGTCTGAGAAACCCTAAATCTAATAATTAATACTTAAATAGCATCATATTATATAGAAAACTTATAATAAAGATCAAACTCGTTTAACATAGTCACAAACTAATCACTATATGTAAATGTAACAATATGAATGAAAATTCACAAACTCTCAATCTAACCCTAAAGATAAAAAACATGATATTCAACTTCATATGTGAAACATAGACTAAACTACATAGTGTTTTGAACCAAATATATCTTCAATGCTTAAATTTGATCAAAGTTTATGTAATTTTAATTTATATACATAAAAATGCTTATGCTTAATTTATGTATCAAAAATTATATCAAATTATTTTTTATAACTTTTTTAATTTAAATTTTCAACTTAAATACGTCTCAGACTTCTCTTAGAAGTCTGAGAAACCTCAAACGGCGAAGTTTGAGAAACCCTAAATCTAATATTTATCACTTGTAAGTAAAAATATTTAAACAAAACAACTAAGAAACATCAAATTCGTTAAATATATGCACATTATAACATATATGTGAAAAATTAAAATTTGAAATATTAATTTGGTAGACCATGAATCTAACCCTAAAGTTATATGTAAGTTATATGTAAATGTTCCATTACAAAGCATGTTTTGAGGTTTAGAACTTACTCTACCTTACATATTGTTTAGTTTGACTCAATTTACCAAATTTTAATTTATATACTATTAAATTGTATATATTTAATTTTTGCATATAAAATTTTTGACAAATTTTTTTTTTATAATTTTAAAATTTAATTTTACAAATTTATTCTGTATCAGACTTCTCATAATTAAGAGACATTTAAGTTGGAAATTTAAATTATTAAATTATTAAAAAAACATATTTTGAGGAAAAATTCAGATACATAAATTAAACATGGGACTTTTGGACATATGTAAATTAAAATTACATAAAATTTAGTCAATTTTAACCATTTAAAGTATATTTGGTTAAAAGTATTTACGAAACCCCAAAATTCAGACTTCTATAGAAGTCTGATAAACCCTAAATTTAGTATTTATCACTTAACATCGAAAAATATTTAAACAAAACACCTAGGACACATCAAATTCGTTAATTATATCACCATTATAACATACATGTGCTAATAAAATTTTTTCAAATGTGAATTTGCTAAACCATGAGTCTAACTAACCCTAAGGTTATATGTAACTTATATGTAAATGTTCCATTATGTTCCATTACAAAGTAGGGTTCTAAGACATACTTAACTAACATTGTTTAATATGACTCAATTTTATCAAATTTTAATTTATATACTACTAAATTGTTTATATATAATTTATGTATATAAAAGTTTTGACAAGATATTTTTAAAAAATTTTAAAATTTAAATTTACTAATTAATTCAGTGTCAGACTTCTATTAGAGTCTGACGTCTCAGACATCCATTGAAGTCTGAAATAGTCGAAGGTTATAATGGTAATTGCGTTTGACATTTTTTTATTGGTCATAAGGACAACACGGTAATTTCATAAGGCTGCAAAACCAGTTTTATATTTGATTCAATTTTGGGGGTACACTTTTATTTAAAACCAATTTAAGGGGCATTTTTAGCAATTCCCCCATGAAATCATGCCCATTTAATTTCAAGCTTGAAAATTCAAGAGACCTAAGAATCCGAAATCAAAATTCCTCAGACTTTCCGTAACACATGATAAATTGTAGACGAGAACTTAAAAACTGGTTAGATAAGAGATTACATGTCCACTTATGGTTCCGGTTCCTAGGAGATTACCAGGCCTCGAATTGCAACCATTAACGGTATGGTGCGCTAGCTGCTGCGTTATTGTCCAATATCTGTCACAATAAGTAAAAAAAAAGTTGGAGGCAAACTGGTTAATCATATGGAGGATTTGTGTTTTTGGTAACTTAACCTATATTTTGATTTTAAAAAAAAAATGTAAAAAGAAATTCAAGTTAAAACAGAGTTATTTTAGATTTTCTAAATGGAAATAGGGGTATATGAGGTGATGACCCATCCTTATTTGGTTATTAGTTACAAAGTGATCTTAAAAGTATAAGAACAATATTGTGTAGATTATTCCATTATATGTCCATTAAGTCGATTACCATGTAATTCGATTGACTTATAAATCTGATAGTTTTATGCATTAATATGTTGATTAATTTAGATTTTGTTAGAATGATACTTATTATTAATTTTACAAATTCCACACTTCTCTTTCTAATACCAGTATTACCAGTATTGCCCAACATCAAACAATTATGACAAATAGTTATACAACCTATACCAAAATAAATCGTACATACATATCTTACAAATTAGAGACAAATTAATACAAAACCAAAAGGTGAAGATACAATAAAACTCTATAACAACTAACAACCATGAAGTCCTTATCTTGGTCGTCTTTTGTTTCACATCCTTGGACGAATTGTTGTTGATTCTATCCTGTAGAAACAATAACCAAACCTCATTCAATAACACTAGTTGTCCACCATATTTTAATCAATAACTCATGATTTTCAGTAATACCAGTTCTACTAGTTCAACATTAAACAATAATATTAGTTTTACATAGTTCTCGTATCGCATGAACATTCAAACTGGATCGGTTTCCGGTTTTAATTTACTTACAATGCACTACGATTCAAATCCAATGACTCCTAATCGATCCAAAACAATGGTAAAACAAGAATTTAGAGTCCTAATCGACCCAAATCAGTGGTAAAACACGCATTTAGAATCCTAATCGATCCAAATCAATGGTAAACCAATTTAGAGTCCTAATCGACCCACCAAAACAATGTTAAAACACGAATCAAATCCAATAAGACCTCAGGTAGCAAACCCAACGCAGCTCCAAGGATCTAGATTCTGACGACGGCGATGGATAACGAAGTGGTTGATGGCGGCGGCGGCGACAAAGCTCCCCGAACCAGGCGGGTTCGCGAATCCAGTTTGCGAGCTGCTCGACGATCGTGTGAGATCGGATCTTGGTTCGCGGTTCGGTTCGATCGGATCGGGTATCTTGGTTTCAGTTTGTTTTAATTTTATTTGTTTTAATTATTTTATTTTTTAAATCATGAAAGTAAGGGCAAGTTCGTCTTTCAACATTTTATTAAATCAAAAGGGGTATGTGAGCTTAAAAAGAGGGTAACCAAGATTTCCATTTCTCAAATAAGGTTATAAGAGACGATTTCTCAAGGAGATATCATATTTTAGAGATTCATTCTCGGTCATATATGGAAATGGAGGTGGATCTTGCAACAAGCATTAGTTAGATCAGAGAATCAATGATTGCGTGACACAAAAATAATGTGACGCGTAACAGGGCATGTCTTAAGGACAGTTTCTCGCTTTCGCACATTGACCGACTGGTGGAAGCAATCGCAGGAAACAAACTGCTCACATTCATGTATGGTTTCTCTGGTTACAATCAGATCATGATGAATCGAGACGACCGAGACTAAACAGCGTTCGTCACTGATAGAGGAACCTATTGTTACAAAGTCATGCCCTTCAGCTTAAAAACGCCGGAGTAACATATCAGCGCCTAGTGAATAAAATGTTCGCTGAACAGTTCGGAAAGACTATGTAGGTCTACATAGACGACATGTTGGTCAAATCTCTCAAAGAAAAAGACCACGTGGAGCATCTACGAGAAAGTTTCGAACAACTGAACAAGAACAAATGAAACTTAATCCAGCCAAGTGCAGGTTCGGAGTCGCGTCTGGAGAGTTTCTCGGATATCTCATCATTCACCGAGGCATCAAAGCGAACCCAAATAAAATCAATGCCTTGGTCCAAATGTCTTTGCCAACGGCAAAACGCGAAGTTCAATGATTAACAGGACGAGTGGCAGCGCTCAACAGGTTTATCTCACGATTAACAAACAAGTGTTTACCATTCTACAATACTTTCAGAGCTAACAAAACATTTAAGTGGTCGGAAAAGTGCGAAGAAGCTTTCCAACAGCTAAAGAAATATTTAGCGAATCCACCAATACTCGTTAAGCCGGTAGAAGGAGAACCGTTAGTCTTATACATCGGGATATCGGCTAGGACAATAAACAAAGTCCTTATTAGAGAAGGTCGAGGCGAACAAAAACCAATCTCCTACGTGAGTCAAACGCTAACAAATTTGGAAATTCGCTATCCTGAAATCAAGAAGATGGCACTTGCAGTAGTAATGTTTGCTCGGAAACTGAGACCATATTTCCAATCTCACGCAGATGATTCTTTACAGTCCAAGCCAATCCGGAAGATTATCAAAGTGGGTGGTGGAACTCAACGAATTTGATATCGAGTACCGAACAAGGACTTGTTCAAAGTCGCATGTACTCGCAGATTTCTTGGTCGAGTTACCACAATAAGGAGTAGGAGCCAACAAAGGATTCAAAATGGTTGCTCCACGTCGACGGTTCGTCATCGAAACAAGGTTTTGGAGTTGGGATTCACTTAACTTCGCCAACTGGGGAAATCTTGGAACAGTCCTTCCGCTTAGCTTTTCACTCTTCAAACAACGAAGCAGAATACGAGGCTCTACTCACCAGGCTAAGGCTAGCTCATGCACTCAAAATATAAAGCATACGAGCATTTTGCGATTCTCAGTTAGCCGGGAGCCAGTACAGCGGAGAATACAAAACGAGAGATGAAAGAATGAAAGCATATCTGAAGATCAATCAAAGTCTAATAAATCCTCTCAAAAATTTCAAATTGGCCCAAATTCCTCTAGGAGAAAATGCCCCATCCGACGTATTAGCAGCTCTGGCTTCGACATCCGAACCCGGTCTGAAGAGGCTCATTCTAGTAGAGTTCATCGAGCATCCGAGCATCGAAAAATTTGGGACCGTTAACTTGGTTTACCTACCCGAAGAAGATGAGAATAATGAAGAAAACCCTCCACTAGAAGAGGTCGATACAGAAGCAGACATACAACCAGAAGGAGAATATGGTTGCCACAAAGAATGGATGGGAGGAATTCGCATATACATCATGGATAGCGAACTCCCATAAGACAAATGGGCAGCCTAAAAAATCAAAGTGCATGCTGCTCGTTATGTATCGATGGACAGAAACCTTTACAAATGGAAAATGTTCGGGCCTCTAATGTCTTGCATCGAAGGTAGAGAGGCAAGGCGTATCGTGGAAGAAGTTCACATCGGTTCATGCAGAAACCATTCAAGAAGCAGAGCTTTGGCAATCAAAATCAAGTATCACAGTTAATTTTGGCCAACAATGATCAAGGACTACGAGAAGTTTTTCCGGAAATGAAAAAATGGCAGAGACACACTCCGACTATTTATCAACCAGCAAAAGCTGCTTTCGTCCATTTCTGCACCATATCCTTTCATGCGCTGGTCAATGGATATAGTAGGTCCACTACACCGATCCAAGCGAAAATGATTCCTGCTTTTCCTAACAGACTACTTCTCAAAATGGATTGAAGTTGAATCTTACGCCAACATCAAATACACCTAGGTTGAAAACTTCGTATGGAAAATATCATATGCATGCATGGAGTGCCTTACAAGATTGTCACAGACAACGGATCGCAGTTTATCTCCACACATTTCGAAGCTTTTGCGAAAAGTGGAAGATACGATCACAAAAGTCTACTCCGAGTTACCCCTATGGTAACAAACAAGCGGAAGCTGCTAACTAGATAGTCCTGGACGGATTGAACAAACGACTTGACGAAAAGAAAATTTGGTGGGCAGACGAGCTAGAAGGAGTCCTTTGGTCCCATCAGACCACACCCCAACGAGCAACTGTCGAAACACCCTTCACACTCGTCTATGGAACATACTGTGTAATTCCAGCCGAGGTCGAATTCTCGAGGGTACGCCGCAGACTACTTCCATGACAAGAAGGACTGAATCATCTGATGTTTCTTGATGAACTAGACCTAATCAACAAACGACACGATTATGCATTTATTCGCATCCAAAACTAACAACAAGCAACTGCCAAATATTAAAACTCAAACATCCACATCCGAAGGTTCCACGAAGGTGACCTAGTCCTACGAAAAGTGTTTCAGAACACCGCATGACGAAATGAGGGAAACTTGGGAGCGAACTGGGAAGGACCATATAGAGTTACGAAAGTAGTTCACCCAGTAGCATATGAATTAACCAACATGGACAACATCAAGATTACAAGAAGTTGGAATTCAATGCATCTGAATAAGTACTATCACTAAGCCAAGACATCAGAACGTAAAAAAAAACAACAACTTTCACTACGGGATGGCTTGATCCCCAATGCTTGGTTCAGTTGTCCCCCCCTCTCAAAAAGGGGGGGGGGAGTGGGTCCGTATATATCTATACTTCCGCAATTCAAAAAAAAAATTGAACCATGGACTCAAATGCAACAATGAATCGCCTCACTTATGAACTGAACTTTCTCGGAGATTCCTGTTGGACAGTTCACAATGAGAAGCGTTTTTTCTGCTCGTAGATTCGCACAGCCCAACATGCTCGGCTTTTCTTACATTTAGCATATCAGACAATCATGGAACCAACAATGGATCTGCTCGACATCGCTTAGTCTGCTCGGGATCGTGGACTGTTTGGCGAAGTCGCGTCTCGTCTGCTCGACATTTCGTCATACAAACTTGCTCATAAATCTATCCATACACGTCAAATACCGCTCATAAATCTTCATGAAGTCCTATTGTTTGAAATTCCCACGAGAAACTCAATTTACCAATCATCCCACTACGATATTGCGTCAAATCAAGGTTAGTACACTTAAAATTTTCTCAGCATTTTCTTTCTCGCCTCTTGCTGGCCACCACAGACGAACAATCACGTCTCTTACGGACGATAACCAATAATTAATCTACGGATGATGGTTCTTATACATCTTCACAGATTTAAAAGCGCGCTATGCAAATTATGACCAAGTATACCTTGGTCTAATATCCACTAGGTATATCCAAACTGGTATTCACTTATAGTTTACTACCGAAACGGGTCCGTAGGTCGAGTATACCTCGCTAACCTAAAAACTCGGAGCATAACTCAAAACTCAGTAAAATGATTCTAACCACGCTGGTATTAATCATCATTTCATTACCAAAATAGGTCCGTAAGTCTAGTATATCTTGCTAACCTTCGAACTCAGAACTTGACTCAAAACCTGACAAAACGCTACTAAGCACGCTGATCTTAAGCATCATCACATTACCGAAATAGGTACATAAGTCGAGTATATCTCGAAACCCGGAACTTGAAACGAAACCTGGAAAAATGCTTTTAAACACGCTGATCTTAAGCATCATCTCATTATCGAAACATGTCTGTAAGTCGAGTATACCTCGCTAACCTTTAAGCTCAGAATATGACTCAAAACGCTTTTAAGCACAATGGTCATGAACCATACGATCTAAGCACTAAGATTGGACTTAGAAACAAAAAGTATACGTTTCTTGTAAACATCAGTTCTTATAAACTATATGTTTTGTAGAAAATATACGACACCGCTTAGAAAGTTTTCATACGGAACATAACCTACTCGGACAGTTTATACGAAGCTGCTCAAAAGGCTTTCCCGCGGAGAAACCTACCCAGCACCAACAATACCCCCCGAGCAAGATCGCGCCACGATACCACCTTACGTGCAATCATCTATGCTCAGCATTACGAACAGACTACTCGGTGTTACCCGTGACATAAACCTGCTTGGACTGCTCGGCTGCTCACGGATGGGACTGATTGGTTTAATTTTTTTATGCTGGATAATTGATAGTCAAGGTTTATCCCTATTCTAACTGCAAGTGCACAGAGATGTGATTGTAGTACTTAGGGTATCGAATCCACAGAGACTCCGGTCAACGATAGATTTAGAACAATGAAGATTAAACTAGGTGAAAGCAATGTGATGAATGCAGTAAATCAGACAGCAGAAAGTAAATCAAGCGAGTTTGTGAGCAAGGAAGCGAAGCGTTAGGTCAAGGGAGTTCTCAGGAAATCAGGAACACAAGCAATCAATCAAGCAGGATCTAATAAGGAACTGTTCTAGAACTCAAACACATATATAGAATTAACCAACTGTCGTTGCGAGAATTCTCTAAGTCTAAGTGCATCAATCCAAATTCCTCTGCAATTACTAACAGATTAAACCAGCTTTAATTCCAAGTTTGATATGTTCACAATTAAACTAAACCAAATTCCTTTGCGAGTAATTCAATTGCTCATCTAGGTTCTTTCTAGCTAATTAACCAACTGTTGTTGCATCAATCAACCTAACATCAATAATCTAAGTGGCTAGTTCAGATTAAGCATTTAGAACAACCCTAGATGAAGAACTAACATATATGAATCCCTACAGATTGATTAACCTATAATTCCATGAAATCCCTAATGAGAATCCGTAAACCTAACATGTAAACTACTCAGACATGTTCATCGAAACAGAAGATATCATGAATAGAAAACCAAATATCATATAACAGAATAAAGAACTGGGGTTCGAAATCAAGTCTCTTTCGAGAACAAGATCAGCCCCTAAAACTCTCTCTGACTAAAATAAAGCGTATGAAAAGCGTAGCCTAAACAAGTGGCTAAAAACCCTAATATATAGTCTAAAACACGTCTGGGGCCTCTTTGTAATTATAGAAACTTCTGGGCTTAAGTTGCAATTCCAAAACTCTTCATAAACTCGCGAGAATGTGTCTGTCACGATCTTGTGTCGATCGATGCACACCTTGCAACGATCGACACACATGTCTGATATGGGCAGTGAACTCTTCCTCTCGGCAAAATACTCCAAATAGCTCTAGAATGCGCCATAAACTCCAAATCCGCTCCAAACGTGTCTAGACCTGAAAGCATAGATAATAGACTCCAAAACATAATAAGAGACTCGATAAATAAGATATATACCATGGTTAAAATCCCTAAAATCCATGGTATATCAATAATCAACGATCTTGCTCGGAACATTTAACTCCCGCGATCAAGATGATCGAACATCCGCGGGTTGCAATACGAAATTATCGGCATAAATCTGCGATTTGTGGATCGCATTTTATCAAGCCACAAACAGCTCGACATACCGCGGACTGCTCGACAATTCCCTCCAGCGCATGGACGGGTTGCAACACAGACAACTCGGCCGACTCGAAATCCTGATTGGCCCTCCGTGCGACAAATACTGATCAACAAATTAATGTACCAAAGCTGTCCAGCCTTCTGCGCGACGAGTGCTGCTCTGCAAACGGTCCTCCCACCAGCTCGTGGTATGTTCGGCAACTCGATTTGCTCGGACTGCTCGGAAAAATTTCAACCGGATCTGCTCGTAAATCCACAATCAGATCTGCTTGGCAGTGCACGATAGGATCTGCTCGGCAGCCCGTGATCAGATCCGCTCGTTAATCCCGGATCAGACCTCCTTTGCATCCCGATCATATATGCTCAGTTTTACGATCAGACCCCTCGAGTAGCCTTTCAACCGTTCTCGTAATCCAAACTTAAAACAATAACGAAAAATCAACGGCGCAAATTCGAAGATTTAAGACTAATAAAACAGATCTTGGAGTAAAACATTCCATTTGTAGAACAAATCAAACCAAGAAGTTTGTGGATACTTGAAATATAAAACAACAACACACATACAGATGACACATACAACCTCGACACTTAGATATTGGAACCATGAGCGTAGCTTACACTGAAGTGACATATCCCATTGCGATGGGCCAATAGAGTCGTGCGAAAAGGGAGAAAGATCAAAGTAGCCTCCAGCATCGACTATCAGCCTATTTTATTCGAGGACGTCGCTTATGTCTAGGCTAGTCTTTGTCACCTCTAACTCCGCCTCCTCAGCTTCAAACGCAGGAGGATTCTGCCCCTTCAGCCCGAAAATCATCTCGATATTGCTCTTCGTCTCGAGGTAATGGCCGTCTTTTTTTAGCCTTATGCAACTTGGAGAAAATTCTGCGAAGTTTGGTGAGATGAGATGTGATTTTATCGAATATCCCTTTCCTCCCTTTCTTAATTGCCTCTTTCAAAGCCGCTTCGCGGGAACACTTTTCTTCCGCAAGCTGGACCTTCAAGCTTTGGCTTCAGCAAGGACTTGCGCCCTTTCATTATCGATCGAATTCCGCGCCGCCTTGAACTCGGTCATTCTTCCCTCGAACGTGGTTCTCAGCTCGGAAAGGGAACTTTCCAGCCTTGATTATCGATTGAATGCTTGTGAAGCAATTTCTTGGCCCCACATATCTCTTTCTCGGACTCAACAGCTTGTATGTTGACTGACGCCCATGCCTGCAATAGGAAGAAAATTAATAGTCAAACCAGTTAAGTTGTAGAGGAAGAGTTTTACCACTCATGAGGAGGATGCATTAACCTTCAAGAAATATTGACCTGCACTGGTAAGTGAATTACAGCAGACCATGTCCTCGTATCAGACGGGTTCATCGCCCGTATGCCGCACACCCGCGCATAACGTTGCTACTTCAGTGGCATTAGTATACATGGGACCACCCTTGCTCGGGTCGAACTGGGTCGGCTCTGAATCAGGATGAGGGATTTCAGCGTCGCTATCATGCTTCTTTTTATTCCGTTTCCTCTTCAGTTTAGGTACCAGGTTCTGAGCCACTAACCCTATGATCGGTCCCTAAGGTACCTTAGGAGCGGCCGCGCTTGTCCGATTCCCACTCCGTCAGCAGCAACTAAAACTCTTTCGCCATACGTCAGATCCTGCCCACTCCCATGGTTGTTTCCAATTGCATCAGCTGCTCATTCCTCTTCTCTCCGTCTTTGTTCTTCTGCAGCCCTTCTCTCAGCTTTCACTATTTCACGTTCAGACATCGGAAGAGACACTCTCTTTTCTAATTCAACTTTTCGAAAAGAAAAACACTGTAAAACAGTAGCGCAAACCTGTGGAAGATCAAAAGCTATAAACTACATCAAAAAGTTCAAGAACGCTCAAGAACGAAGGATAAACTTGGGAAAAAAACAGTAACGAAACTAGAGAGAAATAAGAGAGAGAAGTTACCTTAGAATTCTTGAGAGAAGTGAAGGTGTGAAGAAATGAGTGAAGGAAGGAGAAGACTTGTAGAATTTTCCAAGGCATGGAACCTTAATCATGATTACACATGATTATCTTAGCATGAGCATGCTTAGGCTAATCATGCTTAAACTGATCATTATTAGGCATGACTCTAAAAATTGGTGATATATTGGTCGAACAGATGATAGGTCAAGATTATTCCCTATTCTACTGCAAGTGCACAGTTATGCGAATGTAGTATTTAGGGTATCGTATCCACAAGGACTCAAGATTCACGCGATAGACTATATGTTTTCAAATCAAGCTAAGTCAACCAGATGATAAAATAGAAAGTAGTGCAAATAAATTAAAGGTTGTTATCAAGTGGAGAAAGGCGTCAGACTTAGGAAGTTCTCGGGAATTATGCAATGTCAGATACTTAACTAACCGGATTCAGATTAAGCACATGTTCTAGAACTAGAAACACTATGATAAACAATCCAACTCTCGCTAAGATTATTTCTATGTCTAGCAACCTAGCGATCCAAATCTCTTTGTAATCCCTGAATTTTAGACAAGCATTAGAAACAAGTTCTTCAGTTCACAATTCTTCTAAACCAAATCTCTTTGTATCTAGTCAAATTGCTCACACTAAGTTATTTCAGATTATAACTCACACTCTCGTGCTAAGTTAATTATCTCAGATCTAAATCCTAGGTGACCAGTCCAGAATTCAGTGTTAAGTGCAACTTAGGTGATGAACGAACAAATTTAGAATCCTAATCAATCAGTTATCTAAACATACATAAAAACCCTATGAGAATTCCTAAATCTAACTAGGTTACTACTCAGACATATTATCAGATAAACAACACATCATTGAATAGAAAACCAAAAGACTGAATAGATAAGTAAAGGGGTTCGAAATCTTTCTGTCCAAGGTTACAAGTAGCAAGAACAGCCCCTTAGCCAAAATCTCTCAATCTCCCAAGCAAGAACAAAGTAAGAAAAAGATAATGATATTGAGTCTCAAAACCTAATTAAACTCTTAAACGCGTTTTGGGGCTAGATTAAAATTTAGAAAACTTATGGGGTAATTTTGCAATTATTCAAAATGTGTCTTCAACTCGGCGTATAAGTCCTGTCGCCCTCAGTGTCAACCGACACCAAGGTCAGTGTCGGTCGACATTTAGTCGTGGTCAAGACACTAACTTCAGCTCGTTGCACAAGTCACCAGAAACGTCCTATAATCCCACTCTTTGCTCCACACGCAAGCCTACCTGTAGAAGACTCAATAGACTCGGAAAACCAGGTTAAAGACGCTAAACATATCCTTTACGGCTATGCAACACAAGCTTAACAATACGGCATGTCGAACTGCTCGGGCGACCAATACGCGAATGGACTCGCCATATGCACCATTCACAATATGCACGGCAAACTTTGGCATATTAGCTTGTCAAAAATTCTTCTAAACTAGTTGGATACTAATCCATCTGATCGATATAAAAGCTGAGCAAAGTGCACGATCATACCGCAAATTGAAATCAATGGCGTATGCCATGTTCGGCGAAAATCATGCTCCGGTGAGTGGCGCGTATGTTCCCCTCGGATGACCGACTTATTTTATGCTCGGGGAGAAAGCTTCTAAACACGTTATGAACCGCTCGATTCGTCATACTCGCAAATCATAACGAATCCTGCTTGGAACATTTTCATCTCCTATCGGTACATCTTGCTCATCATTTCCGCGACCGATCTTTCTCGGCGTACTGATCCTCCATGATCGACAATGAAAATATTCAGGCAATCCTCCGTTACAATTGTCAAACTATCGTCGAAGAGAAAAATGGCTAGGCCAAATTTTCTTACAGTTGATCTCGTCTCGACCACTTAAAACTGGCCATTACCGCCCTCTAGTATGACGAGCTGGGAGGCTTACTCTTGGGGTCAAAATTCTCCTCGACAAAATCAATAGTCGAATATGAACTAAGTGATCAAACATAACTATGTTTTGTATATATAATGTTTCATATAAAATAAACAAAACCATTTAGCCAAACTTCTGAGCTACCCAACTGTTCGTATTTATCACTTAGACAAGCATACCATTCAATGAAATCCATGGGAAAGCTCAGACGCTCGAATAGCCCAAGTTGACCAACTATTCGGACGACCCATGATCTCAAAGTGAAGTTGCTCGGAAAGTCCGAGCATGGCCGACTGCTCGGACTATCCGAGGAGGGTCAACTGCTCGAACAGTCCGAGCAAACCAATCTGCTCGGATGATCCGAGCAGGATGATAGGCTTCTAAGTTTTACCCTATACTAAACTGCAAGTGAACAGCAATGTCAAAGTAGTATATAGGGCTATCGAATCCACAGGGACACTTGGTCTCAATAGAAACAGAAACGTAGAGATTAATACTAGAAATAAGCAGATGATGAAGTAAATAAATTGCGAAGCAAGAAAGTAAACAGTAGCAGAGATTAACGGTTGTGAAGCAATAAACTAAAAGCGTCAAGCCTAGGGTATTCTCAGGAAATCAGACAAGCAGACAGTTCATTCAGCAAGGATCTAATTAAGAACATTTCTAGAACTCAAAACACAGATATAGAATTAACCAAATTCCTTTGCGATAATTCTCTAAGCCTAAGTGCAGCAAACCAAACTTTCGTTTGCGAGAACTAACAGATTAAACTAGCATTAATCCCAAGTTTGATATGTTCACAATTATCCTAAACCAAACTTCCGTTTGCGCAAAGTTTAATTGCCCAATTTAATTAGTTCAGATTCCTAAACCCCACTTCCGTGACGTATTTAGCAACCTAAGATCTAGATTCTAATTGATCAGGTTAGAACTAGCTTTAAGCACAATTAAATTGAAGAACAGATACAGTTATGAATCCTTAACTGAATTTGAACAAGTCTAGCAAGTCATGAAATCCTATGTGAGAAACCCTAAACTCAACTATGGATCTACTCAGACATGATTAATGAAAACATAATCAAATAAATAATAGATTGCATATAAGAAATTAAATAGATAAAGGGGTTCGAAATCTTCTCCAAAATAAGTGAATACAGGAAATAGATCAGCCCCAAAAGCTCTAGAAATCTCTTAGCTATTAGTATCAAAGCCTAATGTAAAGCGTAGGTAAAATAAACACCAAAAACTAGTATATGTAGGCATAATCTCGGATGAGGCTTCTGTGTAAATACTGGAACTATTCTGGGCCTCTTTGCAAATCTTCATAACTTGTTAAACCGACGCGTACGGCCCATCTCGCTAGTGTGTCGACCGATGCACAATGTGTGTCGGTCGATGCATGATCAATAAATCGGACAGTGACTTAAGCTCTCGGCCAAAACGTCCCAAAAGTCCCAAAATGCTCCAAATATCTCCAATTAGCTCCAAACTTGATTAAACCTGTAAAAGACTCTAAACAAAGACAAAAGACACTAAAAACACAACTATATCATGGTCTAAACTGGGTAAAAAGCATGATATATCAACTCCCCCACACTTAGCCTTTGCTTGCCCTCAAGCAAAACATAGAACTAAAACATGGTGAAGAGGTTTGAAAACTCTTCAGAAACTCATTTCATCCTAGAAGCTACAATACTCAGATTCCCCTTAGTAAACCACTGCAAGAATCAATCACAGGATATCAAGACCACAATGTACTTCCCCCACACTTAGCAACTGTCCTAGGTAAACTCCACAATCACATTCAAGCATTCAAATTCTCCCTACTGACTTCTGCAAGTATTTAAGTGCGGTCTCACCTAAGGATTATCGATCAAAGGGCACATGGATTCTTACCTTATCAGCTCTAGACCACCATACTATCTTTCTCTAGTCCCTTTCTTCTCTTTCCCTTCTTTAACAACTGATTTTTCCCCACTGGGTATCATTTTTTTTTTTTTATCAGTGTTCTTCCCGTTATGGGGTGTACTTTGGACACATTCCATGGATCACATGAGAGATAATAGTGTTTGCTACTATTCCCATGACCACTTCGGAGTTACTAACTCATCCTCAGTTTATTATTATTATTTTTTTTTTTTTACTTTACAGAAGGGGAGAAGGGAACTAAATAGGACAGGTTTACAGGCTGTGTCAGAACTAACAAGGGAATCCGACACAAAGTATACCAAGCCCTTAGGTGAGAAATCTAAGTCAGCATTAAGGTTGAAGTCAGTAAAAGGATCCTCTGATACCTGAAGTGATGTGGGTGTTCCCAGTAGGTTGATCTGTGATGGGGTTTTCTAATAGTCATAGATAGATCCTGCAACTTCATCCCAATGGTTACTTAAGTTCCTGCAAGTCTTGTAAATCTTCTCAGAAAATCATAGTTTCTTACTTAAACAATTTTGACTCAATAAAACAAAATTTTTTTTTGAAAAACGGACTGACTCTTAAGAAAATAGAAAACAAAAGTCAGTAGCACCTCCCCCACACTTAAGACACACTGTCCCCAGTAGTGTCCAGCGAAGGATCGGTAAAAAGAAAATAAAAATTGAAAAGGTGAAATTATGTCTGTCGGGTTACCTCTGTCGCTAAGCATCGATCGTTGCACTAAGTGCATCGACCGTTACCTGGCGATTTTCGTGTATAGTCGATCGTTGCTCATGACCGCAACGATTGCTGCAATGCGATTCCTTTCGTGTTGTGACGATCGACACAGAAGTGCGTCGATCGTTGCACTGCGATTTAACCGAGACCTGCAAACATAAACTCACCAGAAACAAAAACAAACGTAAAATCCTAATAAAAACACCAAAAATTAAGTAGAAAAACACCAGTACCTAATGGTGAGTTGCCTCCCACCCAGCGCTTGTTTAAGGTCAATAGCTTGACCGGACGGATGGGAATTTTCAAGTACCAGGAGGTCCTGACAGAGACTTTTTCTGTCTCTGTTCAAGTCTCCTCATCCAAGGTGGTGAGTAGGCTGTTGCGGAATGCTCATGGCCAAGAAAAGATGGAGTGAAATGTGCTCCAGGATCTATAACTATGGTATGATCAGGTTGCTCAAAATCTGCGTCCCTTATGGTGAATGTCTGCCCATCTATCAGTGGCTTTCGCAGCTTATCCATCTCATAGTGCAGTGGTTCATCTCCCAGATGGAGGTCTATCAAGCTGTTCCCAACATCAATCAACGCTCCTGCTGTAGCCAAAAAGGGTCTCCCAAGCAATAATGCTTCATCCGGATCACAGTCATATTTCAGCACAAGGAAGTCCGTTGGAACTAAGTAGTTTCCAACTCTCACCGGAATGTCCATAAGGAGTCCTTCAGGAACTCGTATGGACTGATCAGCTAGGACAAGAGAAGTCCTAGTAGGAGTAAAATCCAGCATACCCAGCTTTTCTGCCACAGAGTAAGGCATCAAACTTCCAGCAGCTCCTAAATCACACAGAGAGCGTCTAAAACTATCCTCAAAGATAGAACAATCCAGCACAAAGACTCCAGGATCAGATAGCTTCTTCGGGACCTTGGTTAGCAGAACATCACTGATATGCTGAGGAACTATTATCACCCAGTCTTTCAGATCATCATCCAGGGGCAACATCTTGTTCAGGTACCTTTGCACACATGGATGATAAGGTGGATCATCAGAAGTTGGAATTTCTTCCAATTCTTCACCAATACCTTCTAATTTCTTCAGCTCTTCAATCTCTTGCCTAATCACTTCAGACACTGAGGAGTGTTGTCTAAAGATCTGCTCGTAGATCTCCTGTTGAGAAATCTCAGAGGCTCCATTGAATAGGCGATCAAGCTCCAAATCATCATTTATGCTATTATCATCCGAAGGTTCTGTCTGTTCACGCCCTGCAACGACCGACACTAAGGGTGTGTCGATCGTTGCCATCCCGACGGGTGTATCGATCGGCACAAATGTTGCATCGATCGACGCACTGCAGCAGATTTCACCCGAGAGTTTTTCACAAATATCCGAAAATTCCTGTTCTGTCACCAACTCAGCTGTACTTAGCTCAAATCTTTCACCTAGGTGAGATCCATCATTAATGCACACAGACCAGGCCTTAACATGAGTGTCTGCCACTCCTTTTCCCTTCAGTGAGCTGGACATCTGGTTTACCTGAGTGTCCAACTGCTTCATGTGAGTGCTCAGAGACTCAAATTTTCCATTGAGGTCTTCATAGACAGCGTCCAACTTCTTGTTGCAGTCCACAGAAATCTTGGTCTGACTCTCAATCAGTTGTTCCATCATAGCCTCCATTTTGCTCTCATGGGCTGTAGGTGCAGGAGGAGTCTGATAGGATGTAGATCCATAGGTTCTCTGAGTACCTTGTCCATAGGTCTTCTGAAAACCACCAGTCTGTCCACCATTGGAGAATCTGTTCCCCTGTTGATTACCAAATCTATTACCTTGGAAACCAGAACCTCCTATGAAATTCACATCTTCTTCCTGAGTTTCCTCCTCAGCCTGAATCACCTCTACATCTTGGGCAAAGTGGACAGAGTTCTTACTAGTCAGGAGATTGTAGACTGTGTCCAATCTGGATCTTATATTAGCTATATCAGAATTCTCTACAGTTCCACCAGATTTCTTCCTCCTCTCATCCATTGTCTTGCAACTGTTGCTGCCAATCAGGTTCTCAATCAACTGCTTAGCTTGTGTAGGAGTCCTGGTGTTGAAATTAGCATTACTGGAATTATCCAGCGCAGTCTGATAAGGGAGACCTATGCCTCTGAAGAAAATACCAATCAGCTGTACTTCTGTGAATCCATGGTGTGGACAGTCACGCTGATACTGCTTAAATCTCATCCAGGCAGTCTTCAAGGGCTCCACAGCTCCTTGGGAAAAGGTGAGTATGTCCTGTCTGGACTGATCCGAGCGCGCATCATCATAAAAGTGACGCAAGAACTCACTCTTTAAGGCTGCCCAAGTAGTATACTGACCAGGTGCCAGTTGTCTCAGCCATGCACTAGCGTCTCCAGCAAGACTGTGCGGAAATAGCTTAAGGAACAGATAGTCCGGGCATACTCCTTCATACTTCATGCCAGTGACTATGTCTTCAAACTTGTCAATGTGATCCATAGGCTGCTCTGCTTGAAGACCATGAAAAGCAATCTGTCTCATCAGCTGGTAGTAGATGGTTTTTACCTCAAAATCATTCCTCTCAAAAGCAGGAAGCACTAGAGCTGCTCGGTTTGCATGAAACTCATCAGGTCTGTTGTAATCAGCTAGTGTCCTCTCATGAACCACCATCTCTCTACCTTGGGCCTTGTTGGAATTATGTCCAGTAATCTCTGTACTGTCTCTAGAAAGTAAGAGTATATCAATGATCAGACATAAGTCATATAATACTGGGGGTCATGATGGCTTGCTAGAGTCCGCTCATGATCTATAAGTCTTGGACTTATTGCCTTTATTATATGATCCCATATGGGTCACACGCCTAAGCTAACGGGAAAATACGAAGGAACGGTTTAGCAGAAGTACGGTAAAAGTGCTAGGCATTTACTGTACTTAGAGAGACTAAAGGGCCTGATTAAATCCAAGGGATTTAATCAGAACTGAGAATTGGGCCCAAAAGCCCATAAGAACTGGACAAGGGTTTTATTAAATAAAACTTGCCCTAGCTCTAATTCTCCTAAACTTTTGCGCCGCCAACTCTCTCTCTCTGCGCCTCTCTCCTCTTCGGTCTAGCAGCCAATTCCTGTGCGTGCGTGTGTGAGCCTTTGGAGGAGCTATCTCTTGGTGGTTCTGCTGATCTCTGACCCGTACCTCCTCTTTCCGCTGCATAACAAGGTAACAGGTGAGATCCTTTATGTTTCTAATCAAGAGAACCTAGATCTGCATGTTTAGTAGGATGAATCAATCTGAGAATTGAATCAGGAGACACTAAACGATCCAACAGTGGTATCAGAGCTATTGGTTCTGTGGTTTTTCTTGTTTAGAATCATGTTTAGGATTGTTTAAGAAGTGTTTGAATCAATTTACTGATAAGGAAAAACACTTAAGAAACAAAGAATTAAAACCTAAACAAACAAGAAATCGCATGATCCAATCTATATGAATTGGTATGCGTCGGAGTGTTGATCAGTTTCGGATCACACGTCCGGATCGGTTGATGCACAAACCGATCATGGATCGGCTTGTGTCGACGACACGATCGCAGGAGTTGGAACGTACGACCGAGCGGTTTGGATCGGACGATCGCACGATCGATCGCGATCGCATCCCGCTTCGTCCCGTCGAGTCTGTCCCGTGCTGTCCCGAGCGTCCCGTCCGAGCATCGAGATGGACCGAGCATTGTCCGAGCATCGTCGCGAGAGAGATGGACCGATCATGGATCGCGTCCGTTGCTTGCGGCTGGCCGATGTCTCGTCTCGATTGCGGCTAGGTCACGGCCGTGATCGGTTCGTGACCAATTCGGCTCGGTTCGGTTTAAAATTTTATTAAAATTAATCGTCTTGGTTTAATAAACAGACTTAATAAATTTATTAAGTTCTGGTTAAACCGGGATAAGAAATCCAAAGTCGAAAAATTGGATTTTGTACCTAAACCAGTGATTTTCTAATTTGATTTGGTTGGACCAAATAAATTGAGAAAATCCGGTTTAGTAAATAACCGGTTGACAATTGTGGTCATCGTAGTAATTAATTTTGGTTAAGACCAATTTTAATGAACCAGACCGGTTATGTCATTTAATTGGGCAATTGGGTTATGTCTTGGACATGAACAAATTCTTAGGCCTCGGGCCAAGAAGTTAAAACAATTGGGCCAATTATTTGAGTCTTTTCTTCAGAATTAATTTAAAATTTATTTTTATAAAATTATATAAAAAAAAAAAATCGATTTTTAAATTAATAAGTTTCCAAAATTTTGAAATTAGAAAGTTTCTTAAAATAGAAGTTTCTAGATTTGCATGTTTTGGATTTTAGGAAATTTCTATAATTAAAAGTTTCTAATTTTAGAAAGTTTCCAAAATTAGTAGGTTTCCCAAAAGGAAAGTTTCCCAAAATAGTAATCTTCTATTTTGGGATAATATTTTAATAAACCTACAAACCTCAAACAATATCAAGCGTTGGATGTCTTGTCCAGTCTATGTCAGCTGTCGAAGCCCATTCAATTGTACTCATGGCCTTACAGTGTGAGGGTGTCTACTTTTGCGTGGGTAAGACGGTTTGTGATTCATAAATGTCATTGGGAGTCCCAGACATTAGTGATTACATGACTGTATAGTCTGGTTTTCTTGACTAGGCCATCGGGAGTCCCGGGCCTTGAGACATCAGAGTGGATTGGGCCTCGGGCCCAGATTCACAACCAAGAGTTATATCACGGATATAATTAGCCGAGATAGGGCTTACCGATATAAGCTAAGGTTGGGTGACGGCCAGTGGCCCACTTTGAACTTAGTTATATGTGGATCTTGGAATCATTATATTCTATTGAGGGTAACTGATGTTATTGAATATAATGCGAGATTAATCATATTAAGAATAATACGAGATTAATCATATTAAACATATTAACTAATAACCTTTTTTATCTTATATTTCAGCTATGACTACTACAAGCACTCAAAACACATTCTCAATCAGGTCTGTTCTCGAAAAGGAGAAGCTGACTGGAACGAACTTCCTGACGTGGTCAAGGAACTTGAGGCTGGTCCTCAAGCAGGAGAAGAAGGATTATGTCCTTCGTGATCCCCTCCCCGAGAGGCCTCCTAACAATGCCGCCAGGACTCTGCATAATGCTTGGGAAAAGCATTCGTCAGATGAAAATGATGTCTATTGCTTGATGTTGGCGACAATGACTGCTGAGCTGCAAATGCAGTTCGAGAGTGTGTTGTCACCCATCGAGATAATGGCAAGCCTGAAATCGCTTTTTCAGGAGCAGGCAAGGACTGAGAGGTTCCAGACAGTTAAGAACCTCTTAGACTGTAAGTTGGCTGCAAATGCGGCAGTGAGTCCTAATGTCTTGAAGATGATGGGTTATCTCGATCATCTTCAGAAACTCGACTGCCCTATCAGCCAGGAACTTGCCTGCGACATCGTTCTGCAGTCTTTACCTGCAAGCTATGATCAGTTCATTCTAAACTTTAATATGCATGGCTTGAGTAAGACATTGCCTGAGCTTCACGGAATGCTCAAGACTGCTGAGCCCAACTTGAGGAAAAACGCCAAGGACCCCAATGTGCTTATGGTGCAAAAGGGCAAGGGCTTTAAGAAATCCTCTGCTAAGGATAAGGGAAAGGCTAAGGCTGTCCAAGTCTCGGACAAGGACACGCCAAAGCCCAAGCCCAAGTCTAAGGCTGGGCCTACTGACATCTGCAGGTTCTGTAAAGAACCAGGGCATTGGAGGAGAGAATGTAAGAAATTCCTGGAAGGTCTAAAGGAATTGAAGAAGAAGACTCTCGAGACTTCTTCATCAGGTATTTTTGTTATAGAAGTTAATACAACTACTTCTGATAATACCTCATGGGTTATGGATACTGGTTGTGGGGCTCATATTTGTACTAATATGCAGGCACTCAGCAACAGTAGAAGGCTGAAGCAAGGACAAGTGGAGCTACGAGTTGGGAATGGAGCGAAAGTTCATGCACTAGCTGTAGGCACATACTTGTTGTCTTTACCTTCGGGATTGGTTTTAGAACTCAATAATTGTTATTTTGTACCTGCGATAAGCAGAAATATTATTTCAATTTCTTTGTTGGATTTGGAAGGTTATGATTTTTCAGTTAAGAATAAATTATGTTCCTTCAATCGCAACAATTTGTTCTATGGTTGTGCCCCTCTTATGAATGGGCTTTACATACTTGATCAATCCGCGCCAATTTATAACATTAATACCAAACGGTTCAAACCTAATGAGGAGAACCGAACGTTTCTATGGCATTGTCGTTTAGGGCACATCAGCGAGAAACGCATCAAGAGGCTCCATTCGAATGGACTTCTTGGCTCATTTGACTTTGAGTCATGTGAGAAATGCGAATCCTGCATGATGGGCAAAATGACACGGGCCCCCTTTAATAAACCTAACGAGAGGGCCAGTGACTTATTGGGCTTGATACACACTGATGTGTGTGGCCTAATGTCCACAAATGCAAGAGGAAACTATCAGTACTTCATTACCTTCACTGATGATTTCAGTAGGTATGGATATGTTTATTTGATGAAACATAAGTCTGAATCGTTTGAGAAATTCAGAGAATTCCAAAATGAAGTACAGAACCAACTTGGTAAAAGCATTAAGGCTCTTCGGTCCGACCGAGGAGGAGAATACTTAAGCCAAGAATTCAGTGATCATCTGAGAGAGTGTGGGATCGTATCCCAACTCACTCCTCCTGGAACACCACAATGGAATGGTGTGTCTGAGAGGAGAAATCGGACTTTATTGGATATGGTTCGATCTATGATGAGTCACACAGACCTTCCAATATCCCTTTGGGGATATGCTCTGCTAACAGCAGTGTTCACTCTAAATAGAGCGCCATCGAAAGCAGTAGAAAAGACACCATATGAATTATGGACTGGAGTGGCTCCAGTGCTGTCTTATCTTAGAATTTGGGGTTGTGAAGCCTATGTCAAGAGATTAATCTCAGACAAGCTTACACCAAAGTCTGATAAATGCTACTTCATTGGTTATCCGAAGGAAACCAAGGCTTATTACTTCTATCTACGTTCCGAGAACAAGATCTTTGTTGCCCGGGATTGTAACTTTCTTGAGAGGGAGTTTCTCTCTAAGAAAGACAGTGGGAGTAAGGTACTGCTTGAAGAAATTCAAGATGAACAGGATACTGCTCAACCTAATGAGGAAGAGCAGCAGGAGGACCTACAAGAAATTGTAGAGCCTGAACCTGTGGTACCTGAAGTTCGAAGATCCGGGAGGATCCATCACGAACCCGAGAGATATCAAGGATTCCTCGTGACTAACTGTCATGATCTTCTGATCATTGATGGTGATGAACCATCGAACTTCAATCAAGCCATGATGGGCCCAGATTCCTCTAAGAGGCGTAAGGCCACTGATTCCGAAATGGACTCCATGTCGGTCAACCAAGTGTTTTCGTTGGTTGACTTACCCGCTGGTGTAAAAGCCATCGAGTGCAAATGGATCTTCAAGAAGAAGATTGACGTGGATGGAAATGTCCAGATTTATAAAGCCAGGTTGGTGGCAAAAGGTTTCAGACAAGTTCACGGTGTGGATTATGATGAAACCTATTCACCAGTGGCTATGATGAAATCTATTCGGATTCTACTAGCAACTGCAGCTTTTCATGATTATGAAATTTGGCAGATGGACGTGAAAACCGCCTTCCTGAATGGTATTCTGGAAGAGGATGTGTATATGACACAACCTGACGGTTACATAGATCCAAAGAATGCTGGGAAAGTATGCAAGCTTCATAAATCCATTTATGGATTGAAGCAAGCATCGAGGAGCTGGAATCTTCGTTTTGATGAAGCGATCAAGCAATTTGACTTCATCAGAAACGAAGAAGAACAATGCGTGTATAAGAAAACTAGTGGGAGCAAGATAGTATTTCTTATTCTGTATGTCGATGACATACTGCTTCTCGGAAACGACGTTCCAATGCTGAAGTCGGTAAAGGACTGGCTTGGAAGTTGTTTTTCCATGAAAGACATGGGTGAAGCCGCATACGTTCTTGGAATCAGAATCTACCGGGATAGATCTAAAAGGCTGATAGGCTTGTGTCAAGATTCATACATTGACAAAGTCCTACAAAGATTCAGCATGAAAGATTCCAAGAAGGGCTTCACGCCAATGGTACATGGCACAACGCTAAGCAAGAAGCAGAGCCCTACGACGGCTGCTGAGCTTGAGCGCATGAAGAATATTCCTTATGCATCTGCAATAGGATCTATCATGTATGCCATGATCTGTACTCGTCCTGATGTTGCTTATGCATTGAGCATGACGAGTAGATACCAGTCAAATCCAGGTGAAAACCATTGGATTGCCGTCAAGAACATCCTGAAGTATCTAAGACATACTAAGGACAAGTTCTTGGTATACGGTGGAAGTGATGTGCTTAAGGTCAGTGGATTCACGGACGCAAGTTTCCAGACAGACCAAGATGATTTCCGGTCACAGTCCGGTTATATCTTTTGTCTGAATGGCGGTGCAATCAGTTGGAGAAGCTCCAAGCAAGACACCGTTGCTGATTCCACTACAGAAGCTGAATATATCGCCGCTTCGGAAGCAGCGAAGGAAGCTGTTTGGATACGAAAGTTCATTATTGAACTAGGTGTGATACCAAATGCGGCTGAGCCTCTGGCACTGTTTTGTGATAACAATGGTGCTATAGCTCAGGCAAAGGAACCAAGATCACACCAGAAATCCAAACATGTCCTAAGAAGATTTCACTTGATACGTGACATCATTAATAGAAAGGAAGTCAAGATCAGCCGAGTTCAGACAGATGATAACGTCGCTGATCCATTGACAAAGCCACTCCCAAGACCTAAGCTCGAGTTCCTAACTGAAGCTGTAGGCATTAGAGACATTGAAATGTAATCTAAATTTGAGTGGGAGTTTGAGGGCTTTATTTAGTTATTGATATGTTCTTGTAAAACATTTTATGATGTTTAATGAAATTATTATTTCAAGATTATTTTAACTGTGATGAAATAATTGTTCCAAAATGATATGAACCATTTTATAGGTCATCGAAGTAAATGACTTGATCTTGAGTCATCAAAGTCATTTAGCTTGATCATGAGACCCTATATTTGATAGATGGCTTATATCATCCTGTCCCTAGTCGAAGGTTGTTGAAATTGGAACACCAACAACCGCGTGAGACTAGATTGGTATGTGACTTATGACAAAGTCTCAGAATGTCATAGATGCACGGCATCAAAGTCAGTACATAGGTGTATGTTGGGGAACATACGACCGGACAAGACCCGCATATAAGAACTCTTCAGGATATTTATATCTGTGTCATAAGAGATTCTTACTACGACTATAGAGTATAGTCCTTAGACCTGAGTTCGCATGCATGTGACTGCACATGAACTAATGCGCTTTGATCATTGTCTAATGCTGTCGTTTAGCGATAGTTATAAGGACCTTGTTTGGGTGTATTATGAAATGAGTAGTTTACAGTGATGGAACAAGACGGGATTTGTCCCTCCAATATAAATGGAGTGAATATCTCTAGGCCAATCGGAGATTTGAATACTGGAAAATGCATGGCCATGCTCAAACGGACTTTCCCGAGTCGTTTGGATTGTCAGTATCAAATCAGAGTCCGATGAACAAGATTAGGCTTTATAAGGATGACACTAATCTTGCCTTATGACTAATCGAGATATTGAGACAAAAGGATTATGAATACAGAGATTCCAGTTCAAGTGGGAGATTGTTGGAATTATGTCCAGTAATCTCTGTACTGTCTCTAGAAAGTAAGAGTATGTCAATGATCAGACATAAGTCATATAATACTGGGGGTCATGATGGCTTGCTAGAGTCCGCTCATGATCTATAAGTCTTGGACTTATTGCCTTTATTATATGATCCCATATGGGTCACACGCCTAAGCTAACGGGAAAATACGAAGGAACGGTTTAGCAGAAGTACGGTAAAAGTGCTAGGCATTTACTGTACTTAGAGAGACTAAAGGGCCTGATTAAATCCAAGGGATTTAATCAGAACTGAGAATTGGGCCCAAAAGCCCATAAGAACTGGACAAGGGTTTTATTAAATAAAACTTGCCCTAGCTCTAATTCTCCTAAACTTTTGCGCCGCCAACTCTCTCTCTCTGCGCCTCTCTCCTCTTCGGTCTAGCAGCCAATTCCTGTGCGTGCGTGTGTGAGCCTTTGGAGGAGCTATCTCTTGGTGGTTCTGCTGATCTCTGACCCGTACCTCCTCTTTCCGCTGCATAACAAGGTAACAGGTGAGATCCTTTATGTTTCTAATCAAGAGAACCTAGATCTGCATGTTTAGTAGGATGAATCAATCTGAGAATTGAATCAGGAGACACTAAACGATCCAACAGGCCTGTCCTTGACCCTGGTTTCGGTTCAGCTCCTGTTGCTGTTGCTCAGGAGGATCAGGGATGACATTCCCTTCAGCATCAACCCGATGCCCAGCAGCATTGTACGGGTTGTTATCTTGGTCCCTCAGGGTGCCTTCAGCATCTGGTATCAAGATCAAACGTTCTCGTACCATTCTCTCTCTTCTTTCTCTTCTGTTAGTCCTTTCTAGACGTCCAAGTTCCTCTAGTCCGAGATTAAGCAAGCTCGAGTTCGGATTACTTCGAGTTTTCTGCGTTGGCATAAACTGTCTGTAATCGTCCAGCAACGATCGATGCTATCAGTGCAACGATCGATTCAATCTTAGAATCGCCTAGTGACGATCGACGCAAGGGATGCAACGATCGACGCAAGGCGAAATTCGTACCTGCGACAGAGAGAAATCAGAGAAAAAGTTAGCAAAATCAAAAAGATAAAAACGAAAAAGAACAAAAACAAAAAGAAAAAATTTCTAGTAAAAACCCTAAGTTCGGTCCTATCGAAGACTCTAAGAGTCCCCGGCAACGGCGCCAAAAACTTGATAGGCTTCTAAGTTTTACCCTATACTAAACTGCAAGTGAACAGCAATGTCAAAGTAGTATATAGGGCTATCGAATCCACAGGGACACTTGGTCTCAATAGAAACAGAAACGTAGAGATTAATACTAGAAATAAGCAGATGATGAAGTAAATAAATTGCGAAGCAAGAAAGTAAACAGTAGCAGAGATTAACGGTTGTGAAGCAATAAACTAAAAGCGTCAAGCCTAGGGTATTCTCAGGAAATCAGACAAGCAGACAGTTCATTCAGCAAGGATCTAATTAAGAACAGTTCTAGAACTCAAAACACAGATATAGAATTAACCAAATTCCTTTGCGATAATTCTCTAAGCCTAAGTGCAGCAAACCAAACTTTCGTTTGCGAGAACTAACAGATTAAACTAGCACTAGATTTTGACCCGCACTTTCTAAGTGCGGGTTTAATTTTCTTTACAAATTTTACTTTTTATTTATTTTGTTAATAGTAGTTTAGATTTTTATTTATGTAATCTAATTTTGATTATAATTGGTTAATCAGCATTATAAACAGTGAGTTAGCAATTTAGTTTTTTTAAATGAAATATGTGTTATTTGGAGGAGATATATCGTAAGGATTAAGAGATTAAAATAACGATTGCACATTATATGTTTTAATCTGTGTTGTATCGTAAGATCATGGAGAAAATATATATATGAAAACAACTATTGTAAAAGTTATGTGGTATAGGTTTAATTGTTATTATATTTATCTAAAATATTATTTTATAAAACACATGTTGTAATCATATATATAATTTGCAACTTGGATGGAACAACCCGTTAAAACTTCATTCAAACATAAAACATAATTTCACGCTTCAAATATTTGAATAATATAAATATGAAATTATTTTAATATTTTTATTAAGTTTAAAATATATCAACTGAAATTATTTACTATATGTATACATATATATGTATATATATTTTAAACTCATGCGAATTTTTATAGAAAATTTATAATCGAAATTGGCTAATTAATTTTTCAACCCGTTTAATTATTTAAATATTTTTCAGTTTGATGGAAAAACCTGCTAAAAAGTACAATCGTAAAAACATCAATTGTAATATATATATATTTGAAACAAAATAAAAAGATATAAAAATATATTATAAATATATTTTGAATTAAATCATAAATTAGAGAATATTAATTTATATATATAATAGTAGATGTATAAATTATTAATTATATTTATCAATTAATTTGTTTTGATTTTAATTAATTCGGAAAGTGGGACACATTATATTTTGGTTGTTTGGCTACATGTTTAATATTAAATACTAATTTCTTATTTTAATAATAATTTATTAATTTTAATGATTATATAATTTATAAAATAATTATGTATTAAATTATATAGTTATATATACCAATTGATTTAGTAACTTAATTATGCTTGATTTTATTTTTTATCATAAATTTTAGTTAAGAATAATTTATAATATTTATTTTAATATTAATTTCGAAATTAATTATTATTTTATTAAATTATTGAAAAAGATTTTCGTTAGATATGATTAAGATAGAAAAAGGAAAATAAAAGATATTATAAGATATTATGAATAAATCAAATATAAATTGTTTTACAGTTTTACCCTTAATGAAGGTTACAAATCCTAATAATATCAAGGGTAAATTCTGGGAACAACTTTTATGTACCATGACAAACCTTCTTGTTTTAATAGAATAAATTAATCCCAAGTTTAATATGTTCACAATTATCCTAAACCAAACTTCCGTTTGCGCAAAGTTTAATTGCCCAATTTAATTAGTTCAGATTCCTAAACCCCACTTCCGTGACGTATTTAGCAACCTAAGATCTAGATTCTAATTGATCAGGTTAGAACTAGCTTTAAGCACAATTAAATTGAAGAACAGATACAGTTATGAATCCTTAACTGAATTTGAACAAGTCTAGCAAGTCATGAAATCCTATGTGAGAAACCCTAAACTCAACTATGGATCTACTCAGACATGATTAATGAAAACATAATCAAAAAATAATAGATTGCATATAAGAAATTAAATAGATAAAGGGGTTCGAAATCTTCTCCAAAATAAGTGAATACAGGAAATAGATCAGCCCCAAAAGCTCTAGAAATCTCTTAGCTATTACTATCAAAGCCTAATGTAAAGCGTAGGTAAAATAAACACCAAAAACTAGTATATGTAGGCATAATCTCGGATGGGGCTTCTGTGTAAATACTGGAACTATTCTGGGCCTCTTTGCAAATCTTCATAACTTGTTAAACCGACGCGTACGGCCCATCTCGCTAGTGTGTCGACCGATGCACAATGTGTGTCGGTCGATGCATGATCAATAAATCGGACAGTGACTTAAGCTCTCGGCCAAAACGTCCCAAAAGTCCCAAAATGCTCCAAATATCTCCAATTAGCTCCAAACTTGATTAAACCTGTAAAAGACTCTAAACAAAGACAAAAGATACTAAAAACACAACTATATCATGGTCTAAACTGGGTAAAAACCATGATATATCACAAGACGCACTGCTCGGACCAATTTCTCGGACACTTCTTGATATCTTCCTCCAAATGCGCGGCTAGCTGTAACCCATATTCATACCAATAACTTATACCTACTCGTAACTACTAGCCGTTGACATAATTTTCGAGTAAGTTATATGAAACACAGACTTGGGCTATACTCGCAAGATTCGTATTTTATAGACTTTGGACCGAACTAAGAAGATATATACTCAACAGATTCGAATTGTCCTTTTTGGCCCAACTAGAAGATACAACTAAGTTGCGGAAAGATAAATACAAAAATGGGAAGATAAATCTGAGCAAGAAAAAGGCAAGATAATCCGAGTAAGAAAAGAAAAATCCAAATATAAAAGTAAATTCGAACGAAAACGGAAGATTAGATAACATGAAGATCTCTGGAAATCTTGCGGGCGAATCTCTTCCAACCGACTCGCCGAGACTATAAAAGACAAAGAACTTCCCACGATCAAGACACGCTGAAAAAACCTAGCAGAAACACTTATACTTTTCTTTGCTCTTACACTTTTTATACTCTCTTTTTCCGTCAAAAAATCAGTAAACTATTCTCCAGATTTGTTTTCGTGTTGTTTACATAAAGTCTTCTGTTCCCTAAAAGTTAAACCCTACAAGAATTGATCGTGCGAGTTCCGACTCACACATCAATTAGCGATAGAGTTTGTGCCGCTGCTGACTCTTTTATGAATTTGATGTGTTATTGTTCCAATTTTCCACAACATATCTTTCAATTAATTAGCCATTAGATTTTAACACTTTTTCTATTTGACAGAATCATTGAATTTTTAATGATGCTTGATTGAATTAAGATAGTTGATAATTAATACGCTTTACATGACAATAAAAAAATTTAGAATGATTTCAACACTTTCTGGTCCAACACTAGTGAAATTTTAGAATATCAATCTTATAGCTCACAAGCCATTGAGTCAATGACATAGAAAAAAAAATCAGGCTCTTGTTAGGTTTCTTGGGTTGAAGCACCTACAAGGCGACACGAAGTGTTTCACCACCCTCATCATCCAACAGCTTTCCCTGCTCATCTCTTTGCTCCTCATATTTTTCCTTCATGAGAATACCAATAAAAAGGTAACACATACGATTTGATTACTGTGCTTGATGTGAGTAAAAACACTACAATAAAATAGTGTTTTTGCGACTGCAACTTGCGACTATACTTGTAGTCGTAACATTTTGTGACTATTTAGAGACATGATTGCGATTATAGATATAAAGTCGTCTATTAGTCGCTAATATACAACCAAAAATGCTTGTCACCAATTTAGTCGCCGATTTACGACTGATTAACAACCATTGTTGAGACCAGGAACTTTAGTCGCAACGTAGTCGCTAAATTTGCGACTACATTGCGACTAATATGAAGAATCAAGTCGCAAATTAGTCACAAAGACAGCAAATGCGTTGCGACTCCATCGGCGCGTTGCAAAGTTGTCGGATATTAGTAGTATCTTACCTGTTTGTGGTAGGTTTCACGGTTTCATGCAACATGCATTTATGACCATTAATGGTAGTTGCCAATAATGTCTACATAGTCGAAATTCAGCCCTATCTCTGTTTTCATTTGTACAAACACAAAGAATTTGTAAATCTAGATGGCGGAAAGTTACAATAATTATAGCTACCATAATTGAGAGTGGATGAATATGAGGTTTGATGAATCCATGCAATTCATGCAATTTGCCAAAACCAGCCTTTAGCACAAAGAAATGGCGGTAAGTTTCTCTGCTCTTGTAATTTTTGCAAGAACAAAAAAACCGGTAAACTTGGAAATAGGAGTCATCTGTATAGTAGAGGATTTATGCCTGATTATTATGTTTGGTATAAGCATGGAAAAGAAATCGGTTTGGATATAAGAATAAGTTTTGTTGATCCGAATGATGTTCGTAATATAGTAGAAGATAGATATGTGGATATGGTGTGATGCATTTCGTGATTATGTGAGTAATAGTGAAGAACATGTACGTAATCATTCAAAAAGGTTTTAGGACATGTTACAAAGAACCAAAAATCCATTGGTTGTCGTGAAGGTCACTCCCAGTTATCCTTGGCTGCTCGGGTCTTGCAAAAAAGGAAGAACATAATATGAGTGAAAGGTTAGTGGATTTGATATGTGAAATATTGACAAAGTATTTACCAGAAGGAAACCAGGAAACATGTTCACATTACGAGATAGAGAAACTGATGCGCAATTTAGGTCTCCCCTATTATACAGTTTTTTGCATGAACAATTGTAAGATCTTCTGGAAAAAAAAAGAAAAGGAAGATAAGTGTCGGTTTTGTGAATCACCAAGATGGAAGCCTAACGAGAGACAAAGTAGAACCAATGAACCTTACAGTCGTATGTGGTATATACCAATTGCTGACAAATTGAAGAGAGTGTATCAAAGCGAGAAGACTGCAGCGGCAATGAGATGGCATGCCGAGAACCAAGCAAATGAGGGAGAAATGTGTCATCCGTTTGATGCGGCGGAGTGAAAATATTTTCAAGCTCAACATCCTATGTTTTCCCAAGAACCCCGCAATGTTTATCTTGGATTATGTACATATGGGTTCAATCCATTTGGCAAGTCTCGTAATCATTCGTTGTGGCCCGTGATCTTGACTCCTTATAATTTACCCCCTAATATGTGCATGAATACAAAATACTTGTTTCTTACAATACTGAATTCTGGGCCAAATCATCCGCGCACGCTAGTCTCAATATCTTCCTCCAACCACTTAATGAGGAGTTAAAAGAGTTGTGGTCTTCCGAAGTCGATGCATACGATGTGTCGTTGAATGAAAATTTCAATCTAAAAGCGGTGCTGCTGTGGACGATAAACGACTTCCCGACGTATGGGATGTTACCCGGATGGACGACCTATGGTAGATTATCTTGTCATATTTAAATGGAAGAAACAAAATATTTTTATCTGCCTAACGGAAAGAAGACGTGTTGGTTTGACTGTCACCGAAGATTTCTTCCACATGGTCATCCACTTAGGAAGAATAAAAAAAGACTTCTTGAAGGGAAAAGACGCCTCGAAAGAGCATCCATCTGAGGCTTTGACTGGTGAGAAATTTTATTACGAGCGATTGCAAGGTGTCAATCCATCGAAAACAAAGGTCGTCGGTGGAAACAGTCAAGAAGGAGCTTGGATATGGGAAGTGGCATAACTGGCACAAGAAAAGCATATTCTCGGAGCTTCCGTACTGGAGGGACCTCAATCTCCGATATAATCTTGATTTTATGCATGTATAGAAGAAGTTTTTTGACAACGTCATGAATACTCTTATGAGTGTGAAGGGTAAATCCAAAGACACCATCATGTCAAGATTTGATATAGAATGATTCTGTTCTTGGCCACAGTTACATATAGTGAGGGTAAAGCTCCTTTCCCTGCGTGAAGATTGAAAGACGATGCCAAAATAAGATTACTGAAATGTGTGAAACATACAGTCAAATTCCCAGATGGTTATGCGACCGACTTAGCTAGTTTTGCTGATATGGAGAACAATAATTTTCCAGGGATAAAGAGTCATGGATGCCACGTTTTTATGGAGCGGTTACTTCCATTTATCTTTTCCGAACTCTTAGACCGTAACGTCCACCTTGAGTTATTAGGTGCTAATTAATTTTACTTATAGTAATACAAATATCTGATTAGTAAATATGAGTATATTATTTTATATTTACCAACAATTTCAAAAAATATATATATTGTAGGGGTTGGAGGTTTTTTCCGTGACTTATGCTTGAGAACTTTAAAAAAATTCGCATCCAAATTCTCAAAGAAAACATAGTTTTAATCATATGCAATTTGGAAAAGATCTTTCAATCATCAGTTTTCGACATATATCATCTCCTTGTACCTGATATATTTACTCAAATAGGTTGTCCAAGTGGAAGAATGCAAGAAATTTGCCTTTTAGAGAAAGACTATAGATGCGCACATGTATATTTTCTGCGAAACTGTGGATTTTTTCAGTCACTAGAGAGGTATATATAATTTGGCATGTCTTATGTTACGGTTTAATATATTCCACAATATATGATTTCTCATATATGTTTTGGTCAAAAACATGTTCGAAGATTATATGTCTACACAATATCCAGAATTCTCCGAAAAAGAAGTCTCCGTAAAAAGACCCAAAAAATATCCTCTCTGGGTAGAACATTATATATGTGTAAAATTCAGTCGTACCTATATACATATTATATATTTATATCAATTTATCTGCATTGCTTTATATTTTATATTTTCTTTTCTATATACATGTTACTTATTGGAAACAAACATATCATTTTCCTCCTTGCGTGCTAGAGATAGTGCATGGACCCATGCATAAGGCTAAAACTTAGCTCATCTATTTTACAAGAGGATAAATGTTGTTCAAGCCTACCCGAGTATAAATATTTCAGGATATTATGGTGACATAGAATAGATTCTTTTGCAACAAAAAATGATGATCATGTGATGATGACTAGAATCGAAGATCTCGTTATCGAGAATTTGGTACAAGGAGGAAAGCCAATACATCTTGATTACGAGGTCGGGGATGCGGAACCAGATGATGAATTATGGTGTAATTTATCCTCTTCTGATGATGATGATGAAGATCAAGATGAAGAACCCTAGTAATATGCTTATTATATTTGTCGGTGTAATTTATCGTCTTCTCGATTGCGAAACTCTAATGAATTTTTATATTTCATCAAATAGACCCGCCAAACGTAACATTATACCTTTCTGTAGCCGCCATCATTTATATTTTATTTCAAACATCGAGGTTTCTCAAAAAGGCAGAGTATTAGACTAAGTAGCAAAAGAAAATCAAATCAAGATTTACTGGAGCGAGCTTGAAGAATGGACTTGTGGCGTTTTCCCAAAATAGCTTCAACACAACAATTTTGTTAGCCTTTATTTCCAAAAGTAGTTCGCCTTGAGCGCAAGCCACCAATTAAACGCAAACGCCATATCCTACTTTCAACAGTCATCACCAGTTTGACAGTCCATTTCACTCCACCCTCATTCACCATATATATGGTCTTGCATGCCACATTTTCTGATTCATTGGCCTTTATGAATGACTGGGGAAGAAGTTGCACAAACAAAATAAATTTTTACACAATACAAAAATCAGAAACCATAAGTGAAATAAAGTTTATGAAAATTCTGCTACTCTTAATACTATTTACTGTGACATTTAGTGTTACAAAGTTATCTTCAATTCCTGCAACAAATCATACAAACTTTAGATAGTACTAACATCAAAAGAAGAAAAAAACTATCAGTCTTGGAATATAGTATATAATAACTTACTCATGTCCTCCTGCCAAATTTTGTTGGAGTCTTGACCAATTGGAGTTCACAGAAACTAGGTTTAAATGCATGTACATGTAAATTTAAATCCTCAAATTACTCGAATATTAAAATATCTCCGACTCGGAAATCATGTCCCTCGGCGACCTCTTTCCAACCTTCATTTATTTTGTCACCATCACATTTACACGCATCTGAAGTGAGCTCACTAGCTGTAAGATTAGTTTTTCCATCTATGTGGTCTTTGTAGAACTTTTTGGAATATTCTGCAATGCCAAAAAAACCCAACTAAGAAGAAGTAAGCATTAAATATGGAGAGAGAGATAGAGAGAGAGAGAGAGAGAGAGAGAGAGAGAGAGAGAGAGAGAGAGAGAGAGAGAGAGAGGAATCACTAAAATTACATATCACACCCGAAAGGAATTCATGAAGTAGAAGCTTAAAGAAATAAGGGTTTCCCATTAGTGAAGCCTTTAGTAGTGTGAAGGTAATCTACCAACATGAATCACCCAAAAATCAAAACACATATTAAAAATAAAGGAACCTTCATAAAAATGACCATGAAATCAGTCAGACTTGATAACACCAACATGCACTCAATTGTAAATCCACCAAAAAATATGAATCTAACTATTGAAGACTTTTAGACAGAAATCGGATATAAAATGAGAAGAAATACCTCAGATAAATTCCTTGTCGCAGCGGATGAAAAACACGACGGCGGAAAAGAGAAGACTGTCTTAATTTGAGAGAGGTTATGATGGTTAGGGTATTTTATCGGTTTATGATAATTTACCAAAATATTTGGTTTAGGCGCGATATACTTTTTTGGTTTGGCGGGTCTTATTAGATGAATATTATATTTTCATATGAAATGATGAATTGTGTTTTATTCTCATGTATATACAAGATATTTTTAAATTTTGTGTGGGTATGTATGCTTTTAAGTTCTGATGGATATACAATATGTTATTTGAAAGTTAAGTGTAATGAATAAATTTCGACCAAAAATGTAACTAGTAAATGTAGAGTAGTTGTGTCCCAACCACATACAATTTTAATAGAATTACAAAATCAATAACAACTAAACTTTGTTACTTTGTTCTAATCATATTATATACGGTTATGTTCTAATCATATCTTAGATACGTTTTTTTTTTTGGAAAAATGATATCTACAAGATATATTACTATATATTAATCACTATCCTACTAAAATATGGCTATTAATTACCGTTATTAAATGGAAATATTAAACATGAAAGCATAATAAAATGTAACGTTCTTAAGTAAGGTTCCTTAAGGATATTAAAACTGAAAGCATAATAAAAAGTTAAGGTTCTTAAGTAACATATACTAAATTAAATATGCATGCGATTTAGATAGGGACAACAACACTGTTTCCGGCAACATCATGGTCACGGGGCTCTAGCTGGAACCTAAGATCTTGAACCTCATGAATTCAAGGATTGAACCTGTAGTCCGATAAGCCTTCCACAATTTCAACCCATGTCTCATCAGGATCACCTATATAAAATAAGTACTTTAGCTAACTATCCTAAATTATTATACAAAACTAATGAAAATTATTAAAACAGTTACTTCCAATCCGAAAGCTCATCCACATCTTGAGCACCATGATCACTTCTGGAGGCTTAGTCTTTAAAAACCCAGGCCAAAAGTCAACCGCATATTTGCCATAAGTCACTCACTTTAACTTATTTTTCCTATTTTGAATAAAAAGTTAATGAGAGTACTATTCTAATCAATTGTTCTTATTATCGAATGCCACACACTTTAATCAATTGTTCTTGTCATGGTGTTAACTACTAAATAACTTAAAACACTTACATGCCGTCTTTGAGGTGGAACACTTTCTTTGTCCTTCCAGGGCTTAGGGAATCGAATTCATGGGGGCAGATGATCGAGACCACGTCCATGGTGTCTACACAAGATATGTGTGCATATTTTGGTTATTTAGAGTTTCACGGTAAGAAAAGATGAAAACTTTCGATGGTTTTTACCTATAAGAACGTCTCTGTTTGTTTTGATGTCACAAATTTGGACGAAACTAACAAATTCCATGTAGTTCTTGGTGTCTAAAGGCTCGATAAGTTTGATCCCAGTGTCTTTGGTGGCTTCAAGTCGGTGGCGAGACTTTGTTGGACAGAAACCTGAATCCGCTCGGACTACCCTAACTCCAGAGATCTAAATCCATTTGTCTTTATGTTTCTCTAGTCCCAAAAAGTCATTTACTTGTCTTGGATAAATGACTATTTTGATCTTGCTTCCATGCATAATTATAAGCATCAGAACCAGTTCAGTCTTGTATGTCGAAAACTCTGTTAAATATTTTCCACTTACTCTCTTTGTCGGCCAAGATGTAACTCCAATATGTTCCATCTCCAAACACATAGTATGGGTAGACGCGGAAAATCTTAACTCTGAAGCGCCAAGCGGTTTCCTCTCTGTTAGGTTATGTTTCTGCTATGTATTTGTAATGGACCATTGTGTTTTGGTTTTGTTTCAGAGAGAAAGAAAGTGGGTGAAAATTTAGTGAGATGGATGATTATTACGACGAAATATCTCCCCCTCGCCAAACAGGAACTTAAATTAAATATGGTTACAAGAGATGAGAGTTTTAATAATTTGTCTCGTGCACCGCATCAAAACAGAGAGAGAGAGAGAGAGAGAGAGAGAGAGAGAGAGAGAGAGAGAGAGAGAGAGAGAGAGAGAGAGAGAGAGAGAGAGAGAGAGAGAGAGAGAGAGAGAGAGAGAGAGAGAGAGAGAGAGAGAGAGAGAGAGAGAGAGAGACGTACTGTTACGTGGAGTGTCTTTTTGAGGCCCAATCAAATCAATTAATCTTGGTTAAATATCATGCAAACCGTACACTGGTTTTGTCATTTGTTCTGGTGTAGCCTCTGAGCCCTTGAAACGTATACTGGTTTTGTCATTTGTTGGGGTGTAGCCTCAGAGCCCTTTAACCGTGTATTGGTTTTGTCTTTTGTTCTCTTGCAGGTTTTGTAGAGTTCCTAAGGTTCAGCGGGACATTTATGCTGTATCCACCCTCAAATATTATTTTGCATTTGATTTTGTATGCTTCTGCTTATTGTTTACACATTAATTCAAAGACAAGAAGAATATTCAATGTTCCTCTGAACCGATATTATTATATTTTCTTAACATGATAAATACATATATACACAAACAATAAATTAGGTATGTAGAAAGATTCTCTAAATCAAAATTTAATATTTCAAACCATCATAAAATCGGTAATAACATTTCACACCTGTAATACTCTGTCTCAAGAAATGGTCAACAGGCAATTCAGAAGTCAACATGAAGTCATCAGAGGGCATATCTACAGTTTTTAGAAGATAAGGGCATTTTGGTAATTTTTACCAAAAAGAAGACAAAAAAGCTTAGACGGGCCAAGTAACATTTTTTTATTTAAAGAAGTTACTTAAAAGACGGAGAATGCCGAAAACGGAATTTAAAAGGTTCCACGGGCTTACGGAAATGGAAAATCGACAAAACCGAGAAAACTTCTAATGGACGTTTCAGGAACTACAAGAAGCCAAATGGGACAAAACGAGTTGTGGTATACTTCTTATTAAAGTCTGGTAAAATAAAAAGCGAAATTTGGGTTATTTCGGAAGATTCAGAAAGTGGAGAAGGAACGGGCCGAGATCGCCACCGCCACGTGGCGATAGCCGATTGGTCCATTGGGAGATTCCTAGAATCTTGGTTGCTGGATTTATTGTACCTGCATGGAAGAATAGTTAGAAGAAACCTGGAGGAACAATTGTCACTCACCTCATTCTTATGGTGACACCTTGTTGGAATTCCTAGCAGTTCCTAATCCGATTAGGCAACCCGAAGTCTGAATTCCGAGCCTAGGATCTCAGGATTTAAGTAATTGAATCATGGATCTCGCGTTTACCTTGTTCTGGCAGCGGAAGATGAATCAGGCAAGACGAGATCATGAGCGATTCAGATGCCTCGCCTCTATCGTAGTCCACACACACACAAGTTAGAATCCGCCGGGATGCTAGCGCCGGGAATCGGATCTCTTGGGATTTTTGTGTTTTTTGAGAAAGAGGATCAGTTTTTCTGTCAAGAAAAACTGTCTGCGACGGCACCCTTACGAGGTCGAAACACACAAGTGTTTATATATTGTCCTCGATGTAAACCGAAACATCAGTTTCGGTTTCGGCCTTGTGTCGACCGACACACACAATGGTGTCGATCGACACACATCTTGTATCGATCGACGCACCCAATGGTGTCGATCGATACACCTCCTAAAACACGATATCAATGTGTATTGGATACACATTGATCGGACCATATGCCAATGATCAATCCCATACCAAGTGCATCCAACTTGCTTAGGTGTGTGACCTTGTAGGTTCACACGATACCAGAAATGAGTTACAACTCATTTGTCATAAGCGGTTTCTAGCAAAACATTATGACTACCCAGTATCACATGAATTTTCCGATCTCGACAATAAAACTATCTTTAGAGTAAGTACAATGTGATTTCAAGACACAATCCCAACAATCTCCCACTTGTAATGGAATCACCTATTCCTATAATCCCTTCGTCGCTATATCTCGATATGGCATAAGGCAAGAAACTGTGTCATCCTTATTATAGCCAATATCATGTTCATCGAAATCCTGATATATACTGATAAAAATAAACGACTGACAATCACCTCGTTTGAGCACGGCCATGCATTTTCTCAGTATCAAATCTTCAATGGGCCCTGAGATATTTATCTCCTGTTATATAGGAGGGACAAATCCCATCTTGTTCCATCCCTGTTTCTACACATACTTCATGATACGCTTAAGCAATGCCATTATAGCCGCCAGTTACGGAACGACGTTTGACAAGGTCGAAGCGCACCAATTCATATGCTAGAAAGCATGATGAACTCAGGTCTAAGGACTATACTCTATAGTCGTAATGAGAAACTCTCATGACACAAATATAACTATCCTGTAGAGTTCTCATTAGCGGGTCATGTCCGATCATATGTTCACCGACATATATCTATGAGACTGACTGTGATACTCATATCATTGACTCCATGAAACTTAGTCAACAGTCACCTCACAAACTAGTCTCTCGCGGTTGTCAGTGTCCCACTTTGACAATCTCGACTAGGGACAATCATAATTTATGTCATCTTTTACTTATAGGGTTTCATGATCAAGTCCTCAACTTGATGACCTATAAAATGAACATAAAATACTTTGGGACCATTACTTAATTATCCAATAATTAAATAATATCGATGTCAGTTTTAACTTACACAAACATTGCCATAGCATGTTTATATAAAGATTATAACATAACTAAAATAACTCCCACTGGAATCAAGATCATCTGTTCAGATATCTAAAACCTACAACAACAGAATAAATCTCGTGCTTAGGTTGTGGGAGAGACTGCGGTGTTTTGCTTGAAACAATTCCAACAAACCACACCGCCATTCAGATAAAAGCACTATTCTACGATCCACTGCTTGGAGCCCTTCCAACAGATATCACCGTTATTCAGACAAAGAGATATGCCAGGTGGGAACCGGGAATCTTCTTTGTCCGTCTAACTACTTTCAACTGGTTCGTCACTTCCTCAGTTCACCACGAACCTATCCTTAGTGTTTCTCAAACACTTGGGATATTTCTGGCAACTGTTCAACGACTTTTACCGGAACATATTGGTATTTTCTCGTCTTGCTTTATGCGTAAGCTGCATCTAGACGAGCGCAAAATATGGCATTCATGATGGATTCTATTGCAACAGCATAAGCAATCACACTCATTAATAATAGCTCAGTACGTGTTCAAAACACTTCATCTTGCTAAGATTTATACTAGCTCAGCCAGTGTCCAAGACACTTCATCTTGCTAAGATTATTGCCATAAGACCTTTGGTGTGAAGCCATTCTTGGAATCATGCATATTGGAACTGTCCAACACCTTATCTATATAAGGATTCTGACACGATCCAATTAGCCTATCCAATCTATATCAATAGATTCTTATTCCAATAATTCCCGAGGCTACTCCCATGTCTTTTGTTTAAATTTGACTTCCGACCCAAGTCTCACAAGACTTAACCGACGGAACGTCGTTCATGAGATTAAGTACATTATGTACATACGGTGTGAGAATTTCAACTACGCTCCCACTAGTCTTCTTGTAAACGCATGGTTTCATTTCTTTTCTGATCAAGTCAAAACTTTTGACCACACTATCAGAATGTTGATTCCAACTCCAAGATATTTGCTTCAATCCAGAAATGGATCGGTGAAGCTAACATGCATACCCAGCCAATTTTCGGAGTTGGGGCTCACCATCGCTTCTTGAATTTCGCATGCTCATCACTTTTCAATGATCAACAGATCACGACAATTGGCTACGAGAAATCACTCTCGAGTTAGTGACGGATCGTTTCGGATCTGCGAATTTCAGGCTCCACAGGTGTAGATCCTACAACACTTTGTAGATCTCACCGCTGCTCTCCCTCAACAGGTTGAGCAGTCTCCTGCGTTTATCGAATTTCTTCGATGTGTACTTTTACTCCCACTGTTCCTTTTGAAAGTATGATCTTTCTCAAAAGACACAGTTCCGGACAACAAAACTTTGTTCTCGGATTGGTTATAAAAGTAGTAAGCCTCGGTTTCCTTAGGACAACCAGCGAGGTAGAACTTATCAGGTTTGGGTTCAAGCTTATCAGCTATCATCCCCAAATTATCAGAAACAACTTACTTGAAAAACTTCCAGTCCACATCCAATGTGGTGTCTTTCAATTGATTATGATTGAAACCCTTTTCTGCGCAAACACAGACCTTTCTAGAGCGTATTTCTTAAAGGATTATGGAAGATTCCTGTGACTCATCATTAATCGGAGCATATCTAATAAGATCCAATTTGTTCTCTCAGAAACACCATTTAGGTTTTCCAGGAGAAAAGAGCTGTGATATGACTTCACACTCACCTAGATGATCACCCAATTCTTGTCTCAAGTATTTTCCTCCGCGATCTAATCGAGGATCTCAATACTTCTGTCAAATCGGTTCTATACTTCATTCACATCTATACTTACTGAAGTCATCAATAAAGGTAATGAAGTACAGAAGATTTCCTCTGGCACTAATGCTCATCGGGCCACATACATCAGTATGTGTAAGGCCCAATAAGCCTCTGGCCCGTTTTCTTTTAGCTCTGCTAAAAAGGCCTTAGTCATTTGGCCCAGTGAGCAAAATTCATATCTCATATGATTTGAAATCAAATGAGCCCAAAAGCCCATAACTATGGAACTTTTGAATCCGCTCCACTCTGTGTGGTTGAAACGACTATGCCAAGGAAAGACTGGTTCGAGTCATCAGACTCAAACCTTGTAGTATTTATGTTATATTCAAACTCACGTTGGTTTAAGATATAAAACCCATTCTAAACGGGGTGCTACCATATTATATTTCATTAAGATCTAAAGAACAAAACTTGCCTTTTATCAAAATGAAAAACATTCAAATTCTTACAAGAAAATGAAAGACATCTCTGCACAAGGCAGATACATGATAGCAATTACTTAATTTCTAAAACCAAGTATGAAAGGCTCCTACAAGTGGAGAATCTCTACGGCTCATGCAGCAACCATTGCTTCATACCAGACACGCAGTTCCACTTGTCCTTTCTACAACGTTCTACTGTCGCTTAGGTCCTGCATATTTCAAAATATCAGTACCACAACTAGTATCCAATACTCACGTAGAACTTGAAATAATAACACAATACCTGAAGAAGAAGTACCATACATCTTCTCCATCTCTTGTGAATCTTCCAAGAATTTAATGCAATTTCTCTTCCAATGCCCAAACTCTTTACAGTAGCAGCATTTATCAACATTAGATGGGCCTGACTTGGGCTTAAAAGATGACACATGCTTATTCTGATTCCAAATCCGAACGGCCTTGCCTTCACCCTTGTCTATACAAGATTTCTCAAATCTTTTACCCTTTTTGATGTTTTGCTCTGCTGTCTTGAGCATGCCATGCAGCTCAGTCAACGTCTTCGTCAAGCCTTTCTTGATATAGTTCTCAACGAACTTATCATAACTTGACGGCCGTGACTGCAAAATGATGTCAGTTGCCAACTCTAAGTTGACAGGACAATCCAGTTTCCCCAAGTTATCAATGTAACTCATCATTTTAATGACATGAGGACTTACTGGACCATCCTCTGGTAGCTTGTACCCAGTGAGAGACTTCACCATCTGGAATCTCTCAACTCGTGCCAGATCCTGAAACTTCAGTTTCAGGCTGGTGATCATCTCTGTTGGCGACTCCATGTTCTCGTATTGACTCTTCAAGTCCGAGTTCATGGTAGCCAACATCAGACTACGCACATCTACCGCATCGATATAATGCTTATTCCAAGCATCATATACTGCACTCGAGCGATTGGTCCCAAGCCTTTCTGGAAGATCTTTCTCAAGGACATAGTCCTTGCTCTCCTGCTTGAGGATTAATCTCAAATTCCGATACCAATCCAGGAAGTTGGATCCATTTAACTTGTCCTTCTCAAGGACGGATCGCAACGAGAAAGTAGTCTTAGACATAATCTGAAATCCAAGAAAAACCAAGATTTAGTTATGCATTCCATGAGAAATCTTATCAAATAAGAAAACTCGCATTATATTCAAACAATGTTTCCTCAATGAATATAATGATCCAAGACCCATACTTCACAAAAATCTGAGTGGACGACTCGTCATCACCCAAAATTTAGTTATCTAGGTAAGCAAATCATTGCTAATTGTACCCAGTACAACTCTTGGTCGCAGATAAGACAATCCATGTCTCATCTACTCTGACGTCTCTGGGCCCAGAACTTCTGATGGCCCAGTCAAGTAAACCAATCTCTTTAGTCTTGTGATCATTGACAGTCGCACTGCAAGTCTATCAATGATCACCTGCCTTTCTCATGTAGTAGTGGATACCAAGGACTCCAAGGCTATCTAACAAACGACACAAGTCTTGACAGTAGACAAGATTTGGGCAAGACATCAAGGTTACTTGATATTTAGTTGAGGAAACTAAACTCTGAAAAGTTAGCATATCAATCTCTTAGGTCATGTAATTGTTGATGTCAAGCACTGCAAGTCCATCAACATAATTACCTGCCTTACTCACGTAATTGTGGACACCAAGCTCTTGGCTAGACCATCACACAATGAAATGAGTCTTGACAGTTGACCATATTGAAGCTAAGCTTTGATCAAGGTTTAAGTCTAGTTTGGTTTCTGCAAATTCAAGGTTCAATAACCAGAATTGCGAGCACTGTGTCGATCGACGCATACCATGTCTGTCGATCGACACCACCAAATGAAACCGGACTTCAATAACCGGTTAATCCAATTAACCTGGTTCATTGAACCGGTCATGTCGATCGACACAACCCATGTGTGACGGTCGACATAGACCCAAACCGAAGACAGTGGTCCAATCCAATTGAACCGACTTATCAGATCAAACTGATCTTAATCATTCAAATCGGTTTATACTAATAGAGATAATTGGTTCAATCCAATTGAATCAATTCATCCAATTTAAACCGTTTTAAACAGTTTTATCTAATTGCGATAACCGGTCCAATTCAATTGAACCGTATTATCCAATCAAACTGATTTTAACCAATCGGTTCATGCTAATTGAGATAATCAATTCAATCCAATTGAACCAATTCATCCAATTCAAACCGATCTCTTCGGACTTAACCAAGCATGATAACCGGTCTAATCCAATTGAATCGATTAACCATTCGCGAGGTCTGTGTCGACCGACACTCAACATGTGTCGATCGACACAGTAGGCATTCTGGTTTTCTTCGCGAAAACCCTAGCCGCCGAATTTGTTCTGTGTCGATCGACACTCAACCTGTGTCGATCGACACAGTAGGCTTTCTGATTTTTCTCGCGAAAAACCCTAGCCGCCAATTCTGACGAATTCATTCATCTGTGTCGACCGACACACCCTTTGTGTTGATCGACACCATGCGAAAACTCAGAATCGATTTTGATCAGAATCGATCTCACCTGTTCTTACTCATATTCTCTTATGAACGAATCTAAATCATCAAATTCTATTAAACAGGTTGATTCAATGATAAAACCCTAAGCTCTGATACCACTGTTGGAATTCCTAGCAGTTCCTAATCCGATTAGGCAACCCTAAGTCTGAATTCCGAGCCTAGGATCTCAGGGTTTAAGTAATTGAATCATGGATCTCGCGTTTACCTTGTTCTGGCAGCGGAAGATGAATCAGGCAAGACGAGATCAGGAGCGATTCAGATGCCTTGCCTCTATCGTAGTCCACACGCACACAAGTTGGAATCCACCGGGATGCTAGCGCCGGGAATCGGATCTCTTGGGATTTCTGTGTTTTCGAGAAAGAGGATCAGTTTTTCTGTCAAGAAAAACTGTCTGCGACGGCACCCCTACGAGGTTGAAACACACAAGTGTTTATATATTGTCCTCGATGTAAACCGAAACATCAGTTTCGGTTTCGGCCTTGTGTCGACCGATACACACAATGGTGTCGATCGACACACATCTTGTATCGATCGACGCACCCAATGGTGTCGATCGATACACCTCCTAAAACACGATATCAATGTGTATTGGATACACATTGATCGACCATATGCCAATGATCAATCCCATACCAAGTGCATCCAACTTGCTTAGGTGTGTGACCCTGTAGGTTCACACGATACCAGAAATGAGTTACAACTCATTTGTCATAAGCGGTTTCTAGCAAAACATTATGACTACCCAGTATCACATGAATTGTCCGATCTCGACAATACAACTATCTTTAGAGTAAGTACAATGTGATTTCAGGACACAATCCCAACACACATAGCTTGGGTGGATGCAATGAATTTTCTAGATTTATGCATGGTACCACCATAAATCAAGCTCTCTTCTCTCCCACAATCATCATTTAACATTAAGAAACCAAAGCTTCATCTCTCCTCATCTCTCTCCCACTGCCAACCTCCTCTCTCTCTTCCTCCCCTCCACGGCGACCACCTCCTCTCTCTTCTTCTTCTTCTTTATTTACACCATTGCTTCACTAAACCTTAAACCTTAACCACCTACAGATCTGAAAACTAAGAGTGAAGCTCATCAATCGCTACCAAAAACCACCTCTCACCGCTGGAGAAATCGTCGGAATGTTGCCAGAAATCGCGACCGCAGGCAAAGCTCCGCCGTTTCTCCACCATTTCTCAGCCGGTCTTTCTCTCCTCTCTCATCTTACGCCGTCGGATCACTTCTCCTCAATTCCACGCTGTCGCCGGAATTTCTTGCCGTCGCCATTGAAGCTTGCCGCCGGTCAAGTCTCGCCGGATCTTTCCCCTCTTGTTGTGAGCTTCTTCTCGCTGGATCTCCTCGCCGTGATGTCTCTCGCCAAAATCCCTCACCGGCGATCACTCCTCAACCGGTCACCTCGCCAGCAGTCTCTTCTCACCGCCGGTCATCTCCGGTCAACTCTTGGGCGGACCGGTCAACGCGGACCGGTCAACGCGGCCCGTTCAGTCTCTCACTCGTCGGTCAATGCCTCCTCTCACCGGTCTACTCTTTTTGTGTACGGGGCAACGCTAAGTCAGACATTAAGACGGGTCAAAGGTTGGTTAAGTTTGGCACAAGCTCGGGTCACGGTTAGATCGGTTCGGGAAGGGTTTGTGGTAGCATCGGTTTGGTCTCGAGATTTGTGGATCTGTCAGTCCGTCCATCCGCCACTTATCGCACTATGAGTTGGCTAAACTTTGCGTGATGCATGTAGGTAGTATCATATAGACCCAGAGTTATAAAACCATAGTATTAGGATTGCATACCCGTAATTGAATATGACAGAACAATTAGGTTGATTAAATGAATCGGTTAATAAATTAATACATATATGGATTATTACATGGCATGTTAGGTATTATTTATCGGTAATTAATTTATCGTACCGTTGATTGTTGATTGGTTGATGCATTCATATAGAACGATATGCTAGGACGTATATGCATATATATCTATTATAAGAACATGAATCTATATATGGTAATTAAAAGTTAAATTAAAATATGGACTAAAATACATAACACACCTAAAATATGATAACAGGTTGATTAAACGGTGAATTTTGGTATAAGTTTATAGTTAAAGATTAATGTGAAGTCAGGAGATTTGTAAGTTTACTAATCTCAGTCTGACGGATCGAGATTTTCAAATATAGAATTAATGAAATAAGAATTAAATGATATAATCTGGGTTTTGAGCCGTCTACGGGATTAGTAAGTTTACTAATCCCAATCTAGCGGATTGACTAAAGTAAGATAATGAATTAAACGGTTAATTAAACTTAAATATTTATTTGACTGTGATGTGTGGTTATTGTTGCATGCTTGACTGTTTATCTACTCAGGTGTTGGGCCGGGTAAACTGCTTGATTGTATGATTGTTATATAATCCGGTGTTGAGCCAGGTAGACTGCGTTGTTATATACTTACTTCGTTACGGGACCGAGTAAGTCTGGTTTTAGATGCCTATCCGGTATGGAACTGGGTAGGTTAAGTGTTGTTGTTGAATGGTAATAGGACTTGCGGAATAGACTGGATATTGAGATTACTTTGTTGACAATGTCGGTCTTGCGTGATGTAATAGAGTCCTAGTGAGCCTGCTTGTTTATATTTATGTTATTTTCAGGAATCTATAGGATGTGTTAGATTCCGCAAGTTTAGATGGCGTTCCGATACTTCCTTCTCGATTGGATCCTCAAGTATTTCCTAATTGGTTCACGTACCTTCAGGTAGTGGTTCTGGTTATGGTGTTAACCTACGGAGTGACGTCGGTGTTGGAATTATGTCCAGTAATCTATGTACTGTCTCTAGAAAGTAAGAGTATGTCAATGATCAGACATAAGTCATATAATACTGGGGGTCATGATGGCTTGCTAGAGTCCGCTCATGATCTATAAGTCTTGGACTTATTGCCTTTATTATATGATCCCATATGGGTCACACGCCTAAGCTAACAGGAAACCATGAAGGAACGGTTCAGCAGAAGTACGGTAAAAGTGCTAGGCATTTACTGTGCTTAGAGAGATAGAAGGGCCTGATTAAATCCAAGGAATTTAATCAGACTGGGAATTGGGCCCAAAAGCCCAAAAGGAACTAGGCATAAGTTTTATGATTAAAACTTAACCTAGCCACCTTTTTCCCTAAGCCTCTTGCGCCTCTCTCTCTCGATTTCTGCGCCTCCCTCCTCTCGGTCTAGCAGCCAATTTCCTGTGCGTGCGTGTGTGAGCCTTTGGAGGAGCTATCTCTTGGTGGTTCTGCTGATCTCTGACCCGTACCTCCTCTTTCCGCTGCAAAACAAGGTAACAGGTGAGATCCTTTATGTTTCTAGCAAGAGAACCTAGATATGGAATTTTTAGTAGGATCAATCAATGAGAAATTGAATCAGGATATACTAAACAATCCTTCAGTGGTATCAGAGCCATTGGTTCTATTATGATTTCTTGTTTAGAATCATGTTTAGGTTGTTTAGAAGTGTTTGAATCAATCTATTGATAAGAAAAACACTTAAGAAACAAAGAATTAAAACCTAAACTAATAGAAATCGCATGATCCGATCTATATGAATCGGTATGCGTCGGAGTGTTGATCGGTTTCGGATCACACGTCTGGATCGGTTGACGCACGAACCGATCATGGATCGGGTTGTGTCGTCGACACGATCGGCGACTTGGCGCAAGAAGATCGCATGGATCGGCCGATAACGATCGCATGGATCCGATCGGTACGATCGCATGGATCGAAGCCGTACGCGTCCCGTCCGATCACGAGAGTTGGGCCGATCGATCGCATGGATCGCGTCTCGTCCCGATCGCACGGCCCGGCTGTCCCGATCGTCCCGTCCCGTCCGGCTTCACGTCCCGACTATCGACCCGCCGCGGAAGCGTGATGCTTGCGGCTGCGGCTGTCTCGACCGCGAAGCTAGGTCACGACCGTGATCGGTTCGTGACCAATCGGTTCGGTTCGGTTTAAAACTTATTAAAACTTAATCGTCACGGTTTAATAAACAGACTTAATAAAATTTATTAAGTTCTGGTTAAACCGGGATAAGAAATCCAAAGTCGAAAAATTGGATTTAGTGCCTAAACCAGTGGTTTTCTAATTTGATTTGGTTGGACCAAATAAATTGAGAAAATCCGGTTTAGTAAATAACCGGTTGACAATTGTGGTTATCGTAGTAATTAATTTTGGTTAGACCAATTTTAATGAACCAGACCGGTTATGTCATTTAATTGGGCAATTGGGTTATGTCTTGGACATAGACCAATTCTTAGGCCTTGGGCCAAGAAGTTAAAACAATTGGGCCAATTATTTGAGTCTCTTCTTCAGATTTAATTTAAAATTTATTTATATAAAATTAAAATCGATTTTAAATTAATCTGTTTTCAAAATCTGAAATTAGAAAGTTTCTTAGAATAGAAGTTTCTAGATTTGCATGTTTTGGATTTTAGGAAATTTCTATAATTAGAAAGTTTCCAATTTTAGGAAGTTTCCAATTTTAAAAAGTTTCCAAAATTAGTAGGTTTCCCAAAAAAGAAAGTTTCCCAAAATAGTAATCTTCTATTTTGGGATGAAATTTTAATAAACCTACAAACCTCAAATAATATCAAGCGTTGGATGTCTTGTCCAGTCTATGTCAGCTGTCGAAGCCCATTCAATTGTACTCATGGCCTTACAGTGTGAGGGTGTCTACTTTTTGCGTGGGTAAGACGGTTTGTGATTCATAAATGTCATTGGGAGTCCCAGACGTTAGTGATTACATGACTGTATAGTCTGGTTTTCTTGACTAGGCCTTCGGGAGTCCCGGGCCTTGAGACATCAGAGTGGATTGGGCCTCGGGCCCAGATTCACAACCAAGAGTTATATCACGGATATAATTAGCCGAGATAGGGCTTACCGATATAAGCTAAGGTTGGGTGACGGCCAGTGGCCCACTTTGATCTTAGTTATGTTGGATCGTTTAGTGTCTCCTGATTCAATTCTCAGATTGATTCATCCTACTAAACATGCAGATCTAGGTTCTCTTGATTAGAAACATAATAGATCTCACCTGTTACCTTGTTTTGCAGCGGAATGGGAGGTACGGGTCAGAGATCAGCAGAACCACCAAGAGATAGATCCTCCAAAGGCTCACACACGCACACTCGGGAAATTGGCTGCTAGACCAGCTAAGAGAGGAGGCACATAGAGAGATGAGGGAGGCGCCGATGTCCTAGAGAATTAGAGAGCTAGGTCTGATTTTATTCATTAAAATCCCCTTCTTGTTCTCATGGGCTTTTGGGCCCAATTCTCAGTTCTGATTAAATCCCTTGGATTTAATCAGGCCCTTTAGTCTCTCTAAGTACAGTAAATGCCTAGCACTTTTACCGTACTTCTGCTAAACCGTTCCTTCGTATTTTCCCGTTAGCTTAGGCGTGTGACCCATATGGGATCATATAATAAAGGCAATAAGTCCAAAACTTATAGATCATGAGCGGACTCTAGCAAGCCATCATGACCCCCAATATTATATGACTTATGTCTGATCATTGACATACTCTTACTTTCTAGAGACAGTACAGAGATTACTGGACATAATTCCAACAATCTCCCACTTGAACTGGAATCTCTGTATTCATAATCCTTTTGTCTCAATATCTCGATTAGTCATAAGGCAAGATGAGTGTCATCCTTATTAAGGCTAATCATGATCATCGGACTCTGATTTGATACTGACAATCCAAACGACTCGGGAAAGTCCGTTTGAGCATGGCCATGCATTTTCCAGTATTAAAATCTCCGATTGGCCTAAAGATATTAACTCCATTTATATTGGAGGGACAAATCCCGTCTTGTTCCATCACTGTAAACTACTCATTTCATAATACACCCAAACAAGGTCCTTATAACTATCGCTTAACGACAGCATTAGACAATGATCAAAGCGCATTAGTTCATGTGCAGTCACATGCATGCGAACTCAGGTCTAAGGACTATACTCTATAGTCGTAGTAAGAATCTCTTATGACACAGATATAAATATCCTGAAGAGTTCTTATAATCGGGTCTTGTCCGGTCGTATGTACCCTACATACACCTATGTACTGACTTTGATGCCGCGCATCTATGACACACTGAGACTTTGTCATAAGTCACATACCAATCTAGTCTCACACGGTTGTTGGTGTTCCAATTTCAACAACCTTCGACTAGGGACATGATGATATAAGCCATCTATCAAATATAGGGTCTCATGATCAAGCTAAAGGACTTTGATAACTCAAGATCAAGTCACTTACTTCGATGACCTATAAAATGGTCCATATCATTTTGGAACGATTATTTCATCACAGTTAAAATAATCTTGAAATAATAATTTCATTAAACATAAGAAAATGTTTTACAAGAACATATCAATAACTAAATAAAGCCCTCAAACTCCCACTCAAATTTAGATTACATTTCAATGTCTCTAATGCCTACAGCTTCAGTCAGGAACTCGAGCTTAGGCCTTGGGAGTGGCTTTGTCAATGGATCAGCGACGTTATCATCTGTCTGAACTCGGCTGATCTTGACTTCCTTTCTATTAATGATGTCACGTATCAAGTGAAATCTTCTTAGGACATGCTTGGATTTCTGGTGTGATCTTGGTTCCTTTGCCTGAGCAATAGCACCATTGTTATCACAAAACAGTGCCAGAGGCTCAACCGCATTTGGTATCACACCTAGTTCAATAATGAACTTTCGTATCCAAACAGCTTCCTTCGCTGCTTCTGAAGCGGCGATATATTCAGCTTCTGTAGTGGAATCAGCAACGGTGTCTTGCTTGGAGCTTCTCCAACTGATTGCACCGCCATTCAGACAAAAGATATAACCGGACTGTGACCGGAAATCATCTTGGTCTGTCTGGAAACTTGCGTCCGTGAATCCACTGACTTTAAGCACATCACTTCCACCGTACACCAAGAACTTATCCTTAGTATGTCTTAGATACTTCAGGATATTCTTGACGGCAATCCAATGGTTTTCACCTGGATTTGACTGGTATCTACTCGTCATGCTCAATGCATAAGCAACATCAGGACGAGTACAGATCATGGCATACATGACAGATCCTATTGCAGATGCATAAGGAATATTCTTCATGCGCTCAAGCTCAGCAGCCGTCGTGGGGCTCTGCTTCTTGCTTAGCGTTGTGCCATGTACCATTGGCGTGAAGCCCTTCTTGGAATCTTTCATGCTGAATCTTTGTAGGACTTTGTCAATGTATGAATCTTGACACAAGCCTATCAGCCTTCTAGATCTATCCCGGTAGATCCTGATTCCAAGAACGTATGCGGCTTCACCCATGTCTTTTATGGAAAAACAACTTCCAAGCCAGTCCTTTACCGACTTCAGCATTGGAATGTCGTTTCCGAGAAGCAGTATGTCATCGACATACAGAATAAGAAATACTATCTTGCTCCCACTAGTTTTCTTATACACGCATTGTTCTTCTTCGTTTCTGATGAAGTCAAATTGCTTGATCGCTTCATCAAAACGAAGATTCCAACTCCTCGATGCTTGCTTCAATCCATAAATGGATTTATGAAGCTTGCATACCTTCCCAGCATTCTTTGGATCTATGTAACCGTCAGGTTGTGTCATATACACATCCTCTTCCAGAATACCATTCAGGAAGGCGGTTTTCACGTCCATCTGCCAAATTTCATAATCATGAAAAGCTGCAGTTGCTAGTAGAATCCGAATAGATTTCATCATAGCCACTGGTGAATAGGTTTCATCATAATCCACACCGTGAACTTGTCTGAAACCTTTTGCCACCAACCTGGCTTTATAAATCTGGACATTTCCATCCACGTCAATCTTCTTCTTGAAGATCCATTTGCACTCGATGGCTTTTACACCAGCGGGTAAGTCAACCAACGAAAACACTTGGTTGACCGACATGGAGTCCATTTCGGAATCAGTGGCCTTACGCCACTTAGAGGAATCTGGGCCCATCATGGCTTGATTGAAGTTCGATGGTTTATCACCATCAATGATCAGAAGATCATGACAGTTAGTCACGAGGAATCCTTGATATCTCTCGGGTTCGTGACGGATCCTCCCGGATCTTCGAACTTCAGGTACTACAGGTTCAGGCTCTACAATTTCTTGTAGGTCCTCCTGCTGCTCTTCCTCATTAGGTTGAGCAGTATCCTGTTCATCTTGAATTTCTTCAAGCAGTACCTTACTCCCACTGTCTTTCTTAGAGAGAAACTCCCTCTCAAGAAAGTTACAATCCCGGGCAACAAAGATCTTGTTCTCGGATCGTAGATAGAAGTAATAAGCCTTGGTTTCCTTCGGATAACCAATGAAGTAGCATTTATCAGACTTTGGTGTAAGCTTGTCTGAGATCAATCTCTTGACATAGGCTTCACAATCCCAAATTCTAAGATAAGACAGCACTGGAGCCACTCCAGTCCATAATTCATATGGTGTCTTTGCTACTGCTTTCGATGGCGCTCTATTTAGAGTGAACACTGCTGTTAGCAGAGCATATCCCCAAAGGGATATTGGAAGGTCTGTGTGACTCATCATAGATCGAACCATATCCAATAAGGTCCGATTTCTCCTCTCAGACACACCATTCCATTGAGGTGTTCCAGGAGGAGTGAGTTGGGACACGATCCCACACTCTCTTAGATGATCACTGAATTCTTGGCTTAAGTATTCTCCTCCTCGGTCGGACCGAAGAGCCTTAATGCTTTTGCCAAGTTGGTTCTGTACTTCATTTTGGAATTCTCTGAACTTCTCAAAAGATTCAGACTTATGTTTCATTAAATAAACATATCCATACCTACTGAAATCATCAGTGAAGGTAATGAAGTACTGATAGTTTCCTCTTGCATTTGTGGACATTGGGCCACACACATCAGTGTGTATCAGGCCCAATAAGTCACTGGCCCTCTCGTTAGGTTTATTAAAGGGGGCCCGGGTCATTTTGCCCATCATGCAGGATTCGCATTTCTCACATGACTCAAAGTCAAATGAGCCAAGAAGTCCATTCGAATGGAGCCTCTTGATGCGTTTCTCGCTGATGTGCCCTAAACGACAATGCCATAGAAACGTTCGGTTCTCCTCATTAGGTTTGAACCGTTTGGTATCAATGTTATAAATTGGCGCGGATTGATCAAGTATGTAAAGCCCATTCGTAAGAGGGGCACAACCATAGAACAAATTGTTGCGATTGAAGGAACATAATTTATTCTTAACTGAAAAATCATAACCTTCCAAATCCAACAAAGAAATTGAAATAATATTTCTGCTTATCGCAGGTACAAAATAACAATTATTGAGTTCTAAAACCAATCCCGAAGGTAAAGACAACAAGTATGTGCCTACAGCTAGTGCAGGAACTTTCGCTCCATTCCCAACTCGTAGCTCCACTTGTCCTTGCTTCAGCCTTCTACTGTTGCTGAGTGCCTGCATATTAGTACAAATATGAGCCCCACAACCAGTATCCATAACCCATGAGGTATTATCAGAAGTAGTTGTATTAACTTCTATAACAAAAATACCTGATGAAGAAGTCTCGAGAGTCTTCTTCTTCAATTCCTTTAGACCTTCTTGGAATTTCTTACATTCTCTCCTCCAATGCCCTGGTTCTTTACAAAACCTGCAGATGTCAGTAGGCCCAGCCTTGGATTTGGGCTTGGGCTTTGGCGTGTCCTTGTCCGAGACTTGGACAGCCTTAGCCTTTCCCTTGTCCTTGGCAGAGGATTTCTTAAAGCCCTTGCCCTTTTGCACCATAAGCACATTAGGGTCCTTGGCAGTTTTCCTCAAGTTGGGCTCTGCAGTCTTGAGCATTCCGTGAAGCTCAGGCAATGTCTTACTCAAGCCATGAATATTGAAGTTCAGGATGAACTGATCATAGCTTGCAGGTAAAGACTGCAGAACGATGTCGCAGGCAAGTTCCTGGCTGATAGGGCAGTCGAGTTTCTGAAGATGATCGAGATAACCCATCATCTTCAAGACATGAGGACTCACTGCCGCATTTGCAGCCAACTTACAGTCTAAGAGGTTCTTAACTGTCTGAAACCTCTCAGTCCTTGCTTGCTCCTGAAAAAGCGATTTCAGGCTTGCCATTATCTCGATGGGTGACAACACACTCTCGAACTGCATTTGCAGCTCAGCAGTCATTGTCGCCAACATCAGGCAATAGACATCATTTTCATCTGACGAATGCTTTTCCCAAGCATTATGCAGAGTCCTGGCGGCATTGTTAGGAGGCCTCTCGGGGAGGGGATCACGAAGGACATAATCCTTCTTCTCCTGCTTGAGGACCAGCCTCAAGTTCCTTGACCACGTCAGGAAGTTCGTTCCAGTCAGCTTCTCCTTCTCGAGAACAGACCGGATTGAGAATGTGTTTTGTGTGCTTGTAGTAGTCATAGCTGAAATATATAAGATAAAAAGGATTTTAGTTAATATGTTCAATATGATTAATCTCGTATTAAATTTAATATGATTAATCACGCATTATATTCAATAACATAAGTTACCCTCAATAGAATATAATGATTCCAAGATCCACATATAACTAAGATTAAAGTGGGCCACTGGCCGTCACCCAACCTTAGCTTATATCGGTAAGCCCTATCTCGGCTAATCATATCCGTGATATAACTCTTGGTTGTGAATCTGGGCCCGAGGCCCAATCCACTCTGATGTCTCAAGGCCCGGGACTCCCGATGGCCTAGTCAAGAAAACCAGACTATACAGTCATGTAATCACTAATGTCTGGGACTCCCAATGACATTTATGAATCACAAACCGTCTTATCCACGCAAAAGTAGACACCCTCACACTGTAAGGCCATGAGTACAATTGAATGGGCTTCGACAGCTGACATAGACTGGACAAGACATCCAACGCTTGATATTATTTGAGGTTTGTAGGTTTATTAAAATTTTATCCCAAAACAGAAGATTACTATTTTGGGAAACTTTCCTTTTTGGGAAACCTACTAATTTTGGAAACTTTCTAAAATTGGAAACTTCCTAAAATCCAAAACATGCAAATCTAGAAACTTCTAATTTAAGAAACTTTCTAATTTCAAAAAAAATTTTTGGAAACTTATTAATTTAAAAAATCGATTTTATAATTTTATAAAATAAATTTTAAATTAATTCTGAAGAAAAGACTCAAATAATTGGCCCAATTGTTTTAACTTCTTGGCCCGAGGCCCAAGAATTGGTCCATGTCCAAGACATAACCCAATTGTCCAATTAAATGACATAACCGGTCTGGTTCATTAAAATTGGTCTAACCAAAATTAATTACTACGATGACCACAATTGTCAACCGGTTATTTACTAAACCGGATTTTCTCAATTTATTTGGTCCAACCAAATCAAATTAGAAAATCACTGGTTTAGGCACAAAATCCAATTTTTCGACTTTGGATTTCTTATCCCGGTTTAACCAGAACTTAATAAATTTATTAAGTCTGTTTATTAAACCGTGACGATTAATTTTTAATCAGTTTTAAACCGAACCATTAACCGAACCGAACCGATTGGTCACGAACCGATCACGGTCGTGACCTAGCTTCGCGATCGAGAAACGATCGTCCAGCCGCAAGCCATCATGCTTCCGCGGCGGGTCGATGGTCGGGACGGGATGGGACGGTTGGGCCGTGTGATCGGGACGAGACAGCCGGGCCATCTCTCGCGATCGGACGGGACGATGCTGGCCGAGACGCTAATGGGACGAAGCTCGGTCACGCGGGACAGCAGGCTGGACACGCCGGGACGAGGCAGGAAGCGATCGCGATCGATCGATCCGATCCGCTCGGTCGTCCGGTCCAACGCTTGTGATCGGCTCGACCACGCGACGCGATCCAACGATCGGTCCGTGCGTCTCACGATCCGGACGTGCGGTTCGACCACACTCCGACGCAACCAATTCATATAGATTGGATCATGCGATTTCTTGTTTGTTTAGGTTTTAATTCTTTGTTTCTTAAGTGTTTTCTCTTATCAGTAGATTGATTCAAAAACACCTCTATAAACAATCCTAAACATGATTCTAAACAAGAAAAACCACAGAACCAATGGCTCTGATACCACTGTTGGATCGTTTAGTGTCTCCTGATTCAATTCTCAGATTGATTCATCCTACTAAACATGCAGATCTAGGTTCTCTTGATTAGAAACATAATAGATCTCACCTGTTACCTTGTTTTGCAGCGGAATGGGAGGTACGGGTCAGAGATCAGCAGAACCACCAAGAGATGGATCCTCCAAAGGCTCACACACGCACACTCGGGAAATTGGCTGCTAGACCAGCTAAGAGAGGAGGCGCAGAGAGAGATGAGGGAGGCGCCGATGTCCTAGAGAATTAGAGAGCTAGGTCTGATTTTATTCATTAAAATCCCCTTCTTGTTCTCATGGGCTTTTGGGCCCAATTCTCAGTTCTGATTAAATCCCTTGGATTTAATCAGGCCCTTTAGTCTCTCTAAGTACAGTAAATGCCTAGCACTTTTACCGTACTTCTGCTAAACCGTTCCTTCGTATTTTCCCGTTAGCTTAGGCGTGTGACCCATATGGGATCATATAATAAAGGCAATAAGTCCAAAACTTATAGATCATGAGCGGACTCTAGCAAGCCATCATGACCCCCAGTATTATATGACTTATGTCTGATCATTGACATACTCTTACTTTCTAGAGACAGTACAGAGATTACTGGACATAATTCCAACAAGTTATATGTGGATCTTGGAATCATTATATTCTATTGAGGATAACTGATGTTATTGAATATAATGAGAGATTAATCATATTAACTATAATGCGAGATTAATCAAATTGAACATATTAACTAATAACCTTTTATCTTATATTTCAGCTATGACTACAACAAGCACACAAAACACATTCTCAATCCGGTCTGTTCTCGACAAGGAGAAGCTGACTGGAACGAACTTCCTGACGTGGTCAAGGAACTTGAGGCTGGTCCTCAAGCAGGAGAAGAAGGATTATGTCCTTCTTGATCCCCTCCCTGAGAGGCCTCCTAACAATGCCGCCAGGACTCTGCATAATGCTTGGGAAAAGCATTCGTCAGATGAAAATGATGTCTATTGCCTGATGTTGGCGACCATGACTGCTGAGCTGCAAATGCAGTTCGAGAGTGTGTTGTCGCCCATCGAGATAATGGCAAGCCTGAAATCGCTTTTTCAGGAGCAGGCAAGGACTGAGAGGTTCCAGACAGTTAAGAACCTCTTAGACTGTAAGTTGGCTGCAAATGCGGCAGTGAGTCCTCATGTCTTGAAGATGATGGGTTATCTCGATCATCTTCAGAAACTCGATTGCCCTATCAGCCAGGAACTTGCCTGCGACATCGTTCTACAGTCTTTACCTGCAAGCTATGATCAGTTCATCCTGAACTTCAATATGCATGGCTTGAGTAAGACATTGCCTGAGCTTCACGGAATGCTCAAGACTGCAGAGCCCAACTTGAGGAAAGCCAAGGACCCCAATGTGCTTATGGTGCAAAAGGGCAAGGGCTTTAAGAAATCCTCTGCCAAGGACAAGGGAAAGGCTAAGGCTGTTCAAGTCTCGGACAAGGACAAGCCAAAGCCCAAGCCCAAATCCAAGGCTGGGCCTACTGACATCTGCAGGTTCTGTAAAGAACCAGGGCATTGGAGGAGAGAATGTAAGAAATTCCTGGAAGGTCTAAAGGAATTGAAGAAGAAGACTCTCGAGACGTCTTCATCAGGTATTTTTGTTATAGAAGTTAATACAACTACTTCTGATAATACCTCATGGGTTATGGATACTGGTTGTGGGGCTCATATTTGTACTAATATGCAGGCACTCAGCAACAGTAGGAGGCTGAAGCAAGGACAAGTGGAGCTACGAGTTGGGAATGGAGCGAAAGTTCCTGCACTAGCTGTAGGCACATACTTGTTGTCTTTACCTTCGGGATTGGTTTTAGAACTCAATAATTGTTATTTTGTACCTGCGATAAGCAGAAATATTATTTCAATTTCTTTGTTGGATTTGGAAGGTTATGATTTTTCAGTTAAGAATAAATTATGTTCCTTCAATCGCAACAATTTGTTCTATGGTTGTGCCCCTCTTACGAATGGGCTTTACATACTTGATCAATCCGCGCCAATTTATAACATTGATACCAAACGGTTCAAACCTAATGAGGAGAACCGAAAGTTTCTATGGCATTGTCGTTTAGGGCACATCAGCGAGAAACGCATCAAGAGGCTCCATTCGAATGGACTTCTTGGCTCATTTGACTTTGAGTCATGTGAGAAATGCGAATCCTGCATGATGGGCAAAATGACACGGGCCCCCTTTAATAAACCTAACGAGAGGGCCAGTGACTTATTGGGCTTGATACACACTGATGTGTGTGGCCCAATGTCCACCAATGCAAGAGGAAACTATCAGTACTTCATTACCTTCACTGATGATTTCAGTAGGTATGGATATGTTTATTTGATGAAACATAAGTCTGAATCGTTTGAGAAATTCAGAGAATTCCAAAATGAAGTACAGAACCAACTTGGCAAAAGCATTAAGGCTCTTCGGTCCGACCGAGGAGGAGAATACTTAAGCCAAGAATTCAGTGATCATCTGAGAGAGTGTGGGATCGTATCCCAACTCACTCCTCCTGGAACACCACAATGGAATGGTGTGTCTGAGAGGAGAAATCGGACCTTATTGGATATGGTTCGATCTATGATGAGTCACACAGACCTTCCAATATGCCTTTGGGGATATGCTCTGCTAACAGCAGTGTTCACTCTAAATAGAGCGCCATCAAAAGCAGTAGCAAAGACACCATATGAACTATGGACTGGAGAAGCTCCAGTGCTGTCTTATCTTAGAATTTGGGGTTGTGAAGCCTATGTCAAGAGATTAATCTCTGACAAGCTTACACCAAAGTCTGATAAATGCTACTTCATTGGTTATCCGAAGGATACCAAGGCTTATTACTTCTACCTACGTTCCGAGAACAAGATTTTTGTTGCCCGGGATTGTAATTTTCTTGAGAGGGAGTTTCTCTCTAAGAAAAACAGTGGGAGTAAGGTACTGCTTGAAGAGATTCAAGATGAACAGGATACTGCTCAACCTAATGAGGAAGAGCAGCAAGAGGACCTACAAGAAATTGTAGAGCCTGAACCTGTGGTACCTGAAGTTCGAAGATCCGGGAGGATCCGTCACGAACCCGAGAGATATCAAGGATTCCTCGTGACTGACTGTCATGATCTTCTGATCATTGATGGTGATGAACCATCAAACTTCAATCAAGCCATGATGGGCCCAGATTCCTCTAAGTGGCGTAAGGCCACTGACTCCGAAATGGACTCCATGTCGGTCAACCAAGTGTTTTCATTGGTTGACTTACCTGCTGGTGTAAAAGCCATCGAGTGTAAATGGATCTTCAAGAAGAAGATTGACGTGGATGGAAATGTCCAGATTTATAAAGCCAGGTTGGTGGCAAAAGGTTTCAGGCAAGTTCACGGTGTGGATTACGATGAAACCTATTCCCCAGTGGCAATGATGAAATCTATTCGGATTCTACTAGCAACTGCAGCTTTTCATGATTATGAAATTTGGCAGATGGACGTGAAAACCGCCTTCCTGAATGGTATTCTGGAAGAGAATGTGTATATGACACAACCTGACGGTTACATAGATCCAAAGAATGCTGGGAAAGTATGCAAGCTTCATAAATCCATTTATGGATTGAAGCAAGCATCGAGGAGCTGGAATCTTCGTTTTGATGAAGCGATCAAGGAATTTGACTTCATCAGAAATGAAGAAGAACAATGCGTGTATAAGAAAACTAGTGGGAGCAAGATAGTATTTCTTATTCTGTATGTCGATGACATACTGCTTCTCGGAAACGACGTACCAATGCTAAAGTCGGTAAAGGACTGGCTTGGAAGTTGTTTTTCCATGAAAGACATGGGTGAAGCCGCATACGTTCTTGGAATAAGGATCTACCGGGATAGATCTAAAAGGCTGATAGGCTTGTGTCAAGATTCATACATTGACAAAGTCCTGCATAGATTCAGCATGGCAGATTCCAAGAAGGGCTTCACGCCAATGGTACATGGCACAACGCTAAGCAATAAGCAGAGCCCTACGACGGCTGCTGAGCTTGAGCGCATGAAGAATATTCCTTATGCATCTGCAATAGGATCTGTCATGTATGCCATGATCTGTACTCGTCCTGATGTTGCTTATGCATTGAGCATGACGAGTAGATACCAGTCAAATCCAGGTGAAAGCCACTGGATTGCCGTCAAGAATATCCTGAAGTATCTAAGACATACTAAGGATAAGTTCTTGGTGTACGGCGGAAGTAATGTGCTTGAAGTCAGTGGATTCACGGATGCAAGTTTCCAGACAGACCAAGATGATTTCCGGTCACAGTCCGGTTATATCTTTTGTCTGAATGGCGGTGCAATCAGTTGGAGAAGCTCCAAGCAAGACACTGTTGCTGATTCCACTACAGAAGTTGAATATATCGCCGCTTCAGAAGCTGCGAAGGAAGCTGTTTGGATACGAAAGTTCATTATTGAACTAGGTGTGATACCAAATGCGGCTGAGCCTCTGGCACTATTTTGTGATAACAATGGTGCTATTGCTCAGGCAAAGGAACCAAGATCACACCAGAAATCCAAGCATGTGCTAAGAAGATTTCACTTGATACGTGATATCATTAATAGAAAGGAAGTCAAGATCAGCCGAGTTCAGACAGATGATAACGTCGCTGATCCATTGACAAAGCCACTCCCAAGACCTAAGCTCGAGTTCCTGACTGAAGCTGTAGGCATTAGAGACATTGAAATGTAATCTAAATTTGAGTGGGAGTATGAGGGCTTTATTTAGTTATTTGATATGTTCTTGTAAAACATTTAAGATGTTTAATGAAATTATTATTTCAAGATTATTTTAACTGTGATGAAATAATCGTTCCAAAATGATATGAACCATTTTATAGGTCATCGAAGTAAGTGACTTGATCTTGAGTCATCAAAGACATTTAGCTTGATCATGAGACCCTATATTTGATAGATGGCTTATATCATCCTGTCCCTAGTCAAAGGTTGTTGAAATTGGAACACCAACAACCGCGTGAGACTAGATTGGTATGTGACTTATGACAAAGTCTCAGGATGTCATAGATGCACGGCATCAAAGTCAGTACATAGGTGTATGTTAGGGTACATACGACCGGACAAGACCCGCTTATAAGAACTCTTCAGGATATTTATATATGTGTCATAAGAGATTCTTACTACGACTATAGAGTATAGTCCTTAGACCTGAGTTCGCATGCATGTGACTGCACATGAACTAATGCGCTTTGATCATTGTCTAATGCTGTCGTTAAGCGATAGTTATAAGGACCCTGTTTGGGTGTATTATGAAATGAGTAGTTTACAGTGATGGAACAAGACGGGATTTGTCCCTCCAATATAAATGGAGTGAATATCTCTAGGCCAATCGGAGATTTGAATACTGGAAAATGCATGGCCATGCTCAAACGGACTGTCCCGAGTCGTTTGGATTGTCAGTATCAAATCAGAGTCCGATGAACATGATTGGGCTTTATAAGGATGACACTCATCTTGCCTTATGACTAATCGAGATATTGAGACAAAAGGAATATGAATACAGAGATTCCAGTTCAAGTGGGAGATTGTTGGAATTATGTCCAGTAATCTCTGTACTGTCTCTAGAAAGTAAGAGTATGTCAATGATCAGACATAAGTCATATAATACTGGGGGTCATGATGGCTTGCTAGAGTCCGCTCATGATCTATAAGTCTTGGACTTATTGCCTTTATTATATGATCCCATATGGGTCACACGCCTAAGCTAACAGGAAACCATGAAGGAACGGTTCAGCAGAAGTACGGTAAAAGTGCTAGGCATTTACTGTGCTTAGAGAGATAGAAGGGCCCGATTAAATCCAAGGGATTTAATCAGACTGGGAATTGGGCCCAAAAGCCCAAAAGGAACTAGGCATAAGTTTTATGATTAAAACTTAACCTAGCCACCTTTTTCCCTAAGCCTCCTGCGCCTCTCTCTCTCGATTTCTGCGCCTCCCTCCTCTCGGTCTAGCAGCCAATTTCCTGTGCGTGCGTGTGTGAGCCTTTGGAGGAGCTATCTCTTGGTGGTTCTGCTGATCTCTGACCCGTACCTCCTCTTTCCGCTGCAAAACAAGGTAACAGGTGAGATCCTTTATGTTTCTAGCAAGAGAACCTAGATCTGGCATGTTTAGTAGGATCAATCAATGAGAAATTGAATCAAGATATACTAAACAATCCTTCAGTCGGTAGGTGTGTGGTCCGGAGAAACGGGGTCATGTCCTAGGGCCGGAATGCATGGAAACTTCGGCTATCTAAAGGTAGCACGAGTAACCGTGTATCAATGGACTGAGAACGGTGTCCTAGGTCGTAGGACTTTGTGTTTACGTTTAGGAGTCATGGGTGGTTTTAGCTACCATGGGGATAGCTAAGTTTTCCCATGGAAGTTACCGAGTTTGCTTTTGGGGCCCAATGAAGTGGAGTGATGTTAGAACCGCGATAGATAGATCGAGTCTAATCGAGGGCATGTGCCGCAGTGATCTCGATTTCCATAGTTACTTTTATTAATAGAGAATGTTTGTGTTGTGGAGCTCACCACGTCGTGGTAGCACATGATCAACTATTTGTATTACTCTGTTGTTTTTTATTGTTATTTTGGATTTTGGGGCGGGGATTATTATAGCTTTTTAGGAGCCTGTTTAGTGGGAGCCAACTCGCTGGGTAATCTTAGATTACTCATTAGACTCATCTTTGTGTTTTTCAGGTTTGAGGATTAGCTAGGAGGACGAGGGAGGACCTCAGAGTAGATTCGGGTTCGCATTTGGCCATGGTTTGATTTCGAATCATTTTATTCGGTTTGGATTTTTATGGGCGCCTTAAAGCATTTTGAAAACCATTTGAACTAGTTAAATAGACTTAAAACACTTTAAAATGGAATTATTCCCTAGTATTCGGTTTAGTCCGAACTGAACACAACTCGTGGAAGCGGTACGGGTTGAAAAGCCTTGTATCATGGAAACAAGGTAAACAGGGTCAAGGATGGTTTGGTTTGAACCATTGACTCAAACCGGACCGTCTCTGGCTTCATATTGTGACAAAATCTTCTCAGTCATGTTCTTTTTTTATTTTTGACCGGTAAGCTCGTCGGTCAGCGGATAACGGGAAGGGGATGTTACAACACCAACCCTTCATCTCGCTATATATGTTTGATTAAGATCATTCGGAAATGCTATGTTTAATAGATTGTGTAGGATTATGTATATTCTCATGTTACAGTAGATAGAGAATATCCTAGGATAATCTTTTATGAGATATATATCTTACGGATTCTACTTGTTGTATATATATGTCTACAGTAGCGTTAAACATCAAAACAACACACATATTTCCCTTTCCTTAGCACCATGCAATTGCTTTTCGGTATGAAATATATATGTGGACATTAACCAAAATGTCATGTTTTATGTATGTTCTACAAAAGAAACCACAAAACCTCAAATTTGAGGTTTGACTCACTCCAAAAGAACCAAGAGCAATAACAACCTTCATTTTATCCGAATATTTACCGACAATATTTTGATGATCTTGGAAACCACAAAACCTTAATCATTATCTGGTACCACTTGTAAGACATGTAATATTTAAATGTGTTTTTGTTCGTTATGATTTCAAATATGATTAATCAATGCATTTTGAAGTGATAAATGACTGTTTATGTTGAAATCAGACATTTTCATATGATATAAAACTATTTAACGACCAAAACTAATAAGGTGTATAATTACAATGACTAGAATGTAAAAAAAAGAAGATGAAACCGCAAATTTGAGGGTTTGCACAGTGAAACTTCAAAATGAGGGTTGATGGTTTCTTTTGGAGTGAACAAGAGGTTTTGTACCATGAAACTTCAAAAATGGGTTTGGTGGTTTCTTTTGGAGTGAACAAAACCTCAAAAATGAGGTTTTGAGGTTTTGATCACTCCAATAAAACCTTAAAATCTAAAGTTTCATCTTTGCTTTTACATTCTAGTCCCAAAACTATTTCTTAGATTGTTATGTGTACTATTTTTAATTTTACGACAAGCCCTGATTTTATTATGTTCTTCCTCTTTTTCAGAAATCTCCTTCGAATCATCTCGTAAATCTCTCTCCAAATCCTCTTCTATGCTCACCCATCTCAAACTGATATTACTTCTTGAATCTCTTATTCGAGGCTCTCAATTTCACAGCTAACTTTGGCAGAAACCCTATCGACCCTCTCAAATTCTTCTTTGCATCTCTCAATTACGAAACCCTCTGTGATATGATGCCTACAACTACCAATAAGATATGATGTTTGGGTGTGTGTTAAACCGTCTAGTTTGCTTCTGCTTTACTTTGCTTTTGAAACGAGATTTCTTCTGAATCTGATTATTAGTTTGCTTATGATTTTATTGTGGTTTTCTTGTGTTGGAACAATTAATTTTGGTTCTACAGATTGTAAACGACTCCTATATTCCTCTATCAGCTTCAATATAGTCTCGTCGGTCTGGATAAGTTGGTTGTTTTTATGAGTGTTTGATGAGTTCGGTCTAATGGTTAGGATGTTAAACTTATATTTAGCAACTACGTACCACATAATCGCCGGTGATACTGCGTACCTCGCTCCGGAAGTGGAACCGGAAGCGGAAGCGCGCGGAATCGCTCAGAAGCATTGTGGAATCGCGATTCCAGAAGTAAACGTTTGGAAGTGCGGTGGAAGGACATGATTCGGATTTGGAAGTGTGGTGGTAGAGATCGGAAGCGTGGTAGTACATATTGTATATTGGAAGCTTGACCGTGGCTTTATCAGAGCTTGAAGATGAAACAAGTTAAATAATTTTAATTATTTTGGGCTTATAACTTTTAGTTTGTTTTGTTCCCCAGCTTAGCCCATTTTGTTTGAGAAAATTATTCTAATTGCACTTTGTTTTTCTTGTGTTGCTCACATGTTCGTCTTGTTTCATGTTGTTTGTATTTTTAAAGAATAAAAATAAAGAATTGTTATGAAAATGGTTTATAACAAAAAGGTGTAGAGAAAAAAACAAACTAGAGAGGGAGAGAGAGAGGATGAGACGTGAGAGAGAGAGTTTAACTTCATTATCATTATTGTATGTCTTTCTTCTCATACAAGGGGGAAGCATTTATATAGTGCATTAAACCGACTCATCACGTCGGTCTAATGAAGATATTTATAATACATATATTTATATACTATATCATTTTAACACTGCGTATTAAATATCTATTTTATATTAAGTACAGCCTCATTAAAAACTTTATCATGAAAAAATCTAATGGGATAAAAATCATGACAAGGAAAAAAGAGTATGGTGACGTAAAATCCTTCTGAAAATAATAGATCTTCATAAATCTCGTAAATGGCCCATTCCAATACTTTGAATATGTTTTCTGAATGTTGTAGTGGAAAGCGCCTTTGTAAAGAGATCTGATGCATTGTCGTTTGAGCGGATATACTAGATGTCCACTTCTTGATTTTTCTCGAGCTCTTGAATGTAGGAGAAAAATCTTGGGGGAATATGCTTTGTTCTGTCGCTCTTGATATAGCCTTTCTTGAGTTGAGAAACACATGAAGAATTGTCTTCAAATACTATCGTTGGTTCTTTGTTCGTAACTATCCCGCTAGCTTCTTGTATATGATGATTCATAGATCTCAACCATATACATTCTCGACATGCTTCATGAAGCGCAATTGTCTCCGCATAATTTGAAGAAGTGGGGACTAGAGTTTGCTTTTGTGAACGCCACGAGATCACAATTCCTCCCATTGTTAAAATATATCCGGTTTGCGATCGAGCTTTATGCGGATCAGATAAATATCCTGCATCTGCAAAACCAACGAGACCAAGCGCATAATTCCGAGGATAATATAATCCCAAGTCAATCGTACCTCGGAGATAGTGAAGGATATGTTTTATCCCGGTCAAATGCCTCTGCGTAGGAGATGAGCTGTCTTGCAAGCAGATTAGTAGCAAATGCTATATCTGGTATGGTTCAATTTGCAAGATACATGGGTGCACCTATAGCGCTCATATAAGGTATTTCTGGACTTAATATTTCCTCGTTATCTTCACAAGGTCGAAATGGATCCTTGTCAATATTAAGCGATCTATTGACCATTGGTGTACTCAAAGGATTTGCTTTGTCCATACTAAAATGTTTTAACACCCTTGTGGTGTAATTTAATTGATGAACAAATATACCATCTTGGAAATGCTCTATTTAGAACCCAATACAACATTTTGTCTTCCCAAGATCTTTCATCTCAAACTCTTCTTTCATATGAGTTCTTACATCATCAACTTCCTTTTGAGTTCCAATAATATTCAGGTCATCAACATAAACAGCAATGATCACAAATCCTGATAGGGATTTCCTTATCAATACGCAAGGGCATATCGCATTATTGATAAATCCTTTCTTCAATAAAAATTCGCTTAAGCGATTATACCACATGCGTCCAGATTTTTTTAATCCGTAAAGTGATCGTTGTAATTTGACCGAACAAATATTCTCAGATTCTTCTGGAATCTTTGACCCTTCTGGGATTTTAAATCCTTCTGGGATTTTCATATATATTTCACTATCTAGTGATCCATATAGATATGCAGTCACAACATCCATGAGGTACATTTCTAGATTTTTTGATGTCGTTAGGCTCATTAAGTACCTGAATGTGATTGCATCCATTACCGGGGAATATGTTTCATCATAATCAATTCCCGGTCTTTGAGAAAACCCTTGGGCCACAAGTCGAGCTTTATATCTTGTGACTTCATTATTTTCATTTCTTTTTCTCACAAAGACCCATTTACATCCAACTGGTATTACATCTGCAGCTGTAATACCAACTGGTCCGAGAACGTTTCTCTTATTAAGGGAGAGTAATTCATTTCTCATGGATTGCCATTTCTCCCAATCAGGCCTTTTCTGGCACTCCGATATGGATCTTGGATCCATATAATCTTTATCATTATCAATGTCTTTGGAGATAGAAAAGAAGAATCTTCCATCTACATCATCAATTTCATATATAATCCATACTTTTCCGTCATGAACGTAATTAATGGAAATCTCACACTTTTCTTCATCATGCTCGACTTCGAAGTTTTTGTCTTCATCAGGTTCTTCATGAACCTTTTCAAAAATGCCTTCTGGACATTTTTCATGATTCGGTTCCTCTTGAACCTTTTCATTTTGTTCTCCCAACTTTTTTTTTCTTTCGGGGATTTTTATCTTTAGAGCCCAATGGCCTCCCCCTTTTTAAATGAACCTTGGGTTCATTAGCAATGCTTCCATCAATTCGTTCTTTTGGAATTTCAATTCTAGATGGAACATTTGCAACGGTTATATATGATTTGGTCACCTTCTTTGTATCTATAAATGCGTCTGGTAATTGATTTGCCATACTTTGTAAATGTATAATTTTCTGAACTTCCAACTCGCGTTGATTAGAAGGAGGATCAAGACAACCCAATGATTTTGTACACCTTGTAATATCTTTTGGTGATTCTCTCAATCTTCCTCCTAACGCAGGGAATTCATCTTCATTAAAATTTAAATAGCAAACCGTGCTGTAAACATATCACTGGTTTGTGGTTCCAGATACCTTATTATACTTGGTGATGTATACCCGACATATATCCCCAATCTCGGTTGCGGCTCCATTTTTGTTCTTTGTGGTGGGGCTATAAGAACATAAACTGCACACCCAAAAACTCGGAGATGGGATATATTAGATTCTTGACCAGATGTCAACTGTAATGGAGAAAATTTATTATATGCACTTGGTCTTATCTGGACCAATGCGGCCGCATGCAATATAGCATGTCTCCATACAGAAATTGGGAGTTTTGTTCTCAATATCAGTGGTCTTGCAATCCATTGCAATTGTTTTATTAAACTTTTGGCCATGCCATTTTGTATATGTACATGGGTATTGGATGCTCAACACCAATTCCCATTGACATACAATAATTATCAAAAGCTTGTGAAGTGAATTCACCAGCGTTATCAAGCCTTATTTTCTCAATGGGATAATCTGGGAATTGTGCTTTCAACTTGTTTATTTGGGCAATGAATCTTGCGAAAACCGTATTTCTTGTGGTCAACAGACACACATGTGACCATCTACTAGATGCGTCAACTAATACCATAAAATATAGAAACGGCCCGCATGGTAGATGGATAGGTCCACATATATCTCCATGTATTCTTTCTAAGAATAATGAGGATTTATTCCCAATTTTTTGTGGTGATGGCCGAGTGATGAGTTTCCCTCGACATTATCTCTATATGACTTAAACATTTTTATTAAATTTTAATCTTATTTTAAAGAAAAAATAAATTTAAATGCAGTAATTTAAAAGTATAAATATAAATGCTGAATTTAAGTGCATAATTAAAAAAATAAAAGTAAAACAATTGAAGAGGCATCGCCTACCATAAATTCAAAGAGGAGGCATAACTTCTCACTCCATAAATATGATCCGAGGAGACATAGTATACCATGTGAACAAATCGTAGAGGCATAGCCTACCATAACGATAAGGAGGAGGCTTAACCTACCACTCCATAAATATGATCTGAGGAGACATAGTCTACCATGTGATCAAATCGTAGAGGCATAGCCTACCATAACGATAAGGAGGAGGCTTAACCTACCACTCTATAAATATGATCTGAGGAGACATAGTCTACCATGTGATCAAATCGTAGAGGCATAGCCTACCATAACGATAAGGAGGAGGCTTAACCTACCACTCCATAAATATGATCTGAGGAGACATAGTCTACCATGTGATCATGATCGTGAAGGCATAGCCTACCATAATGATCGGTTCGGAGAAGGCAATGCCTATCTTTCCGAAAAATAATATATAAACGAAAAAATAAAAGACATAGTTTTTTTCATAAAATAAATTGATCATATTAAACTTCACCTTTTTGTTATATGACCGGATCATGAGACGGTCGTGCTGATATCGTGTTATAAAAATGTTTTATAACAAAAAAGGTGTAGAGAAAAAAAACAAACAAAAGAGGGAGAGAGAGAGACGATGAGACGTGGGAGAGAGAGAGAGAGTGTAACATCATTATCATTATTGTATGTCTTTCTTCTCATATAAAGGGGAAGCATTTATATGAGGCATTAAACCCACTCATCACGTCGGTCTAATGAGGATATTTTATTTTTTGTCGTCAACTATTCATTTATGGGCCGCGTAAAATTATTACAAACGGGCCAAGACCCAAGATCAAGCGAAAGAACAGTCTAAGAGGATAAGCACAACACGCGGAGCCACATATCGCCATCAGATCGCTGCCGGCATGCATCATCCGCGCCGTCCAACTAAAGAACTGCCAAAAAGCTTCCGATCAACGGAGAGGAACCGCGACAGAGCCCACCGGACCAACGCATCGATCTCGCCAGAAACCGCTTGCCGAACGGATCATCCTCAAAGCCACCACCCTATCACCTGCAATCAAAACCAGAGCGAAGACAAGACTCTACAAAAGTCAACCGGGACAAAGGAGGCGCGGCCGCCGTTGAGAATAAATTCCCGACTGAATACACCATACGCTTATCCTCAAAAGCGGTGTCACGACTGCGATATTAATCCTTGCTAGCGGAGGAGCGAGAGTAGAGATTCGCCAGAGAAATCAGGAGAGGACGAGGCAAAAGTCGAAAGAAGGAGTCCGATCGAAATCCTCGCGAAACGCAAGGTACCGGGAAAACCCGGGAGAGTCCGAGAATTCGGAAGGTAAAGCAGCCAGAGAAAGAATGTTGGGATTATTTGGATCGAAGCCAAAGACGAGCCACGATCGGAACAAAACAGAAAAGCAAAACCGGTAAGTACAACCGGATCGGACGAGACAAACCAACAAAACAACGAGAAAAAGATCTCCTCCTCTGAAAGATTTAGAGGCGAGAAGAGGAGGAGATAAGAAAAAACTCGACGGCAAAAGAGGAAGAAAAAGAGTCGCCGGTGGTTCGTCCGGTTCACCGGAAATCGTCGTATCTCTCTAAAAATAGGAGTGAGAAACGAGAGAGAAAACTTATATAAAGTTTAAATACACGTCTAATGAGGATATTTATAATACATATATTTATATATTATATTATTTTAACAAGAATTATATTATTCTCAAATTTTCCACTGTCTTATTGAGATTTTGTACACACACGACTTAGCTTTTAGTTAGCTTTCTTTTATTGAAAGATCATTAATGTGTGAATGCATACGAAGGCCATAATGAACATATATACATGTTTTATAAGAATTTTATTTATCAAAATGTATATAATTAATTACATTCTAGTATGATTCGTTCGCACCATATGCGAGCACAAACTTTATTAAACATAAATTTTATAATTTTGTCAAACTAATTTATGAGACTAATTTAAAATATTAAAATAAACATAAATAAAATATATGAGACTATTATCTTATTTAAACATAAATAAATAACATAAACATAAATGTTTAAACATAAATCATCAAAATATTATCAAACTAATTTAACAACATTAATAATATTGTAAAAATCTATATGAGACTATTTATAATTAAACAGACATACATTATTATATTTAATAAAATATTTTATAATTTATTATAAATAAAATTAATAGTAATAAAATAAATTGTAATTATATATTTTTGTAAAAAATGAATATATAAATATCTTATTTAAAATATTGAATTTATATGAATAATACGAATTTATTATATAAAATCTAAAACAATATTTATTATATTATAAAAATTCTTAAACGTTTTCATATTTATCTTCTTATTTTTTATTTTTTTATTGAAAGTTATGTATATCTATAAAATTAAATTAAAAATATTCATAAATATTTTCATATTTATCATCTCATTTTACTTTATAATTTTTATTCAAAGTTATATATATCTCCAAAATAAAATTCAAAATATTATCATAAATATTTCATATTTACATCTCATTTTTATACAAGGTTAAAAAAGCAATTAGCCTAATTTCATGAATGGTAAATTAGTAATCAACCATTTTGAGAGTGAATATAAGACCAAAAGCACTTCTCTATTAATATAAAGATTTGTGTTATACTTATTAAATTCATTATATATATATATATATATATATATATATATATATATATATATATATATATATATATATATATATATCCCTGTTCTAAAACGCGGAGGAGGCGGCCGGAAAGTCGCCGAAAAAGCGGTGGGCGGCAAGCCACCGCCACGATTTTCCCTTGTGCGGCCAACAAATTGATTCTTTAGAATTTTTCATTTTTTCTTGAATTTTAGTGGGCAAGCGCAAGCAGCCCAAACACATTTCAGTATTTGTGGCCAACCAAGAGCAACTGAAGGAATCTCAACATAAAACTACAACACCATCTGCTTCGTAGGTTACTTGTCACTATCTCTTGCACTTGTTAATTTTTGGGGTATGATTTGACAACTCCTTAATGTTGGAGTTTGCATATGTAGATTGTTTGCTACGCATAAGTATATAAGTTACAAATGTTATGTAGTTGAAAATGTCTTTTACATTTCTTGTACCATTGAAATTACAGTATCACCAATTACCAAATCGTAAATTAAATAATCTAAATTCTTACTTTTATGAATAAATATAACTAAACAGTCATTCACACTACACACAGAAAGTAGTCGCAAAATATTTACCATCGATGTATTTGGATTTTCCGAATAGTCGCTGAATAATCGTTAATTAGTCATTAAACTGTCGCCAAGTAATAACCATATATTACGACTAAGTTATGACTATATTAGACAGTGAGACAGTAGTCCGCAAGTAGTGGCACAATCATTACTATAATCGAGTTTGGATGTTCCGATTAGATGTTGCATAGTCGTTAAATTAATTAGTCATTAAACAGTCGCTAATTAATACAAAAATGTTTACCATAATCATATCTGGATGTTCATGTTAGTCGGTATATCATCGGTAAATTAGTTAATAAACAATCGCCAAATAGTCACCATATATTACCACTACGTTGTGACTATATTAGACAGTCACATAATAGTCGACAAATAGTGACCGAATGAGTACTATAATCGTATTTGGATGTTCCGATTGGTCGCTGAATAGGCGTTTACCTAGTCATTACCAAGTCGCTAATATTTACTACTACAGTGTGACTATATTAAACAATCGCAAAATAGTCAGCCATTGGTCACCTAGGTTAACGACTACTTGGTGACTACATATCTCCGACTGCATCTGGACTATGTCTTTAGTCGCACAATTGACGCCAAATGGTCGCAAATTAGTCCTTATATATATTCCGATAACGCTACGTCTAATTTATGATTACCTATGTTAGTCGTAAAAATAGCCATATACCGCCGACTATTTTTACGACTATGAATTTTACCTACTAAGGATTTACAACTACCAGCTTTAGTCGATATTTAGTCGTAAAACCGCGTATAACGACTATTCTATGACTAAGAGTGCAGTCGCAACTTTTTATTGTTCTGAGAACGGGTTTTTTACAATCATTGTTTACCATAAATATTGGAAAAAACAGAAAAACATAACCTACTTCTTGCATATATCACCGTTGAGATCTACTAATAACATCATCATTCCACATATGAAGAAATTATTGCTCTCCATTCATTAGCATGTTCTCTTTGTTGTTCTTGTGTGCCAAGGAATTGATGACAATCACCACTTGGTTGAGTAACATTCTGTTCATCAGAAGTTTCTTCCGTAGGAAACTCATCTGAACGACACCTCTGACAAATATAACTATGTAATACAGTACATGCAAACACTAACTCTGCTTGTGTCTTAAAAGGAAAATAAGGTGCATATTTGAATATCAGAAATCTAGATTTGATAATACCAAAAATCCTTTTGATCACATTTCTCAAACAAGCATGACGATGGTTGAATAATTCTTCTTTATTTTTGGGATCATTATCTCCTCCAATAAATTCTTTAAGATGATAACGAATACTTTGAAATGGAGTTAGAAAATTTCTTTGGTTTGCATATCCACGATCAGCCAAATAAAATTTTCTTAAAATTTCAACAATATAAATATAAAAGATAAGATTTTAAATTAAATAAAATAACGAATAATATCTTTAGGTTTGGAATAAGGCATATACCATCTGAGACTTCAAATCTATTGTTACTTCTGGTTAAAGCATCATTTAACACTCATCATGAGCTGAATCTTCCTAACCACTAAGGATATATATAAATTGTAAATCAAAATTGCACACACCTAGCACACTTTGGGATACAATTCCTTTCCTGTTTCGATAGCTAGCAGTTTCATTTCCAACTACCATTGCAGCAATATGTGTTACTGGATAAAACTGAACAAAATATTTTAACCATCACACTTGGGGATACAATTCCTTTCCATCAATAGATCAAATACAACCCTAAAAAGAAAAAGAAAAAAAGAAAAAAAATTTCTGGATAAAACTGAACAATAAAACTAAACAAAAAAGCTGAATAAAATAGTTTTTACATAACTTAAAATAGGGGTAAAATCTTGTGGTTTCTCTTATTTTTGAAGACACTACATTTTCTTGTTTAACCATCAAACTTGGGCTAATGCTATTTAATACTCTTAATATTTTGTTAAAGCATGATTCTCTCAAAACTCGATCTCTTGAATACATCTCAAGGGAGAATATATCTCGTGCTATGTCCAACAATGAGCAAAAATATGGCTAGCATTTCCTCAATTGAAATCCATCTTGTGTCTCTTAAAGATGTCTTTTCTCGGATAAAGGTACACAAATCCAAAAAAACATTATACATACGATAGAAACTCCGAAAATGTTATGGATCTTCACTTTGAACGTATTATTAATTTCCCAGTCTTATAGTTGGATTCTTAACCGGTCGTCGAATTTGTGAAAATAAATATCGTGGTAAAATGAAATTTCTCATATTGATGGTTGACATCAACACAATTATATGAGTTGAAAATATATATCTGTCTCTCTCAACCGAAGTGAATACTTTCACTTTCGAAACAAAGTTTTCTCTTCAAAAATTAGAGATTGAAAGCCACCACTTTCAGCTACACAGCTTTACTTTCTCATTGTGGGAAATATATAAAACAATTAAGAATCATGCTGCAAAATCAAACTTTTTGTAAAATCCTAAATTAAATTCAAACAAGAGAAAATATACTTCGAATGAATACATATTTGTTATCCAAGTAACCTGGGAAATTTATACCTTTCTAATTAGATTTCTCTACCATAACAACAAAATAAATTGAAAATGCGAGAGCTACATAATACATAATGTAACACATGGTATTCTTTTTCCAAGACTTTTTTATTGCAAAGCAAACTTACAGTTTTACCTTAACAACCTAGTCTCTCACTTGCTTTTCGATCTAACAATTATCTTAAAGCTCATTAGATTCACTCTTTGCACCCAAGCTTGATCCCCTTACAAGAAATCTCAAACCCTTGCTAAAAGCAATCTCTCTCTCTAAACGGCGTACCAAGCACAAATGCCCTAGACGATCTATTTATACTTCATAGGTCGTTTTACAATTTTCCTAACTACACTTAGGAATATTCCCATTTATCTTCTTTTAGGAAAAATAATATTTTCCTAAAATCTCTGAAGTGTATATCTCGCATGTATCTTCTCTGGTTTATTTATCCAGCTCAACTACTCTCATGAAGCATTTTCCTAGTCAGCTACCAGCATCCTTAGCTTCCATATTCTTCAACACCAACTCATCTTCCATACGGTCTATGTCATTGATGCAAGTGTCGTTCCATATCATGACTGAGTCAGCTGTTGTCGTAGCTCATGCTTCAGTTCGCTGCACCTTCAATATCCCCCTTTTTAGCTTCGTGTGCCTCTTAAGTATATGTTCATCAATAAGCTCACACATACACATAGCCGATGTATAAGCATTCTAATCATAACACAACTCATTAGGCAGAATCCAACATAAAACAAACTCCATTAAGAAACGAGTCATAAGTTCAACACCAAAAGAGAGGGATTAAAAACGACATTCCGTAAACCAAAAAAAAAAAATTATACTTCTTCTAGAACTCGTGACTAATCTCTAAACAAAAATAGACATCAAGATACACTTAGTCACTCCCCCACAATCCAAGCACACAATCTAAGCATCACTCGATGTGACACCCTCGACCCGTTCTATAGATCTAGACGACTCGGAAGTGTCACAATGTGATAGCCGGAGACAACAAATGCCTAATATTCAAAAGGGATCCAAACACTAGACAAATGCTGACTACGACTACCACTCCTCTTGGCTTCGGCCTAAGGCTTTACAATCCGTACCTCGACCTCGAGTTGTGTTAGTTCGGACTAAACTAATACCATGAACACAAGCTTAACTTCTTAACAAAACATATTTTATTCATATACTAGCTTGCAGAAAATACAAGATTACAAACACGTTTATATACAGCGGCCATGGTCTAGTGCCCAAAAGATAATGTACATAGGTTCACAAACCGTTTTACAACTGCCAACAAAACTACTCCAGTGTCCTAACGTTCCGTTCCACTCCCTTGCAACCCGCCTACTGGTTACCTGCAAAACAAATGAGTCATGAGTATTCTAGTAATACTCCATGAATTCTGGGCCCCTAAACATGTGTTAGTTCCCATTCTAACCCCAAAGACAGAGAACAATCAATCAAAACGCAAGTATGGAAACGAAACAGATAACATGCCATATCTCACTATATGCATTTATCTATACTCATTTATTTCCACATTCCGAGGCTTCTAGATGCATCGGACACTCCACACCCACTCTCTCTCATGACCGTCCGCATCAATCACCACAAATGATCATGATACGTACGTCACACCCGATTACGGGGAAAACACTTCCCTCGGTTCCTGATTATGGAGATCTTTATCTCTCGGGATAGTGTCATCACACGATGCTCGGCCATGGGAGGGACCGAAGTAACCCTCCGAGCCTTTCCCTTTTACAAAAGGAGGTATAAAACGGGAGTGCCGAATACATCATCCTAGGAAATATTATGCATGTCCTTGGAAACATCATCTAGAACATCACCAAATCTTAGATCACTACATTTAGAACAATATTACACATGCTCATTAACATAATTACTCACACCAATTGGTCCGTAGAGTTCGAAGACCTCTAACGGCCACATGCATATCACACACAATGCATATTCATTTCCAACGTGCAATAACAACTCAAAAGCATTTGGAAAATCAAACAACACACGAACCGCAAACCGCAATCTGTGGGTTTACTAAACACCAGAAAAAGATAACACCACGGCTCATATATTAATCAAACCTGAATCAAAACGTGTTAACACAACACACAACCGGAACTCACCCTTTTCCGAGCCTTTCTCCTTAACTCCGAATTCTCGTGCTAGATCTATATTCGAGTATCTAAATAAGTGGTAGATTTAAGGAAAATAAGGCTAGAGGTGAAGTAAATACTTAGACTACAGCTTACCAACTTCCCGTAGATTAACATGTTCGTTCTGTCCCGATCGCTCGTCTTGTCCCGTGCTTAATCCGCTTAAAACCCACTTTCTCTCTCTAAACCGTGACTTTCTCTCTCTAGAATGTTATCTAAGTTCATAAACGAGTAAAATGGCCTTATGGGATGGCCAATTTATAGATGGGCAAGGGAGGGATGATCCATGATAAGTGGCGTCCATACAGTCAGGTTGTGCATGCGTTGGGCCATGTGTGGTCGACCAGCCATGCATAGTGACAGGTGGTCCGACCATGCAGGGCGACAGGTGGTCCGTCCATGCACGGTGACAAGTGGCCCATCCGACCACCCGACCACTCGACCATCCGACCGTTCGACCATGCCCGACCAACTTCGACCCGACGTCAGTCCTCTCGTCCCAATCCAAAACTGGATCGACCAATCTTCTCAAAACACCCCAAAATGGTTATCCACATCACTTTCCAACTATTGGGGAGGTCCTTGTCCATCCATCATGACTTTAACACGATCTCTGGCCATTCTACACATATTACTTCATTAGTCGGGTCATTACATTCTCCCCCCCCCCCCTTATTTAGAATTCGTCACGAATTCTAGTGTGGTCGTGATGTCTCCCCTTGCTCATAAATTGTATCTTCCTCAAAGAACTTTGGGTGCTCATTACGAAATCTCCCTTCATCTTCCCATGTGACTACCATCCGGTTTTCCTTACCCCAAAATACTTGGATCTGTGGAATCTCACGGTTTTTGAGTTCTTTATTCGTCTTGACCCAATCCTTATGGGTCCTTCAGGGTAAGTAAGATCCTTACGCAATTCTTCTATTCTCTCTGGTACAATCGCGTCCGGATCGGGAACGTGCTTCCCTAAAATCGATACATGAAACACCGGATGCATAATTATGTCCGATGGTAACTCTAACCTATAGGCTACTTCCCCCAACTCTTCCCAACACACGATACGGACCAATATACCTAACAGCCAGCTTACCAATCTTTCCAAAATGGTCCTTACCCTTCTGTGCTGCTACTTTGAGGTAAACGAGGTCTCCTACCTTGAAGGTCACTTCCCTACGACCTTGGTCCGCATACTTCTTCTGCCTATCTTGCGCTTTCTTCATGTTGGTGCGGATGACTTGCAACTTTCCATGGTATCTTCTACCATAGGTGGCCCAAACATTCGTCTTTTCCCAACCTCAGTCCAACATAACGGTGTTCGACATGGTTGCCGTACAGGGCTTCGTATGGAGACATGTCGATACTTACATGGTATATGTTGTTATATGAGAATTCTACTAGTGGTAGGTAGTCTTCCCATATACCCATCCAGTCCATGATACATGCTCGTAGAATGTCTTATATGGTTCGGATTGTCCTCTCCGTTTGGCCGTCCGTCTCGGGATGGAAGGCCGTACTCATGTTCAACTCCGTTCCCATAGCTCCTTGTAATGCCTTCCAAAACGCAGCCGTAAACCTTGGGTTACGGTCTGACACAATCGATGCGGGCACTCCGTGTAATTTTACAATCTCACTAACATAGAGTTCCGATAAGGTCTCCACCTTATTCGTATCTCGTACTGCTAACAATCGTGCTACCTTGGTTAAACGATCAACAATCACCCAAATAGAATTGTTTGACCGTCCTCGTGCAATAGGAAGTCCCGAGATGAAATCCATCGCTAACGAGTCCCATTTCCACTCCGGTATGGGTAAACTTTGTAGCAATCCTCCCAGTACTTGATATTCCGCCTTGACCTGCTGACACACTTGACATTTGGCTACCCAATCCGCTACTGATCTTTTAAGGCCATGCCAATAGTAATATTGTCGAATATCTCTGTAAATCTTGGTTCTTCCAGGGTGAATACTCAATACTGATTGGTGCGCTATCTGTAAGATCTCTTTCCGTAACTCCCCACTTTCTGGTACTGTGATACTTCCCTTTAGCAGTAGGGTTCCATCTTTAGCTAGGTGGAACTCGCTAACACTCACTTCTTCAGGATTCTCCAATTTCTCGATGATCTTTCGCGTCTTCTCTGTTCTTCCTTTATTCGTTGTATCAATCATGCATGGTTGACTGCATGAAGTCCCCTTGGCTCGCGTGTTTCTCCTTCTAGTAACGATAGACTTACCTTCTTCACCTCCTGGTCCAACGCCTATAGTTCCTTCTCCATGTTCATGGTCGTCTTCCGTCGGCTTAGTGCATCTGCTACAACGTTGGCCTTTCCTGGGTGATACTGAATCTTGACGTGGTAGTCCGTGATGAACTCCATCCATCTTCACTGTCGTAAGTTCAAATCAGGCTGAGTGAAGAGGTACTTCAAGTTTTTGTGATCTGTGAACACTTGTATACTTTCTCCGTACAAGTAGGATCTCCATATCTTAAGAGCGAAAACCACGGACGCCATTTCCAGATCATGGGTGGGGTAATTTTCTTCGTGCTTCCTCAAATGCCGTGAAGGATACACGATCGTTCTCCCTTCTTGCATGAGAATGCATCCTAACCCTACTCGTGATGCAACTGAATTTAGCATATAACTTCCTCTCTCTTAATCTCTCCAACACCTTCTCTAAACTTTCCACGTGCTCCTCCTTGGTTTTTGAATAGATCAGAATGTCATCACTGAAGATAATCACGAACATATCCAAGTAGTCGTGGAACACTTCGTTCATCAATCATATGAATACCGCTGAAGCGTTGGTTAGTCCAAATGGCATAACAACAAACTCGTATTGCCCATACCGAGTGTTGAATGCTGTCTTTACCACATCCTTCTCCACGATGGGGATTTGGGATACCCTCACGCCAAATCTATCTTGGAGAACCAACTAGCTCCACGCAACTGATCCAACAACTCATCGATCCTAGGAAGGGGGTAATTATCCTTGACAGTGACGTTGTTGATCCCACGGTAATCAATGCATAACCTCATGTTGCCGTCCTTCTTTCTGACAAACAGCACTGGGGCTCCCCATGGTGATGAACTTGGACGAATAAAACATTTACCCATCAGATCCTCCAGCTGCGTCTTTAACTCCGCTAACTCGGCCGGGGCCATCTGGTATGGCGCCTTGGCGATGGGGCCCATCCCCGGTTCCAAGTTAATGGTGAACGGATTGCTCCTAGGTGGAGGCAACTCCATCAATGTTCTAAAGACATCAATGAACTCCTTAACCACATGGATGTCCTTGATCATTAACTCCTTATCGCCATCCTCCATTTGAACACTAATGGCCACCAAATATGCCTCCCCGCTTTCCAATTCTTTCTCACTCCACAAAGCTGAAATCAAACCCATCGACGTACTCGGTTTGATTCCATGAAACGTAACTGCTGATGGTTGGTCTTCCTAGAAGATGATCCTACCTCGACACAATCTAGATGAACCCTATATCTAGATAACCAATCCATTCCAAGGATTACATCGAACCGTCGAAGAGGTAATACAATGAGATCCACGAGGAAAACTCTTCTCTGGACTCAAGGGGTACACATATCAACTCACGTAAAGCTACTAAGGTCTGATCTCCTGGGGTTAACACTGAAACCCTCACAATTCTTGCCCCATAACCATTTACAAACCTTGTCACCACCTCGGGAGTCACAAAATATGTGTTGCTCCCGAGTCAAACAAAACATGCGTGGGAATACCACCAACACGTAATGTCCCTATCATAACATATATTCATACATAATATAACTCAATCACAAAAGCATGCATAACAAAACATGAGAGAGATTAGAACCCAAACATACCTGTAATGGGACTCATTCCATAGCCTGAAGGTCTAACATAATCTACCTCTAAGGCATACACTCTCTCCGCAGTTGCTTGCTTCTTGGCTGGGTTTCCTTTTGTAGTCTTTGCAGGCTGCTTTCCTGAAGCTTTAGTCATTCCGGTCTCTTTGTGTGGGCATGATGTTGCGTAGTGGAATAGTTCTCCGCATGCAAAACAATGGACATATGATGACACCTCTGTCCGTCTCTTATTAGTGCAGTTCCTTGAAATATTCCCCTCTTCTCCATACGCATAACAGGTTACTGACCCGTCCGACTGACCCGCTTGAGGTTTAAAATTCCTTCTAAAGTTTCTCTTTCATTGGATGTCACTCCGATTATTTCCAAATGTCTTTCCTCTGTGGCCAGTATTTGGGTTTCCTCCTTTCTTTTGTACTGCTGTCTTTTCTTTTATCCATCACTGCTCCGTGTTCACCGCCTTCTCAATCATATGGTGCAGCCCAGTTTAGGTTCCTGCGACCATCCTGCTAGCTACTTCCGGGTTTAGCCCACCCAATAACCTCCTCATTAATGCAGCCTCATCCCCACGACTGAAGTAGATGTATCGTTGAAGTCTTGTGAACTCCGCCTCGTATTCTCTCACTGTCCGTTCTCCTTGTTTTAACTGTAAGAACTCGTTTTCTAGTCGTTCCCGAGCTTCCGGTGGTATATACTTCTGCATGAATTCCCGTCTAAATCCTTCCCACGTGTATACTGGATAACGAGTATTCTTCTCCACACTCATCCACCAACCGAGAGCTTCTCTTTCCATTAAATACACTGCGACTTCCCGCTTGAGATTATTTGGACATCCCACAGCCACAAAGTTTCGTCCCATGGATTGCAACCATGCGTCGGTACTTCCTCTGTATTGTTGGGTGGCCAATTTCCTCATTGTGGTCACGACTTTAAGGAAATAAGGTGGCGCATTGGTAGTTGCATTAGATCCTCCGTTGGCTCCTCTTTGAACCACCTGCGATAGTAGGTCATGTACCATCGAAAGGGTCGGATCAGCTCGTCCTTGCTCCTGTTGTCCTGGTGCTGCGGCATTTCTGTGGTTTGGTGGGTGAACTTGTTCAGCAGGGTGAGGGTTAGGTGATGGGGCTACTCCTTCGTTACCGTACCCAGCCTGACCCGTCGGCATCCTGTGTGGGGTATCGTGTAGAAAGCTTGAGCCCAACGAGAAAGGTGATGGCTCATGCGGTGGTGGTATGGGATAATCCCCATGTCCTGGATTTTCTTGCTCGTCAAACCTCTGCTCATTCCTTGAGTCATCCACTAACAAATCATCCCATATGTAGTCCTCTTCTCCCGACCAAGAAGATGCATGCGGCGATGCATGCTCATGACTGTACCCAGATCCGCCTCATCCTGATGAAGAACCCCACGACCTGCTCGCGTTCGAACGATTCCCAGACATCTGCACCGAACACAAGGGTAAGTCCTAACCCATCCTAACTTTAAAAAAACATACCGGATTATCCTAGTTGGAAAATGCGACTCAATAACTCGTTAAAACCAATTAAAACGCTTGGCCCGTGAGCATGATCATAAACCATGCTCTGATACCACCATTTGTAACACCCCCGACCCCGTTCTATAGATATAGACGACCCGGAAGTGTCACAATGTGATAGCCGGAGACAACAAATGCCTAATATTCAAAAGAGATCCGCACACTAGACAAATGCTGACTACGATTACCACTCCTCTTGGCTTCGGCCTAAGGCTTTACAACCCGTACCTCAACCTCGAGTTGTGTTAGTTCGGACTAAACTAATACCATGAACACAAGCTGAACTTTTTAACAAAACATATCTTATTCATATACTAGCTTGCAGAAAGTACGAGATTACAAACACATTTATATACAGCGGCCATGGCATAGTGCCCAAAAGATAATGTACCTATAGGTTCACAAACCGTTTTACAACTACCAACAAAACTACTCCGGTGTCCTAACGTTCCGTTCCACTCCCTTACAACCCGCCTACTGGTTACCTGCAAAACAAATGAGTCATGAGTATTCTAGTAATACTCAGTGAATTTCGGGCCCCGAAACATGCGTTAGTTCCCATTCCAACCCTAAAGATAGAGAACAATCAATCACAATGCAAATACGGAAGCGAAAGAGATAACATGCCGTATCTCACTATATGCATTTATCTATACTCATTTATTTCCACATTCTGAGGCCTTTAGATGCATCGGACACTCCACACCCATTCTCTCTCGTGACCGTCCACATCAATCATCACAAAGAATCATGATACGTACGTCACACCCGATTACAGGGAAAACACTTCCCTTGGGTTCCCGATTACGGAGATCTCTATCTCTCGGGATTGTGTCGTCACACGATGCTCGGCCATGGGAGCGACCAAAGTAACCCTCCGATCATTTCCCTTTTACACAAGGAGGTATAAAACGGGAGTGCTGAATACATCATCCTAGACAATATTACGCATGTCCTTGGAAACATCATCTAGAACATCACCAAATTCTAGATCACTACATTTAGAACAATATTACACATGCTCATTAACATAATTACTCACACCAATTGGTCTGTAGAGTCCGAAGACCTCTAACGGCCACATGCATATCACACACAATGCATATTCATTTCCAACGTGCAATAACAACTCAAAAGCACTTGGAAAATCAAACAACACACAAACCGCAAACCTCAATCCGTGGATTTACTAAACATCATAAAAGAGATATCACCACGGCTCATCTCTGAATCAAACCTGCATCAAAATGTGTTAACACAACACACAACCGGAACTCACCTTTTTCTGAGTCTTTCTCCTTAACTCTAAATTCTCTCGCTAGATCTAGAACCGAGGATCTAAATAAGTGGAATATTTAAGGAAAATAAGGCTAGAGGTGACGGAAATACTTAGACTACAGCTTACCAACATCCCGTAACTTAACTCGTTCATTTCATCCTGTCTCGTGCTTAATCCACTTAAAACCCACTTTCTCTCTCTAGAATTTTGTCTAAGTTCAGAAAAGAGTAAAATGGCCTTATGGGATGGTCCTATTTATAGATGGGCAAGGGAGGGCTGATCCATGACAAGTGGGGTCCATGCGGTCAGGCTGTGCATGCGTTGGGCCATGTGTGGTCGACTGGCCATGCACAGTGACATGTGGTCTGACCATGCAGGGCGACACGTGGTTCGTCCATGCACGGCGACAGGTGGCCCGTCCGACCACTCGACCACCCGACCATCAGACCGCTCGACCAGGCCCGACCAACTTCGCCCCAACATCAGTTCTCTCGACCCAATCCAAAACTGGCTCGACCAATCTTCTCAAAACACCCCAAAATGGTAATCCATATCCATTTCCAACAATTTATGAACTTTGGGGAGGTCCTTGTCCATCCATCACGACTATAACCCGACCTCCGGCCGTTCCGCACATATTACTTCATTAGTCGGGACATTACACTCGAGGTCATTTCATCTGAGTCATCCTCAGGAGACTCTTCTTCGTGATCCGGCTCTTCGGAGTCTTCAACCACCGTCTCATTCTTTTCTCCCTCTGTTTGAGATCACACAAGTTAAAAATACTCATATCTGACTAAGAATCAAAGAGAAGGAGTAGACTACTTACCTTGAGTACTATCACGGAGATGGAACACTATGTCAGTCAGATTCTGAAGTCCTTCAGCAATTTCCTGAAGTTCTGTCTGAACTGACACCTGAGTTACACCAGCCCTGATTGAGGTAGACTCAGAAGACCCATGAGCGAGCAATTAAGGTAGTGGCCGAAGAGACTTTGCGCTTTCCAAATGCAATCTCCTTTTTCTTTCTTTCAGCTTCCTTCTTGAGAAAGGCTTTACCACTCTGTGGGTCCTTCTTGTACAGAACATGCCCAACCAGTTCTTCACCATCAAAAGTGTGATTAGGATACTGCATTTCCTAAACAGCTGAGATAATCCTAGGGAAGATCAACCAGAGTTTGTCACTCTGCTTACAAGTCGTCAGACTCATCACTTGCATGTAGACAAGTTTGCCAAAATCAATCCTAATCCCATGAGCTAGCTTGTATAGCCGTGTTCTTTTGGTCCCCGCATGACATGCGGCAGCGACACGAAATTAAAGCATAAAAAGTGTATTTGTTGTCGTTGTAACCAACTTTAGTGACGCCGGCGGAAAAACACGTCGACCAAAAGAACAGTGACGCATGACGCTTATTTTCTTTAGCGTCAGTGACGTTGACGCTGCGTCACCTGTTTCTTCATTTTTCTTTGGTTTTGATGTAGCTGTGTTCTTTCATAGGAAACTCCAGTGAATTAAGATGAGAAAAAATATAAAACAAAAACACAGATTTCTTTGACGCTGACGCAACGTCGGCGTTAACCAAAAGAACACGGCTTATATTAGTCTTGCCCAGGTTTTCTTCTGCCCCTCAGTGAGATATTTGGCCAGAGTGTCAAGAGAGACTGCATCAATGCTTGCATCAGCCCTGCTTTCAGCATTACTCAGAGGAGCTAAGTCCAAGAAAGCGTTGATTTGCGCAGGAGAAAACTCATACATCCTTTTAAGCAAGAATACTCTGACTCCCTTGTCAGATGAGGATGATCTGGACTCGGGAAGATTAGTGTAAAACTCCTTCACAATCTCAGGGACATATCCAATAAAACCATCAACAGTGCTTCTCAACTTTCCTATATTGATCAGTCCTAGATAGCCCTACTTATCTACTTCATCAAAGTCCACAATCCTTTCAGCTAAGATTCCTCTTTACTTAAAAAGAGCATACCTGGCTCTAACCTCTTTGGATGGAAAGCGCTTGGAGACGAACACCTTTTTTGGAACGGGTTGATGTACCAGTTAAGTTAAAAGGACCAGCTTCCTTAGAAGAATTCTTCTTCTTCTTCTTCTTTTGGGCTTATCTTCTTTTGTCCTCTCAGTACGAGGCTTCTTCTGATCAGGAAGTAGTCCCACTTGTTTTCTGGCTTTCCTCTTCTTAGGTACTGGGACTGGCTCAGATGGCTCATTTCCCGTGTTCTGCTCAGGAAGATTGACATCGATTGGATCCTCATGGACTGGGTCAGCAGGAACAATGGCTAGGGGATTTTCATCTGTGAGCAGAGAGGATAAGACATCGACTGCATCTTTCTCCTGTTCGTATATCTCCTCAGACACATTCTTTTCAGCCTCGTCATCTGGATGTGCTAAATCAGCTTCATTGTCGCCATCCTTAGGTGACTCATGTAGCTGAATTTCCTCTGTCTCAGGGTCAAACGGCGGCTTAGAGTGTTGTTCATCTGGCTCTGAGATACGACCTGACTTAGCTTCGTCATCCCCTTTTTCCTTTGCCACAATTTCTTCCATCGGATCTGTTACCTCTACATCATGTGCCGTTGCAAACGAGTTCGTGCTAGCTGGTTGAGTCTCGCCCAGAATTTGATCGGAAACAAGATTAGGGTTTCTGGGTGGAGGAACTTCTTCCTCAGAGCTTGAATCATCAATCAGTTGAGGTGGCGCTTGTTCCGGCTGAGTCTGAGCTTGTTGCTGTGTCAAGCTGGTACCAACTTTTTCTCTTATGGTCGCATGCACCATGGTGATTTCAATGATTGAAAGAGAGAAGTCTGATTGAAGAAGAAAAACTGTTTCGTCGGAGTTTCTGATTTGTCGAAAAAATCTGATTTTTTTCTTTTTGCCTTCTCTCCTCTTTTATTGCCCTGAGTCAGAATCTGTGTCAGAGATCTTATTTCCTTTTTGCATGCAATTTGATTGGGGTATCGATATTCCAAAGATTTTGAATTTTAAAATTCCTCTTTTTGTGCCCAAATATCTCAGATTTTTGTTTCTTGCCAACCGACTTCGAACCAAAATTAACCAGCTTGAACCAAATTTTCTTTTCACTGCATCATCACATAGAACATTAGAACCACTCATACAAGTATGACTAGATAAGAGCAAACACATTCAATTTAGGAGTAATGGGAATTAAACTATAGTGTATTGCCTACATATTTATTGATGCACTGGGTTTGTATACATAAAAACATACCTTTCTCTTTTTGAATTCACAAATCAGTGTTGTGTGTGTCAGGTACTGACACTTCACATGACTCAGCCTATACACTTCGATCATACGATTCTTTGCATTTGGTCATCATTCTCGTAGTGGCTAGCTTTCACACTCTCATGCCTTTATCTTGTCTCAAATCAGTTTTCAACATTGATCCTTCGAGTGAGACTCCCACTTTAGTTTTTCCTTTTTTTTTAATTTGATTCAGTAACCGAGCTATTGAAAGAGTTGATTCCATCACTTGACTTCTCAGGATATCAATTCATAGCTTTTATGTATTTCTGGCTTTGTGTCCCACTCGAGAAACATGTACTGTACATGAGACAAAACGGCACAACAGGCAGCTCTTTTCCACTAGTTATCCTGACTCCAAACTAAATCAGAACTTGATGTACTTCTTGAATTAGTGCATGTATCGGTCATGTACACTCGATAACTCATTACATTTCATAGACACCGATTGAGTTTCTTAGAGAAATAAAACGGTTAAAATCCAGAGGTTTTGTAAAGAAATCAGCCAGTTGCAAATCAGTAACTATGTATTCAACTACTACATGTTTTTCCTCCACTAGCTCCTGGATGAAATGGTATCTAATGTCAATATGCTTGGTCCGAGAGTGTTGGACTGGGTTCTTTAAGATGCTTAAAGCACTCATGTTATCACAGTGAACTAGAAGTGGTCCTGAATTGATTCCATAGTCGGCTGACATTTGTTTCATCCATAGTAGCTGAGCACAAAAATTTCCCAACGCAATATATTCAACTTATACTGTAGACAATGACACAAAATTCTGCTTCTTGCTCATCCATGCAATCAGATTATTCCAAGAAAGAAACATCCTCCACTAGTGCTCTTCCTATCATCCATGGTTTCTGCCCAATCTGCATCACAGTAACCAACCATGTGCTTGTTGGATCCTTTTGAATGCCAAATTCCCAGATTGATTGTTCCTTTGACATACTTGATGATACTTTTAACTGCCTCGAGATGCGACTGTTTTGGTTTAGCTTGGTATCTTGCACATATTCCTACACTCAGACACATATCTGGTCTGTTGGCTGTCAGATATAGTGGACTAGCGATCATTCCTCGATAAAACTTAACATCCACATCAGTTCCATCATCATCTCTTGACAGCTTGGTTGTGGTACTCATTGGTGTCTTTGCCTCCTTGTATTGATCCAATTTGAACCGGCTTAACAGATTCTTAGCATATGTGCTCTGAGAGATGAACACTCCATCATTAGTCTGACTGACTTGTAGCCCCAGAAAGTACTTCAATTCTCCTACCATACTCATTTCGAACTCTTGAGTCATATCATGTACAAACGCATCAACCAGGACTTGAGACGTTCCTCCGAAAATAATATCATCAAACATAGATCTGCATTATGATAATTCCATTCTTTTGTTCCAGCACAAAAAGGGTCTTGTCTACACTTCCTCTTATGTATCTTTTTCCCAGAAGAAAGCTTGTGAGCCTTTCGTACCATGCTCTAGGTGCCTGCTTTAGACCATACAGAGCTTTCTTAAGTTTGTACACATATTATGGATTGATTGAATCCTAATATCATTTTGGTTGTTCTGCATGCACCTCTTCTTGAAGAAACCCATTTAGAAAGGCACTCTTCACATCCATATGATATACAGTGAAGTTCATGATGCATGCCGTTCCGAGAAATAACCTGATTGACTCAAGAGGTGCTATAGGTGAAAATGTCTCTTCGAAGTCAACACCTTCAATCTGAGAGTACCCCTGAGCAACAAGTCGAGCTTTTTTCTGAACTACCACTCCATACTCATTAATCTTGTTTTCGAAGATCCACTTGGTTCCCACAATGTTCACTCCTTCATGACGTGGTACAAGTTCTCACACATCATTGCATACAAACTGCTCCAATTCTTGTTCCATTGAATCAATCCAAAACTCATCATCTAAAACTTGAACATGTGTTTTAGGCTCTATGGCTGAGACAAAACAGACAAATTGCACCATTTCTCTGAAGTTCAAATGTACTTTTCTAGTCATTCGCTCATTGATAGGTCAAGAATTAATCCCTATTCTAAACTGCAAGTGAACAGCAATATCAATGTAGTATATAGGGTATCGAAATCCACAGAGACTCCGGTCAACGATAGATTTAAAACAGAAAAGATTAAACTAAGAGAAAGCAAAAGTGATTAAACTAAAAGCAGAGCAGAAAAGTAAATCAGTAGCAGGCGAGTTTTGTGAGCAAGGAAGCGAAGCGTTAAGTCTAGGGAGTTCTCAGGAAATCAGGAACACAAGCAATCAATCAGTCGAGATCCAATCAGAAACTGTTCTAGAACTCAAACACAGATATAGAATTAACCAAATTCCTTTGCGATAATTCTCTAAGTTTAAGTGCAGCAAACCAAACTTTCGTTTGCGAGAACTAACAGATTAAACCAGCTTTAATTCCAATTTTGATATGTTCACAATCTAATTAAACCAAACTTTCGTTTGCGAGAAGTTAAATTGCTTATCTAGGTTCTTTCTAGCTAAATTAACCAACTTCCGCTGCATTAATCAGCCTAACATCATAATCTAAGTGGCCAGTTCAGATTAAGCATTAAGAACAACCTAAACAAAGAACTAGCAGATATGAATCCCTACTGATTAATTAAACTATAACTCCATGAAATCCCTAATGAGAATCCCAAAACTTAACAGGTAATCTACTCAGACATAATCATCGAAACAGAAAATATCTTGAATAGAAAACCAAATATCATAAAACAAAGTAAAGATCTGGGGTTCAAAATCCTCTCTCTTTCGAGAGCAGGATCAGCCCCTAACTCTCTCTGAAATAAAATAAGACTTAATGAAAGCGTAGCCTAAACAATGGCTTAAAAACCCTTATATAATAGCTAAAACACGTTTTGGGCTTCTGTGTAAATATCTGGGTTTTTTTGCAAAATCAGCATTCTTCATTAAATCGGCGAGTCTGGCCCATTCGCATATGCAACGATCGATGCAGGTGTGCAACGATCGACGCAGTCTTCAAAACTGGACAGTGAACTCTGTCTCTCGGACCAAATCTCCAAAATACACCAAACAGCTCCAAAATCTCCACTTCTGCTCCAAATGTGTCTAGACCTGAAAACATACTAAAAAGAACACAAAAGACACTAAAAACACATCTATATCATGGCATAAAATGGGTAAAAACCATGATATATCAACTCCCCCACACTTAGCTCTTGCTTGTCCTCAAGCAAGTAAAGAACCAAAGTATACGAGAAGAAGTTTGAAAACACAGAAACTCATTTCGTCCTAGGAACTTTCACAATCACATTCACTTAGTAAGCCACTGAAAACTTCCCTACATAACTCAAGACCACAATATACTTCCCCCACACTTAGCAACTGTCCTAAGTAAACTCCACAATCACATTCAAGCATTCAAATTCTCCCTACTGACTTCTGCAAGTATTTAAGTGCGGTCTCACCTAAGGAGTATCGATCAAAGGGCACATGGATTCTTACCTTATCAGCTCTAGACCACCATACTATCTTTCTCTAGTCCTTTCTTCTCTTTCCCTTCCTTAACAACTGATTTTTTCCCACTGGGTATCATTTTATTTTTTTTTATCAGTGTTCTTCCCGTTATGGGGTGTACTTTGGACACATTCCATGGATCGCACAGGAGATAATATGGGTCTCTACCACTCCTGTGACCACTTCGGAGTTACTAACTCATCCTCAGTTTATTATCTTTTTTTTTTTTACTTCATAGAAGGGGAGAAGGGAACTAAATAGGATAGGTTGACAGGCTGTGTCAGAACTAACAGGGAATCCGACACAAAGTATACCAAGCCCTTAGGTGAGAAATCTAAGTCAGTATTAAATTGAAGTCAGTAAAAGGATCCTCTGATACCTGAAGTGATATGGGTGTTCCCAGTAGGTTGATCTGTGTCTGAGTTTTCTAACAGTCATAGAGGCTCTGCAAGTCTGTCCAATGGTCACTTAGTTCCTGTTCAAGCGAAAATTTTCCTCGAAAAATCATAGTTTCATACAAGTTTTGACTCAATAAAACAATGTTTTTGAAAAACTAAGAAAACAAAAGCGTGCGTCAGTAGCTTCCTCCCCCACACTTAAACTACACTGTCCCCAGTGTAATCGAAGCATCAGCTCGGTGAAAGAATAATCAAATTGAAGAACAAACCGAAAAGTTGCAGAATACTTACCTGTCGTCGCCCTGCGTCGATCGATGCCACAAGGGTGTCGATCGATGCAAGGTGATTATCGCTCGCGGTTATGTAGATAACCGATGTCTGAACCGCAATCAATTCGGCTAACCGTGAATCGCGACTGCATCGACCGATGCACAATGTGTGTCGATCGATGCAAGGCGATTATCCTGTTTCCCTCGGCTCTGAACACACTTAAACAGAAAAATCAAAATAGCAAAACCAAAACGAAAAATGAAAACAAAATCAAACCTAACAGTGGGTTGCCTCCCACTCAGCGCTTGTTTTAAAGTCATTAGCTTGACTATTGGAAGAGATTTGATTCATGGCGGTTTCAACAGAGACTTTGAATGTCTCTGTGAGTATCTCTTCATCCAAGGAGGTGTATAGGCATTATGATCATGAGGCTTCCCAAGGAAAGAGAAATCAGAATCAGGGCGGGAGCGAAGCTTGGGCGGTCTACTGCGTTTTCCTGCATTCAAAACAATGTGATCAGAAGGTTTAAGCTTAGGTGATTTGTACCTTACCTTTGGTGCAGATCTGATGTTTGGGACTTTTTGCTTATGAGCAGTTGCAGGTACTGAAGATGTTAGAGCAGGTTCAAGAGGAACTGCCATCTTCTTCTTTCCACTATCAGATACTGTAGTTCCACCAATCTGAACCTCTTCTTTCAGATGACCATCAGTGGAGATCATCTCCTTTGCATGAACTCGCGAAGTTTCAACTGGTGGTGTTCTATTCACCTTCTTATCCATCACTTTCATGCAGTTAGCCACTTCTAGCTCTTGTCTGGAAGGTTTAGGAACCTTAGGATATGGCACCGGGGGCTTGTAAGCTTGTTCTGGTACTGTTGCAGGTGTCTGGACATGTGTGCGTTCTGTGTCGATCGTTGCATAATGTGTGTCGATCGATGCAAGGCGATTCTGTATCTCGAAAGAACTCGAAATTGCCGTCAGAATGGCGTGTCGATCGTCACTAAGGGGGTGTCGATCGATGCATGTATCAGGCAGACAATATTCATCCAGAAAATCCGAGATCATGCTCTCTTCTTCTTCCAGCAAGTCAATCTCATCCCTTATGTTCACAGCATTGATGTGCAGCTTCTGTTCAGCTCTCTTAGCTTCATTCCGCCTCTCTATTGCTGCATCTGCTCGTTCAATTTTGATATCCAGCTCCTCCATATGTGTGCTCAGAGATTCGAACTTCTCACTCAAATCTTCAATCAACGCATCAATCTTTGAGTTGAAGGACATATCAATCTGTTGTTGTCTCTCAAGATACTGCTCCATCATGATTTCCATTCTGCTCTCATGAGTTGTAGGTGCAGGCGGTGCTTGGTAAGAAGAAACATTACAACTCCTCGTAAAGGGTTTCTGAAAAGCAGATATGTGACTATAGAATCCAGTTCCTTCAACGCAATGGTTAGCTTCTTGTGCATACTTTCCAAGTAGAAGACTATGCAGAGAGTCAACTTGGTTCTTCAACCCAACTATCTGTGAACTGTCAATCCCTGAGCTGAAAATATCATTCCGACACATCGTCCTGATGATCTCTTAGTCTTCTTGGTGATTCTGCGAAGTGTGTCGATCGATGCAAGAAGAGCGTCGATCGATGCAATGCGAAATCAGAGAAAACAGAAAAATAAATCAGCAAAAATAAAAAAAAACAAAAACGAAAAAGAAAACGAAAATCCTAGTAAAACCCTAAGTTCTAAGCTATCGAAGACTCTAAGAGTCCCCGGCAACGGCGCCAAAAACTTGATAGGTCAAGAATTAATCCCTATTCTAAACTGCAAGTGAACAGCAATATCAATGTAGTATATAGGGTATCGAAATCCACAGAGACTCCGGTCAACGATAGATTTAAAACAGAAAAGATTAAACTAAGAGAAAGCAAAAGTGATTAAACTAAAAGCAGAGCAGAAAAGTAAATCAGTAGCAGGCGAGTTTTGTGAGCAAGGAAGCGAAGCGTTAAGTCTAGGGAGTTCTCAGGAAATCAGGAACACAAGCAATCAATCAGTCGAGATCCAATCAGAAACTGTTCTAGAACTCAAACACAGATATAGAATTAACCAAATTCCTTTGCGATAATTCTCTAAGTTTAAGTGCAGCAAACCAAACTTTCGTTTGCGAGAACTAACAGATTAAACCAGCTTTAATTCCAAGTTTGATATGTTCACAATCTAATTAAACTAAACTTTCGTTTGCGAGAAGTTAAATTGCTTATCTAGGTCCTTTCTAGCTAAATTAACCAACTTCCGCTGCATTAATCAGCCTAACATCATAATCTAAGTGGCCAGTTCAGATTAAGCATTAAGAACAACCTAAACAAAGAACTAGCAGATATGAATCCCTACTGATTAATTAAACTATAACTCCATGAAATCCCTAATGAGAATCCCTAAACTTAACAGGTAATCTACTCAGACATAATCATCGAAACAGAAAATATCTTGAATAGAAAACCAAATATCATAAAACAAAGTAAAGATCTGGGGTTCAAAATCCTCTCTCTTTCGAGAGCAGGATCAGCCCCTAACTCTCTCTGAAATAAAATAAGACTTAATGAAAGCGTAGCCTAAACAATGGCTTAAAAACCCTTATATAATAGCTAAAACACGTTTTGGGCTTCTGTGTAAATATCTGGGCTTTTCTGCAAAATCAGCATTCTTCATTAAATCGGCGAGTCTGGCCCATTCGCATATGCAACGATCGATGCAGGTGTGCAACGATCGACGCAGTCTTCAAAACTGGACAGTGAACTCTGTCTCTCGGACCAAATCTCCAAAATACACCAAACAGCTCCAAAATCTCCACTTCTGCTCCAAATGTGTCTAGACCTGAAAACATACTAAAAAGAACACAAAAGACACTAAAAACACATCTATATCATGGCATAAAATGGGTAAAACCCATGATATATCACTCATCATTCACATCCCCTATAACTTCTGAAATAGGGTGATTCTTTTGAGTTCTACTTGGTTTACCTTTTTCTGGCGACTTTACTTCTTATGACAGACTCGCCTCTGGAACTTATTCTCTTTCCTTTGTCCCTTCATTCGTGGGATTGTGTTGCTCACCTTGTTCTGAATCATTGTCGGAGGTTATATCAATAGACTTCATTTAACAAAGATCATTAAATACCACATTAATTGATTCAACAATCATACGAGATCTTGTGTTGTACACTCTGAAGGCTGTATTAGTCCCTGAGTAACCCAAGAAAATACTTTCATCACTCCGTGAATCAAACTTCCCAAGATGATCTTTGTCATTTAGAATATGGTAATTCCCACCAAAGATATGAAAGTAGCTTCGGTTTGGAGTCTTTCCTTTCTACATCTCATATGGTGTCTTGGTTGTTCCTCTCCTTACATACACTCAGTCGATTATGTAGCATGTTGTATTAATTGCTTCAGCCCAGAACTTCATTGGCACATCATTACCGTGGATCATGGCTCTGGCCATTTCTTGGAGAGTTTGATTCTTTCTTTCAACTACTCTATTCTACTGTGGCGTTCTTGATGCTGAGAACTGATGCGCAATTCCATGATCTTCACATGACACCTTCAGGGCTTCATTCTGAAATTCTCCACCATGATCACTTCTGACTCTTTTGATTCCATCTTTCTTATTGATTAACTGATGTGCCCAAATCCGAAAGTTGTCTACCGTGTTAGACTTATCCCGAATGAACCCTACCCATGTGTATCTTGTGTAGTCGTCCACCAAAACAAACACATATCTTTTGCCATCCACACTTTCAACTTGTATTGGTCCCATCAAGTCCATGTGTACCAGATTCAGTCTTTGTTTTGTCTGAACATCTGACACTTTCTTGTGTTTCACTTTAACATGCTTGCCTTTGTTTCACGCTCCACATACCATATTGTCACTCTCTTTGAGTTGTGGTATCCCTCGGACTATCTCATTCTTAATCATACTGGTTAGATTTGTTTCATTCATGTGACCAAGATGTTGGTGCCATATGTGAACATCATCCTTTGCACTGAGACATTTAGTGTTGTTCTCCCACATGTGTTACCTGACCGTTTTCCCTGTAGAACGATATCACCAGTCTCATATATTGCCTTGCAGTCATAACTTGTGAAGCACAACATTAATCCTTCGTCACAAAATTGACTTACACTGATCATTTTGCCTTGAGACCTTTCACAAGATAGACATTTATCAGCTTAGGTAGATCTGAATCATATGTCTTACCTTTTCCTTGTATTTCCCCTTGTCCTCCATCACTGAATGTGACTTGACCAGATTTGATCACTTTTATCTTTTTAAGATGATCTCTTGTACCTGTCATATGCCTTGAGTAACCACTATCAAAGTGTTGGAAGTTTCGGTTGATCCTGATTCAATTCTCATATTGATATCAACCTAAACATGCATTAGATCTAGGTGTTCTTGTTTAGAAACATAATGATCTCACCTTTTACCTGTTTGTTGCAGCGGAAAGAAGAACAGGTCAATGATCAGGGAGATACACCGAGAGATGGATCCTCCAAAGGCTCACACACGCTTCACAAGGAAATTGGCTGCTAGACCACAAGGAGGCTGGCGCAGAGAGAGAGGAGAATCGCGGCTGGGTATTAGGGTTAGGAGAAAGAGATTTGGCTTTTAGCTTATAAAAGCCTTCTCTTTCCCTTTTTGGGCTTTTGGGCCCAAAATACCAATCTGATTAAATCCCATGGATTTAATCAGACCCGTTAGTCTCTCTTAGTACGACAAATGCCTGGCACTTTTACCGTACTTCTGCTAAGCCGTTCCAACATTATTTCCTGCTAGCTTAAGCGTGTGACCCATATGGGATCATACAATAAAGGCAATAAGTCCAAGACTTATAGATCATGAGCGGACTCTAGCAAGCCATCATGACCCCCAGCATTGTATGACTTATGTCTGATCACTGACATACTCTTACTTTCTAGAGACAGTACAGAGATTGCTGGACACAATTCCAACAATCTCCCACTTGAACTGGAATCTCTGTATTCATAATCCTTTTGTCTCAATATCTCGATTAGTCATAAGGCAAGATTAGTGTCATCCTTATAAAGCCTAATCTTGTTCATCGGACTCTGATTTGATACTGACAATCCAAACGACTCGGGACAGTCCGTTTGAGCATGGCCATGCATTTTCCAGTATTCAAATCTCCGATTGGCCTAGAGATATTCACTCCATTTATATTGGAGGGACAAATCCCTTCTTGTTCCATCACTGTAAACTACTCATTTCATAATGCACCCAAACAAGGTCCTTATAGCTATCACAGAACGATAGCGTTAGACAATGATCAAAGTGCATCAGTCCATATGCAGTCACATGCATGCGAACTCAGGTCTAAGGACTATACTCTATAGTCGTAGTAAGAATCTCTTATGACACAGATATAAATATCCTGAAGAGTTCTTATAAGCGGGTCTTGTCCGGTCGTATGTTCCCAACATACACCTATGTACTGACTTTGATGCCGTGCATCTATGACACATTAAGACTTTGTCATAAGTCACGTACCAATCCAGTCTCACACGGTTGTTGATGTTCCAATTTCAACAACCTTCGACTGGGGACGGGATGATATAAAACATCTATCAAATATAGGGTCTCATGATCAAGCTAAATGACTTCGATGACTCAAGATCAAGTCATTTACTTCGATGTCCTATAAAATGGTTCATATCATTTTGGAACGATTATTTCATCACAGTTAAAATAATCTTGAAATAATAATTTCATTAAAACATAAAATAATGTTTTACAAGAACATATCAAATAACTAAAATAAAGCTCACAAAACTCCCACTCAAATTTAGATTACATTTCAATGTTTCTAATGCCTACAGCTTCAGTCAGGAACTCGAGCTTAGGCCTTGGGAGTGGCTTTGTCAACGGATCAGCGACATTATCATCTGTCGGAACTCGGCTGATCTTGACTTCCTTTCTATTAATGATGTCACGTATCAAGTGATATCTTCTTTGAACATGCTTGGATTTCTGGTGTGATCTTGGTTCCTTTGCCTGAGCTATAGCACCATTGTTGTCACAAAACAGTGCCAGAGGCTCAGCCGCATCTGGTATCACACCTAGTTCCATAATGAACTTTCGTATCCAAACAGCTTCCTTCGCTGCTTCCGAGGCGGCGATATATTCAGCTTCTGTAGTGGAATCAGCAACGGTGTCCTGCTTGGAGCTTCTCCAACTTACTGCACCGCCATTCAGACAAAAGACATAACCGGACTGTGACCGGAAATCATCTGTGTCTGTCTGGAAACTTGCGTCCGTGAATCCACTGACTTTAAGCACATCACTTCCACCGTACACCAAGAATTTATCCTTAGTATGTCTTAGATACTTCAAGATATTCTTTACGGCAATCCAATGGTTTTCACCTGGATTTGACTGGTATCTACTCGTCATGCTCAATGCATAAGCAACATCAGGACGAGTACAGATCATGGCATACATGACAGATCCTATTGCAGATGCATAAGGAATATTCTTCATGCGATCAAGCTCAGCAGCCGACGTAGGGCTCTGCTTCTTGCTTAGCGTTGTGCCATGTACCATTGGCGTGAAGCCCTTCTTGGAATCTTTCATGCTGAATCTTTGTAGGACTTTGTCAATGTATGAGTCTTGACACAAGCCTATCAGCCTCTTAGGTCTATCCCGATAGATCCTAATTCCAAGAACGTATGCGGCTTCACCCATGTCTTTCATGGAAAAACAACTTCCAAGCCAGTCCTTTACAGACTTCAGCATTGGAACGTCGTTTCCGAGAAGCAGTATGTCATCAACATACAGAATAAGAAAAACGATTTTGCTCCCACTAGTTTTCTTATACACGCATTGTTCTTCTTCGTTTCTGATGAAGTCAAATTGCTTGATCGCTTCATCAAAACGAAGATTCCAGCTCCTCGATGCTTGCTTCAATCCATAAATGGATTTATGAAGCTTGCATACTTTCCCAGCATTCTTTGGATCTATGTAACCGTCAGGTTGCGTCATATACACATCCTCTTCCAGAATACCATTCAGGAAGGCGGTTTTCACGTCCATCTGCCAAATTTCATAATCATGAAAAGCTGCAGTTGCTAGTAGAATCCGAATAGATTTCATCATAGCTACCGGTGAATAGGTTTCATCGTAGTCCACACCGTGAACTTGTCTGAAACCTTTTGCCACCAACCTGGCTTTATAAATCTGGACATTTCCATCCACGTCAATCTTCTTCTTGAAGATCCATTTGCACTCGATGGCTTTTACACCAGCGGGTAAGTCAACCAACGAAAAGACTTGGTTGACCGACATGGAGTCCATTTCGGAATCAGTGGCCTTGCGCCACTTTGAGGAATCTGGGCCCATCATGGCTTGATTGAAGTTCGATGGTTCATCACCATCAATGATCAAAAGATCATGACAGTCAGTCACGAGGAATCCCTGATATCTCTCGGGTTCGTGACGGATCCTCCCGGATCTTCGAACTTCCGGTACTACAGGTTCAGGCTCTACAATTTCTTGTAGATCCTCCTGCTGCTCTTCCTCATTAGGTTGAGCAGTATCCTGTTCATCTTGAATTTCTTCAAGCAGTACCTTACTCCCACTGTCTTTCTTGGAGAGAAACTCCCTCTCAAGAAAGTTACAATCCCGGGCAACAAAGATCTTGTTCTCGGAACGTAGATAGAAGTAATAAGCCTTGGTTTCCCGTGGATAACCAATGAAGTAGCATTTATCAGATTTTGGTGTAAGCTTATCTGAGATTAATCTCTTAACATAGGCTTCACAACCCCAAATTCTTAGATAAGACAGCACTGGAGCTTCTCCAGTCCATAATTCATATGGTGTCTTAGCCACTGCTTTTGATGGCGCTCTGTTTAGTGTGAACACTGCTGTTAGCAGAGCATATCCCCAAAGGGATATTGGAAGGTCTGTGTGACTCATCATAGATCGAACCATATCCAATAAGGTCCGATTTCTCCTCTCAGACACACCATTCCATTGAGGTGTTCCAGGAGGAGTGAGTTGGGACACGATCCCACACTCTCTTAGATGATCACTGAATTCCTGGCTTAAGTATTCTCCTCCTCGGTCGGACCGAAGAGCCTTAATGCTTTTGCCAAGTTGGTTCTGTACTTCATTTTGGAATTCTCTGAACTTCTTAAAAGATTCAGACTTATGTTTCATCAAATAAACATATCCATACCTACTGAAATCATCAGTGAAGGTAATGAAGTACTGATAGTTTCCTCTTGCATTAGTGGACATTGGGCCACACACATCAGTGTGTATCAGGCCCAATAAGTCACTGGCCCTCTCGTTAGGTTTATTAAAGGGGGCCCGTGTCATTTTGCCCATCATGCAGGATTCGCATTTCTCACATGACTCAAAGTCAAATGAGCCAAGAAGTCCATTCGAATGGAGCCTCTTGATGCGTTTCTCGCTGATGTGCCCTAAACGACAATGCCATAGAAACGTTCGGTTTTCCTCATTAGGTTTAAACCGTTTTGTATTAATGTTATAAATTGGCGCGGATTGATCGAGTATGTAAAGCCCATTCGTAAGAGGGGCAGAACCATAGAACAAATTGTTGCGATTGAAGGAACATAATTTATTCTTAACTGAAAAATCATAACCTTCCAAATCCAACAAAGAAATTGAAATAATATTTCTGCTTATAGCAGGTACAAAATAACAATTATTAAGTTCTAAAATCAATCCCGAAGGTAAAGACAACAAGTAAGTTCCTACAGCTAGTGCTGAAACTTTCGCTCCATTCCCAACTCGTAACTCTACTTGTCCTTGCTTCAGCCTTCTACTGTTGCTGAGTGCCTGCATATTAGTACAAATATGAGCCCCACAACCAGTATCCATGACCCATGAGGTATTATCAGAAGTAGTTGTATTAACTTCTATAACAAAAATACCTGATGAAGAAGTCTCGAAAGTCTTCTTCTTTAATTCCTTTAGACCTTCCTGGAATTTCTTGCAATCTCTTCTCCAATGCCCCAGTTCTTTGCAGAACCTGCACATGTCAGTAGGCCCAGCCTTGGACTTGGGCTTGGGCTTTGGCGTGTCCTTGTCCGCGACTTGGACACCCTTGGCCTTTCCCTTATCCTTAGCAGAAGACTTCTTAAACCCCTTGCCCTTTTGTACCATAAGTACATTGGGGTCCTTGGCGGTTTTCTTCAAGTTGGGCTCTGCAGTCTTGAGCATTCCGTGAAGCTCAGGCAGTGTCTTACTCAAGCCATGCATGTTAAAGTTCAGAATGAACTGATCATAGCTTGCAGGTAAAGACTGCAGAATGATGTCGCAGGCAAGTTCCTGGCTGATTGGGCAGTCGAGTTTGTGAAGATGATCGAGATAACCCATCATCTTCAACACATGAGGACTCACTGCCGCATTCGCAGCCAACTTACAGTCCAAGAGGTTCTTAACTGTCTGGAACCTCTCGGTCCTAGCCTGCTCCTGAAAAAGCGATTTAAAGCTTGCCATGATCTCGATTGGAGACAATACACTTTCGAACTGTTTTTGCAGCTCAGGAGTCATTGTCACCAACATCAGGCAATAAACATCATTTTCATCTGACGAATGCTTTTCCCAAGCATTGTGCAGAGTCCTGGCAGCATTGGCAAGAGGCCTCTCGGGGAGGGGATCTCGAAGGACGTAATCCTTCTTCTCCTGCTTGAGGACCAGCCTCAAGTTCCTTGACCATGTCAGGAAGTTCGTTCCAGTCAGCTTCTCCTTCTCGAGAACAGACCGGATCGAGAATGTGTTTTGAGTGCTTGTAGTAGTCATATCTGAAATATATAAATAAAAAGGTTATTAGTTATATGTTCAAAATGATTAATCTCGTATTAAAGTATAATATGATTAATCATGCATTATATTCAATAACATAAGTTACCCTCAATAGAATATAATGATTCCAAGATCCACATATAACTAAGATCAAAGTGGGCCACTGGCCATCACCCAACCTTAGCTTATATCGGTAAGCCCTATATCGGCTAATTATATCCGTGATATAACTCTTGGTTGTGAATCTGGGCCCGAGGCCCAATCCACTCTGATGTCTCAAGGCCCGGGACTCCCGATGGCCTAGTCAAGAAAACCGGACTATACAGTCATGTAATCATTAATGTCTGGGACTCCCAATGACATTTATGAATCACAAACCGTCTTACCCACGCAAAAGCAGACATCCTCACACTGTAAGGCCATGAATGCAATTGAATGGGCTTTGACAGCTGACATAGCCCGGACAAGACATCCAACGCTTGATATTATTTGAGGTTTGTAGGTTTATTAAAATCATTCCCAAAATAGAAGATTACTATTTCGGGAAACTTTCTATTTTTGGAAACCTACTATTTTTGGAAACTTTCTAAAATTGGAAACTTTCTAAAACCGGAAACTTTCTAACTTTAGAAACTTCTTTAAAATCCAAAACCCGCAAATTCAGAAACTTCTATTTTAAGAAACTTTCTAATTATAAAATTTTGGAAACTTTAATTTAAAATCGACTTTATAATTTTATAAAATAGTTTTTAAATTAATCTGAAGAAAGACTCAATTAACTGGCCCAATTGTTTTAACTTCTTGGCCCGAGGCCCAAGAATTGATCCATGTCCAAGACATGACCCAATTGTCCAATTAATTGACATAACCGGTCTGGTTCATTAAAACTGGTCTAACCAAGTTTCAATTACTACGATGACCACAATTGTCAACCGGTTATTTACTAAACCGGAATTTCTCAATTTATTTGGTCCAACCAAATCAAATTAGAAATTCCTGGTTTAGGCACTAAATCCAATATTTCTTTCGACATTGGATTTCTTATTCCGGTTTAACCAGATTTAATAAAATTATTAAAATCTGTTTATTAAACCAGAACGAAGATTTTAATCAAGTTTTAAACCGAACCAGCTAACCGAAATCGAACCGGCCCATTAGACCCAAAACCCTAACCGGCCAGGCAAGAGCCGTCCAGCCGCAAGCCGCATGCTCGATCCAAGATCGAGACGCTCGGATTGCCGGACGGGACGCTTGCGTTTTGATCGGGACGGTCGGACGAGCTCGGGACAGGCGGGACGATCGTGGGACGGTGCTGGCCGAGTCATCCATGAGCGAGCCACGATCCGGACAGCATGAAGCCTCACGCGATCGAGCAAGCATGGCGACGATCGGGACGTGAGAGAAGGCGGAACGGGACGATCGTGATCGGGACGCGATCCGTCTTTCGATCGGGACGAGCCGCGATCGCGACGCGATCGATCCATCGATCCGACCCAACCGGCCATTCTCTCGGCCAATCAACAAACCCGAGTCATATAGCTCGGTTTGTGATTTCTGTGTTTGTTTAGAGTTCAATTCTGATTCTTAACTGTTTTATCTTATCAGTAATTGATTCAAAAACAATTCTAAGCAGATTAAACAACCTAAACAATGAATCTAAACAAGAAATCCTAAGAACCAATGGCTCTGATACCACTGTTGGAAGTTTCGGTTGATCCTGATTCAATTCTCATATCGATATCAACCTAAACATGCATTAGATCTAGGTGTTCTTGTTTAGAAACATAATGATCTCACCTTTTACCTGTTTGTTGCAGCGGAAAGAAGAACAGGTCAATGATCAGGGAGATACACCGAGAGATGGATCCTCCAAAGGCTCACACACGCTTCACAAGGAAATTGGCTGCTAGACCACAAGGAGGCTGGCGCAGAGAGAGAGGAGAATCGCGGCTGGGTATTAGGGTTAGGAGAAAGAGATTTGGCTTTTAGCTTATAAAAGCCTTCTCTTTCCCTTTTTGGGCTTTTGGGCCCAAAATACCAATCTGATTAAATCCCATGGATTTAATCAGACCCGTTAGTCTCTCTTAGTACGACAAATGCCTGGCACTTTTACCGTACTTCTGCTAAGCCGTTCCAACATTATTTCCTGCTAGCTTAAGCGTGTGACCCATATGGGATCATACAATAAAGGCAATAAGTCCAAGACTTATAGATCATGAGCGGACTCTAGCAAGCCATCATGACCCCCAGCATTGTATGACTTATGTCTGATCACTGACATACTCTTACTTTCTAGAGACAGTACAGAGATTGCTGGACACAATTCCAACACAAAGTACCACTGACTGATGTCGTCATGTTCATTAGCTACAAAGGCCATACTGCACTGGATATTTTATGTTGTTGTACCCTTTGTACGACTGTGTATTGCATGCTGATACATATCTGTTTTCTGATCCAAATCTAATACTTATTCTTGTTCCAGTTGAATCTTCCCAATTGTATGAGTTGTCTTACTCTCTCCTGGAATCGGTAGCAGTGAGCTTTGAAGTGACCATTCTTTCCACAGTAGTAACAGCCCATTGATGATACGTTATACACCCTCTGTGTTAGACTGGCTGTACTTGCTTGGACAAACATCGTTTTTCCCGGGTTCATTGCAGCTCATCCAGTATACCCAATTCCTGACTTGATATTCTTAGTCCTTCCATAACTCAGAATCTTTTCCAGTTACTTAGTTCAGGCAAACATGTGAATTTTGCGATGATGTTGATCTAGCTCAGACTGAAGCTGCTTTGTCACTTTTTTTCTGTCCTCAACATCAGTTCTAACTCTTCCGATTTCTTAGCTAGTGTCAACTTTTCCCTTATCAAGGTGACACTTTCTTGACTGAGCTTCCGTTCAGCTTTCAGCTCCTCCTGTAGGGACTCAACTTGTGCTTCAAGTCGTTGCTTCATCTGTATCAATTATATGTTCTCCAATCCAATTTTAATTAGCGAATCTCTCACTTCTTTATAGCTGTTTGCTAGATCTGCCTCTGGTTCTGATTCTGACTCAGACCCGTCATCTTCTACTTCGGTGATTCCTAGAAATACTACAAACTTATTTACTTCTTCTTCATCACTTTCATCCTCGGATTCATCATTGTTTACTCCTAGCATTGACTTTTCTTGTCTTCGTTTCTGATCATTAACACACTCCAGATGAGTATGTCCAGTTCCTTTGCAACCAGGCTGCCTTGTACGACATGTACTTAGCTAGTAGACACCTTAGGAATTTCTTGACCAATTTCTTGTCCTTCTACTTCTTTCTGAGAAGTGAGGCCTCCTGAGCTAGTGAGCTGATTTTAGCACTAAAATCAGAAATTGTTTCATCATCTTCTATCTTCAAGTTTTCAAACTTAGTGGCCAGAAGATCCTTTCTTGATTTTTGTACCTTCTATGTTCCTTCAAAGTGTGTCTGAAGAATGTTTCATGCTTCTTTCGCCAGTTCACTTCCTTGGATTAGCTCAAATTGCTTCTTGGCTACACCACAGTGAATTGCGGTGAGAGCTCTTGAATCGTATTTAGACAATTTGAGTTCTACTTATGTTAAGAGTTCTTTCGGTTTAGGTACATCCACTCCATCATCATTCTTAGTAGTAGGAGCCTTCCAACCTGATTATACTGCCTTCCATGCAAGTGGGTCAATGCCTTTGATTTGCGATCTCGTTCTTGCTTCTCCAATTCTTCCACATAATATCACATGTATATATAAGCAAAGAAGTGTCTGCTCTAATACCAATTGAAAATGCGAGAGCTACGTAATAAAGAATGTAACACAAGGTATTCTTTTTCCAAGACTTTTTATTGCAAAGCAAACTTACAGTTTCACCTTAACAACCTAGTCTCTCACTTGCTTTTCGATCTAACAATGATCTCGAAGCTCCTTAGATTCAACCTTAGCACCCAAGCTTGATCCCCTTACAAGAACTCTCAAACCCTTGCTAAAAGCAATCTCTCTCTCTCTAACGGTGCATCAAGCACATATGCCCCAGACGACCTATTTATACTTCATAGGTCGTTTTACAAATTTCCTAACTACACTTAGGAATATTCCCATTTATCTTCTTTTAGAAAAAGAATATTTTCCTAAAATCTCTCAAATGTATATCTCGCATGTATTTTCTATGATTTACTTGTCCAGCTCAGCTACTTTCCTGAAGCATTGTCCTAGTCAGCTACCAGCATCCTTAGCTTCCATATTATTCAACTCCAACTCATCTTCCATATGATCTCTGTTGTTGATGCAAGTAATGTTCCATATCTTGACTGAGTCAGCTGTTGTCGTAACTCATGCTTCAGTTCGCTGCATCTTCATAAATAACACTTTGACTTCAGTTCCACGACCCAACATGAGATAGGGACAGAGATACCAAACACACATAAATTTGGTACTAGAAGATGAGATCGAACACCAAAACACATAAGTACAATTTTTTGTATTAATAGGCAACCAACTACATGAGGAATGGGATCAAGGTTTTTGAATTCTTGTTTTCCTTATTAGAGTAAAGAATTGTGTAAATATATCAAATAATCATTTTGTTATTGATCTCCTTGAGAATTGTCTTTGCTTCCAATAGGTTAGATATCACTCTTCTTTGGAACAAAAAACACAGTAACACTACAACCACGAGGATATGATTGGAGATGGGTATGGAAGAAGCCTTGCTTTGGAGGATAATGAAGAGATAATTTTACTTAAATTGTTGACCCTAATTTCAGTCAAACCCAAAGATAGCAGGCCTTAGGGCCCATTTCTTCATTCGTCAGCTCGCCAAGTCTCTAGCTAGCTGGGCCAAGACAACGCGCGTAATCTTCGGCCCATCCGACGTCAGCTCCAGCTCGCCAAGTCGTTATAAGACGTTATAACGACTTCGTCTTCTACCTGCGAAAAAACAGAGAACACAGTTAGAAAACAGAGCATTCAATCGGAGTTTGGAGATCGAATCACAGAGAAGAACGGGAGAAAGAGATAGAGAGATCAGCACCTTCACCAAGTCTCGTGTTGCGTGATTCTCTTAGGGATTCTACTTTCTGTTCTTGTGTAATCGTGATTCACGGTGAGTGTCGATTCAATTCACCGTTGTACTCTCTCTCGTTCTAGTGGATGCAGTTGAGGAACACCGATTCCTCCCCTGAGACGTAGCCGTTAGTGGTGAACTCAGGGTGAACATTTCTTGGTTGTTCTTGCGTGGTTTGATTGTCGATCGTAGTTTACATCTAACCTGCATCAAGATTGTAAACGGATTAGTCTTAGGTTTTGCTCAAAAGATCCTAACAAGTGGTATCAGAGCTCTTTGGTTAAGAGCACTAGACTAAGCGATCGCAGAGAGAGTATAAGAAGAAAGAGTTCTTATCTTTCGTTATCGGTCTTTGGTTGATTCACGAGTCAAAGCCATGGATCCGACTCGGGAAAAATTCGAGATGGATAAGTTTGATGGCAAAGGGGACTTCAGTCTATGGAAGTACAAGCTGCTAGGCCAACTTGAGATTCATGGCTTAGCAGATGTGCTTAAGGAAGGCGCCACCCTGTTTCAAGAATCTGAGAAATTAGAAGAAGGCACAGAACCGGTGATTGACCAGAAGAAGAGGGATCGGGATACTAGAGTCAAGAACCAATTGGGCACATGTCTCAGCGACATGATTCTGAGAAAGGTAATGCACGAGCCAACAGCCTATGGAATGTGGAAGGCCCTCGAACGTGATTACCAAACCAAGACTCTACCAAACAGAATCTTTCTCAAACAACAGTTTGCAGGGTACAAAATGGACGAGGACAAGTCCATAGAGGAGAACTTGGATAGCTTCTTGAAGTTGATAACAGACCTGGCAAGTCTAAATGTTAATGTCTCAGATGAGGACCAAGCCATACAGCTATTGACCAGTTTACCACCAGCCTATGAGCCGTTGGTTCACACACTGAAGTATGGGTCAGGAAAGGATACCCTGACTGTACAGGAAGTTACAACCTCAGCATACGCCAAGGAAGTGGAGTTACACCAGAAAGGTCTTGCAGGGAAACAAAGATCAAGATCAGAAGGTCTGTTTGTTGAATCCAGAGGTAGATCAGAAAAGAGATCTGACAACAAGCAAGGGAGAGGCAAACAAGGTAAAGGACGGTCAAAGTCAAGAAATGGTAGGTCTAAGTCAAAAGGTAAGTACAACAAGAATGAATGCTTCAGTTGTGGAAAGGAGGGACATTGGAAGAGAGAATGTCCAAACAGAGGGAACAAGCAGAATGGGGAATCATCTGCAAACATGGCATCTAAGGTAAAGCAGCCAACAGTTCTTACAGCAAGTGTTCAGGACTCGAAAGAGGAGTGGGTAATGGATTCAGGATGTTCTTTTCACATCACACCAAATAGAGATGTTCTGTTTGATTTGAAAGAAACTGATGGCGGGAAGGTTCTTATGGCAAATAACACACACAGTGAAGTTAAAGGCATAGGAAAGGTCAGAATTATCAACCCAGATGGAACAGCAGTGATACTCACAGATGTGAGATACATGCCTGACATGAGTAGAAACCTCATCTCATACGGAATGCTAGAGAAAGCAGGATGCACTTATGAGGGAGGAGACTACAGAGTTACTTTCTTCAAGGATGGGAATAAGGTCATATCTGGTAAATATGAAGGAGGCTTATACTATCTACAAGGAGAAGTGGCTAAGGGGGAAGCAAATTACTCAGAACACAAGCAAGGTATGACAAGCCTGTGGCATTCCAGGCTGGGTCATATGAGCACCAAGAATATGGAAATTCTGGCAAAGGATGGGCTACTACCGAGAAATGAAGTAGGAGATCTAGGATTCTGTGAAGGATGTGTGTTAGGAAAATCTCACAGACAGCCATTTCCCACTGCCAAGCACACGACCAAAGGCGTACTTGAGTATGTCCACTCAGACCTCTGGGGTTCTCCCAACACACCAGAGAGTCTTTCAGGATGCAAGTACTTTGTCAGCTTTATTGATGACTACTCTAAAAAGGTGTGGGTCTATTTCCTAAGATCCAAAGACGAGGCTTTCTCAAAGTTTGAAGAATGGAAAGACGCAGTAGAACAGCACAAAGGAAGGAAGATAAAATGCTTGAGGACAGACAACGGATTGGAATTCTGCAATAATCAGTTTGACAACTTGTGCAGAAAATCAGGAATCAAACGTCACAGGACATGCACCTACACGCCACAACAGAACGGGGTTTCAGAACGTATGAACAGGACAATCATGGACAAGGTAAGAAGTATGTTGGCTGAAACAGGTTTGGGACAGGAATTCTGGGCAGAAGCAACACATACAGCTGTGTACCTCATAAACCTGAAGGATTGTTTAGTTGATCCTGATTCAATTCTTAGATTCATATCAACCTAAACATGCGATCTAGGTTCTTCTCAGAATAGAAACAAAAGATGATCTCACCTTATACCTGTTTGCAGCGGAAATTGATGGTATGTCTGAGATCAGAGAAACACCGAGGGATGAATCCTCCAAAGGTTCACACACGCGATCACAGGAAACAGCTGCTAGACCACTAGGAGCTCGGCGCAAAAGAGAGAGAGAGTTTTCGGCTGGGGCTAGGGTTTTTGAATCAGAAACTCGAGTTTTACCTTATAAAACTTGTCTGATTCCGTTTGGGCCATTTGGCCCAAACACCAATTAACTCGACGGTATTGGCGCACTGTGTCGACCGATACACCTTGTGTATCGATCGACACACAGTAGCTAAACCGTTTTATTCTCTCTAAGTACAGTAAATGCCTAGCACTTTTACCGTACTTCTGCTAAACCGTTCCTACACATTTTCCTGTTAGCTTAGGCGTGTGACCCATATGGGATCATATAATAAAGGCAATAAGTTCAAGACTTATAGATCATGAGCGGACTCTAGCAAGCCATCATGACCCCCAGTATTATATGACTTATGTCTGATCATTGACATACTCTTACTTTCTAGAGACAGTACCGAGATTACTGGACACAATTCCAACAATCTCCCACTTGTACTGGAATCTCTGTATTCATAATCCTTTTGTCACAATATCTCGATTAGTCATAAGGCAAGATTGGTGTCATCCTTATAAAGCCTAATCTTGTTCATCGGACTCTGATTTGATACTGACAATCCAAACGACTCGGGAAAGTCCGTTTGAGCATGGCCATGCATTTTCCAATATTCAAATCTCCGATTGGCCTAGAGATATTCACTCCATTTATATTGGAGGGACAAATTCCGTCTTGTTCCATCACTGTAAACTATTCATTTCATAATGTGCCCAAACAAGGTCCTTATAACTATCGCAGAACGATAGCGTTAGACAATGATCAAAGTGCATCAGTCCATGTGCAGTCACATGCATGCGAACTCAGGTCTAAGGACTATACTCTATAGTCGTAGTAAGAATCTCTTATGACACAGATATAAATATCCTGAAGAGTTCTTATAAGCGGGTCTTGTCCGGTCGTATGTTCCCAAACATACACCTATGTACTGACTTTGATGCCGCGCATCTATGACACACTGAGACTTTGTCATAAGTCACGTACCAATCCAGTCTCACACGGTTGTTGGTGTTCCAATTTCAACAACCTTCGACTAGGGACTGGATGATATAAAACATCTATCAAATATAGGGTCTCATGATCAAGCTAAATGACTTCGATGACTCAAGATCAAGTCATTTACTTCGATGACCTATAAAATGGTTCATATCACTTTGGAACGATTATTTCATCACAGTTAAAATAATCTTGAAATAATAATTTCATTTAACATTAGAATGTTTTACAAGAACATATCAAATAACTAAATAAAAGCCCTCAAACTCCCACTCAAATTTAGATTACATTTCAATGTCTCTAATGCCTACAGCTTCAGTCAGAAACTCGAACTTAGGCCTTGGGAGTGGCTTTGTCAACGGATCAGCGACGTTATCATCTGTCTGAACTCGGCTGATCTTGACTTCCTTTCTATTAATGATGTCACGTATCAAGTGAAATCTTCTTAGAACATGCTTGGATTTCTGGTGTGATCTTGGTTCCTTTGCCTGAGCTATAGCACCATTGTTGTCACAAAACAGTGCCAGAGGCTCAGCCGCATCTGGTATCACACCTAGTTCAATGATGAACTTTCGTATCCAAACAGCTTCCTTCGCAGCTTCTGAGGCGGCGATATATTCAGCTTCTGTAGTGGAATCAGCAACGGTGTCTTGCTTGGAGCTTCTCCAACTGATTGCACCGCCATTCAGACAAAAGATATAACCGGACTGTGACCGGAAATCATCTTGGTCTGTCTGGAAACTTGCGTCCGTGAATCCACTGACTTTAAGCACATCACTTCCACCGTACACTAAGAACTTATCCTTAGTATGTCTTAGATACTTCAAGATATTCTTTACGGCAATCCAATGGTTTTCACCTGGATTTGACTGGTATCTACTCGTCATGCTCAATGCATAAGCAACATCAGGACGAGTACAGATCATGGCATACATGACAGATCCTATTGCAGATGCATAAGGAATATTCTTCATGCGCTCAAGCTCAGCAGCCGTCGTAGGGCTCTGCTTCTTGCTTAGCGTTGTGCCATGTACCATTGGCGTGAAGCCCTTCTTGGAATCCTTCATGCTGAATCTTTGTAGGACTTTGTCAATGTATGAATCTTGACACAAGCCTATCAGCCTTCTAGATCTATCCCGGTAGATCCTGATTCCAAGAACGTATGCGGCTTCACCCATGTCTTTCATGGAAAAACAACTTCCAAGCCAGTCCTTTACGGATTTCAGCATTGGAACGTCGTTTCCGAGAAGCAGTATGTCATCGACATACAGAATAAGAAATACAATCTTGCTCCCACTATATTTCTTATACACGCATTGTTCTTCTTCGTTTCTGATGAAGTCAAATTGCTTGATCGCTTCATCAAAGCGAAGATTCCAGCTCCTCGATGCTTGCTTCAATCCATAAATGGATTTATGAAGCTTGCATACTTTTCCAGCATTCTTTGGATCTATGTAACCGTCAGGTTGTGTCATATACACATCCTCTTCCAGAATACCATTCAGGAAGGCGGTTTTCACGTCCATCTGCCAAATTTCATAATCATGAAAAGCTGCAGTTGCTAGTAGAATCCGAATAGATTTCATCATAGCCACTGGTGAATAGGTTTCATCGTAATCCACACCGTGAACTTGTCTGAAACCTTTTGCCACCAACCTGGCTTTATAAATCTGGACATTTCCATCCACGTCAATCTTCTTCTTGAAGATCCATTTGCACTCGATGGCTTTTACACCAGCGGGTAAGTCAACCAACGAAAACACTTGGTTGACCGACATGGAGTCCATTTCGGAATCAGTGGCCTTGCGCCACTTAGAGGAATCTGGGCCCATCATGGCTTGATTGAAGTTCGATGGTTCATCACCATCAATGATCAAAAGATCATGACAGTCAGTCACGAGGAATCCTTGATATCTCTCGGGTTCGTGACGGATCCTCCCGGATCTTCGAACTTCAGGTACTACAGGTTCAGGCTCTACAATTTCTTGTAGGTCCTCCTGCTGCTCTTCCTCATTAGGTTGAGCAGTATCCTGTTCATCTTGAATTTCTTCAAGCAGTACCTTACTCCCACTGTCTTTCTTAGAGAGAAACTCCCTCTCAAGAAAGTTACAATCCCGGGCAACAAAGATCTTGTTCTCGGAACGTAGATAGAAGTAATAAGCCTTGGTTTCCCGTGGATAACCAATGAAGTAGCATTTGTCAGATTTTGGTGTAAGCTTGTCTGAGATCAATCTCTTGACATAGGCTTCACAACCCCAAATTCTGAGATAAGACAGCACTGGAGCTTCTCCAGTCCATAATTCATATGGTGTCTTTGCTACTGCTTTCGATGGCGCTCTATTTAGAGTGAACACTGCTGTTAGCAGAGCATATCCCCAAAGGGATATTGGAAGGTCTGTGTGACTCAGCATAGATCGAACCATATCCAATAAGGTCCGATTTCTCCTCTCAGACACACCATTCCATTGAGGTGTTCCAGGAGGAGTGAGTTGGGATACGATCCCACACTCTCTCAGATGATCACTGAATTCCTGGCTTAAGTATTCTCCTCCTCGGTCGGACCGAAGAGCCTTAATGCTTTTGCCAAGTTGGTTCTGTACTTCATTTTGGAATTCTCTGAACTTCTCAAAAGATTCAGACTTATGTTTCATTAAATAAACATATCCATACCTACTGAAATCATCAGTAAAGGTAATGAAGTACTGATAGTTTCCTCTTGCATTTGTGGACATTGGGCCACACACGTCAGTGTGTATCAGGCCCAATACGTCACAAGCCCTCTCGTTAGGTTTATTAAAGGGGGCCCGTGTCATTTTGCCCATCATGCAGGATTCGCATTTCTCACATGACTCAAAGTCAAATGAGCCAAGAAGTCCATTCGAATGGAGCCTCTTGATGCGTTTCTCGCTGATGTGCCCTAAACGACAATGCCATAGAAACGTTCGGTTCTCCTCATTAGGTTTGAACCGTTTGGTATTAATGTTATAAATTGGCGCGGATTGATCGAGTATGTAAAGCCCATTCATAAGAGGGGCAGAACCATAGAACAAATTGTTGCGATTGAAGGAACATAATTTATTCTTAACTGAAAAATCATAACCTTCCAAATCCAACAAAGAAATTGAAATAATATTTCTGCTTATAGCAGGTACAAAATAACAATTATTGAGTTCTAAAATCAATCACGAAGGTAAAGACAACAAGTAAATGCCTACAGCTAGCGCTGGAACTTTCGCTCCATTCCCAACTCGTAGCTCCACTTGTCCTTGCTTCAGCCTTCTACTGTTGCTGAGTGCCTGCATATTAGTACAAATATGAGCCCCACAACCAGTATCCATAACCCATGAGGTATTATCAGAAGTAGTTGTATTAACTTCTATAACAAAAATATCTGTTGAAGAAGTCTCAAAAGTCTTCTTCTTCAATTCCTTTAGACCTTCCTGGAATTTCTTACATTCTCTCCTCCAATGCCCTGGTTCTTTACAGAACCTGCATATGTCAGTTGGCCCAACCTTTGACTTGGGCTTGGGCTTTGGCGTGTCCTTGTCCGCGACTTGGACAGCCTTGGCCTTTCCCTTATCCTTAGCAGAGGATTTCTTAAACCCCTTGCCCTTCTGCACCATAAGCACATTGGGGTCCTTGGCGGTTTTCCTCAAATTGGGCTCCGCAGTCTTGAGCATTCCGTGAAGCTCAGGCAATGTCTTACTCAAGCCATGCATGTTAAAGTTCAGAATGAACTGATCATAGCTTGCAGGTAATGACTGCAGAATGATGTCGCAGGCAAGTTCCTGGCTGATTGGGCAGTCGAGTTTCTGAAGATGATCGAGATAACCCATCATCTTCAAGACATGAGGACTCACTGCCGCATTCGCAGCCAACTTGCAGTCCAAGAGGTTCTTAACTGTTTGAAACCTCTCAGTCCTAGCCTGCTCCTGAAAAAGCGATTTCAGGCTTGCCATTATCTCGATGGGTGACAATACACTCTCGAACTGTTTTTGCAGCTCCGGAGTCATTGTCACCAACATCAGGCAATAGGCATCATTTTCATCTGACGAATGCTTTTCCCAAGCATTATGCAGAGTCCTGGCGGCATTGGCAGGAGGCCTCTCGGGGAGAGGATCACGAAGGACATAATCCTTCTTCTCCTGCTTGAGGACCAGCCTCAAGTTCCTTGACCACGTCAGGAAGTTCGTTCCAGTCAGCTTCTCCTTTTCGAGAACAGACCGGATCGAGAATGTGTTTTGTGTGCTTGTAGTAGTCATAGCTTAAATATATAGATAAAAAGGTTATTAGTTAAAATGTTCAATATGATCAATCTCGTATTAAATTTAATATGATTAATCACGCATTATATTCAATAACATAAGTTACCCTCAATAGAATATAATGATTCCAAGATCCACATATAACTAAGATTAAAGTGGGCCACTGGCCGTCACCAAACCTTAGCTTATATCGGTAAGCCCTATATCGGCTAATTATATCCGTGATATAACTCTTGGTTGTGAATCTGGGCCCGAGGCCCAATCCACTCTGATGTCTCAAGGCCCGGGACTCCCGATGGCCCAGTCAAGAAAACCAGACTATACAGTCATGTAATCATTAATGTCTGGGACTCCCAATGACATTTATGAATCACAAACCGTCTTATCCACGCAAAAGCAGACACCCTCACACTGTAAGGCCATGAATACAATTGAATGGGCTTCGACAGCTGACATAGAATGGACAAGACATCCAACGCTTGATATTATTTGAGGTTCGTAGGTTTATTTAAAAATTCATTCCCAAAATAGAAGATTACTATTTCGGGAAACTTTACATTTTTGGAAACCTACTATTTTTGGAAACTTTCTAAAATTGGAAACTTTCTAAAACCGGAAACTTTCTAACTTTAGAAATTTCTTTAAAATACAAAACCCGCAAATCCAGAAACTTCTAATTTAAGAAACTTTCTAATTTCAAAATTTCGGAAACTTTAATTTAAAATCGACTTTATAATTTTATAAAATAAATTTTAAATTAATCTGAAGAAAGACTCAAATAATTGGCCCAATTGTTTTAACTTCTTGGCCCGAGGCCCAAGAACTGGTCCATGTCCAAGACATGACCCAATTGTCCAATTAAATGACATAACCGGTCTGGTTCATTAAAATTGGTCTAACCAAATTTTAATTACTACGATGACCACAATTGTCAACCGGTTATTTACTAAACCGGATTTTCTCAATTTATTTGGTCCAACCAAATCAAATTAGAAAATCCTGGTTTAGGCACTAAATCCAATAATTCTTTCGACATTGGATTTCTTGTCCCGGTTTAACCAGACTTAATAAAATTATTAAATCTGTTTATTAAACCAGGACGAATTAATTTTAATCAAGATTAAACCGAGCCTTAAACCAACCATGTCGATCGATGAACCAACCGTGTCGATCGATCCATCAACCACATCGGTCGATGCTCTCAGCATCGATCCTGCATCGATCGTGCATCGATCCTGTATCGATCGATGCTCTCACGCATGCACTGAACCGTGCCAAAAACCCTACCCGTGTCGATCGATGTGCACCAACCGCATCGGTCGATGCACCAATATCGAACCTGCATCGATCCTGTATCGATCGATGCTTTCACGCGTTAACAGGGTTAGCCGATAGGCTGTATCGACCGATCCATGCGATCGTATCGATCGATCCATGCGATCGCAGTCGATACAGACCTCTTGAAATCGCATTCTACCAAATCATATAGTTTGGTTTCTGCAATTTTATGTGTGTTTAGATTTCAATTCTTGTTGCTTAAATGGTTTCTCTTATCAGTAGTTGATTCAAAACACTTTTAAACAAGAAAACAATCCTAAACATTGAATCTAAACAAGAAAAAACCAGAACCATTGGCTCTGATACCACTGAAGGATTGTTTAGTTGATCCTGATTCAATTCTTAGATTCATATCAACCTAAACATGCGATCTAGGTTCTTCTCAGAATAGAAACAAAAGATGATCTCACCTTATACATGTTTGCAGCGGAAATTGATGGTATGTCTGAGATCAGAGAAACACCGAGGGATGAATCCTCCAAAGGTTCACACACGCGATCACAGGAAACAGCTGCTAGACCACTAGGAGCTCGGCGCAAAAGAGAGAGAGAGTTTTCGGCTGGGGCTAGGGTTTTTGAATCAGAAACTCGAGTTTTACCTTATAAAACTTGTCTGATTCCGTTTGGGCCATTTGGCCCAAACACCAATTAACTCGACGGTATTGGCGCACTGTGTCGACCGATACACCTTGTGTATCGATCGACACACAGTAGCTAAACCGTTTTATTCTCTCTAAGTACAGTAAATGCCTAGCACTTTTACCGTACTTCTGCTAAACCGTTCCTACACATTTTCCTGTTAGCTTAGGCGTGTGACCCATATGGGATCATATAATAAAGGCAATAAGTCCAAGACTTATAGATCATGAGCGGACTCTAGCAAGCCATCATGACCCCCAGTATTATATGACTTATGTCTGATCATTGACATACTCTTACTTTCTAGAGACAGTACCGAGATTACTGGACACAATTCCAACAAAACCGTACACCAAACTCTACCATAAACTTCAAGTTACCTGAAGAGATGTGGTCTGGTCATAAACCTGATCTGTCACATCTCAAAAGGTTTGGGTGTACGGCTTATGTTCACAATGTTCAGGAAAGACCAAACCAAGGGCAGTGAAAGGCATTTTTTTAGGATATCCTTTTGGTGTAAAGGGTTACAGGGTGTGGATTCCTGAAGATGGGAAATGCACTACAAGCAGGAATGTAATTTTCAGAGAAGAGGAAATCTACAAGGATGTTATAAACAGAAAGGACACTGAAAGTTCAAGGGAGTCAGATAAGGAGAAACATAGGAAGAAGTCAGGAAGAAGGGTCACCTTCAGTGACAACTTAATTCATGGACCAAGCATTTTGGATCATGAATTAGAAGAGACTTCGTCTCAAGGTGGAGTATCAGGGACGAGATCAGACTCAGAAAATTCAGAAAGATCTGGAACAACAGAAGTTCAGTCAGACTCAGAGGAATCAGAGGATTCAGATAGTAGACCAGACTCAGAAAGTTCAGTAAGACAGTCAGCAACAGGTGTGACTCAAGAGACCGAAAACCTAGAGGATTCAGAAAGTGAGGATGAAGGATTGACCTTCAGAGAAGAATCAGATCCAAGACCATCTCAGACACTGGACCAATATATTCTAGCAAGGGATAGAAGGAGAAGAGAAGATGTTAAGCTTCCAGCTAAATATGCAGACCCTGACTTTGTCGCATATGCTCTATCAGCCGCAGAGGATATAGAGACAGAAGAACCGAGAACTCTAGGAGAAGCAAAGAGAAGCAAGAGGTGGAAGCATTGGTACAAAGCAGCAAAGGAAGAGATGGATTCACTTCACAAGAATCACACGTGGGATCTCATAGAGAAGCCAGACAAGCAGAAGCTAGTTGGCTGTAAGTGGATATTCAAGCTCAAACCAGGCATTCCAGGAGTTGAAAAGCAAAGGTATAAGGCCAGACTCGTTGCTAAAGGTTTCTCACAGAAGGAAGGGATTGACTACAACGAGATTTTCTCCCCAGTGGTTAAACATGTCTCAATCAGAATCATGTTATCCATAGTGGTTAACAAGGACTATGAATTGGAACAGTTAGACGTAAAGACAGCCTTCCTCCATGGAAACCTAGAAGAAATGATTTTAATGAGCCAACCGGAAGGTTTTGTCAGAAAAGGGGATGAGAATAAGGTGTGTCTCATAAGGAAGTCTCTCTACGGTTTGAAACAGTCTCCAAGGCAGTGGAATCTTAGATTTGATAGCTTCATGAAAGGAGAGAAATTTATCAGGAGCAGCTATGATCCCTGTGTCTACATGAGAAATACAAGGACAGACAAGGAAATATTTCTACTTCTCTATGTCGACGACATGTTGATAGCATCAGGAAGTCTGTCAGAAATCAGAGAGATTAAGGATAGTTTGAACAGGGAATTTGAGATGAAGGATCTAGGAAAGGCTTCTAGAATTCTAGGAATGGATATCATCAGGGATAGAGAGAAAGGATCCTTGATATTATCTCAGGAAGGATACATAGAGAAGGTCCTAAGAAGCTTCGGTATGGATCAGGTTAAAGCAGTAATGACACCACTGGCATCTCACTTCAAGCTAAAGAGTCTGACAAAAGCTGAAAGGAAAATTGAGGAACCCCTAATGGAAAACATCCCATATGCCAGTGCAGTTGGGAGCCTCATGTACGCCATGATAGGCTCAAAACCAGACTTAGCCTACGCAGTTGGGGTAGTGAGCAGATTCATGTCACATCCAGGGAGAGAACACTGGAGTGCAGTTCAGTGGATAATGAAATACCTAAGATGGGCGTCTAAAGATAGTCTTACTTTCACCAAAGGTGCAAGTTTTAGCATTGAAGGATTCTGCGATGCAGATTATGCCACTGACCTCGACAGAAGGAGGTTAGTGACAGGATTCATTTTTTAAAGTCTGGGGAAATACAGTGTGCTGGAGGTCAAATTTGCAGTCAGTGGTTGCCCTATCTACTACGGAATCAGAATATATGGCATTATCATCATCAGTCAGAGAAGCTATCTGGTTAACAGGAATATGCAAAGAGTTGGGGTTTATCACAGGTTTCGTTAAGATACACTGTGATTCACAGAGTGCGTTGGCACTTGCAAAGAACTCAGTGTATCACGAGCGTACTAAGCACATTGCTACTAAGTATCATTTCATACGGGACATAGTTGCAGAAGGAACAGTTGTACTCTACAAGATACACACGAGTCGTAATCCAGCAGACTTCCTAACTAAGGTCTTACCAGGGCCAAAGTTCCAACTCTGCTGTGATCTGGTTAACATCGCCTGAGAAGGCGACTGGACTCCGGGTAACTTCCTCACTCCAGAATGTATCTCATAGACAAGAAAAGATTTCAGAATGTCAGTATCAGATCATTCTATATATTTAGAGTCTTTCGGATCCACCAAATCGAAAGACAAGAAGTTACCCGTGAGTGGAAAGGATCTGGAGATAAACCCGTCTTCAGTTCCAGGTGGAGTATCTGCACAGAAGAAAAGGTAGAAACAGATCAGTGTTATCAGGTTTTCAGAAATCTTCAAGGTCAGATCAGGAAAGTGGGTTAGAAAGACTTAGCAGGTTGGTTGAGTCTTCAGGTATCGCATGCATCAGGAAGGAGCTCCGAGGTTCAGGATCTTCAGGTCCATGCAGAAGAAAAGGAAAGAATCAGGAGTAAGCTGATTCAAGTAAACAACCAGAGTTGTAAGTTAGCAGGGAAGCTAAATCAAAGCTTACCAAGGTTATTGAACTCTGACGACCGGTGGTAAGAGGTCAAGCCGGAGGATGCCATGTCTGAGAAGACGAGTCGCATCCAGAATCGCATCACAGAGAGAGAAGCTAGGGTTCGGCGGAGTTCTCGGGTTCTGTCTGAAAAGGTGGAGATTGTTGACCCTAATTTCAGTCAAACCCAAAGATAGCAGGCCTTAGGGCCCATTTCTTCATTCGTCAGCTCGTCAAGTCTCTAGCTAGCTGGGCCAAGACAACGCGCGTAATCTTCGGCCCATCCGACGTCAGCTCCAGCTCGCCAAGTCGTTATAAGACGTTATAACGACTTCGTCTTCTACCTGCGAAAAAACAGAGAACACAGTTAGAAAACAGAGCATTCAATCGGAGTTTGGAGATCGAATCACAGAGAAGAACGGGAGAAAGAGATAGAGAGATCAGCACCTTCACCAAGTCTCGTGTTGCGTGATTCTCTTAGGGATTCTACTTTCTGTTCTTGTGTAATCGTGATTCACGGTGAGTGTCGATTCAATTCACCGTTGTACTCTCTCTCGTTCTAGTGGATGCAGTTGAGGAACACCGATTCCTCCCCTGAGACGTAGCCGTTAGTGGTGAACTTAGGGTGAACATTTCTTGGTTGTTCTTGCGTGGTTTGATTGTCGATCGTAGTTTACATCTAACCTGCATCAAGATTGTAAACGGATTAGTCTTAGGTTTTGCTCAAAAGATCCTAACATAAATTTTAAAAATATAATAACACATTTTTAATATGACGGTTAAAAACTAAAAATATTCATTTTTCTGATTCTTAGATCCCCTAAAATTAATTATAATTATCTCCTATTTTTTTTCAAATAATCTCAGATCGCTTTAAATTTTCCTAGAATTTGTATTTACATTCTCTCAAATCATCAATCCAATAAAACACCTTAACATTACTAAAAAAAGTATAGATCCGTTAAATATGTGTGAGCTTGTCTTTTTTTGTTATTCTTGGGTACTACATATATCGCTTGTTTTGTTACCACTGATCCATTCCTTTGTTTAGAGGTGCTCTACAAGCAGAAAAAGTGATGAGACATTTGGTAAGATTCGTAAGAGGATAATGGGAAAGATCAATGACACAAGAATGGGATTTCAAAGTAGATATGTATGTATGCAGCTACGGTATAATAGTGCAAGAATGCGAGAAGTTGATATATCATGGTTTTTTCAGGTTTTTAATCATGATATGTGTGTATATATAGAGTCTTTTACCTGGTATTTCGAGTCTATCGAGTCTTTTACAGGTTAGCACGGGAATGGAGCAAGATAGGAGTTTTGAAGCATGTTTGGAACATTTTGTAAGAAGTCGAAGTTGGACCAGTCTGAAGACCCTGATGTCGGTCGACACTAATCCTGAATGCCAACTTCCACACAAGTTAATTAGAAGTTTGAAGAAATTGTAAAAGAGCCCAGATGTTTCACTATTTGTAATTAAGCCCCTAAACGTGTTTTAGGCAATTAATTAGGTTTTAGAGTGTTTTCATTTTTTGTTCTTGCTTTTGGAGAATGAGAGATATTGAGCTTCATGCTGATCTGCTACTTTGTAACCCTTTGAGAGAAGATTTCGAACCCCGTTATTTATCTATTCAATTTGTTTGGTTTTCTATTCACCATGTGTTGTCTGGCAATCAATATGTCTGAGTAGTTTACGTTATTAAATTTAGGGATTTCATGCTCTGTTAGGACCTCTGGTTAATTAGGATTCACAATCAATATGTTCATCACCTAAGTTATACTTAAAGCTAATTTTGGACTGATCACTAGATCTTAGATAAATTAATTGGCACGAGAGTGTGATTGATAATCTGAAAAGAACTTAGTGTGAGAAATTTAACTACTCGCAAAGAGATTTGGTTTAGAGAAATTGTGAACGGAAGAACTTAAACTTAATGCTTGTGTAGAATTCTAAGATTGCAAAGAGATTTGAATCATTAGGTTGCTAGACATAAAAACAGTTGCATCAAGAGTTGAATTTTTATACTTGTGTTTCTAGCTCTTGAACCTCTGCTTAATCTGAATCCTGATTAATGATGTTTGCCTTTGTATGATTACTGAGAACTTCCCTAAGTCTACCGCTTTCTCCCATTGAATCTACACTTTAATTTACTTGAATTTTTTATTGATTACCACCATTTGCACCTGCTTACCATTGATTACAAACGAAAATCTATTGATATTATGTGGTCCTTTGTTTGATACCCTAAGTATTACAACTTCATAAATGTACACTTTCAGTAGAACATTAAGGATTAAACTTTGACTTATCAAGTTTTTGGCGTCGTTGCTTTGAGCATCTGTTTTTATCAATAGATTTCCATTCTATATCTTTACTAAGCTTTTTATTTTTGTTAATTACATCTTTCTGCTTTGCTTGTCTTTGTTGCTGCAGGAAACTACGACCAAGAAACTTTAGTGTCGACCGACATCCCATTAGTGTCGCCCGACACCAAACTTGACATCAAATATTGAGTTTTGTATATGCCTAATCTTGCAACCATGAGCAACCCAGAAAAGGAGCTTTTGTATTTTGATAACCAGTAGCTTGCTAGCCTAGAGAGAATGAACCGAAAAGTGAAGAAACCAGAGAAAATGTATCAACCTGTGATTGTTATTGCGATGAGAATGGTGTTCTTCGTGATCGTCAGGGTCAAGCGTATAACAAGCATGGACAGTGGTTGGACGCTGCAGGAAACATCATCTATGCAGCTGTCGTTGAAGTCGTTGTGGGCGCAGGGCTTGTTCTACAGGGGGTGGTGAGGTGCAAGTTGATGCGCAAGATACTGTTGTGCAAGTAGGAAGGACTCTCGCTGATTACAACAAACCTGATGAATTCTATGCGAATAGGTCTGCGATCAGACCTCCTGCGATAGAGATGAATGATTTTGAGCTGAAACCGTTCCACTACACTCTTTTCGGACAGCATATGTCCATGGTCTTCCTCATGAGCACCCCATGGACCAAATTGAGAGATTTGAGGATCTGGTAACTAGCATGAAGCAAAATAGAGTAAGCTAAAATTTCCTACACTACAAGATTTTTCCACTCTCTCTTTGTGTTAGGCTGCTGACTGGTTAAAGCAGATTCCATCAGGTTCTCTTACTACTTGGAATGCTACAAAGAAGGCCTTTATTCGCAACTTCTATGATGATGGTTTGTCAAATCAGCTGAGGAACTAGATCACTCAGTTCAAACATGGTCCTTCTGAAGCCTTTAAGGCTGCTTGGGTGCGCTTTAGAGCGTATAGACGTTACTACCCACACCATGGTTTTTCACAAGTTTAGTTGCTGGACATATTATTTAGTGGTGTGGATTAGAGGTATCAGATAGCTTTGGATGCTGCTAGAAATGGAAACTTCAAAATGAGGTCCAATGAACAAGCAAGTGAGCTAATTGAGAACTTGGTAACTAGCAATAGTACCAAGAATGCTGACTTTGAGAGGAAGCAAATCGCATAAATCATGGATGGGATTCAATTTGTTGAGATGCAGAAGAAGTTGGACTCTATGCATTGCCTTCTAATGTACAAGAAGCAAGTCAACTTTGCTGCAGAAGTTAAGACCTATGAACCAGTTGAAGAGTACAAAAAAGAAAATGTCAACTTCGTTGGAGGAAATTGTTTTCAGGGTCATAGGTTTGGGAATCAACATGGAAATAGGATCTACACTAGTAATGGTAAGAAGAGTGCTTTCACAAGTAATCAAAACTCTTTTGGCTTCGCTCATAAACCTGCATATTAAAAGCCTTTTCAGCAAAACAACTCATTCCAAAGGAATTATATAGCTTCTTCTTACCAACCACCTCCTGTACCAACTCATGAGAGCAAACTGGAAGCGATGATGGAGCAGTTCTTGAGGAAACACATAAGACTACTTTGGATTTCAACAAGAAGATAGATGTGTTGCATGGTGATCTGAATGGGAAGTTTGAGTCTTTGAGCACACATGTGAAACAATTGTATACTCAGGTTGCTCAAACTAATGGAGCTGTTAAGAGGCAAGATGGATTCCTTCCTAGAAGGATTTCTGCTAACCCCAAACATCAGTGTAATGCCATAATGTTAAGGAGTGGAACAGAGCTGCAAACTGTTCCGAAAAAGAGGTTAAGTGCTAAAGAACTAGTGGAGTTAGAAGAATTGGAAGAAGAGGATTTTGCTGAGATACGACCAGTTTTGGTCGACACTCCCATTGAGTGTCGGTCGACACCCTTTGTACAAAAGGATTCTTTAAGTTTTTGTGACGGGCAGAAATCGACCAAGTTCGATTCCCCTAAGGCCGACACCAAATCAAAACCTGTCAAGGAATCATCACTTTAATATCGACCGACACCACAGACGTACAGAGCCTGCTTCTCTGAAATCGCAGGCTGAGGCTGATGGGAAGGGTTACAAACCCAAGATACCGTTCCCGAGAAACCCAAAGAAGTCTAAATTCGAGCATTGTGAAGCTAATTTCAAATATTTTCTAAGTAAGCTCACTCTTTCAATGTCTTTGATGGATGCCTATCAAGACTACTCTGGTTGTCAAGAAATGCTTCAAACAAATGCTAACTTCTGATATGGGTGATGAGGAATGTGTAATGATGATCAGTGAAGTTTGTAGTGTTGTCATCCAGAACCGAATTCGAGAGACACTGAATGACCCATGAAGCTTTGTCTTGGACTGCTCTATCTTCTAAGAAAGATTTGAGAGATTGTTATGTGATCTGGGATTGAGCGTCAATATGATGCTTTATTAAGTTGATAAGCAGATGGGGATGACAAACTTTGCACCTACTAGGATCTCTCTGATCCTAGCTAATCGTTCCATCTGAATTCAAGAGGGTCTATTGGAGAATGTAACGGTGAAAATTGGTGGCTGTGTGATTCCTACAGACTTTGTGGTTATGTAGTACAATGATGAGCCTAAGGATCCTCTTATCTTGGGCAGACCGTTCTTAGCTATAGCTGTTGTTATCATTAATGTGAAGCAAGGAAAGATTGGTCTGAATGTGGGTGATCAGGTGATGAATTTCGACATGGACAAGCTGATGAGGCAGCCCAAAATCGATGAACAAACTTTCTATGTGGATACATTGAACAATCTGGCTACAGAGATCTTTCATGAAATGCATCTTTCAGATCCTTCGGAGCGAGCACTGATGGGTTTTGCGGGTGATTTGGAGAGTCAAGATGGAACGACTGCTAGGTATGTCAGACTGATGGATGCTAGTGAGAAGGTGATGCAGTTGGTAGCTCAATGATATGCTCGAGTTTTAATCCCTAGAGCTACACTGCAACTGCACAGACGTGACTAGTAGTATATAGGGGTCAAATCCACAGAGACTCAGAATCTTGCGATAGACTATAGAATGTCGAATTAATCTAGGCAAAGAAGTTTTGAAAGCAATAAAATGAGAAGCAGAAAAGTAAATCAAATGGTGTAATCAGTCAAGTGAAGCGTCAGGTCAAGGGAGTTCTCACGAAATCGGAAATACAGATCAGTCAATCAAACGGGATCGAATTAAGGACTGTTCTAGAACTAGAATCACAGAAGCATAAGAAACCAACTTTCGTTGCGAGTATTATCTATGTCTAGCAACCTAGCAAACCAACTTTTGTTTCGAGTTCTAGAGATCCTAAATATGCATTAATCTCAGGTTCTTTCGTTCACAATTTCCCTAAGCCAAATTTCTTTTCGAATAGTTTAATTGATCATCTAGGTTCTTTCTAGTCAATTAACCAACTATCATTGCGGAAATCAACCTAACTTCAATAATCTAAGTGGTCAGTTTAGATTAAGCATTAAGAACAACCCTAGATGAAGAACTAGAAGATATGAATCCCTATAGATTGATAAACCTAATATTCTTTGAAATCCCTAATGAGAATCCCTAAACCTAACAGGTAAACTACTCATACATGGTCAATGAAACAGAAACCATAATGAATAGTAAACCAAATATCATAAAAGAAGTAAAGAAACAGGGGTTCGAAATCTCTTCTCTCTCGAGTACAAGACAAGCCCCAAAATCTCTCAATCTATGATAAAATAATGCATAGCCTAAACAAGTGGCTAAATACCCTAATATATAAGTCTAAACACGTTTTGGGCTTCGTTGTAATTATGAAAAACTTCTGGGCCACGCTGCAAATATCCAAAGTCTTCATTAACTCGTCGAGAGCAGCCTGATCACGATGTGTGTCGACCGATACCAAAGGTGTGTCGATCGACACAGTGCTCTGATGTCGACTCTGATTTCTTCTTCTCGCACGAACTCTCCAAATAGCTCTAGAATGCGCCATAATGTGCAAATATGCTCCAAACGTAGCTAAACCTGTAAAATACATGAAAGGACTCCAAAACAAACTAAAAGACTCGATAACAAAGACATATACCATGGTCAAAAGCCCTAAAAACCATGATATATCAACTCCGCCACACTTAGCCTTTGCTTGCCCTCAAGCAAACAGAAAACCAAGATCAGGAGAAGAAGTTTGAAAATTTCAGAAACTCGTTTCATCGTAGGAGCACCACACTCAGATTCCCCTTAGTAAGCCACATGAAAATGAACCTGCAGACATCAAGACAAACATGTACTTCCCCCACACTTAACAACTGTCCCAAGTAAACTCCACAATCACATTCAGAGCATTCAAATTCACCATACTGGCTTCTGTAATCTAATAAGTGCGGTCTCACTTAGGTAGTATCTATCAAAGAACACATGGACTCTTACTCCGTTAGTACCTGACCACCATACTGTCTTTTTCTAGTTCATTTCTTCTCCTTTTCCTTCCTTAGCCCCGATTTTTCCCACTGGGTATCATTTATTTTTTCTATCAGTGCTCTTCCTGCATTGGGGTTTACTTTGGACACATTCCATGGATGTAGGAGGTAATAGGGGGTCTCTACCACTCTCGTGACTACTTCGAAGCTACTAGCTTATCCGCATTTTATCTCTTTTTTTTACTTTAAGGAAGGGGAGAAGGAAACCATACTTGGACAGGTTTACAAGCTGTGTCAGAACTAACAGAGGAATCCGATTCAAAGTATACCAAGCCCCTAGGTGAGAAAATTAAGTCAAGTTAAAGGTGAAGTCAGTAATGGATTCTCTGAATACCTGAAGTGATATGGGTGTCCTCAGTAGGCTGGTCTGTGTTGGGTTTTCTCATAGTCATAGATCATCTGCAAGCTCATCCAATGGTCACTTAGGTTCCTGCAAGTGTAGTGATCTCCTCAAAAAGTCCTTGTTTCCTACTCAATTTGACTCGATAAAACAGACTCCACTAACTCTAAAAATACAGAAAACGGTGCGTTTGTAGCTACCTTCCCCACACTTAAACAACAATGTCTGCAGTGTTATAGAAGCTTGGGCTCGGTGAGGAACAAAAATCAGAATGAACAGATTCCTAAAAGGGTAGAACACTTACATGTCGCCGGCTTGTGTCGATCGATGCTCAGGACCGCATCAATCGACGCAAGTCGTGTTTTCTCGCTCGCGTTTTTGAGAATGGTAGCTTCCTTAACCGCAATCAACACGGTCAACTCCAAACCGTATGTGGCCTCTGCATCGACCGACACACAGGACCGTGTCGATCGACGCAGGGCGATTGCACAGACGTGACTAGTAGTATATAGAGTTCGAATCCCTAGAGCTACACTGCAAGTGCACATACGTGACTAGTAGTATATAGGGGTCGAATCCACAGAGACTCAAGAATCTTGCGATAAACTATAGAATGTCGAATTAAGCTAGGGAAAGCAGTTTATAAAACAATAAAATCAGAAGCAGAAAAGTAAATCAAACGGTGTAATCAGTCAAGCGAAGCGTCATGTCAAAGGAGTTTTCAGGAAATCAGGAATACAAATCAATCAATCAATCAATCGGGATCGAATTAAGAACTCTTCTAGAACTAGAATCACAGAAGCATAAGAAACCAACTTTCGTTGCGAGTATTATCTATGTCTAGCAACCTAGCAAACCAACTTTCGTTGTGAGTTCTAGAGATCTTAAACATGCATTAATCTCAGGTTCTTTCGTTCACAATTTCCCTAAACCAAATTTCTTTGCGAATAGTTTAATTGCTCATTTAGGTTCTTTCTAGTCAATTGACCAACTGTCGTTGCGGAAATCAACCTAACTTCAATAATCTAAGTGGCCAGTTCAAATTAAGTATTAAGAACAACCCTAGATGAAGAACTAGAAGTTATGAATCCCTATAGATTGATTAACCTAATATTCCTTAAAATCCCTTATGAGAATCCCTAAACCTAACAGGTAAACTACTCAGACATGTCAATGAAACAAAAACCATAATGAATAGAAAACCAAATATCATAAAAGAAGTAAAGAAACAGGACTTCGAAATCTCTTCTCTCTCGAGTACAAGACCAGCCCCAAAATCTCTCAATCTCTAATAAAATAATCCATAGCCTAAACAAGTGGCTAAAAACCCTAATATATAAGTCTAAACACGTTTTGGGCTTCTTTGTAATTATGAAAAACTTCTGGGCCAAGCTTGCAAATATTCAAAGTCTTCAATAACTCGCGAGAAAACTCTGATCACGATGTGTGTCGATCGATCATGATGATGATGTATCGATCGACACTCAACTCCAATATCGACTCTGATTTCTTCTCTCTCGCACAAATGCTCCAAATAGCCTAAGAATGCGCCATAATGTACAAATATGCTCCAAACGTACCTAGACCTGTAAAACACATGAAAGGACTCCAAAACATAACAAAAGACTCGATAACAAAGACATATACAATGGTCAAAAACACTAAAAACCATGATATATCACTTAAGAGGATCTAGTTTGCACTTTACATAAAGTTGCAACACTTGGAGATTCGAACGAGGGAAAGTCTCCCAAAATTGAGCTCAAACAACTCCCTACTAGCCTCAAATATGCATTTCTCGGTCAGAATTCAACTTACGATGTTATTGTTAATGCTTATTTGAATAACGCAGAACTCACCTTGTTGCTAAATAAGTTTCGCAAGCATCGCAAAGCTCTTGGCTATTCTCTTGATGATATTTCAGGTATCTCTCTGGACTTGTGCATGCATAGGATCCATCTTGAGGATGAGAGTGTCGTCAATTGAGCATCAGAGGCATCTAAATCTGAACCTGAAGGAGGTTGTGAAGAAGGAGATCATGAAGTTGTTGCGGGGTTATTTTCCCATTTCAGAAAGTGATTGGGTCAGTCCAACTCATGTGGTTTCTTAGAAAGGAGGGGTCACTGTGGTAAAGAATGACAAGGACGAGTTGATTCCCACACGGACGATCAGGGGTCACATGATGTGCATCGGTTACAGAAAGCTTAAGGCAGCTACCTGGAAACATCACTTCCCTCTGCCTTTCATTGTTCAGATGTTGGAAAGGTTAACAAATTATCCATACTACTGCTTTTTGGATGGGTATCCTGGCTTATTTCATATCCCCATTCATCCAGATGATCAGGAGAAGACTACTTTTACTTGTCTGTATGGTACTTTTTCATATCGCAGAATGCCATTTGGATTATGTAATGGTCCTGCGACCTTCGAGAGATGCATGATGTCCATCTTCACATACATGATTGAGGACTTCATGGAGGTCTTTATGGGTGATTTCTTTGTCTATGGACCATCCTACCATGCTTGTCTGGATAATCTGTCTAATGTGCCTATTAAATGTGAGGAAAAGCACTTGGTTTTGAATTGCGAGAAGTTTCATTTCATGGTCAAAGATGGCATTGTACTTGAGCACAGAGTATCTGAGGCAAGGATAGAGTTTGATCGAGCCAAGATCGAGGTAATGACAGGGCTGTAGGCGCCGGATTCAGTAAAGGCATAGATTTTACAGGAGGTTTATCAAACACTTCACTAAGATAGCTCGACCACTCACTGCGCTTATGTGCAAAGATGTGAAGTTTAAGTTCACAGAGGAGTGTATATATGCATTCCAGGAGCTTAAACAAGCTTTGATTTATGTTCCAATTGTGCAGCCTCCATACTGGAAATTACCTTTTGAGGTGATGTGTGATTCCACTGACTTTTCAGTAGGAGTTGTTCCTGTGTCAAAGACAGGATAAGAAACTTCATGCTATCTACTATGCAAGTAGAACACTTGATGATGCGCAGAGGAACTATGCAACAACTGAGAAAGAGTTGCTAGATGTTGTCTTTGCTTTTGAGAAGTTTTGTTCCTATTTGATTGGATCTAGTGTGATTGTACACACGACCATTATGCACTAAAGTACTTGATGCAGAAAAAGGATGTTAAGCCGAGATTGCTGCGATGGATGCTTCTTCTTCATGAGTTTGATATAGAAGTAAGGGAAAAGAAAGGAGTGGAAAATGGTGTTTCTGATCATCTCTCATGGATCAATATTGATGAGGACGTCCTTCTAGATGATTTTATGCCTGAGTAGAACATCTACTTGAATGACACCGGTTTGCAAATGGAGTATGCTGAAAATCTGCAATTTGCACGAGTTAAAGGTTCAGTTTCGGTCGAAGTCACCTCAGTGTCGGTCGACATTGAACTTGAAACTCGTCCCAAAATCGATCAACGTCGACACCAAGGGGTTGACAGGAACCAGTTTTGGTCGACATCCTCTTCATATTAACATAAGAATTTCGGATGGTCAACTTGATGCATTCGTAGGTGATGTTACCCAAGGGTTTGTCTCCAATAGACCTTGGTATGCTGATATAGCAAACTACCTAATGCAAAGGACGAGCCTGAGGTGTTCAAGGGCTGTGCAAAGAAGAAGTTTCTTCGGGAAATCAGGCGTTATTATTGGGATGATCCCTATTTACAAGCACTAGTCTAATGGTATCTACAGACACTGCATTGCATAATCTAAAGTTGAGAATGTGTTGTACCACTGCCATGGTTATGAGTATGTCAGACACTTCACTACTTTCAAGACAATGTCCAAAGTTCCTCAAGCAGGCTTATGGTGGCCTACCATGTTTAATGATGCTCAAATGTTTATCTCGCAGTGTGATGTATGTCCGAGGAGATGGAAGATAAGCAAGCGACATGAGATGCCGCAGAACTTCATCTTGGAATTTGAAGTCTTCGATTGTTGGGGCGTCGATTTTATGAGTCAATTCCCATCTTCATACGGGAATAAGTACATCTTGGTTTCTTATGACTACGTAACTAAGTGGGTTGAAGCGATTGCTAGTCCAACCTATGATTCATTGGTAGTTCTTAAGTTGTTTAAGACTATCATCTTCCCCAGATTTGGAGTGCCTCGGATTGTGAAAAGTGATGGTAGTTCTCACTTTATCAATAAGGTCTTCGAGAAGCTGCTGAAGAAGCATGGTGTCAATCATCGTGTGGATACTCCATATCATCCTCAAACTCGTGGATAGGTTGAGCTCTCCAACAGAAAGATCAAGGAGATACTGGAGAAAACAGTGGGAAAGACTAGGAAGGATTGATCTACTAAACTGGATAATGCATTATGGGCCTACAGGACTGCGTTTAAGACGCCACTTGGGACTACACCATTTCATATCCTCTATGGGAAAGCTTGTCACCTTCTAGTTGAGCTTGAGCACAATGCATCATGGGATATAAAGAAAATGAACTCCGACCTCAAAGCTGCTATAGAGAGGCATTTGATACAACTGAATGAGTTGGATTAGATTTGATACCATGCATATGTGAACTCAAATCTGTACAAGGAGCAAACAAAGGAGTATCATGATAAGAAGATTATCTCTTGACACTTCAAACCGAATGACCAGGTACTTCTGTATCTCGTTTACAATTGTTTCATGGAAAGTTGTGTTCTCGTTGGTCAGGTCCCTTTACCATCAAGGAGGTCAGAACATACGGTGTTGTCAACCTGGTGAATTCTAAAGGCGAGGAGTTCACTGTCAATGGACAAAAGGTGAAAAATTATTGGGCGAAAGCCGAGATTCCAGAAGGATACATTGTACCTCTGGATGATGCACCCTCTGCCTAGTCGCAGTTCAATCAAACTAGTGACGTAAAACGAGTGCTTGGTGGGAGGCAACCCACTGGTAAGTTGTAAATATTAGGATTTGTTCGTTTTTTGGTTTTGGATTTTGGTTTTCTTTGTCTTTGTGTTGATTTTCGTAAGACAAGAACCATTCATGATTGAGTGTCGATTGACTTCCACTTGATGTCGATCGACACTGACATCGAGCTTTTCGAGCACGTCCCAATATCAACCAAGGTCGACATTCCCAGCTCGATTTCCTGTATTGGCACATCATTGTCGACTGACATCCCCTTGATGTCGGTCGACATCGATGAATCCGAGGTAAGTGGCTTTAGAACTCGCGACAAAACTTCATCTTCTCCACTTTTCCTCTTTCGCGAAAATCATCAACAAATCGCCATCTCTCTCGTTTTTGGACCGATTTGAGTGATTCAAAAGCATAAACCGCTTTTTTATCGCACCCAATCCATTGCCACTCTTTATTTCATTGATCAGAAAAGGTATGGCTTCGAAATCCCCTTTTCAGTTTCGACAATAAGGTAAAAAAGCTTCGATTTTGCCTCCATTAGCTCGTTTTGATGCTTAAATCATGTCTATTTAGGTTGTTCTAGAGGTAATCTAGGTTGCCCTTGTGATTTTCGTGGTTAATTATCAAGTTCCGGTTTTTTTTCGATTTGATGACGAACTTGATCGTTCGTTGGTTCTGATGAACTTTAGCACGTAATTGAGATGGAATGTGGTTGATTATGATGTTGTGGTTGATTATGATGTTGTGCTCAATTTGATGAATTTTGGTCGTTTTAAAATCTGTGATTTTTGGTCTCTCTTTTTAATTTGGTTTGTTTCTAATCTTGTAGATGGCATCGAGACATGTACCCAGGCGACCAAAGAGGAACACCACAACCACTTAAGGCTCAGGCTCTGCACCCCGACAAGCTGATACCACAGACAAGGCTCCTATCCCAAACCCGCAGATTCGCGCTCCCTGGCCAAGGCTTGAAAACACCAAGATTCCATACAATCAAATTTGGGAGAACTATCTTGAGATTAAGTATAAGACAGGCGCTTGTGTCTACAAAGACATATCTGATGTGGAACTTTACTGATTCTTATGGAGTAGGACATTTGTTTCAACTTCCAGATAAGAGACTCACAGCTATCACCAATGAGCCACTGCTGCTGCGTTTCCAACCTTCTAAGGAGCTCATGCGACTTGCTTCGGGCTCTACTTTACATAGAGAATCATCTTCTGGAACTGATCCATCTGCTGGTGAGGACGACACTGTCCATGATCTTGTTAGAAATCCGTCCTATGGGTTTCTAACAAGATATGTGTGAGCTTGTCTTTTTTTGTTATTCTTGGGTACTACATATATCGCTTGTTTTGTTACCACTGATCCATTCCTTTGTTTAGAGGTGCTCTACAAGCAGAAAAAGTGATGAGACATTTGGTAAGATTCGTAAGAGGATAATGGGAAAGATCAATGACACAAGAGTGGGATTTCAAAGTAGATATGTATGTATGCAGCTACGGTATAATAGTGCAAGAATGCGAGAAGTTGATATATCATGGTTTTTTCAGGTTTTTAATCATGATATGTGTGTATATATAGAGTCTTTTACCTGGTATTTCGAGTCTATCGAGTCTTTTACAGGTTAGCACGGGAATGGAGCAAGTTAGGAGTTTTGAAGCATGTTTGGAACATTTTGCAAGAAGTCGAAGTTGGACCAGTCTGAAGACCCTGATGTCGGTCGACACTAATCCTGAATGCCAACTTCCACACAAGTTAATTAGAAGTTTGAAGAAATTGCAAAAGAGCCCAGATGTTTCACTATTTGTAATTAAGCCCCTAAACGTGTTTTAGGCAATTAATTAGGTTTTAGAGTGTTTTCATTTTTTTGTTCTTGCTTTTGGAGAATGAGAGATATTGAGCTTCATGCTGATCTGCTACTCTGTAACCCTTTGAGAGAAGATTTCGAACCCCGTTATTTATCTATTCAATTTGTTTGGTTTTCTATTCACCATGTGTTGTCTGGCAATCAATATGTCTGAGTAGTTTACGTTATTAAATTTAGGGATTTCATGCTCTGTTAGGACCTCTGGTTAATTAGGATTCACAATCAATATGTTCATCACCTAAGTTATACTTAAAGCTAATTTTGGACTGATCACTAGATCTTAGATAAATTAATTGGCACGAGAGTGTGATTGATAATCTGAAAAGAACTTAGTGTGAGAAATTTAACTACTCGCAAAGAGATTTGGTTTAGAGAAATTGTGAACGGAAGAACTTAAACTTAATGCTTGTGTAGAATTCTAAGATTGCAAAGAGATTTGAATCATTAGGTTGCTAGACATAAAAACAGTTGCATCAAGAGTTGAATTTTTTTTATACTTGTGTTTCTAGCTCTTGAACCTCTGCTTAATCTGAATCCTGATTAATGATGTTTGCCTTTGTATGATTACTGAGAACTTCCCTAAGTCTACCGCTTTCTCCCATTGAATCTACACTTTAATTTACTTGAATTTTTTATTGATTACCACCATTTGCACCTGCTTACCATTGATTACAAACGAAAATATATTGATATTATGTGGTCCTTTGTTTGATACCCTAAGTATTACAACTTCATAACTGTACACTTTCAGTAGAACATTAAGGATTAAACTTTGACTTATCAAGTTTTTGGCGTCGTTGCTTTGAGCATCTGTTTTTATCAATAGATTTCCATTCTATATCTTTACTAAGCTTTTTATTTTTGTTAATTACATCTTTCTGCTTTGCTTGTCTTTGTTGCTGCAGGAAACTACGACCAAGAAACTTTAGTGTCGACCGACATCCCATTAGTGTCGCCCGACACCAAACTTGACATCAAATATTGAGTTTTGTATATGCCTAATCTTGCAACCATGAGCAACCCAGAAAAGGAGCTTTTGTATTTTGAGAACCAGTAGCTTGCTAGCCTAGAGAGAATGAACCGAAAAGTGAAGAAACCAGATAAAATGTATCAACATGTGATTGTTATTGCGATGAGAATGGTGTTCTTCGTGATCGTCAGGGTCAAGCGTATAACAAGCATGGACAGTGGTTGGACGCTGCAGGAAACATCATCTATGCAGCTGTCGTTGAAGCCGTTGTGGGCGCAGGGCTTGTTCTACAAGGGGTGGTGAGGTGCAAGTTGATGCGCAAGATACTGTTGTGCAAGTAGGAAGGACTCTCGCTGATTACAACAAACCTGATGAATTCTATGCGAATAGGTCTGCGATCAGACCTCCTGCGATAGAGATGAATGATTTTGAGCTGAAACCGTTCCACTACACTCTTTTCGGACAGCATATGTCCATGGTCTTCCTCATGAGCACCCCATGGACCAAATTGAGAGATTTGAGGATCTGGTAACTAGCATGAAGCAAAATAGAGTAAGCTATAATTTCCTACACTACAAGCTTTTTCCACTCTCTCTTTGTGTTAGGCTGCTGACTGGTTAAAGCAGATTCCATCAGGTTCTCTTACTACTTGGAATGCTACAAAGAAGGCCTTTATTCGCAACTTCTATGATGATGGTTTGTCAAATCAGCTGAGGAACTAGATCACTCAGTTCAAACATGGTCCTTCTGAAGCCTTTAAGGCTGCTTGGGTGCGCTTTAGAGCGTATAGACGTTACTACCCACACCATGGTTTTTCACAAGTTTAGTTGATGGACATATTATTTAGTGGTGTGGATTAGAGGTATCAGATAGCTTTGGATGCTGCTAGAAATGGAAACTTCAAAATGAGGTCCAATGAACAAGCAAGTGAGCTAATTGAGAACTTGGTAACTAGCAATAGTACCAAGAATGCTGACTTTGAGAGGAAGCAAATCGCATAAATCATGGATGGGATTCAATTTGTTGAGATGCAGAAGAAGTTGGACTCTATGCATTGCCTTCTAATGTACAAGAAGCAAGTCAACTTTGCTGCAGTAGTTGAGACCTATGAACCAGTTGAAGAGTACAAAAAAGAAAATGTCAACTTCGTTGGAGGAAATTGTTTTCTGGGTCATAGGTTTGGGAATCAACATGGAAATAGGATCTACACTAGTAATGGTAAGAAGAGTGCTTTCACAAGTAATCAAAACTCTTTTGGCTTCGCTCATAAACCTGCATATTAAAAGCCTTTTCAGCAAAACAACTCATTCCAAAGGAATTATATAGCTTCTTCTTACCAACCACCTCATGTACCAACTCATGAGAGCAAACTGGAAGCGATGATGGAGCAGTTCTTGAGGAAACACATAAGACTACTTTGGATTTCAACAAGAAGATAGATGTGTTGCATGGTGATCTGAATGGGAAGTTTGAGTCTTTGAGCACACATGTGAAACAATTGTATACTCAGGTTGCTCAAACTAATGGAGCTGTTAAGAGGCAAGATGGATTCCTTCCTAGAAGGATTTCTGCTAACCCCAAACATCAGTGTAATGCCATAATGTTAAGGAGTGGAACAGAGCTGCAAACTGTTCCGAAAAAGAGGTTAAGTGCTAAAGAACTAGTGGAGTTAGAAGAATTGGAAGAAGAGGATTTTGCTGAGATACGACCAGTTTTGGTCGACACTCCCATTGAGTGTCGGTCGACACCCTTTGTACAAAAGGATTCTTTAAGTTTTTGTGACGGGCAGAAATCGACCAAGATCGATTCCCCTAAGGCGGACACCAAATCAAAACCTGTCAAGGAATCATCACTTTAATATCGACCGACACCACAGACGTACAGAGCCTGCTTCTCTGAAATCGCAGGCTGAGGCTGATGGGAAGGGTTACAAACCCAAGATACCGTTCCCAAAGAAGTCTAAATTCGAGCATTATGAAGCTAATTTCAAATATTTTCTAAGTAAGCTCACTCTTTCAATGTCTTTGATGGATGCCTATCAAGACTACTCTGGTTGTCAAGAAATGCTTCAAACAAATGCTAACTTCTGATATGGGTGATGAGGAATGTGTAATGATGATCAGTGAAGTTTGTAGTGTTGTCATCCAGAACCGAATTCGAGAGACACTGAATGACCCATGAAGCTTTGTCTTGGACTGCTCTATCTTCTAAGAAAGATTTGAGAGATTGTTATGTGATCTGGGATTGAGCGTCAATATGATGCTTTATTAAGTTGATAAGCAGATGGGGATGACAAACTTTGCACCTACTAGGATCTCTCTGATCCTAGCTAATCGTTCCATCTAAATTCAAGAGGGTCTATTGGAGAATGTAACGGTGAAAATTGGTGGCTGTGTGATTCCTACAGACTTTGTGGTTATGTAGTACAATGATGAGCCTAAGGATCCTCTTATCTTGGGCAGACCGTTCTTAGCTATAGCTGTTGTTATCATTAATGTGAAGCAAGAAAAGATTGGTCTGAATGTGGGTGATCAGGTGATGAATTTCGACATGGACAAGCTGATGAGGCAGCCCAAAATCGATGAACAAACTTTCTATGTGGATACATTGAACAATCTGGCTACAGAGATCTTTCATGAAATGCATCTTTCAGATCCTTTGGAGCGAGCACTGATGGGTTTTGCGGGTGATTTGGAGAGTCAAGATGGAACGACTGCTAGGTATGTCAGACTGATGGATGCTAGTGAGAAGGTGATGCAGTTGTTAGCTCAATGATATGCTCGAGTTTTAATCCCTAGAGCTACACTGCAACTGCACAGACGTGACTAGTAGTATATAGGGGTCAAATCCACAGAGACTCAGAATCTTGCGATAGACTATAGAATGTCGAATTAAGCTAGGCAAAGAAGTTTTGAAAGCAATAAAATGAGAAGCAGAAAAGTAAATCAAATGGTGTAATAAGTCAAGTGAAGCGTCAGGTCAAGGGAGTTCTCACGAAATCGGAAATACAGATCAGTCAATCAAACGGGATCGAATTAAGGACTGTTCTAGAACTAGAATCACAGAAGCATAAGAAACCAACTTTCGTTGCGAGTATTATCTATGTCTAGCAACCTAGCAAACCAACTTTTGTTTCGAGTTCTAGAGATCCTAAACATGCATTAATCTCAGGTTCTTTCGTTCACAATTTCCCTAAGCCAAATTTCTTTTCGAATAGTTTAATTGATCATCTAGGTTCTTTCTAGTCAATTAACCAACTATCATTGCGGAAATCAACCTAACTTCAATAATCTAAGTGGCCAGTTTAGATTAAGCATTAAGAACAACCCTAGATGAAGAACTAGAAGATATGAATCCCTGTAGATTGATAAACCTAATATTCTTTGAAATCCCTAATGAGAATCCCTAAACCTAACAGGTAAACTACTCATACATGGTCAATGAAACAGAAACCATAATGAATAGTAAACCAAATATCATAAAAGAAGTAAAGAAACAGGGGTTCGAAATCTCTTCTCTCTCGAGTACAAGACAAGCCCCAAAATCACTCAATCTTTGATAAAATAATGCATAGCCTAAACAAGTGGCTAAATACCCTAATATATAAGTCTAAACACGTTTTGGGCTTCGTTGTAATTATGAAAAACTTCTGGGCCACGCTGAAAATATCCAAAGTCTTCATTAACTCGTCGAGAGCAGCCTGATCACGATGTGTGTCGACCGATACCAAAGGTGTGTCGATCGACACAGTGCTCTGATGTCGACTCTGATTTCTTCTTCTCGCACGAACTCTCCAAATAGCTCTAGAATGCGCCATAATGTGCAAATATGCTCCAAACGTAGCTAAACCTGTAAAATACATGAAAGGACTCCAAAACAAACTAAAAGACTCTATAACAAAGACATATACCATGGTCAAAAGCCCTAAAAACCATGATATATCAACTCCGCCACACTTAGCCTTTGCTTGCCCTCAAGCAAACAGAAAACCAAGATCAAGAGAAGAAGTTTGAAAATTTCAGAAACTCGTTTCATCGTAGGAGCACCACACTCAGATTCCCCTTAGTAAGCCACATGAAAATGAACCTGCAGACATCAAGACAAACATGTACTTCCCCCACACTTAACAACTGTCCCAAGTAAACTCCACAATCACATTCAGAGCATTCAAATTCACCATACTGGCTTCTGTAATCTAATAAGTGCGGTCTCACTTAGGTAGTATCGATCAAAGAACACATGGACTCTTACTCCGTTAGTACCTGACCACCATACTGTCTTTTTCTGGTTCATTTCTTCTCCTTTTCCTTCCTTAGCCCCGATTTTTCCCACTGGGTATTATTTATTTTTTCTATCAGTGCTCTTCCTGCATTGGGGTTTACTTTGGACACATTCCATGGATGCAGGAGGTAATAGGGGGTCTCTACCACTCTCGTGACTACTTCGAAGCTACTAGCTTATCCGCATTTTATCTCTTTTTTTACTTTAAGGAAGGGGAGAAGGAAACCATACTTGGACAAGTTTACAAGCTGTGTCAGAACTAACAGAGGAATCCGATTCAAAGTATACCAAGCCCCTAGGTGAGAAAATTAAGTCAAGTTAAAGGTGAAGTCAGTAATGGATTCTCTGAATACCTGAAGTGATGTGGGTGTCCTCAGTAGGCTGGTCTGTGTTGGGTTTTCTCATAGTCATAGATCATCTGCAAGCTCATCCAATGGTCACTTAGGTTCATATAAGTGTAGTGATCTCCTCAAAAAGTCCTTGTTTCCTACTCAATTTGACTCGATAAAACAGACTCCACTAACTCTAAAAATACAGAAAACGGTGCGTTTGTAGCAACCTTCCCCACACTTAAACAACAATGTCTGCAGTGTTATAGAAGCTTGGGCTCGGTGAGGAACAAAAATCAGAATGAACAGATTCCGAAAAGGGTAGAACACTTACATGTCGCCGGCTTGTGTCGATCGATGCTCAGGACCGCATCAATCGACGCAAGTCGTGTTTTCTCGCTCGCGTTTTTGAGAATGGTAGCTTCCTTAACCGCAATCAACACGGTCAACTCCAAACCGTATGTGGCCTCTGCATCGACCGACACACAGGACCGTGTCGATCGACGCAGGGCGATTGCACAGACGTGACTAGTAGTATATAGAGTTCGAATCCCTAGAGCTACACTGCAAGTGCACATACGTGACTAGTAGTATATAGGGGTCGAATCCACAGAGACTCAAGAATCTTGCGATAAACTATAGAATGTCGAATTAAGCTAGGGAAAGCAGTTTAGAAAACAATAAAATCAGAAGCAGAAAAGTAAATCAAACGGTGTAATCAGTCAAGCGAAGCGTCATGTCAAAGGAGTTTTCAAAAAATCAGGAATACAAATCAATCAATCAATCAATCAATCAATCGGGATCGAATTAAGAACTGTTCTAGAACTAGAATCACAGAAGCATAAGAAACCAACTTTCGTTGCGAGTATTATCTATGTCTAGCAACCTAGCAAACCAACTTTCGTTGTGAGTTCTAGAGATCTTAAACATGCATTAATCTCAGGTTCTTTCGTTCACAATTTCCCTAAACCAAATTTCTTTGCGAATAGTTTAATTGCTCATTTAGGTTCTTTCTAGTCAATTGACCAACTGTCGTTGCGGAAATCAACCTAACTTCAATAATCTAAGTGGCCAGTTCAAATTAAGTATTAAGAACAACCCTAGATGAAGAACTAGAAGTTATGAATCCCTATAGATTGATTAACCTAATATTCCTTAAAATCCCTTATGAGAATCCCTAAACCTAACATGTAAACTACTCAGACATGTCAATGAAACAAAAACCATAATGAATAGAAAACCAAATATCATAAAAGAAGTAAAGAAACAGGACTTCGAAATCTCTTCTCTCTCGAGTACAAGACCAGCCCCAAAATCTCTCAATCTCTAATAAAATAATCCATAGCCTAAACAAGTGGCTAAAAACCCTAATATATAAGTCTAAACACGTTTTGGGCTTCTTTGTAATTATGAAAAACTTCTGGGCCAAGCTTGCAAATATTCAAAGTCTTCAATAACTCGCGAGAAAACTCTGATCACGATGTGTGTCGATCGATGATGATGATGATGTGTCGATCGACACTCAACTCCAATATCGACTCTGATTTCTTCTCTTATTTGAATAACGCAGAACTCACCTTGTTGCTAAATAAGTTTCGCAAGCATCGCAAAGCTCTTGGCTATTCTCTTGATGATATTTCAGGTATCTCTCTGGACTTGTGCATGCATAGGATCCATCTTGAGGATGAGAGTGTCGTCAATTGAGCATCAGAGGCATCTAAATCTGAACCTGAAGGAGGTTGTGAAGAAGGAGATCATGAAGTTGTTGCGGGGTTATTTTCCCATTTCAGAAAGTGATTGGGTCAGTCCAGCTCATGTGGTTTCTTAGAAAGGAGGGGTCACTGTGGTAAAGAATGACAAGGACGAGTTGATTCCCACACGGACGATCAGGGGTCACATGATGTGCATCGGTTACAGAAAGCTTAAGGCAGCTACCTGGAAAGATCACTTCCCTCTGCCTTTCATTGTTCAGATGTTGGAAAGGTTAACAAATTATCCATACTACTGCTTTTTGGATGGGTATCCTGGCTTATTTCATATCCCCATTCATCCAGATGATCAGGAGAAGACTACTTTTACTTGTCTGTATGGTACTTTTTCATATCGCAGAATGCCATTTGGATTATGTAATGGTCCTGCGACCTTCGAGAGATGCATGATGTCCATCTTCACATACATGATTGAGGACTTCATGGAGGTCTTTATGGGTGATTTCTTTGTCTATGGACCATCCTACCATGCTTGTCTGGATAATCTGTCTAAGGTGCCTATTAAATGTGAGGAAAAGCACTTGGTTTTGAATTGCGAGAAGTTTCATTTCATGGTCAAAGATGGCATTGTACTTGAGCACAGAGTATCTGAGGCAAGGATAGAGTTTGATCGAGCCAAGATCGAGGTAATGACAGGGCTGTAGGCGCCGGATTCAGTAAAGGCATAGATTTTACAGGAGGTTTATCAAACACTTCACTAAGATAGCTCGACCACTCACTGCGCTTATGTGCAAAGATGTGAAGTTTAAGTTCACAGAGGAGTGTATATCTGCATTCCAGGAGCTTAAACAAGCTTTGATTTATGTTCCAATTGTGCAGCCTCCATACTGGAAATTGCCTTTTGAGGTGATGTGTGATTCCACTGACTTTTCAGTAGGAGTTGTTCCTGTGTCAAAGACAGGATAAGAAACTTCATGCTATCTACTATGCAAGTAGAACACTTGATGATGCGCAGAGGAACTATGCAACAACTGAGAAAGAGTTGCTAGATGTTGTCTTTGCTTTTGAGAAGTTTTGTTCCTATTTGATTGGATCTAGTGTGATTGTACACACGACCATTATGCACTAAAGTACTTGATGCAGAAAAAGGATGTTAAGCCGAGATTGCTGCGATGGATGCTTCTTCTTCATGAGTTTGATATAGAAGTAAGGGAAAAGAAAGGAGTGGAAAATGGTGTTTCTGATCATCTCTCATGGATCAATATTGATGAGGACGTCCTTATAGATGATTTTATGCCTGAGTAGAACATCTACTTGAATGACACCGGTTTGCAAATGGAGTATGCTGAAAATATGCAATTTGCACGAGTTAAAGGTTCAGTTTCGGTCGAAGTCACCTCAGTGTCGGTCGACATTGAACTTGAAACTCGTCCCAAAATCGATCAACGTCGACACCAAGGGGTTGACAGGAACCAGTTTTGGTCGACATCCTCTTCATATTAACATAAGAATTTCGTATGGTCAACTTGATGCATTCGTAGGTGATGTTACGCAAGGGTTTGTCTCCAATAGACCTTGGTATGCTGATATAGCAAACTACCTAATGCAAAGGACGAGCCTGAGGTGTTCAAGGGCTGTGCAAAGAAGAAGTTTCTTCGGGAAATCAGGCATTATTATTGGGATGATCCCTATTTACAAGCACTAGTCTAATGGTATCTACAGACACTGCATTGCATAATCTAAAGTTGAGAATGTGTTGTACCACTGCCATGGTTATGAGTATGTCAGACACTTCACTACTTTCAAGACAATGTCCAAAGTTCCTCAAGCAGGCTTATGGTGGCCTACCATGTTTAATGATGCTCAAATGTTTATCTCGCAGTGTGATGTCTGTCCGAGGAGATGGAAGATAAGCAAGCGACATGAGATGCCGCAGAACTTCATCTTGGAATTTGAAGTCTTCGATTGTTGGGGCGTCGATTTTATGAGTCAATTCCCATCTTCATACGGGAATAAGTACATCTTGGTTTCTTATGACTACGTAACTAAGTGGGTTGAAGCGATTGCTAGTCCAACCTATGATTCATTGGTAGTTCTTAAGTTGTTTAAGACTATCATCTTCCCCAGATTTGGAGTGCCTCGGATTGTGAAAAGTGATGGTAGTTCTCACTTTATCAATAAGGTCTTCGAGAAGCTGCTGAAGAAGCATGGTGTCAATCATCGTGTGGATACTCCATATCATCCTCAAACTCGTGGATAGGTTGAGCTCTCCAACAGAAAGATCAAGGAGATACTGGAGAAAACAGTGGGAAAGACTAGGAAGGATTGATCTACTAAACTGGATAATGCATTATGGGCCTACAGGATTGCGTTTAAGACGCCACTTGGGACTACACCATTTCATATCCTCTATGGGAAAGCTTGTCACCTTCTAGTTGAGCTTGAGCACAATGCATCATGGGATATAAAGAAAATGAACTCCGACCTCAAAGCTGCTATAGAGAGGCATTTGATACAACTGAATGAGTTGGATTAGATTCGATACCATGCATATGTGAACTCAAAGCTGTACAAGGAGCAAACAAAGGAGTATCATGATAAGAATATTATCTCTCGCCACTTCAAACCGAATGACCAGGTACTTCTGTATCTCGTTTACAATTGTTTCATGGAAAGTTGTGTTCTCGTTGGTCAGGTCCCTTTACCATCAAGGAGGTCAGAACATACGGTGTTGTCAACCTGGTGAATTCTAAAGGCGAGGAGTTCACTGTCAATGGACAAAAGGTGAAAAATTATTGGGCGAAAGCCGAGATTCCAGAAGGATACATTGTACCTCTGGATGATGCACCCTCTGCCTAGTCGCAGTTCAATCAAACTAGTGACGTAAAACGAGTGCTTGGTGGGAGGCAACCCACTGGTAAGTTGTAAATATTAGGATTTGTTCGTTTTTTGGTTTTGGATTTTGGTTTTCTTTGTCTTTGTGTTGATTTTCGTAAGACAAGAACCATTCATGATTGAGTGTCGATTGACTTCCACTTGATGTCGATCGACACTGACATCGAGCTTTTCGAGCACGTCCCAATATCGACCAAGGTCGACATTCCCAGCTTGATTTCCTGTATTGGCACATCATTGTCGACTGACATCCCCTTGATGTCGGTCGACATCGATGAATCCGAGGTAAGTGGCTTTAGAACTCGCGACAAAACTTCATCTTCTCCACTTTTCCTCTTTCGCGAAAATCATCAACAAATCGCCATCTCTCTCGTTTTTGGACCGATTTGAGTGATTCAAAAGCATAAACCGCTTTTTTATCGCACCCAATCCATTGCCACTCTTTATTTCATTGATCAGAAAAGGTATGGCTTCGAAATCCCCTTTTCAGTTTCGACAATAAGGTAAAAAAGCTTCGATTTTGCCTCCATTAGCTCGTTTTGATGCTTAAATCATGTCTATTTAGGTTGTTCTAGAGGTAATCTAGGTTTCCCTTGTGATTTTCGTGGTTAATTATCAAGTTCCGGTTTTTTTCGATTTGATGACGAACTTGATCGTTCGTTGGTTCTGATGAACTTTAGCACGTAATTGAGATGGAATGTGGTTGATTATGATGTTGTGGTTGATTATGATGTTGTGCTCAATTTGATGAATTTTGGTCGTTTTAAAATCTGTGATTTTTGGTCTCTCTTTTTAATTTGGTTTGTTTCTAATCTTGTAGATGGCATCGAGACATGTACCCAGGCGACCAAAGAGGAACACCACAACCACTTAAGGCTCAGGCTCTGCACCCCGACAAGCTGATACCACAGACAAGGCTCCTATCCCAAACCCGCAGATTCGCGCTCCCTGGCCATGGCTTGAAAACACCAAGATTCCATACAATCAAATTTGGGAGAACTATCTTGAGATTAAGTATAAGACAGGCGCTTGTGTCTACAAAGACATATCTGAGGAATGGGACGACTATGACTCCTTGTAATATAACGCCTGGATGGGCGTGAAAATTTTTCCCACTCGGTTTGCTGACGTTGCAACCATAAAGAAGATGGGGATACATGAGGATATTCTGCGCATCCTCAGGAGGATCAGCTTGGGTACCATATGTACCAAGCAATACGATATGCACGAGGAGATGGTCATGTTGTTCATGGCTACTTTCAAAGTCTAATACACCAATGATATTGTCTGTATCGCATCAGAGGGCACTCTCACATTCATGGCTAAGAGTGTTAGGTACAGGCTCTCAATTCTTGAGCTTTGTGATATCTATAAGTTCGACCGGACTTGACAGAGAGTGGAACTTCCTGAGCAGTGGCCTGATGCATAGATGTTCTAGTATCACTTCGGTAATGGCATCTACATCTCGTAGAAGACTCGACAAGCTGCAGTGAGACACCCAGTTTTGAGATACCTTGCACGTTTATTGGCTAACACCATATTTTGCAAGATGGAGCCTGGTGGTATGATGATGGTTTCTGAGCTGCTGTTGATGTACTTTGTTATTGGCCACATTATCGATCAGCATGAGTATCATGATGCAAATTTGGAGCATGATGTGAACATGGGAACTGTGTTTTCACATCACTTGGTATCTCTTAAGACCAAGCCATTCACTGTTGAAGGGCATCAAGACAGAGTCTGTTGAGAGTCTCTTGACTCCGAGATTTGACCACTTTAGGATTGACAGGAGCTCGTATAAGGTGTGCACGAAGAAATCTACTATGGATTTAGGCACTCTTCAAGTGCCACTTGGATTAAGGGAACCTGATGTGGAACTTTACTGATTCTTATGGAGTAGGACATTTGTTTCAACTTCCAGATAAGAGACTCACAGCTATCACCAATGAGCCATTGCTGCTGCGTTTTCAACCTTCTAAGGAGCTCATGCGACTTGCTTCGGGCTCTACTTTACATAGAGAATCATCTTCTGGAACTGATCCATCTGCTGATGAGGACGACACTATCCATGATCTTGTTAGAAATCCATCCTATGGCTTCCCAGATCCACCCCCTCGACCGTGTGGTATGCCTCTTGGAGAATGGTTGGATTGCTTGACTAATACGATTAGACAGTCTTGGAAAGGTGTCTTTAGCTGCTCCTGTCGTCGTGCACCACATGTTTCCCACCCACGTCGACGTTGTCGCGAGCCCACCCCACCTACACCAGACTCTCCTCAGGACGAGGAGATCGATGAGGTTGTTGATGCTAATGATATGGATGACGTGAACTCTCATGAGTTTTAGTTCTTCCATTCTGCTGTTTCTATTTTCTTTTTTTTTTCTTTTTCTTTCGAGTGTTTGAGTCATTTTTATGTCTTTTCTTGAGTTAGTCTGTTAGTCCTTTCAGTTTGGAACTTGAGATTTAAGAGTTTATGCTATGTATTGTTGCTTCTGACATTGCATTTGAGTGATATAACACAGCTAACAGTTGACGTTTTTGGGTGAAAACTCACTAATTTACACATTGCACATTTGTTGTTTTGGGTTTGACCACACGACATAAATGTGGCCTGGCACTAGGTCAGTGTAAGTCGACACCCTCTGCGATCACATGTATCAATTTTGACTCAATTATCCCGATTTTTCGTATTGATTTTAGCCAATCCCAAGCTTCAATTGCACTGAGGCCAATTTATATACCGTGGATTTTAGGGATTTTAGCCATGGTATATGTCTTATTTATCGAGTCTTTTTAGAACTCTAAGATTCGCAACGAAAGTAGGCTTGCTAGGTTGTTAGACATAGATAATATTCGCAATGAAAGTTGGTATGTTATAATTTTGTGATTCTAGTTCTAAAATAGTTCCTAATTAGATCCCGATTGATTGATTAGCTTATGTTCCTGATTTCCTGAGAACTCCCTTGACCTGACGCTTCGCTTGATTGATTTACACTGCTTACTTTGTTCTCTGTTCTGATTTACTGCTTTCGTACTACTGTTTCCTAGCTTAATTCGACGTTCTATAATCTATCGTAAGATTCTTGAGTCTCTGTGGATTCGACCCCTATATACTACTAGTCACGTCTGTGGACTTGCAGTATTAACTCTAGGGATTAAACTCTGAGCATATCACCAATGCGGGTCAAGTGTGGGGGAGGTGGTTACTAACGATTTGTTCTATTTTCTTAGAGTTTGTCCATTGTTTTGTGTCGTTTTATTGAGTCAAAACTAGTATGAAACTCAGTTTTTTCGAGGAACTTTTTGCATTCACAGGATCATAAGTGACCATTGGGCAGACTGGCAGCAGATATATGACTATTAGAAAACCACACATTGATCAACCTACCAAGGACACCATATCACCTCAGGTATTCAGATAATCCATTACTAACTTCACCCATAACCTGACTTGAGTTTTATCACCCAGGGTCTTGATATACTTTGGATTGGATTCCTCTTTCAGTCCCAAAAGACCTGTAAATCCGTCTGAGTACGGTTTCCCTCTCCTTTCCCTTCAAGCTAAAAAAACGAATAACTTTGTGGATAAGCTAGTATCTTCGAAGTGATCACGGGAGTGGTAGAGACCCTTAATATCTCATATGCTTCATGGAAACATGTCAAAGTAACACCCCGAATAAAAAGGGAAGAGCAGCTGATAAAAAATGATACCCAAAGGGGGAAACATCAGCTGCTGAAGCGAGAAAAGGGAGAGAAAAGGAACTAGAAGTATGTCATTATTGTTATCAGGTACTGACTGAGTAAGATTACATGTGTCCTCTGATCGATACCCCCTCGGTGAGACCACACCTAATTGTTTACAAAGGTCAGTATGATGAGTTTGAATGTCTTGATTTGATTGTGGAGTTTACTTGAGACAGTTGCTAACTGTGGGGGAAGTACATTGTGGTCTTGATCTCTGCAGGCATGTTTTCATGTGGCTTACTAAGGTGAATGTGAATAAGGTGTTCTTAGGATGAACTGTGTTTCTATGTTTTCAAACCTTTTTCTATGATCTTGGTTTTATGTTCGCTTGAGGGCAAGCAGAAGCTAAGTGTGGGGGAGTTGATATATCAAGGTTTTTCCAGGTTTTTAACTATGATATGTGTGTGTATATATATAATATTTTACCTGGTATTTCGAGTCTATTGATTCCTTTACAGGTTAGCACGGGAATGGAGCGAAGTTAGGAGTTTTGAAGCATGTCTTGAGCATTTTGCAAGAATTCGAAGTTGGACCCATCTGGAGACCCTAGTATTGACCGACATCACTTAAGTGTCAGTCGACACTGACCCTGAATGCCAACTTCCACACAAGTTAATGAGAAGTTTGGAGAAATTGCAAAAGAGCTCAGATGTTTCACTATTTGTAATTAAGCCCATGAACGTTTTTAGGCTATTAATTAGGTTTTAGAGTGTTTTCATCGTTTATCTTTTGTTCTTGCTTTTGGATATTGAGATATATTAAGCTTGGGGCTGAAAGCTACTATGTAACCCTTTGAGAGAAGATTTCAAACCCCGTTATTTATCTATTCAATCTGTTTGGTTTTCTATTCATCATGTGTTGTTTGGCAAACAATATGTTTGAGTAGTTTACCTTGTTATATTTAGGGATTCTCATTAGGGATTTCATGCTCTGTTAGTATCTATGGTTAATTAGGATTCACAATCAATCTATTCATCACCGAAGTTATACTTAAAGCTAATTCTGGACTGATCACCTAGATCTTAGATTTTAGATTAATTAATTGGCACGAGAGTGTGATTGATAATCTGAAAAGAACTTAGTGTGAGAAAATTAACTAATCCAAAAGAGATTTGGTTTAGGTAAATTGTGAACGGAAGAACATAAACTTAATGCTTGTGTAGAACTCTAAGATTGCAAAGGGATTTGAATCATTAGGTTGCTAGACATAAAAACAATTGCATGGAGAGTTGAATTTTTTTATACTTGTGTTTCTAGTTCTTGAACTTGTGCTTAATCTGAATTATGATTAATTGGTGTTTGAATTTGTATGATTTCCCGAGAACTTCCCTAAGTCTAACGCTTTCTCCCATCGAATCTACGCTTTAATTTACTTGCATTGTTTATTGATTTCCACCATTTGTACCTGCTTAACATTGATTACAAACAAAACTATTGATATTATGCGGTTATTTGTTCGATACCCTAAGTTTTACAACTTCATAACTGTACACTTGCAATAGAACATTAGGGATTAAATTTTGACCTATCAGAAGTACATGACTCTACTCGAAAAGGTGAGGGCAATGTACCAAATTCAGGATGTGGTGCAGCTGGCATACTAAATTGTGATGTCCATGTTAGAATCTGATGGTAAACGTGCTCTTCCCCTTGACATAAATGAGGATGCAGTTGACGAGTTGTTCATGGCAGTTCGAGTGGAGCACGTAGATACGCCGCTTTGTGTAATAGTAGGTTCTCCGGCGATTGAAAGATATCGCTTCCATCGGCATTCTGCTTTTGACATGTGTGGGTTACCGCATGTTTTTGGAGAAACAAATTTTTTGTTAGGCATCTAACAGCCTAGTTACCTGAAAACTCCTACGAAGATGAGACAACATGGAGATCGGGGAACTATTTTGGGAGGAGATGCAGAAAGTTACTGCGATGCTTTGATTGCAACAAGAACAATACTATTTTTACTCGCATGTATAGACGATATAATGACCGCCAAGGATACACTTCGAAAATGCACAATTAACTAAGAAATGGATGCTCTGGAGGAGGACAATTCATCAACTGGATCGACAGAGGGACCAACTGTGGGGTCTCCATTCACACAAGAAAGATCTGGATCTTCTGTTCATAAATGGGTAGATGAGGATGATACATTTACAGTATGCAAAGTTACCAAGGTAAAAACAGAGGCAAAATTTTAATAATTTATCGACTATAATCTTGATATTAACGTGTTAGCGAACTGTGAACTATACTCTGATGCCCGCATTTTCTCTGGACGACAAGGGAAAGGGTATTTTAACAACTTATTGCGGTCTTGGAGAATCATCAACAGATCTAACACTAGGACGGAATGTGGAAAACGAAAAATAAATTGACTTTGACTATGAGATTCTAAACATGTTGAGTAAGGGAAATTATCGGGTTAAGATGATTCATTTAATTACTAATATTCTGAATAACTATATAAGGGTTAATGACGAGTTAGACGTTTTATTTAATTTCAAAGGAGGTCAGATTTCAGGTTTTATCCCAGTGAGTTTTAGTGTGATGGAGGTGATTTACAGCTAACGAAATTGCATTGTTGAAAGAGGCGGATATAAATATGGTGAAGGGAATAGTCCCAACACATGGAGATGCTGGCTTTCACTCACCTCAAAACGGGTAAAATACTAGAATACCACTCCAATTGATGGGATTATCCGGCTCATAGATTAGACAGACACTGATATGATGGAGACAAGGGGAGAAATTGAAAGGTTTCACAAAGCTGTGGGTACATAAGGAAATGAAGGTACACAAAACTTTTGGTCAATAATAAAAACAAGCACTAACATAACAATTGTTGCTTTATTATGTTCCTAAACTTATCATTGCAAATCATCAAGGAAAACAGGTCAAATGGAAGATTTAACAAGGTCAGCTCCGTTTGTGATGTTGTGAGGTTTGACAGTCCTGCTGAGGAACCTTCAAAGGAGCTAACCATAGGCCCAAACATTGATAATGCCACATCAGTGGACATGGATGAATCCTTCTCACTACAAGAAAACTGCCCCATAGCCACGGATTTTTTCGTGGCTATGGGGCTTAATTTGTGGCTATTTCTGCAATAGCCACGGATAGCTACGAAAAAAACTGTAGCTATGAGCCCGTTGCTATCGGCGTTTCGTGGCAATTCGTGGCTACGCTTCCACGGATAGCAAGGAAATCATTTGTGGCTATTATAGCCATGAATAGCCACGAATTTTGTTGTGGCCATAGCCACGAATTGGCCACGATAAATTTTGTGGCCTTAGCCGTAGATAGCCACTAAATATTTGTGGCTATATTAGCCACGAATAGCCACAAAATTTGTTGTGACCCACGAATTGGCAACGATATATTCTGTGACCTAGCCATAGATAGCCATGAACTATTTGTGGCTATGTTATCCACGAATAGACACGAAATTTTTTGTGGTTATTGTATCCACGAGTAGCCACGAATTGTTTCGTGGCTATATCCACGAAATGGCCACGGATAGCAACGATCTAACCCGTGGTCATTCTATCATATCCACAACTTATATTGTAGCCATCCGTGGCTAATTTTAATTTTAATAAGAAAAAAAACAAATTTTAATCATTATTAATAAGATTAATACACAATATTCAAATGCATTATCATAAATTTGATAATGCATTTGAACTACCTAAACAGAAGACCAAACATAAAAACAAGATTATATTACAACATGGTACCAAAAGTTTAGTGCAACATTTACAAACAGAAGACATTAAAATGTTCTTCTACTACATACATGCCATTTACATATCAACAAAAACATAAGACATTACATTAGTCAAGATCATTAGGCTGCTGGCTGGACTCAGAATGCATGCTTCTTCTTGCAGCAGAACCAATTGACTCAGGTGGAACTACCTCATGAGTTATAGGACTAATGTCATTCAGCTTCAATAAAAGCTCTACTCCCTTCTTGATATGAGATACATCATCCTTCACATGAGTTACATCTTCCTTCACATGCTGGAGCTCAAGTTCTGTTTCTGCATTCTTCAGGAGAGTTATGGCAGAAGCTTCATTGGGATCAGCATCTAGTAACTGAATTGAACCCAGTCCATACACTCTCCCTTTCTTGTTTGTAGCAGTCTGAAAGAAGCAATAAAACAGTCACTAAACACAGCAATAAAACAGTCACTAACAATCTAATCGCATTACACCCACCAAACAAATACTAACAAGACTGTGATCTCCTAACAAATACTAATAGATACATCAAATACTAACAAATGCCAAACAAATACTAACAAATACTAACAAAACAAATACCAAACAAATACTAACAAATACCTCAAGATAAGCGGATGTGAGCTCCTGCGAAGATAGTTCAGTGGAAGCACTATCAGACCCAGACTGTGAACGCTTTTTCTCCATTGCCAATGCTTCGACAGCCTTGATTAGAGCCTCTGCTCGTTTGTCAACAATCGTGCCGTTCTTTTTGGAGTGCGTCTTTAACACCACCGCAGTCACTGGGACTGGTGCACCAGCTTCAACTTTCTCGAACAATAAATACACAAAGTCAGCAATGAGAGCAATAAATCTCAGGAAAAATTGACATAAAGTAAATGCATTTGAAATCCTTACCATCTCATGTGCCACACGAATGTGTGGCAAAGAGCCTGATGTATGGCGATGAGAGCCGTGTCCATCTAGATTTGAGGCAACGTTCTCTGCATTTATTTTTCACCTCTTCACGTGTTCTTCCTCCTCCCAAATCTCCAGCATGGTGTTCCAGTCAGCTAGTCCAATGAAGTCTTGTTTCTTCCCTGATCATTTCCGCTTGCTGACACAGTCACTGATTGACAATCTGACAATAGTCTCCCACTTGTTGTAGACCATGTTTTCGTACTTTGGGTCCCAACAGTATCTTTGCTACATAAGAAAAAGTAAATGCATTAGTACATAGGTAAAATAACAGAGACATCATGACATGATATATAAACAATAATAAGAATTTGATCGAAAAACTGAATTGAAACTAAAGACTAACCACAAATGCAGCCCACCATTCATCCTTCTTCTCCTTTGGAGCCATGATATAAGTCCACCAAGGCCCGCAGAAGTTAGCCTGATAAGCAGCGACTATATCCTTTCGGATACAATCATCAATTTCAAACCTACAACAGAACAAAAACAAGTCAGACTCGACACATTAAACTCACATTGCAAGCGATTTAGTAAATTAATGGCAAAATAGAGACTCAATAAAGACACAATTAGAAAATACAGAAGCTCAGAGACACATTTAAGCACAAGAAAATAACAGAACTCAATGATGAATTACGCATGTATCACTCATTAAGCAAATACACGCTTAACCAATAAAGACTCATCATTTAAGCACAAGCAAAAACAGGAGCCTTATGACATCAGAACAAGAACACCAAATCAATTTATCACATAACAAGTAATCACTAACAACCTAGATGCAAATAAACTCAGAACATATAAGGAACAACCGTGATATTGGACCAAGCAAGACAACTCACACAAGTAAATCACAAATGCAAGCAAGAGTCAATAACAGGAACTAATTCAGTTAAGTAAACTAATTCAGTTAAGTAAACCAGAGACAATAGCAGGAACTAAACAAAACCAAATAAGCATAACTCACACGGTTATAACAAGCAAGTGGCTGAATCAAACAGAATGAATATCTAAAAACCTAAATGCAGTCCAGAACAAAGACATAAGCTGAGTCAAACAACAAAGAAGTCAACAGACAAGGGCTGCATCAAACCAGTCACTTTAGCAAATTGTCAATAACCTAAGAGTTAAGCAAAACAATTATAACATATATAATAACAACTCAGACATAATCAATCTAGTTAAGTTATTACTAAACGATGATGCAGCCGAGTTAAGCAATCCAGACATAAGCAACCAGGAGTCATAAACGATGATGCAGCCGAGTTAAGCAATCCAGACATAAGCAATCCCGTTAAGCAATCAAGAGTCATAACTAATCCAGTTAAGCAATCCAGACATAAGTATTCCAATAGCAGGAACTAAACAGAACCAAATAAGCACAACTCACACTTACCATAGACCTCCATTGAGCTTACGCGGATGGATTAGAGGCGTGTTCCGATGCTCCGGTGAGTTCATGATTGCCGTCAGGCTCGGTATAGGGTGTTGAGAAGCCGAGGAAGTGGACCTGGCAACTCCAGGAGGAAGAGTCGTCTGCCATTTTTTGGAAGGTCTTATGGATCCTGACGCGGGAAGCATATCCATCTGCATACACAAAAAGAAGACAGATCAGGAACAAGAAATCCTAAATCGAATTAACAGAAACCCTAAATCAAAAATAAAAGAAACAGAAACCCTTAATCAAATACCCTGAAACCCTAAATCGCCTACCCAGAACCCGAAACCCTAAATCAAATCACCCGAAACCCTAAATCACTACCCAAAACAAGAAACCATAAATCTAATAAACTAAAACCCTAAATCGACTCCCCAGAACCTGAAACCCTAATTTGAATCACCTGAAACCCTAAATCACTACCCAGATCAGGAAACCCTAAATCAGAATAACAGAAACCCTAAATCTAATAACTTGAAATACTAAATCGAACCACCTGAAACCCTAAATCACCACCCAGAACAAGAAACCCTAAATCACCACCCAGAACAAGAAACCCTAAATCGAACCACCCGAAACCCTAAATCTAAAAACCCATAACTGACTAACGACAAGAAGAAAGAGACACAGAAGAGAGCTTTAACGAGATAAGTAGATACGGCGAGCTATCGAGAGAAAGAGACGGTGGACAGAAGTTTCGCGAGAGATAAAGAGAGAGTTAGAAGGAGAGACGATGAGCGATCGAGAGACAGAGAGTATGAGAGATGGTGAGCGAAAAAGGGATATAGAGAAGGAGAGGTGGTGAGAGATCTAGAGAAGGAGAGACGGCGACCGCCGAGGGAAATTCGCGGTGGTTTTAGAGAGGTTTCGAGAGAGAGAGAGAGAGAGAGAGAGAGAGAGAGAGAGAGAGAGAGAGAGAGAGAGAGAGAGAGAGAGAGAGAGAGAGAGAGAGAGAGAGAGAGAGAGAGAGAGAGAGAGAGAGAGAGAGAGAGAGAGAGAGAGAGAGAGAGAGAGAGAGAGAGAGAGAGAGAGAAGGTGAAACGTTGAAGAAATGAAGAAAATGCCTAAGGCATTGGGGGTTAGGTGTTTTCTTCGCGGGCCAATTTGGGCCAAATGTTTGGCGCAGATTGTTAAGGGGGAAGCCCAAATGTTTGGCGCGTTATGGAAATAGCTTAGCCACGACCACAACTGTGGCTATCTGTGGCTATTCCGAAAAATCAAACCTCGAAATAAAATTATACCAAAACAATTTCGCGGTTTAAATTTTGGTATACCCGCGAAATCGAAATTTGGGTGGTTTAATTTGATTTTCGTATAGCCACGACACATTTCGTGTCAATCTGTGGCTATGCGAATAATTAGAATTTTTTTAATTACACAATTTGTTAAATAATTATGGTTTATAATTTGGGTTTGTAATTGATTTGGGTTTAGGGTATAGGTTTAGGATTTGTTTTTAGGTTTAGGATTTAAGGTTAAGTTTTGGGTGTTAGGGTAGGGTATATAGTGTATAAGATAGGTTAATGGTTCAGGGTTTATGGATTTGGGTTTGAAAAAGTAAATAAAAACATATATATGAATAATATTTGGATTTGTAATATATTTGAGTTTAGGGTATAGGTTTAGGGTTTAGTTTTGGGTGTTAGGGTTTATTTTTGGTTTTAAGGTTTAGGGTATATATAGGGTATAGAGTAGGTTTATGGTTTAGGGTTTTATGGATTTTGATTTGAAAATTTGATAACTTATATATGAATATTATTTGGGCTTGAAATTAATTTTGGTTTAGGGTATAGGTTTAGGGTTTAGGATTTAGTTTTGGGTGTTAGGGTTAGGGTTTATTTTTAGGTTTTAAGGTTTATGGTATATATAGAGTATAGGGTAGGTTTATGGTTTAGGGTTTTATAGATTTTGATTTGAAAAATTGATAACTTATGTATGAATATTATTGGGCTTGAAATTAATTTTGGTTTAGGGTATACGTTTAGGGTTTAGGGTTTAGTTGTGGATGTTAGGGTTTAGGGTTTATTTTTAGGTTTTAAGGTTTAGGGTGTATATAGGGTATAAAGTAGGTTTATGGTTTAGAGTTTTTTGGATTTTATTAATATGGAATCATACAATGACTTTACTAATACGGAATCATACAATGCCTTTATTAATACGGAATCATACAGTGACTTCATTCAAACGGAATCACACAATGACTTTATGAAACGGAATCATACAATGATTTTATGAAACGGAATCATACAATGATTTTACGAAATGGAAATCATTCTGGATCAGACTCAGGATATTCAATATATTGATCAGCGAATTCATCTTCTTCTATATACTCAACGTTTGGATTAACCATCGGCATGGGTTCATAATCCGAAGCATCTGGGACTGCATGTGCTTCGACCCGTACAATATCAGTAGGTTGAATCACGTGGTCAACAAAGTCATTTTGTTCTGCGGTTTGAGAAACTTCTTGATTTTCTGTAAGTTCTCTAGGCATTACCTTCGTTGTTGTCCACCATGCGTCTCTAGTTGGTCGCAGTCGCGAATAAGGAATATAACATACTTGATCACATTGCTCAGACAGTATGAAAGGATTGTACTTGTCGTAGTGCATCTGCGGGCAAACATCAACAATACCTGATGGATGTCTTCGTATTCCCCGTCATGTATTAAACCATTGTCATTTGAAAACTATTGCCTTTAACCCCACGGAACATGCATACTCTATCATGAATATCTCTTCAATCAATCCATAATACTCGGTCTCAGCGGTTCCACGAACGGAAACTCCATAATTCATTGTCTTCCTGTTTTGCCCATTGATTTGAGTATCAAAATGGTATCCCCTCGAGTAATACATGGGCCACGACGTAAACTGATGCTTCGGACCTTGTACAAATTCTAACATCCACAATGGGAATTCACATGACTTGCTCGCACCATTAATATGCACATTATACAAATTTATATATACGATAACACATATGAAAACACAGTACTACTTACGTATTTTTTGCACCAAACAGCAAAATGATCATCTTTTGCTTTTTTCATCGCATCTGGAGTAATGTTCGGGATGTCACATGTCATAGCTTCTTCAAACATCCTGCTTAGGGGTGGGCGTTCGGGTATCCAAATGGGTTCGGTTCGGGTTATTCGGGTTTTTGGGTTTTTGGGTTTAGGCTCATTAGCCCCATTCGGATATGTTACATAAACGGGTTGGGTTCAGTTCGGTTCTAGCCGGGTTCGGGTCGGTTCGGGTTAATTACTGGAAACCCATAATCCGATCGGTTTTGAACGGGTTCGGGTAATAACCATATTGTTTCTATTATGCGTAAATGTTCAACGTCCAAATTTTGAACTTTATAGTGTATAATATATAACTTGCACTTTGACAATTTACAATGGACACGAAATTAAACGAGATATAACCTATACTTTGTGAGTGCTAGTTCGAACAAGCTTCCAAGATTAATAATTTCTTAAAGCCCAACACACAAAGAAAACACTATAATCAGCCAGGCTACAGCAACACTACACCATCAATAACCACACTTCAGCCCCAAGATCAATCTTTACAACATCAGTAACCACACTTGAGAGCTTTTGAAAGAACAAGCATTCATCAATAATGAAAACTAATTTATTTTAAAACCAAGTTCTTCAATCAAATTTCAGAAAGCAACAACCAAATTCCAAAGCTAAAATCGCAAACTGCATCAAGCAGAACACCAAACTAAAAACATGAAGCAAATGCTTAAAACTTAAAGAACTACTAATCCATCTCTGGACCTTGAAATCTTCCTCCTTTAAACAGACATCTCTTATCTATATTTCTCAATCATCTTTGCAAAACCAACAACAATAACAATTCAGTTTTATACTCATTTAGTTCAAGATAAACAAATAAGATGAATTAGTTAAGCAAATAACAAACAGTATTTTTCGAAGAGTGTTTTTTTTTTTACTTAAGCAATTTGTGATTGAATTCACTTGTTACCTTATTCTTGGGAAATCGGCTGATTCCTACCTCAACACATCTCCACGGTCCCAATCAATACATACATTCATCACCTGTGCGAAATCATACATCAACTCAATTTTATTTTAAATTTCATACCTCTACTATTAAAATTAGGTCAAATCATTCATTGACCGTAATGTCCGTTAGTCAAATGTTAGTAAATGATGACATGGCAGTTACGGAGTATGACGTGTTAATCCAGTCACACTTATAGTGAAACGACGTCGTTTTGGGGAAAAAAAATTTTAAAAAAAAATATATTGAAACGAGACCATGTTGGTTTTAATGTAATTTTTGGTCGGCTTTAACATTAAAACCCAAACTGAATGTAAGTTTATAAATGGAACAAAGCCCATCAAACTATAAATATAACAATAAAGCCTAATTGTTAAACCCATTAACAATGGGATAACGTTAACTATATGTGTAAATTAGGATATTGACGGAAAAGAGAACATCGCGAGGCTGAGAACCACCGCCGCGACACTACTCACAATTAGAATCATGGAAATTCAACTGAAATCCATCATGATTCGACCCTTTTTCTTTGAATCCATTTGAAAGACACCAAAGTAGAATAGACCCAGACCAATCGATTAGTTTCCTCCGCATCTCCTCCACATGAAACCATCTCAGACCACCTCAAGTTACAGGACACTTCACTCCACAACCTTCATTAGAGGCGCATGGAAGGAAAGGGACAAGATTTGACCATGTCGCTGAACAAATTGATTGCATCATCTAGCTTTATATCACGAAGCCAAATTCTGCTCAAACTCTTCCGAAAATCAATCACGCTAGAAAAAGCTCTTACCCAACATCAATAGAAACATCAATGGTTAAAAAAAGGAATAATAGTTCTAGATTTATCTTCTCCTAGAAGATTTCGATAAAGCAATCTCGTCCTCGTTCTCGCAATCGATTCATCGTTTTCGATTTTTCTTTTTGTCTCTGATTTGGAGAGAGAGATGGAATGATAACCGGTTTATATGATTAATATTAAACCGAATACAATCAAATCAAATCCCAAGTGATTTACATAATTGAGTGGTTATCTGTCTTACACTCAAACCAACAGGACGTCGTCTTTTGTTTTTTTATATAATTTTTCCAAAACGATGTCGTTTCACTAGAAGTGTGACTGGATTAACACGTCACACTCCGTAACTGCCATGTCATCATTTACTAACGTTTGAGTAACGGACATTACGGTCAATGAATGATTTGACCTTATTTTGATAGTAGAGGTATGAAGTTTAAAATAAAATTGAATTGATGTATGATTTCGCATAGGTGATGAATGTATGTATTGATTGGGACCGTGGAGATGTGTTGAGGTAGGAATCGGCCGATTTCCCCCTTATTCTTCGAAGAGTATTTTTTCCTCTTAAAATATCAAATGAAAACAAACCAATAGATTACTGAATACTGGATATGTATATAAATTCGGTTTATATGGGTTATCCAATCGGGTTTCGGATTTAACCCAAACCGATCCATAACCCAAAGTATTATAACCTCTGTTCCAATCGGTTATTGTAAAGGATCCGAACCCGTACCGAACCGGCTTTTTCGGGTTGGATCCGGGTTTGGGTTTCGGGTTAGGAAATATGCCCACCCCTAATCCTGCTTATAAACCATAACAACAAAATTATATATATATATATAGTTATATATATCTCAAAAAATATTAATTTTTAAGTATACCTCTTGTAGGGTTGAATATCATCACAGTTGAGTAGTAAAAAAGTTTGAAGGACATTGTATCCTCATCATCTAACCAATCCCTTGAAGATCTCCCGCTGATTCGTCCTACTTGTTGGAACATTTGCGGAACATCGGGATATCTGTAGGTGAATCGAATTTCGTGGACATCTTCTGCAGAGTCCAAAACTTCCAGAGGTGTTATGTAGTTGGCAGTGACGTAGGAAATTTCTTCGTTTACACATTGAGCTACTATCGATCCTCCAATTTGAGCCTTGTTTTTAACTTTTTCTTCAGTTGATACATGTATTGCTCGAACGGATACATCCACCTATACTGGACCGGGCCGCCTAAAGCAGCTTCATCTGGAAGATGCATGGGTAAATGTTCCATCACATCAAAGAAAGCCGGTGGAAAGATTTTTTTCCAAATTGCAAATCCTCATAGCTATATTTTCTCTCAATATGGCAACATCTTCAATCTTCAGAATTTTGGTCGATATATCTCGAAAGAAGAGTGCAATTTCTACATAAATCATTAAGTAAAGACATTAAAAAAACCAAATTATTGGAAAATAGTATAATACATATAGATATATATATATATATATATATATTAGTTTATTTTTGATACCTGAAATTGCTACATGCACCGCTTTTGCGAGCAGTTCCGTAAATGCAAATGGGAGAAGTCGTTGCAGGATGACATGACAGTCATGACTTTTTAGACCGGAAATCTTTCCACTATCCAAGTTAACACAATATGAAAACTTGGATACATGCCCATCATGAAATTTGATATCATTCTTCAACCACGTTAAGAATTTTTCTTTGGCGTCCTTGGACAATCTAAAGATTGGAACATGCACTCTTCCATCTTTGGAAACCTCCAATTCTGGTCTTCTGCAAATCAAAGGAAGATCCAACCTTGATTTTATGCTATCTTTTCTCTTTCCATGAACATTTAGATCCGTGTTAATAAGATTGTCGAAAAAAAATTTCTCAACATGCATAAAATCAAGGTTGTGTCGCAGAAGTAGTTGCTCCCAGTACGGTAAGTCCCAAAAGATACTCTTCTTAACCCAGTTGTGGTGAACACCGTAGTCTTCAATTGTTCGAGCCGCATTGTCATGTCCTTTACCTCAACAATCCGCCGTTCTGTACAGCCCAGATATGTTGTTTATCCTTTCACGTAAAATTTCTTCCCCATCTAACCATGGCGGAGGATCATCATGAACCGTTTTCCCCTTCGTGAAAGCTTTAACATTTCTTCTATAAGGATGATCTTTACACAAAAAACTTATGTGGCAATCAAACGAAGAATGCTTTCTCCCATTCGGCAACCAAAATGATTTCGTCTCATCTACACAATATGGACACGCCAACCTTCCATGCGTCATCCATCCAGACAACATACCATACGCTGGAAAATCGCTGATTATCCACATCAAGGCCGCTCGCATCGTGAACTTCTGTTTTTGTGATACATCATAAGTCTCCACACTGTCACTCCATAAAATTTTTAATTCTACGATTAGAGGTTGCAGATATATATCCAAGCTTTTCTTCGGGTGTTTTGGCCCTGGCACTAATATGGAGAGGAAGAAGATTTCTCTTTTCATGACATCCCGGGAGGTAAATTGTATGGTGTCACAATGACGGGTCAAACAGAATACGTTTGTTCATTCATACCAATTGGATTAAAACCATCGGTCGATAAGCCTAGATAAACATTGCGACTCTCAGAAGTAAATGTAGGATATACCTCTTTAAAATGCTTTCATGCCCTTCCACCGGACGGGTGATGCATTTCCCCTTCGGGAGATACATGCTCAGCATGCCATCTCATTTGTGAAGCGGTCGCCTTTGATTGATACAGGCGCTTCAATCGATCCGCAATCGGCAGATAAAACATCCTCTACTTTGGTATCTTCTTCCCTGAACGATCCACATTTGCCTCGTACCGATCTTTTTGACAAAACCGACAACGTAACAAGTCTCGATCTTCTCCCTTCCAAAATAGAATACAATTATCCCACATACATCTATCTTGTGACTAGGCAACCCAAGAGAACGTGTCAACTTCTTTGTCTCATAGTAAGACTTAGGAGCAGTATTACCTGACCAAAAGAAAATAATAAAGGTTATAGTGATAAAACCACATAGTAACTCAATTGTTTGCCCATAAAATAATTTATTAGTAACAACAATACCTGATGGAAGGACATGATTAAAGGCGTGAGCAATATCGTCAACACATTCCTCTGGGAGATTGTAATTGGTCTTCCAACTCATCACCTTCGAAGTCAGGTATAATTGAGATATTCCATCAGCACACCCATCATATAATGGTTGGTTTGCATCTTCTAATGCCTGCTGAACGGAATCCTGGTATTCCTCGTAGATTGGTTCTTGGAAATTTGCGGCACCATCGGGTAACATGTTGAAATCTACGTTGGGATCATGGACTTGAGAAAATGGAACTTAAATAGGATCATTCCAGACTTCAGTTGGTTCTTGGACTTGCTCTATGGGAACATGATGACTTGTCAATGTTTCATCGTCATACATGCAATTTTCTCCGTGACACGTCCAAACATAGTAATTCTCCATAAACCCTTTCAACATGAGGTGAGTCGTCACGGTCTGCACGTCGTGGGGCGTTTGATTCTTGCACCTCTTGCACGGACAATATAAAACTCCACACTCCAGAAAAAAGGTTGATTACAAGCAAAAGAAATGAAAACGTTTACTCCCGCCGCAAAATTTGGGCAAATGCTACGATCATAACGTTTTAAACGTTTATACAACCACTCTCGATCAAAAAAAAAAATCGGCCATTTTACGTTTTTTGGATTTTTTGAACGTTTATACCAAATGAGTTCTCGGTGTTGTTATTTATAAACTTTGTTAGCCACGGATAGCCATGAATTCGTTCGTGGCTAAAACGAATATATTCTCTGCCAACTGATGTGATTATTTGATGAGATGATGATATGATGTTAGCCACACCTGTGAGCCTCGAGAAAAAGAAATATCCACATAGCCACGGATCGCCACGAAAACTTCTATGGCTAATCTTATAGCCGCGGATAGCCACAAATTATCTGTGGCTATATCGAATATTATTAAAGCTATGATTGACACGGCTATAACTTGAAAATGACAATACCATCACCCGTGAGCAGGTGAAATGACATATCCCCTTATCCACGGATAGCCACGAATAGAGTTGTGGCCATAGCCACGACTAGCCACGAAATAGTAGCCACGACTAGCCACGACGTCAGGTGGCTGCTATTCGTGGAAAAGTTAGCCCGAATTGCTACTAAACAGTTCGTGGAAAAGTAGCCACGAAATATTTTTGTGGTTATTCGTGGCTAATGTCTTCCACGAAAAATTCGTAGCTAGTCGTGGCTAATTTATCCACGGATAGCCACGATATCTGGTCGTATCTAATTAGCCATGATGTCATTCGTGGCTAGTCGAGGCTATCGTCTTCCACGATAAATTCGTGGCTATCTGTGGCTGGAAAAAAATAGCCACGACCAATTTGTGGCTTGGTCGTGGCTAATTCCGGTTTTTCTTATAGTGTCTACACTCTGACACAAAACTACGATGAACGTGGTACATATTTTTTTAGCGTGCTAAAACGATAATAGTTGTGTTAATTATTTATTTACTAACTACTTCAACGCTGACAAAAGCTATTGATTCGACAAAATTAAGGAAATTAGGATTCATTCTTGCGAGCTTGCGAATTGTCCATGAAAATTTTACAGAAGACCAAATAAACTTGTTAAAGAAAGGTGCAGATAACGCTCTGAACATACTACAAACACATCATCGTTCAATGCTTCGGGACTTGCGGATGGAGATATGACATTGGGGAATATCCCAGACAAAGAGATGGGGGGACCAAGTAATCCAAATGGTGTTCATATTTTTAGCGTGAACACAGAAGATAGTGAAGGTATTATTTGAAATACATTGATAGTATTCTATAGTGTACCAATTATATATATAGCAGTATTTGACTGATTATGAAATAAAATAATAGGTTTAACTGAGATACACACGAGGAATGCGCCAATGTACGAATCTGAAAATCCTATTCAAAGCAAGGCTAAAAATGTGTTTAATTTTATATGTGGTCTTATTGAATGGTGTTGCAGCTGTTGAACACCAGACCACCTTAAAATGCATGAGAAAGAAGCAAGTAGGGCGAAGAGTGAGCCCCAAAATGGATACTCAAGAGGGAAATGCAAAATGGAAACTGGTGATTCATAATGCAATGTTGGATCAACGATGGTGTGTGAAGAAACATATCATATTATAGACTAATATAATATTTAGCGTTGTAACGTTTTTTGTTAAGTATGTCTTGGCAACATTACACTATTAATGCTAAGTTTTTTTGGTTATGAAGGGTTTGTTAGAAATAATCCAATGGAGTTGTACGTTAGAATGATGTTCAAAAACCGTCGCGTTTACATAACACATGGCGCTTCATACTCTAGAAAATAAATTTCGCTTCCGTAATAATAAATCTAATCCAAGCATGATGATCCTTGAGTGTGTTGGAAGGTGTTGCATGTGGTGTGTTAACGCAGTAAAAATGAGTGATTCTGACTACTACCAGATCAGGCGTGTACGTGCAAATCACATGTGTATGGTGGATGACATGGTCGAGTTTCAGAGACATGCTACCACAAAGGTTATCGGGGACATGATGAGAATAAAGTTTGTTGGACGTACATATGGTCCACGTCCTGGAGTTGTCTGAGAGATAATGTGTGATGGTCACGATACCCCAATCCCATATTAGAAAGCCAGGAAGTCTCGGGAGCTAGCAATGGATTCTACAAAGGGATCTATCGGGGAATCGTACAAGTTGTTGCCAAAATACTTGCATATGCTGGTTATCGCAAATCCAGGGTCAATCGTCTTCCTTGAAACAAATTACACCAAGGGGGTTGGGGAGAGATTCAAGAACATGTTCTTCGCCCTGGGTGCATCTATTTCTGGCCTTCCTTTCATGTGGAAGGTAATTGTTGTAGATGGAATGTTCCTAAAAAAGCAAGTATACAAGATGTTTGCTGACAACAAGCAACCAGGACGGGAACTACAAGTCTATCAGTGACGGAGAAAATGATAAGGCTTACATGTGGTTCTCCAAAAAGTTCCAAGATATAGTGTCTGACAGTGAGAATTTGGTCTTCATCTCTGATAGGCACAATTCTATCATCACAACTTTGCACAAGGTACCAATTATTTTGTTAGCAAAAAATTATACAACGTAACAATTAATGATATAGGTAGCCATAACAAATTATAACTTACTTTCTAAATACACCATAATTTCTTGTCAGTTTAACAAATGAAGTTAGCATTGCTAATATCTACATTAAATTCTAAGATAAACCAGTCATCAGTAGTTTTCCTATATTTAAACACAAAATTAAGTTTTTGAGACGTGGAAACCTTAATTTGTCAAAACTATTAATGTCTAACAGTTATGTTGACATGTTTATCTATATGGATAGAATATAAACCGTGATGTGGAGGCTAATTTTTATATTATTTGTAGGTGTATCCAAGATTCAATTACTGTTCGTGCATTGTGCACCTACAACGTAACATTCAGTCGATCTTAAAAAGCGACATATCTCTTATCTGGTTACTAGGGTTAGGCGTGCCTATCGTGTGCATGGGTTCCCTGAATACTTCAATGAGATTGAAAATATTGATAATGAGTGTGCCCAGTATCTAGCAAACATGGATCTGCAGACCTAGATGTGTTCTCATTCAGCTGGGAAGAGATACAACCTCATGATCAGCAATATTTCAGAATCCTTGAATGCGGCACTATCTGAAGCAAGGGATTATCTATAATCCCGCTTGTCGATTTTATCATAGCAATTTTGATGGGATGGTTTCATGTTTGCTGAGATGTCTCGCAAAATTTTCCAATAGATCTGACACCAAGAGTTCAGAAAATAGTATCAAAGAAGTTTGAGGTCTGCACTGGGTTTGGGGTCTGAAATATTAATGACACAGAATTTGATGTACAGACCAAGTAAGGAGTTTTGTATCACGTCACCTGCACATGAAGACATGCAGCTGTTATGAGTTTCAAATGTTGTTCATTCCATGTACACATGCGGTGGCAACATCAATGAAAGCAAAAGTCGAGGTTGGATCGCTTGTGGCTGTGGAGTTTAGTAATGAGTTTTAGAGAAACAGGTACGCCAAGAGTATTTACCCAGTATTGTATAAAATGAAGACATTCTAGCGGGACATGAAGTGGAATACATAGAATTCATCCCACCATTGACAAGGCGACCATTAGGGAGGCCACGTAAGAGAAGATTTTTGTCACGTGATGAGATAAGGGTATATATAATTAACTGAGATAATAGTATACTTACCTATGTGAACTGTATATTTAGCAGTTTAATATAATGTTTCTTAATCAGAATTTCAGGGTGTGGGACAACGAAATCTTAGGTATGTAATTGTTGCAGGGGTGTTGACTATAACCATGCAACATGCAAAATGCCTATATATATGGAGAACTTGGGTCATGGGGGAAGGGGGTGGATCATTGGGGTGAAGTGTGTTTTTGGGCTATAGGTCGGAGTTGGGGTCGACCAATTTTAAACTTCTATGTATTATATTATGACGGAAAAATACCAACCATGCATGTCGTATTTGAAAACCAATGTTTGACATAAGTTGAATAATTGTGTCCTTTTTAATGTGAAATATAAGTTAGTATATGTCTGTTTATTTAACTGCGCTAAACATACTAATAACACACCATTTATTTTTTACTGTTGACAAAAAAAACACCATTTAAATGATATATTGTATAATTAACTATGAGACCTGTATAAAAAACTATGATAACAGGAGTCATATTTGAAGTAACCTGGAATCATGTTTACCTTTTATACTATTCTTAAGCATTCTCAATCGTGTGCTATTATAAACTTTGTATACTTGCACACATAAAGTTAGTGTGCAACTTTATGGTTAACAATGTTAATAGTAATAATTACACAAAATATAATTATTGGATTTTCAACTTGTGTAACCGTTTTCACAGTAGGGGCTGTCATTAAAAAGTTGGTGTATATTCGTTCATGTATGCCCTAAACCTATAAGACCATATCCCAAAATAAAAAATACTACCGGCAAACCACAAATTTCTTTCGGTAAATTAGCCAAGTTGATGCTATTCGCTGACATCTTACAAAAATTCCTTAAGAATCTCTTCGGTGTGGATTCGGTGAATTCATCGTACAAAAGCAATATGAAAAATGTTGTGGGACTTGGCTGAAAGTGAAGAGTTCTATCAAAAATTAATTTCTTCTACCATCAGATCACTTTGTTTCCATTGGAGGCACTGAACGAATTTGTTGACAATTGCATAACATACAGTCCTACAGCCCCACTTGTAAAAGGTATGTCTAGTTGCTTCTATAATGATAATTTCTCTGAAGAAGAATTGATGATAAAACGATCGTCGGAAGGAAGATGGGAAATATGGAAATAAATTTACTACATGGTTGTGCGTCTGCTCTATGGGCACGAGGAACTAAAAAGAATAGGGCTGCTGCTAACTCGGGAATTAGCAAAAAGGTTACGACTGGAATTAAACGTCCGAGAAGTACATCCACGGCCATAGAATCTATGTAACCTCTGGTTGGAGAAGGAAAAGGAATTAGATGTCAACCGCATCATACAATGCGATTGTGCTATAAGTTTCGCAATTAGGATGAATGGTGGAAGCAACCGACCATGTACGATGGGTACTTCTGGACTCTAGAATGCTTTTTCTGCAAATTGCAAGTTGGAACAAAAATGTTTGCTGCCCTAGAAATAATTCTGCGATTGATAACATTTATATTGGATTGCTAACTCTATGACTGGAAGATATTTTTAATATTAGTCATTCACTACTGAAATGATGTAGTCTTTGTCTATTGTAACCTCAAAAATTAGTTTTTTCATTCGATTATGGGGAATTCTATATATAATGAGAGAAGGGGGGCTCTCTCCAGCTGCCACATCAGTCCCTCTTGATTGGTCAATTTTAATCAAACTTTTTCACATCATCATTAAACTAAAATATATATATACTATTTAATGTAGTATTATTTAATTTAAATGTAATTAGTTAAAACTATTGAAACATAAATTTTAAATTTGAATTTAATTTATAATCTCATAATTATATAAATATTATATAATATAAATTTTAAATACATCTTCCATATTTTTATGTAATAAATAAACAAAAATAAAACAATTTCAATAAAAGTGAAATATCAAATTATAAGACAAAAAGTAAAGATATCATTACTAAAAAGTTTACATTAATTAAAAACTAGAAGCAAAGAACCATAAAAAAATATAAATAATAGAAATAATTATGATTAAGAATAGAAAAATATTATAAAAATGAGATACAATGAAAATAAAAAACTTATACAAAATATAAGAACATAAGAATAAATAAAATCAATGAAATATATATATATATTTATTAAAGAAATCTAAAATGATAACTAAAAATATTAAAATATAGAAATAATTATTATTAAGAATAAAAAGAAAATGTTACAAAATGAGATAAAATGAGAATAACAAAAAAAAAATTATATAAAATATAAGAAGATAGAAAAGAAAATAAAACCAATGAAATATATATAAAATTAATAAAATTTAAAATGATAACTAAAAATATTAAAATATTATGAATGAAAACTAAAAATTTAAGAGTTTGATGAATAAAAATGTAAAAATAATAAGTATATATATATATATATATATAAATAATTTGTAAAAAATTAAAAGGATGATAAAAAGGTCGAAAGAAATAATCATGGGTGATGCATTTGCAACCATGGGTGGAGGTATGTTGTAATTGGGAGGGGCAGTTGCCACCCCTAAAATTGGAGGCACTGAACGAATTTGTTGACAATTGCATAACATATAGTAAGCCTACAGCCCCACTTGTTAAAGGTATGTCTAGTTGCATCTACAATGATAATTTCTCTGAAGAAGAATCGATGATAAAACGATCGTCGGAAGGAAGATGGGAAATATGGAAATACATTTACTACATGGTTGTGCGTCTACTCTATGGGCACGAGGAACTAAAAATAATAGGGCTGCTGCTAACTCGGGAATTAGCAAAAAGGTTGCGACTGGAATTAAACGTCCGAGAAGTACATCCATGGCCATAGAATCTATGTAACCTCTGGTTGGAGAAGGAAAAGGAATTAAATGTCAACCGCATCATACAATGCGATTGTGCTATCAGTTTCGCAATTAGGATGAATGGTGGAAGCAACCAACCATGTACGATGGGTACTTCTGGACTCTAGAATGCTTTTTCTGCAAATTGCAAGTTGGAACAAAAATGTTTGCTGCCCTAGAAATAATGCTGCGATTGATAACATTTATATTGGATTGCTAACTCTATGACTGGAAGATATTTTTAATATTAGTCATTCACTACTGAAATGATGTAGTCTTTGTCTATTGTAACCTCAAAATTTAGTTTTTTCATTCGATTATGGGGAATTTTATATATAATGAGAGAAGGGGGCTCTCTCCAACTGCCACATCAGCCCCCCTTGATTGGTCAATTTTAATCAAACTTTTTCACATCAGCATTAAACTAAAATATATATACTGTTTAATGTAATATTATTTAATTTAAATGTAATTAGTTAAAACTATTAAAACATAAATTCTAAATTTGAATTTAATTTATAATCTCATAATTATATAAATATTATATAATATAAAATTTAAATACATCTTCCATATTTTTATGTAATAAATAAACAAAAATAAAAAAATTCAATAAAAGTGAAATATCAATTTATAAGACTAAAAGTAAAGATATCATTACTAAAAATTTTACATTAATTAAAAACTAGAAGCAAAGAACCATAAAAAATATAAATAATAGAAATAATTATGATTAAGAATAGAAAAAATATTATAAAAATGAGATACAATGAAAATAAAAAACTTATACAAAATATAAGAACATAATAAATAAATAAAATCAATGAAATATATATATATTAAAGAAATCTAAAATGATACCCGGTCCCCAACTCTGCCTCGGGTCCAGACCATTATCAATGGAAGCAGAACTCGGATACTTACGAGAACAAGTTCAATGCAAAGAAAATGTGGCATCAAATACGATCCCCACTACCAAAAGTCATTTGGCATTGACTCGTCTGGTTCAAACAGGCCCTCCCGAGGCAGACTTTTATCTTATGGCTCGTCTTCCATAACAGACTAGCTACATGGCACAGGACAAAGCTTTGGGGACGAAATCAACCTTGTACTCTTTGTGGAGAACCTGACGAAAGCCGTGATCATCTCTACTTCGCATGCTATTATTCTTACACAGTGTGGACATCACTTGGTGCGAGATTACTGGGTAATCGTGCTAATCCAGATTGGAACCGTACTATCACATCTCTGCTGCGAAATAGGCTTCCAAAAGAGGATTTGATCCTCCTGAAAATGTTGTTCCAAGCTGTCATCTATTGGATTTGGAGAGAACGAAATGGTCGCATCCACAATAGACAATTCAACTCTTCAACCTCGATGATTCATCATATCAAACTGGAGATGCGCAACAGAATCACCTCTCTCCGTCTTCGTGAAGGAGGAGACGATCCTCTTCTAGATCGCTGGATAGAGACCACAGTCTAAGCTATTCAAAGTTTCTTAGTCGATAGGCCACTGCTATCATGCTTTCTCTGTTTTTACTCTTTCGGCAAAGTCACACTTGACTAAACCAACTTTGTAACAATTTTTTTTTCTTTTGTTGATAAATAATATTACATTTCAACAAAAAAAAAAAGAAATAATTATTACTAAGAATAAAAAGAAAATGTTACAAAATGAGATAAAATGATAATAACAAAAAAATTATATAAAATATAAGAGGAAAGAAAAGAAAATAAAACCAATGAAATATATATAAATTTAATAAAATTTAAAATGATAACTAAACATATTAAAATATTATGAATGAAAACTAAAAATTTAAGAGTTTGATGAATAAAAATGTAAAAATAATAAGTATATATATATATATATTTAAAATAGTTTGTAAAAAATTAAAAGGATGATAAAAAGATTGAAAGAAATAATCACGGGTGATGTATTTGCAACCATGGGTGGAGGTATGTTGTAATTGGGAGGGTCGGTTGCCACCCCTAAAATTTTGGGAAGTAATGTAATTTTATATAGATTTTGAATTATGCCCATGTTGCTAAATTATTTTTTCTACATTACTTTTTCTTGATACACATTTTTATTAAAATAAGAACATTTAAAATAATTAACTAAATACTTTTATTTAATTAGAAAGATTGTTTTTATGATAAAACTAAGCTTTGGTTTATAGGCTTTTGAAGTTAGTTTTTACATTGTTTGTAACTATTGCAACCGTCGAGATATGTTTTTTATAAATGAAGATCGTAAAGGCAATATTACAAAATCATATTGGTGATAAATTTCTAAGTGATTGTCTCATTTATTATATCGAAAAAATATATTTAAAAATAAACAAATGAAACCATGATAAAAAAAAACAAATTCCAGGCTATGAGTGAATGTCGAGTACATTTGTAAAAAAAAAAAATTAGTTTATAAACTATATTTAATTTTTTTTAAAAAAATTCTCGGGATAATAAAAGGTTCTGGCTCTGCCACTGTTTGCAAACATCAAAACCAATCATCGAATGAGCCTCAATAAGAAGCATAGTGGTTACCGCAGAGTGCTACAATGGAATTGGGATATGCCTCTCGGACGGTCAAGGGAGAAGGAGCCTTGTACGTAAAACTTAGGATCTGTCGTTACAGCTTTGATCAGGTAAGGCAACATCTTATCAACTCCATTGAGGTCCTTCTTCATTAAACTATCACTGCGGAAGGGTGTATTGCAATCCACAACTTGAACAGACCTCACAGGAATATCAACACAAACACCTACCCAGTGGGACTTGTCAACTAAGAAAGGGAAATAGAACCTCTTAGGCTGGGGAATCACATTCAACTAAGAAAGGGAAATAGAACCTCTTAGGCTGGGGAATCACATTAAAAAGGGGCTAATAATCTCCAACACAGACTCCTGAAATATAAATCTTGGCCGGTCTTTCATAGCAAATTTGGAAAACTTCGGATAATGCTTCATAAAACCTGCAATAAATTTTGTATCAAAGAACCGGATCTTAAATGGTTGTTGGCCCGAGACAGCTCTCATGAAAATAATCCATGAGAAGTGCATAAGGACATCCACAACCTATATGAAAAGAAAGTAATTTGGAATTAGCAACTAGTGATAAAATTAGTACAACATTTAAGGACTGGATGACAAACCTTCGGGGTCATGACTTTGGTCCTTTCCGCAATTTCCAAAACTTATTTGCTGCTAACTTGGGTGTCATTGCTAATATTCAATAGCATGCAAACAAAAAAGAAAGTCATAGCTAGAAACAAAATGTACAGAAAGCTATCGCCTTTTATAATTGCTAACTAACTACTTATAAAGCTACAATGTAGATGACCACACCCGTACATGTTTCCTTTAAGTTTTTGTACAAGTTTAGAAAACTTTAGCTCATAATCTTCATCAGGGAATATCCCCTATACCACAGGCTGCACAGCCATGCGAAGACTTTTGTCTTGGTGTATTCAAATATTGGAGCGCGGATGATTAAGTACGCAAACGCTTACTCTTCCGCAAGTGTTGATCGCCATCAACTCTGGCTGCAATCACTTCGGCCCTCTTCAAATGACTGTTCTCGACCGTTTTATTCTCCTACTCTTCAACCTAGTTTGAAATTAACGATAACATTGGCATAACTTCTTAAAATTATAATATAAAACTGTTAATTATATAACTGACTAACCTGTTCAGGTGGATCATTCACACTTGGCTGGCAAGTCTTCCAATTGTCTCCCATTTCATACTCTCCCCCAGCCGGATATCATGTTTCACCGTTGTTGCCATCCTACGTTGCAGTAAACACAAAACATGAATATGAAACTGTTGGTTTCTTTAAGCTAACTATCACTTACTTCCTGAGCAGATGTTCTTATGTCCTCCAACACTCTATCTATGACAACAGCCAGGTCAGGTCAGACTCCGAGCCCACCAACACCGAACATCATCACCGATCCAACAACAGCGATGATGTCGAACCCTCGCGCCTCATCCATCGGTGATCCAGCCAATCAGACTCAGACAAGCAACATGATCATGGGAGGAATCGTGACCTGCAACGACTCGGTGAGGTCAATAAAGGAATACAGACGAAGGGTAGAGACCTACGACATTGAAAGCAAAACACGAACGACGAGCTCAAAAGCGAGGACGAGATAGCATTCACCGAAAGTGACAGGAGGGGGTTATACAAACCGCACGACGATCCGCTCGTCGTCGAGGTACGAAGAGGAGATTGCGAGGTAACTAGAGTCTTAATTGACACCGGAAGCACGGTCAACCTCATATACAAAGAAACCTTACAAAGAATCTGTGCGATTACGAGATAAAATGCTCAGAAAGACCTTTGACTGATTTCTCCGGCGACACAACCATTGGTACAATCAAACTACCAGTTTGTGTCTGGAAGATAAAGGTGATAACCAAGTTTGTAATCATCAACCGACCGGCCATCAACAATGACATCTTAGGAACGCCATGGATCGACGCCATGAAAGCAACTCTGTCGACCTACAACCAATGCGTTAAGTTCCCAACCTCAGACGGTACTTTCACACTTTGAGGAACCCATGAAGTTTCGAGTACTTGTTTAATCGTTGAGCATACGACGAAAATTCTGGGCATGTTTAGTTGCCGAACCAAAAATAGAGCTGCCGCCACATGACGGGCCTCATCGCGACACGGTCGAACAAATTAACATTGACATCAGCGACCAAGAACGATGCGTAGGAATAGGCGCGGAACTAAGGAAGGATATGAAAGACCGACTCATCGAATTCCTCCGCCGAAACTCTTCGACTTTCGCCTGGTCAACCAGCGACATGACATGTATCGACCATACGGTCCCCTGCCATGAACTCCACGTCGATCCAATCTTCAAACGCATCAAGCAAAAAAGAAGGAAACTTGGGACGGAACGCTCCAAAGCAGTCAACGACAAAGTAGAAAGGCTATCCAAAGCAGGCTCGATAACTGAAGTAAAAATACCCAGATTGGCTTGCAAAACCGGTGGTCGTCAAGAAGAAAAGCGGAAAGTGGCGAGTATACTTCGACTTCACTGATCTCAACAAGGTTTTCCAAAGGACATTTTCCCACTACGTCACATTGATAGACTCGTCGAAGCCACGGGGGGCAATGAACTCCTATCATTCATGGACGATTTTGCCGGATACAACCAGATAATGATGCATCCGGAAGACCGCGAGAAGACGTCATTCATCACCGATCGAGGAACATATTGTTACAAGGTGATGCCCTTCGGCCTCAAAAACGCTGGAGCAACATATCATATGCTCGTCAATAAGATGTTTGCCGACCAGCTTAGACAAACAATGGAGGTATACATAGATGATATGCAGGTAAAGTCAGCATCAGCCGACGACCACATCGCTCACCTTAATACCTGCTTCGATAGTCTAAATAAGTACGGAATGAAGCTCAACCCAGCCAAGTGTACATTCGGCGTCACCTCGGGAGAATTACTCGGGTACATAGTCATGATGAGAGGAATAGAAGTAAACCCACAGAAAATCGCAGCACTCACCGGGCTCCCGTCGCCAAGGAATACACGCGAATTGCAAAGCCTCACAGGGCAAATCGCCGCCTTGAGTCGGTTCATCTCCAAGTCAACAGACAGGTGCTTACCTTTCTACCAGCTCCTCCGAGGAAACAAGCAATTTAAGTGGGACGCCAAGTGCGAGGTCGCCTTTCAGCAGTTAAAAGAGTATTTATTAACACCTCACGTCCTGGCAAAACCATAGGAACGGGAAATCTTGTACCTCGACATATCAGTGTCGAGCTCGGCAGTTAACGGCATCCTCGTCAGGGAGGATAGAGGCGACCAGAAACCAGTCTTCTATATCAGTAAAAGCCTCGACGACGCCGAGACTTCTACTCTTTAAAAACTCTCTTTAGCAGTCGTAACCTTGGCAAGAAAGCTCTGGCCATAATTTCAATCGCATTCAGTAGTCGTCCTCACCAACCAACCACTGAGAACCATACTACACAGCCCAACTATATCGGGACGAATGGCAACGTGGGCAGTGAAATTAAGCGAGTACGACATCGAATACAAACCACAGACAAGTGCAAAATCACAAGTCCTGGCAGATTTATGATCGAGTTACCGCTAAAACTCACCCGCGGCGGTGAGCAAGCAATGGTCGAAAAATGGACTCTATCCATCGACAAATCATCCTCTCGCAACGGATCAGGGATTGGAATAAGGTTGACCTTCCCAACATGAGAAATTCTGGAGCAATCTTTCTGACTCGCATTCCCAACATCGAATAACGAGGCAGAATACGAAGCTGGCTCGCAGGATTACGATTAGCAAAAGTGATCGGAGCAAGATACATCGACGCGTTCCGTGATTCACAGCTCATCGCTAGCCAATAAAACTTTGAATATGAGGCTAAAAACGATCGAATGGGTGCGTATTTAAAAATCGTTCAAAACTTGGCAGGAGAATTCGAAATCTTCACGCTCACCAAAATCCCGCAAGGTGACAATTCATCAGCCGACGCGCTAGCAGCCCTTGCTTCCACATCCGATCCCGACCTCCGGTGAGTCTGATATATCATGGTTTTTAGGACTTTTAACCATGATATATGTCTTCTTATCGAGTCTTTTAGAGTCCTTTGGAGTTCTTTTATGTGTTTGTACAGGTCTAGGTGCGTTTGCAGCGGATTTGGAGATTATGGCGTATTCTGGAGCATTTTAGAGCATTTGGCCTAGAAGAAGAAGCCCCTGCCGTGATTAGATCATTATATTAGGGTTTTTAGCCACTTGTTTAGGCTACGCTTTTCAAACGCTTTTACTTACGCATTATTTTACTTTGAGAGAGTTAGGGGCTGATCTTATACTCGAGAGAGAAGAGATTTCGAACCCAAGTTCCTTATTTTATTTTATGCTATTTGGTTTTCTATTCATTATGATTTCTATTTCATTGATCATGTCTGAGTAGTTCTCCAGTTAGGTTTAGGGATTCTCACAGTAGATTTCATGAAATTATAGGTTGATCAATCTGTAGGAATTCATATATGTTAGTTCTTCATCTAGGGTTGTTCTTATTGCTTGATCTGAATTGGCCACTTTGATTATTGATATTAGGTTGATTTCTGCAACGACAGTTGATTAATTAACTAGAAAGAACCTAGATGAGCAATTTGACTATTCGCAAAGAAATTTGGTTAGGAGAATTGTGAACAAAAGAACTTGAGAGTAATGCTTGTTTAGAACTCTAGGATTCGCAACGAAAGTTGGCTTGCTAGGTTGTTAGACATAGATAATATTCGCAACGAAAGTTGGTCTATTATAATTCTATGATTCTAGTTTTAGAACATTTCTTAATTAGATCCCGATTGATTGGTTGCCTATATTCCTGATTTCCTGAGAACTCCCTTGACCTGATGCTTCGCTTGATTGATTTACAACCGTTTATTTACTTCCTGCTTTGATTTACTGCTTTCTGATTTGCATCGCCTAGCTTAATTCGACGTTCTATAATCTATCGTAAGATTCTTGAGTCTCTGTAGATTCGACCCCTATATACTACTAGTCACGTCTGTGCACTTGCAGTATAAACTCTAGGGATTAAACTCTGAGCATATCATCTTCGATAGATTTGAGCTTAGGGTTTAGACTAGTTTTTTGTTTTTGGTTACAGGTTTTTCTTTTCTTGCGTTTCAGGTACGCCTAGAATCGCATTGCATCGATCGACACGGTCCTGTGTGTCGATCGACATCGTTTCGCGCTAAGAATCGATCGACGCTCTCCCTGAAGGAATTTCTAGCAGTTCCTAATCCAATTAGGCAACCCTGGTCTGAATTCCAAGCCTAGGATCTAGGGTTCATGTAATTGAATCATTGGGATCTCAGAATTACCTGGTGATTAGCAGCGGAAGATTTGCAGATAATCGAGATTTAGAGCACCTCAAATGCTGCGCCTCTGCTGGTATCCACACGCACACAAACTGAACAGAAGGGATGCTAGTGCCTTTAGAGATCAGATCTCTCAAGAGGTTTCTGTTTCTTTTCTGGTGGCTGTGAATTAGGTTAGAATCGAGTTTAGGTCGACCATATATCTTATATATGTCGACTTAAACCGCAACAGAATTAACCAACGATTAAACCGAATTAATCTTGGTAATCCGCGAGTTGTGTCGACCGACAAACTCTTTGTGTCGATCGACACTGCCCAGAAACTTGGTATTGAATGCATATCAAATATGCATTCACCCGATCATTACATTAATGATCAACCTCATATACAACGTCCAGTTTGCTTAGGTGTGTGACCATGTAGGATCATATAACACTAGCAATGAGTTCTAAACTCATTGATCATAAGTGGCTTCTAGCAAAGCATTATGACTGCCCAGTGTCATATGATTGTCTCATCTCGACAATACGACTTTCACTTGGAGTAAGTACAATAGATTTCAGGACATTCCCAACAATCTCCCACTTGTACTGGAATCATCTATTCCTTTAATCCCTTCGTCACTATATCTCGATCTGGCATAAGGCAAGATCTGTGTCACCCTTATTTGGCCAAGATCATGTTCATCAAACTCCGATTTATACTGACAAGACAAACGACTGACAATCACCTCGTTTGAGTGTGGCCACACATTTCTCAGTATCAAATCTTCGATGGGCCCTGAGATATTTATCTCCTGTTATATAGGAGGGACAAATCCCATCTTGTTCCATCCCTGTTTCTTCACTCGCTTCATTATACGCCCAATCAATGCCTTTATAGTCACCAGTTACGGCTGATGTTTGACAAGGTTAAAGCGGACCAATTCACATGTAAGAAAACATGATGAACTCAGGTTTAAGGACTATACTCTATAGTCGTAATGAAAACTCTCATGACACTTATATAACTATCCCGTAGAGTTCTCATCAGTGGGTCATGTCCGATCCTGTGTTCTCCAACACACATCTATGTGATTGACTTTAATACTCTTATTAATGACTCCATGAAACTTAGTCATCAGTCACCTCACATACTAGTCTCACGCGGTTGTTAACGTCCCACTTTAACAACCTCGACCAGGGACCAACATAATTTATGTCATTTATTATCTATAGGGTTTCATGATCAAGTCACATACTTGATGACCTATAAAATGTCATAAATTACTTTGGGACTATTATTTAATAACCATTATTAAATAATACAGATGTCAGATTTCAATAACATAATCAAATTATGTTTATACGAACATCATATCATAACTAAAGTTAACAACAACGACTCCCACTAAAATTAAGATCACATCTTAAGACATCTAATGCCTTTAGCAGTAGCCTGACCCTCATTCGCCCTTGCTCAGCGTGTGTCGAAAGACACTGCGTCTTGCAAAGAGTAATACCAAGAGTCATTTGCACGAAGCCCTTCTTGGAATCATGCATACTGGACCTGTGCAAGACCTTATCACCATAAGTGTCTTGACATAATCCAATTAGCTTGTCCAATCTATCTCCAAAGATTCTTATTCCAAGAATGTATACGGTTTCTCCCATAATTTTATCGAAAAACAACTTTCGAGTCAGGTCTTAATAGACTGAAACGATGGAACTTCATTTCCGAGAAGTACTATCATACAATACTAGAAATGCAACTGCGCTCCCACTAGTCCTCTTGTAAACACACGGTTCCTCTTCATTCATGACGAAGTCAAACCTTTTGACTGCTTTATCAAAACGAAGATTCCAACTCCGAGATGCTTGCTTCAATCCATAAATGGATCGGCGAAGCTTGCATATCTTCCTAGCTTCATTAGGATCAATGAAAACTTCAGGTTGTGTCATGTACACATCCTTTTCCAGAATTCCATTAAGGAAAACGGTTTTCACATCCATCTGCCAGATCTCATAACCATTATGAGTGGCGGTTGCTAGGAGAATCCGAATGGACTTTAAGCATGTTGACTGGGGAATAGGTTTCTTCATAGTCAACACCATGAATTTGCTTGAAACCTTTTGCCACCAACCTAGCTTTGTACATCTGAATATAACCATCCATGTCAACTTTTCTTCTTGAAAATCCATTTACTCACAATGGCGTCTACACCATCGGGTAAATCAACCCAAGTCATACTTGGTTCTGTGACATGGATCCCATTTCGGATTCAGCAGCTTTCAGCCACTTTCGGAGTCAAGGCCCATCATTGCTTCTTCACAATTCGCAGGCCCGTCACTTTCAATGATCAACAGATCATGGCAATTGGTTACGAGAAATCCACATTTCTCGGGTTCGTGACGGATCCCTTCGGATCTGCGAGCTTCAGTTTTGTGTAAAAGTTGCGCACATATCTCATATGTATACTTTTACCATGACCTAATTAACCAAGATTTAAACCGTAGTTAATTAAGTCATAAACCAAAATTAATATTTTGGTTTACGATCTGTGTCGATCGATACAACTTTTGTGTCGATCGACACTTCTTCAGAAACTCGCCATTTGAATGCATATCGAATATACATTCACCAGATCCTTGCAAACCTTAGGCATCACAGGTGCAGGTTCTACAACTCCTTGTAGATCCAACTGCTGCTCTTCCTCATCAGGTTGAGCAGTCTCCTGTGATTTTTCGAATTTCTTCGAGTTGTACTTTACTCCCACTGTTCCTCTTGGAAAGAAAGTCTTTCTCAAGAAAACATAGTTCCGAGCAACAAACAATTTGTTCTCGGACTGGTTGTAAAAGTAACATGCCTTGGTTTCGTTAGGACAACCAATGAAGTAGCACTTATCAAATTTGGGTGTGAGCTTATCAGAGATTAAACGTTTTATATAAGCCTCGCAACCCCAAATCTTCATGAAAGACAAATCAGGAACATTAACAGTCCACATCTCATGTGGTGTTTCTATAACTGATTTTGATGGAACCTTATTTAGTGTAAACGCAGACGTTTCTAGAGCGTATTCTTAGAAGGATAATGGAAGATCTAAGTGACTCATCATCAATCTAACCATATCTAATAAAGTCTGATTCATGAGGAGTGAATTGTGAAACACTTTCACAATCTCTCAGATGATCACTAAATTCTTGACTTAAGTATTCACCTTCATGATCTCATCGTAGAGCTTTAATACCTTTGCCAAATTGATTCTGTACTTCATTTTGGAACTCTTTGAACTTTTCAAAGATCCTGACTTATGTCTTATTAATAAGACTTAACCGTACCTACTGGAATCATCAGTAAAGATAATGAAGTACTGAAAGTTTCCTCTAGCACTTGTGCTCATCGGGCCATACACATCCGTATGTACAAAGCCCAATAAGTTACTGGCCCTTTCATTTTGTTCGTTCGCGACCTGTGTCGACCGACACACCGTTTGTGTCGATCGACACTACCTTTTGTTGAAAGGGGCCTCTGTCATTTTACCCAATAAAACAAGATTCACTTTACTCATTATGATTCATAATCAGATGAGCCCAATAGCCCATCACTATGGAGCTTCTGAATCTGTTTCTCATTTATGTGGCCTAAAACGACAATGCCAGAGAGAAGTTTGATTCGTATCATTTGACTTGAATCTCTTGGTATTAATGTTATAGTTAGGCATATTCTTGTTTAGAACATAAAGTCCATTCTCTAATGGATTGCTACTATAAAATATATCATTGTAATCAAATGAATAACACTTATTCTTAATTTGAAACCTAATATCCTTCCATATCCAAACAAGGAATAGAAATTATCTTTCTGCTCATAGCAGGTACATAGTAGCAGTTTTAAGTTCAAAACATGCCATAAAAGAAAACAAATGAAATACTCCTACGGCTAATGCAGCAACTCTTGCTCCATTTCCCACGCGTAGATCCACTTGTCTTTTCTCCATAGTCCTACTTTTGCTCAGGCCCTGCACATTTTCACAAAATATGAGTACCACAGCTGGTATCAAATACCCAATAAGTAGAACTATAAGAAGTAACATTTACTTCTATAACATAAATACCTGAAGAAGAAGTCTCGTACGTCTTCTTCAGCTTCTCATAATCTTCCAAGAATTTATTGCAGTTTCTTTTCAAATGCCCATAACCATTACAATAACGGCACTTACCATCTTCAGAAGGACTGGTTTTAACCTTAGGAGCATGGCCAGACTCGCTTGGATTCATAATCGAGCTCGTCTTGCCATCACCTTTGTTCTTACCAAGTTTCTTAAACTTTTTACCCTTTTGTACCATAAGGACATCTGGGGTGTCCTTCTTGATGTTAGGTTCAGCAGTCTTAAGCATCCCATGCAATTCAGTCAACGTCTTTGTCAAGTTGTTCATGTTATGGTTCATAACAAATTGATCATAGCTTGACGGCAGTGACTGCAGAATGATGTCAGTAGCCAACTCTTGGCTAATGGGACAATCCAGTTTCCCCAGGTTATCAATATAACCCATCATCTTAATGACATGAGGACTAACTGGTTCGCCATTTGGTAGCTTGCACTCAATCAAAGATCTTACCGTCTGGTATCTATGAGTTCGTGCCTGCTCCTGAAACATACTTTTCAGGCCAGTGATCATCTGTATTGGCGACTCCACGTACTCATATTGCTTCTGCAATTCCGAGTTCATGGTAGCCAACATGAGACAACTCACATCCACCGCATCATTAGAAAGCTTATCCCAAGCATCCTTATCTGACTGCCAGGCATTGGCTCGGTACTTCTTGGGGAGAACTTTCTCAAGGACATAGTCCTTTTTCTCCTGTTTGAGAACAATTCTCAAGTTCCGATACCATTCAAGAAAGTTTGATCCATTTAACTTGTCCTTCTCAAGGACGGATCGCAGGGAGAAATTGTTACGATGGTTTGTGCTACACATAGCTGGAAAAACAAGGGAGGTTTAGTTATGATGTTCAAGAAATGAGAAGTCTTAACTATTAAGAAAACTCGCATTATATTCAAACAATGTTTCCTCAGATGAATATAATGATCCAAAACCCATACTTCACTAAACTTGAGTGAGCCACTGGCTATCACCCAAATTTAGCTATCTAGGTAAGCAACAACTTTGCTAGTTATATCCAATATATCTCTTGGTTGTGGATCGACATCTCATGCCCAATCCACCTGATGTCTCTTAGCCCAAAACGATTTTGATGGCCCAGTCAAGTAAACCAATCTCTTCAGTCATGTAATTGTTGATGTCTTGCACTGCAAACCCATCAACACGATTACCTCCTGCCTTACTCATGTAATTGTGGACATCTCGCAATGCAAGTCTATCGCACAATGAAATGAGTCTTGACAGTTGACAAGATTGGAAAGACATCAAGTATCACTTGATATTTGATTGAGGAACAGAACTATTTAAAACGTTCAGTTTTATTATGTTTTAATTCTTCTAATTAATTGATTTATCTTGCTTTGGTTCTGTAATTACAGGTTCCATAACCTAAAACATCGAATCTCATGTCGACCGACACTACTTTAGTGTCGATCGATGCAGAATAACCAAAACAATCCGCGATAACCGATCAATCCAATTGATCCGGTTTTGAATACTGGTCAGTGTCGATCGATGCTACATTAGCATCGGTCGATACCAACCTAATCAAACCAATCGCAATTAAATCATTCACAGTTTTCAACCATCATTAACCAAGCTCGATAACCGGTCCAATCCAATTGAACCGATTTATCAATTTCGCGAGGTTGGTGTCGACCGACACAACTCTTGTGTCGATCGACACTAGGCGAAAATAATTTTATTCGGGTTATCCTTTTGTGTCGACCGATACCGGATTGGTGTCGATCGACACAAGGCGATAAACCCTAATCGTTTTTCAAGCAAAAAACCTAGAAACTAGATTTTCATGAAAACGAATTTTAGCAAGTTTGTATCAACCATACACAGATTCAGATTCAACTAATCTAATCAACATGCTACAGATTCAATGGAACCCTAAAGCTCTGATACCACTGAAGAAATTTCTAGCAGTTCCTAATCCAATTAGGCAACTCTGGTCTAAATTCCAAGCCTAGAATCTAGGGTTCATGTAATTGAATCATTGGGATCTCAGAATTACCTGGTGATTAGCAGCGGAAGATTTGCAGATAATCGAGATCTAGAGCGCCTCAAATGTTGCGCCTCTACTGGTATCCACACGCACACAAACTGAACAGAAGGGATGCTAGTGCCTTTAGAGATCAGATCTCTCAAGAGGTTTCTGTTTCTTTTCTGGTGGCTGTGAATTAGGTTAGAATCGAGTTTAGGTCGACCATATATCTTATATATGTCGACTTAAACCGCAACGGAATTAACCAACGATTAAACCGAATTAATCTTGGTAATCCGCGAGTTGTGTCGACCGACACACTCTTTGTGTCGATCGACACTGCCGATCTGTGTCGACCGACACACTTATTGTGTCGATCGACACTGCCCATAAACTTGGTATTGAATGCATATCAAATATGCATTCACCCGATCATTACATTAATGATCAACCTCATATACAACGTCCAGTTTGCTTAGGTGTGTGACCCTGTAGGATCATATAACACTAGCAATGAGTTCTAAACTCATTGATCATAAGTGGCTTCTAGCAAAGCATTATGACTGCCCAGTGTCATATGATTGTCTCATCTCGACAATACGACTTTCACTTGGAGTAAGTACAATAGATTTCAGGACATTCCCAACAATCCCTGCATCGATCGACACACTTGCGTGAACAGATCAGTTTATGTCTGATCGCGAATTGAGGACTAATACAGACAAAGAGCTTGTGAAACTTGAACTTAAAGAGCTTGCTAAGCTAGAGAGAGAAAACAGAAAAGCTCAGAAGACAGCTAAGATGGCAAACGTGGCTGCACCTCTGATTCTGACACTAGATGCTGAAGGTGTTCTGAGAGATGCGGAGAACAATCCTTACAATGCTCAAGGGCAGAGGATTGATGCTGAAGGGAATGTGATTCAGCAGCCTGAAGCAAGAGCACCAGAGCCTCCTGTTAAGAGGACACTAGCTGATTACAACAGACCTGATGAGTTCTATGCTAACAGGTCTGCGATTGTACCTCCTGCTTTCCCAAGGAACGAATTCGAGCTTAAGACCTCGTACTACACACTTGTGGGACAGCACCTCTTTCATGGACTCCCACATGAGCATCCTATGGATCACATAGAGAAATTTGAGTCTTTAGTCACTGGGATGAAGCATAATGGAGTGAGTTATGACTACTTACACTGCAAGCTTTTTCCTCACTCTCTTGGAGGAGAAGCTGCAAATTGGTTGAAGTAGATTCGAGTTGGGACTCTGACTACTTGGGATGCAGTGAAGAAGAAGTTTCTGCGACACTTCTATGATGATGGTAGATCTAAGCAGCTTAGACAGGATCTCTTGACCTTCAAGCAGGGATCTACAAAGCCTTTAAAGGTAGCTTGGGTGAGATTTATGATGTACCAGAGAGATTGCCCACACCATGGTTTTACTGAGGTTCAGCTGGTGGGCATCTTCTTCAGAGGAATTGATTTGTGGTATCAGATGGCTTTAGATGCTGCAAGTAATGGAAATTTCTACACTAAATCTCCAGAAGAAGCTAAGGAGCTGATTGAGAACTTGGTGACTAGTAATAGTGTCAAGAATGCTGATATGGAGAGGATGAAATCTGGTGGTAAAGCTGACAATTCCCAGATAGCTGAGATGAACAAGAAGATTGATCTTCTGCTTGGGAAGAAGGTGGATGTTCAGGAGACTAAGGATGTGAATTACATAGCTGGAGCTGGTTATCAAGGCCATAGATATGGAAATCAGCAAGGACAGACTTCAGGTTTCACACCAAAGTCTGCATTTCAAAGACCTTTCCAGCAGAACAGTTCATTCACCAGGGATTACGGTTCTTCATCATATCAGCCTGCTCCTCCTCAAAATGAGCAGAATGATAAGATGATGGGTCTCTTGGAACAACTCTTAGAAGGACAGCAGAAGAACACAGTGGACTTCAATGGGAAAATTGATGCTTTGTACTTGGATTTGAATAGAAAGATTGAATCTTTGAGCACTTATGTGAAGAAGTTAGATATCCAAGTTCAACAGACTGTTGGAGCAATACAAAGGCAAAATGGAGCTGGGAAAGCTGAACAAAAGCAATATGTTAATGTTGTGATCACAGGAGATGAGATTGACTTGCTAGGAGAAGAAGAGAGCATCATCTCGGATTTTCTGGATGAATTCTGTCTGTCTGAGACGAGCGTCGATCGATACACACTTGATGTCGATCGATGCATGCCCGATACGCCTGATGAATGTGCTAATAATCGCCTTGTGTCGATCGATACATCCTTTGCATCGATCGACACAGATTGCAGACGAGACCAGAAACCTACAATAGTCCCTGAACGAGTCTGTGACCCTTCTACGCCATATCCTAAGGCTCGTAAGTTGTCCAAACAGGAACTAGACGAAGCCAATTACATGAAAGTGATGGAAAAGGAGCTTATTCATATTTCAGAGAAGCTTCCAGACCCAGGGGTCTTTGTGCTGGACTGTTCCATCTCTACGGACAGATTCAAGCATTCTCTGAGTGATTTAGGATCTGGTGTGAATCCCCTGCCATACTTTGTGGCTGTGAGATTAGGTCTGATGGATTTCCAGCTTAATAGGATCTCTCTTATCCTAGCTGATCGATCAAAGAGGTATCCAGAAGGTGTTCTTGAGGACATTCCTATCAGAGTTGGAAACTACTTGATTCCAATGGACTTTGTGGTGCTGAAGTATAATGTCGAGCCAGATGATCCAATTCTGCTTGGAAGATCATTCTTAGCTACTGCTGGATCTGTGATAGATGTGTGACGCGGACTGATTGATCTCTATCTGGGAGATAAACCATTGCAGTTCAAGATGGACAGGAAGCAAAGAGCCACCAATGATGGACAAAGCTTCAGTGTCGAGGTGGAACCAGAGATTCCTATTGGAGAAGTGAAGATGGCAGTTCATTCTGATCTTGCTCTAACATCTTCAGAGCCTGCAACTTCTCTTAAGCAGAAAGCTCCAGATCTCTCTCATCCACCAAAGCACAAGTAAGGATCTTCTAAACTTAAACCTCCTAATCCATCAGCTGTGAATGCAGGAAAACGCAGTATCCCACCCACACTTTGCTCCCGCCCTGATTCCTTTCGCTCATTCCTTCGGAGATCTCATGATCCGAAAGCCTATACGCCACCTTGGATGAAGAGACATTAACAGAGACACTCCAAGTCTCTGTTGAATCTCCCATAAGCCCGATCTCCTTTCCATAGTCAAGCTACTGACTTTAAACAAGCGCTGAGTGGGAGGCAACCCACTAGTAGGTTCGTTTTTCTTTTCATTTTTCATTTTGATTTGGTGTTTTTGATTTTTCTGTTTTAGTGTGTTCAAAAGCGTGAGAAACAGGCAGAATAACTCAGCATCGATCGACACATACTTTGTGTCGGTCGACACAGATACGATTTACGGTTTTCCAATTCAATTGTGGTTCAGACACCGGTTATCTACATAACCGCGAGCATAATCGCCTAGCATCGATCGACACCACGTGTAGCATCGATCGCCACAGGCGGACGACAGGTAAGTGTTCTGACCCTTTTCGGATTCTCTTTATTCCGATTTTTCTCGCCAATCCTAAGCTTGACACCACTGGGGACAGTGTGTTATAATTGTGGGGGAGGTAGCTACTGACGCACCGCTTTTTGTTTTCTTAGAGTCAGTCAAAATTGTTTATTGAGTCAAATTGAGTAGGAAACAATGACTTTTTGAGGAGATTACCACACTTGCAGGAACTTAAGTGACCACTGGATGAGCTGCAGATGATCTATGACTATTAGAAAACCCAACACAGACCAGCCTACTGAGGACACCCATATCACTTCAGGTATTCAGAGAATCCATTACTTGACTTAACCTTTAACTTGACTTAATTTTCTTACCTATGGGCTTGATATACTTTGAGTCGGATTCCTTTGTTGGTTCTAGCACAGCTTGTAAACATGTCTGATTATGGTGCCCTTCTCCCCTTCCTTGAAAGTAAAAAAAAAAAAAAAAAAGATAAACTGAGGATAAGCTAGTAGCTTCGAAGTGGTCGCGGGAGTGGTAGAGACCCCTATTACCTCATGTGCATCCATGGAAACATGTCCAAAGTAAACCCCAGTAAGGGAAGAGCACTGATAGAAAAAATAAAATGATACCCAGTGGGGAAAAATCAGTGCTAAGGAAGGGAAAAGAGAAGAAAGGGACCAGAAACAACGGTTGAGTGGTCAGATGCTAACAGAGTAAGAGTCCATGTGTTCTTTGATCGATACCCCATAGGTGAGACCGCACTTAATAGCTTATAGAAGTCAGTATGGTCAATTTGGATGCTCTAAATGTGATTGTGGAGTTTACTCAGGATAGTTGCTAAGTGTGGGGGAAGTACATGTTGATCTTGATGTCTGCAGGTTCATTTTCATGTGGCTTACTAAGGTGAATCTGAGTGTGGTGCTCCTACGATGAAACGAGTTTCTGAAGTTTTCAAACTTCTTCTCCTGGTCTTGGTCTTCTGTTTGCTTGAGGGCAAGCAAAAACTAAGTGTGGGGGAGTTGATATATCATGGTTTTTAGGACTTTTAACCATGGTATATGTCTTCTTATCGAGTCTTTTAGAGTCCTTTGGAGTCTTTTTATGTGTTTTTACAGGTCTAGGTACGTTTGGAGCGGATTTGGAGATTATGGCGCATTCTGGAGCATTTTGGAGCATTTGGCCGAGAAGAAGAAGCCCCAGCCGTGATTAGATCATTATATTAGGGTTTTTAGCCACTTGTTTAGGCTACGCTTTTCAAACTCTTTTACTTACGCATTATTTTACTTTGAGAGAGTTAGGGGCTGATCTTGTACTCGAGAGAGAAGAGATTTCGAACCCCAGTTCCTTATTTTATTTTATGCTATTTGGTTTTCTGATCATTATGATTTATGTTTCATTGATCATGTCTGAGTAGTTCTCCAGTTAGGTTTAGGGATTCTCACAGGGGATTTCATGGAATTATAGGTTGATCAATTTGTAGGGATTCATATATGCTAGTTCTTCATCTAGTGTTGTTCTTATTGCTTGATCTGAATTGGCCACTTAGATTACTGATATTAGGTTGATTTCTGCAACGACAGTTGATTAATTAACTAGAAAGAACCTAGATGAGCAATTTGACTATTCGCAAAGAAATTTGGCTTAGGAGAATTGTGAACGAAAGAACTTGAGATTAATGCTTGTTTAGAACTCTAGGATTCACAATGAAAGTTGGCTTGCTAGGTTGTTAGACATAGATAATATTCGCAACGAAAGTTGGTCTATTATAATTCTGTGATTCTAGTTTTAGAACAGTTCTTAATTAGATCCCGATTGATTGGTTGCCTATATTCTTGATTTCCTGAGAACTCTCTTGACCTGACGCTTCGCTTGATTGATTTACAACCGTTTATTTACTTCCTGCTTTGATTTACTGCTTTCTGATTTGCATCGCCTAGCTTAATTCGACGTTCTATAATCTATCGTAAGATTCTTGCCCCTATATACTACTAGTCACGTCTGTGCACTTGCAGTATAAACTCTAGGGATTAAACTCGGAGCATATCAGAGTCATACCAGTCGAATGCATCGCTAAACCGAGCATCGACACCCAAAAATCGTTTGCGATCTCCGAGCTCAAAGACATAATGGATGACGCCGACGAAAAAAATGAGTCCGTCTTAAAGGAGGCTCCCGAAAAAATGGATGATTGGAGATATGATATCAAATCTTACGTCCTAAAAGGAACAGTCCCACAAGATAGGTCGGCGGCTCGACGTTTGAAGGCGAGGTGCGCCCACTACGTCGTAAGTGACGGAAAGCTATTCTGGATAAGTGCATCTATAGCACTCCTAAGTTGTATCCACGGCGAAGAAATAAAGTGGGTAGTGGAGGAGACACACGAAGGAGCATGAGGTAACCACTCCAACGGCAGAGCACTCGCGACAAAAATCAAAAGACAGGGACATTTATGGCCAACAATGGTAGCGGAATGCGAAAAAATACGTTGCTCGCTGCGAAAAATGTCAAAGACACGGTCCGGATATTCATCAGCCCACCGAACTGTTGACCACCTCTCCCGCGCCTTGTCCATTCTTGAGATGGGTGACGGACATCGTGGGTTCCTTGCCAGCTTCAAGGCAGAAGAGGTTCGTCATCATCATGACAGATTACTTCACCAAATGTGTGAATGTCGAATCCTATGCTAACATTCGCGACCTCGACGTACAAAAATCCGTATGAAAATACATCATTTTCCGCCACGGCTTACCTTACAAAATTGTGACGGACAACAGCCCGCAATTCATATCAAGCGTCTTTGAAGGTTTATGTGCACGATGGAGGATAAGACTGAGTAAATCAACGACTCGTTACCCCCAAGGAAATGGGCAAGCTGAGGCAACACACAAAACAATCATAGACTCGAAAGCAAAAAAATAATTTTGGGTCGACGAACTAGACGGAGTTCTTTGGTTCCACCGAACGACTCCGCATCGAGTAACCAGTCAAACACCTTTTTCGTTATCACATGGAATGGAAGCAATGGCTCCGGCCGAAGTATGAAACCCGACAAACCGACAAAAGCTAGCGTCCGAACATGAAGACCTTAACAACAACATGAATCTCGATCGCCTCGATCACGTGGACGAAAAGCGTGACTAAGAACTTCTCAGAATCCAAAACTATCAATAACAGGCCACACGCTATTACAACAAAAAGGTCAAGGGCAGACACTTCAACGAAGGATACCTCGTCTTAAGGAAGTATTCGGAATACACGAGAATATAGGGCAGGCAAGCTCGGCGCAAAGTAGGAAGGACCCTACATTATCTCAAGGATCGTCAAACCGAGAGTCTACGAGCTCGTTACCATGCAAGGCGAAGGAATACCGCGATCATGAACGCAAACACGCTCAAACGATACTACTACTAAGCGGGCATCGACCCCCCCCCCCCAAAAAAAAGAGGCCAGTTCTCTCTACGAGCCGAGGCTATTCTCTCGATATGTAAAGTGAACTACGATCGGCTTGATCCTTTCTCAGAGGGTACGTAGGCAGCCTTTTCCAAGGTTCAACTATTTCAATAAAAAATTTATAAAAATCCCCCTAAATACATACTCGCATTCCATACTCACCGACATTCTGGCCAAATGATCGATGAAAACAATGTGTCATATAACACAAGTGACAACACGGGTTACGTCGTCAAAGCTGACATCGGTATTGAACAATTTAAGTCAAGCCCAGTCCTACACAAGTCTTTAACCGAGCAGATAAAATAAGCTGAACATTACTTCGAACATTCGGTTCGACCAAACCTTCACAGGATAAGTCGAGCACGTACTCACACCTAAAACGATTAATTAAAAACACGATAAGGCGAGTCAAACTCGCCTCCAAAATTTATTTACATGGTAAGCCGGCAACAGTTCTGACCTCAACACAAACCACAAGATAAGTCGAGCACATACTCGTCCCTAAGAGTTATTTACAGGGTAAGCCGGACACAGATCCGCACCTATAAAAACAGTTCACAGGATAAGCCGAGCACAATCTCTCGCACCTAAGAAACAATTACGGGATAAGCTGCACCAAAATCCGCACCCAAAAGGCAAGTACATCAAATAAAGCAAGAGAAAGACATACAAAAAAGATCGATACATTAAGCAGAAAAGCATTTCAAACACATAAACAAAAGCTCAAGAAAGAAAAAAAAAAGGCTAAGAGTCTTCAGAAGCTCAAGTTTCCAAAAAAACGGACCCCTCACTACGAAGCCTTGCGGCCTCGGCAAAAGAAATAACGCTCTCGTTTGAACCATGCACGTCCCACACAGGGCGATCCGTCGGAGGATTCCGTCCACGACTACGATCACCCAGAGGAGTAATATAAAGATCCTTATCGAACAGATCGGTGTCATCCATCGAAAAAAACTCCTCTCTCAGGAACTTTTCATCGGCAACCAGTTGATTGATTTTTGACACTGGAACCGCAAAACCCCCATCAACAAGAAGCTGTTACGACGCCAAAACGGAAACAACTTGGTTGAAATCCAGAAGTTTCTCATGAGACCGTGCGTCATCTTCCCAAGCCTTCCTTATCTTTGACAAACGAGCTCCAACCCTACCAATAATCTCGGCTTTCTACCGAGTGATCTCATCGGCGCAAAACGCTCGAAGGTCGTTACACTCATATTTATGCGCGATTTGAGCAGCAAGCAGTGCATCCCTAACTTCCGCCGCAGAATCATGGGCCGCAGTAGCACTAGCCAAACAACTTTCTTGCTCTCGCGACAAATCGGCAACCAGAATCTCAAGGCTCTCAACCATTTTCATCTCTCGCCGGAAATCTTCACCACCTTCCTCGAGCTCACGAATCTTTCTTTGTATCTTTAGAAGCCTCGCCCCCAACTCCTTTTTCTCAAACTTAAGGATCCTAATTTCATGCTCGTAAACATCTACCAAGCAATTCTCGTCCGCAAAAGCCTAACAACAAAAATAGAGCTCAGGAAAGGAGAAAGGCAGCAAGAAATCCTTGAAACAACGACTGAATAAAAGAAGGAAAGAAGAGGCCCCTTACTCGAAATCGTCCATGACCGACTTTTCGGTGAAGGTCGGGCCTGAACAAGCCAAAAATCAAGGGACGTTCTTTAGTCGGACTCGCCTTGACGGATTTCTTTTTCTTCTTCTTCTCTGGAACCAAATCTTCGCCATCATCCCCATCATCTTGAACGATAACCGAAACGTCCTCCGGTGACTTTTTCCCTTCTTTCTCTTCTCCTCCGCCAACGGATTGGCATCTGCCTGGCTAATAACACCTACTTCATGAGCCTGGCTTAAGCAACTTCCTTGTACTCGGGCATCAGCAACTGAAGGGCCCGCACCAACATCAGCTCGGCCAATAACATTGGTATCCGAAGCAGAGCAAGAAGAAGGACCTAAGGAGGACTTCCTTTTTTCCTCTAAGAGCCCACTTGGTTTAATCTCCCAAGTAGCCGCCTGACATCTATTCGAGCAAAATTCTTTCGGATCCCCCAAAATGAACATTAGGCCACTTCAAACGACCAAGCGCAATCAACTTCTTCAAATCCACGGGAAAACTTCTCGGATAAGGAGCACTGAACGAACGCCGATCTACAAAAAAAAGGGAAGGGGAAGGAAGAAGGAAGTATAAGAACACTAACCAAAGTAAATTCAAAGGAGGAAAGAGAAAGTCATGATCATATCGTGATCATGATTCCAAATCGACTGATACGGCCTATTTTCATCAGGAACCAACGCATCTTTGATCTTCTGAAAAGTACTGATTCTATCAATCAGTTATTTTGCTCCCCTCACCAGTAACAAGCTTAAGTCCATATCGATTTTTGGTTGTAACATATCGCGTTCCGGAGGTCGCCCTGTTAATCGAAATCCTCATCACATCTTCGAAAAAGCGAAGAGTCATATCAATCTTCCCCTCGGCAGCAAGCAATATGGCATCTACCATATTGCGAACCGCAGCCGGGCAGAGCTGAGAGAGCGATTTTGTGTTGCTCGCAATAACCAACAAGAAGCTTGGGGAGGGAAAACCAGAGATAACAGCCAACGAACCAACAATCATAAAGACAAATCCACCCGTCATGAACCGACCACGGTCTTTCGTCATATGTCGGAAGTCGAAGCACAAGACCAGGGTGACGAGCATAAACCCGCTTTATGTTATCTAACGTCTCCTGCTTACACGAAGTCTGAACCTCGCGAGTCACCACAGATTTTTTTGACTCTTCTCCTTCGCAAACTCCAATCACGTCTAATAACAGAGATTCATTCCGATCAACGCCCGGACCACCAATCTGATATTTTGGAACGTCAAAATGAAGGCGACGATTCATGGACACCCAATCCCTTCATTTGCGTCAGAAGAATTCGTACTCGAAGAAGTATACGAGCTATTGTCGTCAATACTACTTGAAGATGACGAATGATCAGACTCAGTACTCATCGTCAAGCCCAGGTCAGAAACAAGAAGATTAAAGCCGGAGGAAAAAAGGAGAGAAAGAGAGAGAAAATACGGCTCCCAAAAATAGGAAGAAGAAAACTTGGCAGAAAACTCTCATACTAGAAATTTTTGGCGAACATCAAGGGAACATCATCATTGCTCCCACGCGACTCCCAAAATCCGACGGTTTCACAATCGATGACGTCATAGGAGATACGCGATATTCTCATATGTACGACCATTGATGTTTTTTGTCTCCCCAAGTACATCTCGACACGTGTCCAAAGGTACACAGAATACAGAAACCATATGAGCCAGATAAGCCAACAGATTTCTACATGACTTAAATGCTCAAAATTCACTGACTCCGACCCGAGCCAAAGATTGTCGAACTATGGGGGAGACTAATTGTTGGATATGGGTTTAGCACCCCATCCATAAGCCAATTGAAATCTGCCACCTCATCAAAAATATTTGGCCCAAAGATCAAGCCCGCTAAGGAGTCAACAGCCAGCGAGAAGTCAGACCATTTTTATTATAAATAGACCCTTAAATGTTCATTTTACATCATCATGTAACTTGTGAAGGCTCCGAGCTACGCATATAAGTGACGAGCCCAAGCATTCTTTAGGGAGCACGTCTATCGACCGACTCCCAACTCGTAATCATGTTCATTTTTTGGCTTCGGCCTAATCATCCATAACATAGAGTTTCCGACCCCACTTTTAATCTCTCTTATCTTGTTAGTTTGGACCCCTTTGACTGTAATTCTGACTCTTTCGGACTAGATCAAAATTTTGTAACAACAATTGGTGTCGTCTGTGGGGAACAGAAACTCTTCTAAACTTTACCAAGTTAATTATTTAACAGCCAAGGCAGGAGATGGCGGCTTCCCACCACCTTGATTGCTCCTTCCCTCCAACCCAAATCTACGGAAAACTCCAGTGTTTGCATTATCTCGTTGACCAGCTACATTGACATTCATGGGTGTGGTTGGCGGTTTTTCCAGGAACTTAGTAATCGCATGAATCACATAATCCTTAATACGGTTGATTTCTAAGTCAAACCGCTCGTCTGCAGCTTTGACAGCGCATCCAACCTCTTTGATATCAGATAAGAAGGCTGAGACTTTTCCTTCAACGACAATCAAGTCAGACTTCATTTTTTGCACAACAATTTCAGCAACTTGATTGGGGTCTAAGGCGCCACCCACTACACTTCCTTGGTTAATTTTCTCTTTATCTTTCTTCTCTTTGGATTCTTTCTTCTTGTTTCTAATCCATTCGAGATCAGTCGCAGTCACACCATCGATAGAAACCTTTTTCTCAAAATGGAATCCCTCCCAATAAGTTTGACCATATTATTGACATGCTCATCATCCTCATCGCTATACCATAAAAATAAAGAATCGTCCAACTCCAGTCTAGGATCAGCAGGAATTATACACTTAAAAAATGCATGCAATGAAAAAGACATTGCCAATTAGCATTAATAAATATTAACTGCTAACAATACAATAATCACAAAGAATCTGGTTAACCATAACTGAATTTTTTATCACCACATTAATCGTAAACATAAACATCACACCACATTTAGCAAGTGATGTTCATGGTTAGTCGGTAACATGTTCTGTACAACCGAATAAAACAAAAAGAGACACAACAAAAATTAAACATTTAGCAAAATCAAGGCTGAATTACCTCGCATTTCTCATCAATGTCTCTAGCATTCCAAGGGCTCAGTGAGACTTTGTGGGTTGTTGGCTTGGAAGTGGTAACATGCACTTCGTCCCTCATTGTAGATGCTTTTTCTCTAGTGTCGGCTCATGACCCATATGGGAATTCCCATCCCCCCCCCCTCCCAATGAATCCACAACCTGGTTCATGTTTTATCTTCCAAGTCGATGTCAGACTGAGAAGAAGAATATTGGCCGACTTCAACAACCTCAAGAAGCGCCGTCACAACTTCAACCATTACTAACTGAAAGGCATGGACAAATCCTTGAACGGCCACAGATTTTTGAGCTAGAGCCACTTTGTCTTTGGCTTTTATGCTTGTGACTACCATTTCAAATGACACTCTACCCCATGGGTACGCAAGGAAGTAGTTAACGTTTCTAATCAGCTCCACATACTCGTCGAGGATTTTTGGAAAATGAATATACGGGCATAGGACAGAAGCAGTCAAATCTAGAAACGCATATTTGATTTTCCGGGTTTGGTCGCGAACAATTCTCTTCTTCAATAGCTTAATAACATAATCCACGGTTAGCGAATCGAGTAACCCAAAAGCTCGCCCCAATATTTTTTGTCCTTCACAAAATTTCGCTTCTTCTTCTTGTTAGCCTTGGGGAATTTTCCACATGGAAGACCAGTGACAATCGTGAATTCCCTTAAAGAAACTTTAATCGGCCAACCGGCAAATAGGAACCAAATCTCACGCTTCTTCTTCACATAGAGCATCCGCGTAATAATGAAATTCCCAAACGCACCAAAAAGGTAGGTTTCTCAGTTGTGGCTAAAAGTTTGTCAAATGATGAATTTCGAATGAATGCAACTTTGTCATCGTCAAGCGCATTCAGAATCGACCGGATCCGGTCCGGTTTGATGTATAAATTGACTCTCTAGCCGTTAGGTTCTTCGCCGGCGGCGAAAACTGACGAAGAAGCTTTGGAATAGGATCGCTTTCTATGCTCGTGTGAGTTAATAAATAAAGATTAGAAACCCACAAAGAAAAGTGAGTTAAGAAACTAAGTTGGAGAGGAATTTACCATTTCGGATGAGAAAGTAAAGAGAGCTTTGGTCGATGTTAACAAAGAAAATGACGAACGAAAAAATGGTTTTTCACGCTTTCATCATCATTGCTAATTTCTAATTAAAATATTTAAATTGAGTTAATGAATGCGAATAAATAAAGAAAGGAACAGCTAAGGGAATGATTGGTTTAGGCTTTAACTTTAGTTTTTTTGCTTTAAAATTTAGGTTGTATGTTTTTTACTGCGGCTGTAAATTTAAGTGTTTTAAAAATTTGGATATACATTTGAAAAGATTTAATTATTTACTTTGTAAATTTTTCAAAGTCAATTTATAAATTCTTTAGTTTTTTTGCTCTTTACAACCAAAAACAAGAAAAAAAAAAATATGTAACTTTAAAAAAAATTTGTAAAGCATGATTGGAAAAAAATTTGGGCTGTTAAAAAAATTATAGATGTGGAAAAACTTTACCGTACTTACCAATCAACTCCTAAAATGTAGCCAAAATCTACAAGAGCTCAATAGGTAGTAAAAGTACGAGGGGTATATTAAATTTGAGGTGAAGATTATGATCACTCAGCTAAATATGTCTATATAGAACTAGACCCCAAATTAACTTTTTTTTTTTCGCTGATAGGATTATATTTATAAAATTGAAACCGTGTAATACAAGATCCTAAACATAGGAAACTAAAACCCATACATCGGATAACAAAAGCCTACAAAACAGGCAACTAAAGTCTACTCAACAGGTAACTTGGAACCTACAACTAAACAAGCAAAATCGAAGAAATCCAAACCTAGAAATAACGACAGAAGCTTGTGAGTCCAAATCCTTGCGAAGAAATCTGAGCGAGAGTTACCGAAGCAGCCCACGGTCCACCAAACGATAACACCAACTTCCTGAGACACGGCTGAGAGATACGCTCACAGACCTAAAGAACCTAGACTTCATAACTCGACAAGAACCAAAGAGAGTTCTACTAACTCTTCCGGATACGGCAGAAACGCACTGCTAGCGTTCTGATAACCCTAAAATAGAAGCCCAAAACCACCCAAATCTCACCAGACAAGGGAAAACAAAGTCAAACCACCCGAAGAACACCGAAAACAAAACGAAACCGGTAAAAAACCCGACTGGAAAGCACTCACAACAGACTCTGCAACAGACCAAAACTACGCAAACTCAACCGCTAGAACCAAAATTTTAACCCATCGAAGGACTAGTTAGAAGAGTTGAAATCTGAAACAAACAACACCCGACCATTCCTAACCAAAACCGTAGCATCAATCGTAACAATTACCGAGCCATCTTTCAACAGAAACAGAAACTAAGCGAAGAGAATCTCACCAACTGGAAGACGACTACGAGCCTCGAAGACTACCGCCGGAATCTCAACCACGGCGGAGAAAGAACGGCAAGATGAAGACAGTGATAAACAGCGACGACTGCCGGAATCAGGCCGCGTCAAAACACACGACCCAACCATCAGCTCGAACGGGCCGAGCCTCCACCTCAGAAGAATACGGACGGCGTCGACTGCACAGCTGGAGAAAACCTCGGACCAAACACCAAGAGCGGCGGAGATGGGAAGGATGGCACCGGCACGCGACGGAGGAAACCGGAGGAAGGTAGATCGAAGACTTATGATTATAACTTTTTTATCCCAAATCTTATTTATCATGTCTGATTTATGAGTATAACTTTTTGATCTTTTTAATTTATTCGATTCTATTTCGATGGTTATATGCATTCAATTTACAGTTCGGTTTTTGCAATTTGGACTACTTTCTTCAAGAGTTGGGTTAAACCGAAGCCATACTGTTCCGTTATCTATAACTTTAAACCAGAACCAGAATTTATCGGTTTAGAATGGTCATCTCCTGAACCAACCCAACATTTAGCACAACAGATTCTGATTTAGTTTGGTGATCACATATCAGAAACAGCCCAAAGGTAAGCTTCTCTTTCCGTTGCTTTTTTCTCACTTGTCTTCTTAAACATATCCTTCTCATGTCCTATAATCAAACCAACCAAAAAAAAAACATATTACACAAATAAGCTTCTACTGGATTTTTTTTTGTACGTGGAAGGCAAAACAAATGTACCAGGAAAAAAAACTTACCAGTACTGCAGTCAACTCCATCCCAATGTCTACCGGGTTTGATTCCATACCGATTAGGTGCCGCTTCTAATCCTCTTGTTATCCAGCGGTGCTTGGGTACACTTTGTGGTATGACAAATCCAGATTTCTTCATCTCCTCGTCGGCTCCTAGATCCATAAGAGGTGTCTCATGCTGCTTTTTCTGCCATCCGGTGATATGTTAGGATATTGTTTTTATTCAAAGGCGGTCTTGGTTAGTGATAGTAAGCACAAACTACAATGAATACCTTGACCAAATGAGCCATTGGATCTCCCCATCTAACTCTTTCTTTCATCATTTGATCAAGCTCGGGATCATCCCTGAAACAACAAGGATAAAACCGTTGGAGTAACCAAGCAGATGATAGCTCAAGTTGAGGCATATGAACAAGAAACCTGTATAGTATACCTGGTCCGAGCAAATGGCTTCTCCTTCTCTAGCTCAAGTTCCTCTAGTCTAGCTTCAGCCTCACGCTTCTGAGCTAAACCTTGCCCCCATTCCAGTTTTATCTCCTACAAGAATTAGTCAATTACATTGGTAACTGTATTTTTCTCAATACTCAGATTAACAATTCATATTCTGAGTTAACCAGGAAACAGTAGTACCTTTGGCTTTTCCACCACTTTTTTCTGCTTCGATTGAAGATATTCCTCTTTTGATATACGCTTCCCTGCAATACCAATAAATAACCATCTGATAGTGAGTCATGTGATTATATATTCTTAGAGCAACTTATAAAAGGACCGACAGTCCTCACCTGTGACCTTGTCACGGAACACTGCTTCTGCATTTTGACCAGTTAGCTCGGAATCCATACTTTTAAACCTGCAGAAGAGTGTAACTGTCAAATACGATGGCAGGTCTCACTGTGAAGTCCCTGACTAAAGACAGAGAAGACAAAATCCTAATAGAAAAAGAAATGATAAACCTAAGAGAATGGTCTGCTTTTGAATTATTACCTCAATTTTCCATCCTCCTTCCTCTTTCTATATTCACTCCCAATGTCTTTACCACTAATTAATCCAGTCTTCGGTTGCTCCTTTCTTGTTTGAGGAGTTGGTGATTCTCTGCTTGGTCTCCTTGGGGGAGAGCTATCAAAATTGGAACTCCTGAACACGGTTTTTCTTTAAGGCGAAAGATCTGAGTCCAGAGAACCTTTCACATTCACATTCCTGCCTGGTGGAGATAAATCAGAATTCGAGCCAAATGATTTTGAAGGCTTTCTACCCAGTTCAGGGGAGAGTGATATCGTCTTCTCCGTGGAAGATAAAGATCATTGCTCGTGACAGATGAACCATGTAAATCCTTTTTCCTGCGAGGCTGTGATAAATCACCATCCAACTCAACGAAATCTGAACGCTTTCTGCTTGATTCAGGCAAAGGAAGATGAACATGCCTCTTCCGAGGAGGAGACAGATCTTCACTCAGACTTTCAGGGACTTTGTCTTCAGGTTCTGGCGAAGGTGAATCATTCCTGGCTTGTCTTTTGCGAGGTGGTGCCAAATCAGATTCCAAACTAAAAGGCTTGGCATGTTTTCTGTTAGGTTCAGGTGAAGGTGTATAGTGACGACGTGGTGGTGACATATCTGCTTCAGCTGAACTTCTAGGCCCAGGCTCAGGAGATGGAGAGTCATTACGAGTCCTTTGTCTACGTGGAGGAGAAATATCAGTTCTTGCGTCTGAAGAAAAGGTCACCCACCCACTCCCATCCTCAGCAATGGCATTTTGAGCACACATTGCCTTAATTTCCTCACCTCCTCATTCTCTTAACTTCAATATCCTCATCAACCAAAGGCCTTTCCTCTTGGCAAAACATAAAAGCAAAAAGAAAATCTGTTCAGAGAAGTGAAATACTAGACATGCAACAAGGAATTAAAGAAAGAGTTAAGCCATTACCAGCTGAATCATTTTCATTCTCTTCCTCTGCAGGATCAACCTGCTTCTGCCAAACTGGATCTTCGTCCACGACTAAAACACCTTTCGCTTCAGGTTTGGATGGCTTCTTCTTCTTCTTTTTCTTTTCTATAACCTCATTACTTTCATACTTTCTCAAGTAATCTTTCATAGATTTTACTTGTAACATACCCATACCAGCCCACCAAAAATTTTGTTTAAAAAGAAAGAAAAGCCCAAAAGCCCAGCCCAAATCCACCTTCCTTTTCCATTATTCCCTCATTAATGAGTTTTCTTTTTCTGATTTAAGGCCAAAGCCCATTAGCCAAGCTCAAAGGCCTGGTTTCTTTTTCTGAAACCCTAGGGTTTTCCAGAGTCCTCCTCTTTAAATAGCCGCCCCTTTTCCCCAGAAACCTCATTCTCTTTCTTTCGGCGAAGCTCTGTCGGGATCCGGAGACACTCGAAGCTTCAAGAGTCACTATTCACGTTTTTCCCTTCTCCCAATCTCATCAGGTAACTCCGGGAACCAGATCTGAGCCTTTCTAAATCAAAAACGTTTTCAACTTTTCATAACTTTCGAAATACCCCAAATCCCGTGAAACCGAGCCCACCACCGTGACCGTCGCGGCGAAACGAAGCCTGAGCCACCGAGCCGACCGCCACGCGCCACCGCACGCGCCCGCACGCACCGCCACTCGCCGGAGAGTCACGGGCGCGTGAGATCCACGCGCGCCGGAGGATCCACGCGCCGGAGCCCACGCGCCGACCGCCGGAGCCGCCCGCCGCCTCCACGCACCGTCGCCGCCGCAGCCACGCGCCGCCCCGCCGCCGACCGGAGACGCCGCCGTCGCCGGAGCGCCGCCGTTGACCGCCGTTGACCGCCGTCGCCGCCGTTGACCGTTGACCGGACCCGTTGACCGGTTCGGGTCGGGTCGGACCTGTTCGGGTCGGATCCTTGACTGGGTCTGGTTTAGGTTGACCGGCTGGTTTAATCCGGTTTAGTCAATTTCAATTTCGATTTCCAATTTCATTTCAATCCCCGGTTTAGATCGGTTTAGCTGGTTTGAGTGGGATATTTTCAAACGATCATATCTAGCTCATCCTAAGCCCGATTTAAGCGATTCAAAAGCCTATCTCACTTGGATTTTCGTCCTTTTTCAGAACCTATGTCCGTTTGGGTCAATGGGGCTGCTAAATTACCGTTTTGCCCTCTTCTTTGGCTAAGGTGAGGACCGAACGTGATCTCCCTTACCTCATTCAATTCCGGGCGATAGTCCATTGTTAATGTCGTCTTTCCTAGGTAGTGAAGGTCTAGTTGGGTCCCGATGTGATTGCTTGAGAACGTAGAACTGCTAGGTTATCGCTTAAACTGAAAACGTTGCTTGTGCGTGATGGATATACTTGGTAGTTGTGGTAGGGCCCCCGAAAGGGTGTTTCGTGGCAGGGCGCGTATATCGAGTTTTGGTACGCGTCCTTTAAATCGTCGGATGGGAGGTGTTGGCGAGCCTCCCCAGGTGAAATGGCCGTGGGCCCAGGGATACCGGGTGAGCCGGTTGCGTGAGCCTTCGGGCTAGAGAGGGGTTCACGAGTGTGAAAGCACGAGTGGATGTAGTTTGCGTGGTGAAAGCCTTCGGGCCTGTTTGCAAGGTGATATTAGCTTAGGACTTGTGAACCGTAGTTGTGTGGTGTAAGCGGGATAGCGGACTCCCTAAGTCCGTCCTCACTGTGTGATTGTGTTTGAAACAATTACTCAGGCCTCTTTCCCCTTTTCTGTCCCCGTTTTCTTGCAGGTCCGGATGCGGGATCGATACGGTCATGTGACATCGTTGGTGATTTTGAATACGAAGGAGGCGCCGGGTCCTGGGACAAGTTGAGTTGGCGTCCCGGTTGGACCATGTTCGGTTCAACGGGCGTCTTAATGCCACGTCTCCGGTTATGTCGGGAGACGGGTGTTACGCAGGCTTGTAATCCGAGTGGAGACTATAAGATGTTTGGACATTGGGTTGATCTATTGGGCTGGATTCGGATAAGGAAACTTCGGGCTAGAGAGGGGTTCACGAGTGTGAAAGCACGAGTGGATGTAGTTTGCGTGGTGAAAGCCTTCAGGCCTGTTTGCAAGGTGATATTAGCTTAGGACTTGTGAACCGTAGTTGTGTGGTGTAAGCGGGATAGCGGACTCCCTAAGTCCGTCCTCACTGTGTGATTGTGTTTGAAACAATTACTCAGGCCTCTTTCCCCTTTTCTGTCCCCGTTTTCTTGCAGGTCCGGATGCGGGATCGATACGGTCATGTGACATCGTTGGTGATTTTGAATACGAAGGAGGCGCCGGGTCCTGGGACAAGTTGAGTTGGCGTCCCGGTTGGACCATGTTCGGTTCAACGGGCGTCTTAATGCCACGTCTCCGGTTATGCCGGGAGACGGGTGTTACGCAGGCTTGTAATCCGAGTGGAGACTATAAGATGTTTGGACATTGGGTTGATCTATTGGGCTGGATTCGGATAAGGAAACTTTCTGGCTTGTCCATTCCAAGTCGTTAGTTGAGTGTTTGGGCTCGAGCGAAGGCTTGTGGTTCGACCTCTCTTAGAGCGGAGGAGACTGCGTGAGGCTGGTTTCACAGAGCAGCGTCCACCTCCCGCTCTCGACGGTGGAAGGTTAGCGGGCTGATGCCTCCCGAGGACAATCATTTTAAATTGTAACGCCCCGTCCGCCCCTACCGGTGAGTCACCCATCCCTCTATCAGGCTCGTGGGTCCCACCCCTGTCCGACGGTCGGTGCGTTATTTTTCGGTAGGCCCGACCGAGTAATTTACTGACCCTATAATCACCCCATGACTTTTCCCATGTGTTTTGTCCTCACACATATGCTACCACAAGTCACTTCCCGGTAGGTCACCCATCATGGGACTACTTCAGCCCAAGCACGCTTAACTCTGGAGTTCTTTCAGGCAAGTGACCGGAAAAGGTAAGTGCACTTGGTGACATAAGTAGTCAAATTAATTCTTTTAAGCCTTTCCGTATATACCACAAACCGGGATGTTACATTTCTCCTGTTCTTGGAGTAGCCATCTTCGAGATCTCGAAGCCTAATAACCAATAAATAAACGTGGAACAAAATGAGAAAACATATTCCATTCAGAAACAAGCAGGAATAGAAAAAGTTAACAGAAGAATGGCAAGGCAAGCATCAACTTCAGATAAATGAATAGCATTCAAAACCAAATCAAGTACCCAACAAAAACTAGTTCATCAATCCAAACGCAATAAGTTCACCATGAGAACGGATCGAGAAGAAGATAAAAAAAAAATTCTTAGTCTTCAAATCCCAATATCGATACATACACTACATAGAACGATAAAGTTACCTACCTGATCAGGAAATTGACGCCGGAGATGGCCGGAAAATAGACCAGAGGACAAAAATCTATAATATTACTACTCCGCGAGATCTTCTCCTAGCAATGGTGAAATTGAAATTAAACCGGTTTAGAGGGATAATTTTGTATTTGAGAGAATATTACGAGCTACGACAGGGGCTTTTTGGTCAACTGATGGGTTCGTCTTTAAAAAGCCCAAGCATGATTAAGAACGATTAGGGTTTTTTTTCTTATCCTTCTTTCTTCCGTCACTCTTTATAATTCCGCAGCCACTTTCGTCCCCTCTATAAACGTCCACGATTCACATCGCGTTAATGGCGATATCGTATAATGCGTTAGTACAGTCATTACAGGCGAGAAGTAGCTGCAAAGCCTTGTGCATCAGAGATACTAATCAGAGAAGCAGACCCAGTGTCGTATTCGCTTCTTATGATAAGAACATTTCTATTCAAGCTAAGGTAAGCAATTGAATCTATCTTCTGTATTATCTTAATATATTGATGATCTGCAATGAAAACGAGCTAAAAACTTACATTTTTTTCTTTGGGTTTGATATTAGAATGATTACTGAACCAGACATTGTCAGGTGGCTACTCTTTGATATATGAGTATTTACTGTTACATGTCGGGTAAAGAAAACAGAGAGAAGGAAAGATTTTTAAGATGGTTTCCATGTTTAGGGTCTGGATTTCTCTTTTAAGATGCTCATCGTTTGCTTGGTCGTCTTCATTTCATTTCCGTGATGGCTTGAGCTACATCTGTTCATCACATTTTATAGTAAACATATTGTCTTAGACTTTGTGATTCTGCATTTCCTGTTAAACCTTTTAATAAGTTACTGCAAGGGTTTCTCGTGCGTTGTCTTACTCGATCACTGCGCTCGAGCTATCCAAAAGTTATAATTTCAATTGCATACCATTCAAGTAACTTGTACTCACTTTAGAGAAATGATGTGAGAAAACTTTGTTGTCACTTGTAAATGGTTGGCTTTCATATACCTTGTAAATTTGAGATTTGGCCAGGGATGGTCAGGTTTTTACCCTTTGACTTTTGGGTTTGGACTGTTACATCTCTGGTAAAGAAAAGAGAGAGAATGAAAGGCTTTTTGATGGTTTCCATCTTTAGGTCTGAAATTCTCTTTTAAGGTGCTCATCGTTTGCTTTGTCTTCTATATTCTATGATGACTTGAGCTACATCTGTTCATCACATTTGATATCTTATTCAAGAAAAGTTTTTTCTTTTTCTTAGGCTCTCATGTTTAGATTAATGCTGATTAACCTTTCAAATGAAATCAGGATTTCAAGTCATCAAGTGTGTGCAGTTAATACCAATACTTAACCTAATTTGATTGCCTTTCAAAGCTTAAGTTCAGTTATTTTGTTACTACAATTGGTCTTGTGCTGTTGTTATTTGTAAGTGTGAGCTCTTTGTTGGCCAGAGATGGTCAGGTTCCTACCCTTTGACCAGTTGGTTGGGACTGTTACATCTCTGGTAAAGAAAAGAGAGAGAAGGAAAGCCATTTGATGGTTTCCATCTTTTGGTCTGAAATTCTCTCTTAAGGTGGTCATCGTTTGCTTGGTCCTCTGATTCTGTGGTGACATGAGCTACATCTGGCCCCCACAACTAAATAAACTCTTTGCCTCCCATATACAATCCGATAATCCATTTACTCTCTTCTAGTTCTACTATAAGGGGTCAAAATTTCACTGTTTGATTCTCAGTTGCAAATTGTCACTAAGAATTTTTATACTGTATTCTGTGGTATTTATCTTGCTTACTATTTGTGTTCTTGGGTTAGGTAGATAACTTGTTGGACGGCATAAAATGGGATGACAAAGGATTAGCTGTGGCAATAGCACAAAACATTGACACTGGAGCGGTGTTAATGCAAGGCTTTGCTAACAGAGAAGCTCTCTCCACAACCATCACTTCTCGGAAAGCTACATTTTTCAGTCGATCAAGATCAACCTTATGGACTAAGGGAGAGACATCCAATAACTTCATCAATGTCTTTGATGTTTATCTTGACTGCGATCGTGATTCAGTATGTTTGTCTTAAACCATTGATATTGGAATCAGAATACCTTGGAACACCTGATGGGCCTACTTGTCACACAGGGGCAGAGACTTGTTACTACACATCGGTTTTTGATCAATTAAACGATGATGAGGTTTGCTTTTGTGAAATTTATTTTAACTTTTCCTGTGACAAGAAATGAATTGAAATCTGAAGAAAATCTGGCAACTTTCAACCGCATCACAGGCTTCAGGAGACAAGCTAGCATTAACAACGTTATATTCACTAGAATCAATCATTTCAAAGCGGAAAGAGGAATCAACAGTTCCTCAAGAAGGTAAACCGTCATGGACTCGGAGGTTACTGACCGATGATGCTCTGCTTTGCTCAAAGATCAGGTATTTGTGTCGGTTATCTGCAATTATAAGTTACAACAGATCATCGAGTCAAGCTATATACGAAGGTTATTGGGTTGTGTTTCAGGGAAGAAGCAGACGAGTTATGCAGAACACTTGAGGATAAGGAGGAAGTATCAAGAACAGCATCGGAGATGGCAGATGTGTTGTACCATTCGATGGTGCTTATGTCTAAAAGGGATGTGAAGTTGGAAGATGTTCTTGAAGTTCTTAGGAAACGCTTCTCTCAGTCTGGGATCGAAGAGAAGCAGAACCGCACAAAGTGAGACCCTTTACAACTGTTGAATGTAATTGTGATAATTTTTGAAGATACTAGTTAATTTCGTTCCACTGTTTTTGTTCATCATGGAACTTTGCACTGTTCATAAAAGAAATATTTTTTTTCTTTTGTTTAATTCTAATTTTATTTGACAATCCAGCCGATAGAAATCGTTTGATGATTCACGAATGAAATATTTTTATAAAGATGTTAAACCAAGATTATTGATTGTAAACCAGTCTGTTTATCTGGAAAAGTGTTTATACAAAAATTTGTTTAACCAAGATTTTTTTTTTGGCAGCATAGTATTTGCATTAAGTAATCTTTTTTTTTTGAACAGTTGCATTAAGTAATCCAATGGACAATTACAGAAAACCAAGTTTGTAGGAAAATAATGGGTACAAGTTTAATGGGTTAAACGGCCCGGTACAAGAGTAACTGATTTTTGTTCTCGGATAAAAGCGAAAACAAAAGCAACCAAATAGCCCATCATGCATCAAACATGCAAGATGAATGTTATGCACGCCGTCGGTGACATTGTTCGGTTACTGCAACTATGCCGGTTCGCTACCACTTCGATTCCTGCCGAGCTTCTCCTTCGACCCTAGCAAAACACCACATAGTAATTCTCAGCCTTCAACCACCGCAGCTTTGTCGTTGATAATCATGCGTTTCATAAGCGAGTAATCCGAAACGGATTAACACCAAGGAAGAGGAAGATCGGGGTGAGCATGTTCAACTCGATCAGGCCAGAGAACCAACACCATAAACGCTCAAAAACCGAAGAGGATGGAGGAAGATATCAACGGCGTCGTGGTAGGGCAGCACGGAGGAGAAGATCAAAATCTGGAACATGTTTGGAAGGACCGCCGCGACAAACGCGGAAAAGAAAACAAACATCTAGCACAAAACACACGATTTTGGTGCAGCATGTCCTCTGCCTCCACTCGAGCTAGCGCCGCCATGACCTTGAATCGATCTGATTCTTGGTCTTTCTCCCCACCAATCAGGATATCTAATAACAGCATAGAAATTGTCGGAAGCATGACTAGCACGATTACAGTGTTTACACACCTCGTTTCTCAATTGAGGTTGATTCGGTCGTGTTCTCACAGCGAATGTAGTCACCTCCGATTAATCATCCACAATGTTAGTGCCATTGTGAATCATATCTTCTTCTTGTCTCACGATATTGTACGTCTCTTCTAAGGAGGGCACTGGAACACATGACACAAGACTCGATCGTATTGTCAGAAAAAGTACCATCGAGACCAAAGAGGAATTGATGCACCTTATCCTCTTCACAGTCCTTTTTTTGAAGAGTTCCAAGATCACACACACACTTTCCACATTTAAATGTGTGCAACGGACGGAAGTTAGACATAATGTCCCAAATTTTCGTCAGTTTGCCATAGTAACTCTCAGTGGAGAATCTTTTATGTATGCAACACACAAGCTTGGTCTGGATTTGTTGAAGTCTCGGTATGTTCATCACATAAAAACGCTTCTTCATGTGATCCCACAGATCTTTAGCGACATCTCGATGAGATATGTTAGATAGCATAGAAGGATTTATAGTCATCTTTATCCAAGACACAAGCAAGGATTGAATAGTCACCCAGTCTTCAAGATCTGACGATCCTTCTACCGGGCGTGGAATTGTCCCGTCAATAAATTCAAATTTCTTTCGAGAACACGTCGTCTTCATATTGCAAGCCCATTCATCAGTTTGGTCCCTACAACAGCGGATGTGATATCACAGCGTCATGATTATCGGCAGAGGTCAAGTCATAAGGTGAAATCGTTCGTCTCACCTCCATGGTAGGGGGTTTGGGGTCGTAGTTGGGTCCGGTCTCGTGGTCGGGTTCTGGACTCTATCGTTGTGAGCCATCGTCGTCGAAAAAATTTCTGTTAAAATTTTTCAAACTCTGATACCATGAAAGGAATAGAGAGTTGAGAAAGAGTGTTCTCATTGATAATAAAGATGTACAATACATATATAGCTAAACTACAACGATGTTTATGTTAATCTCACGATTCATATCGATACAAATAAGGAAAGATATTAACAACTCTGATTGTGTGTGACGCTCCTGATTTTATGGAAATCCTCTTGACCAAACAACTGAATAACCCAGTGATTAACCTAGTGTTAAAACCAAATTGCATAACCAAGCTTCATCTCCAACAAAGAACCATCTTAATCGCCAGCAACTGCCCATCTATAAGAATCGCATCCTCTATAAAACCATTAGCTTCTTCTTCTTCTCTCTGTTTCTGTAAACCAGACTCTTCCTCCAGCAACGATTCGTTTTCTTATGAATTTTTGCATCTCTTCCCTCTGTATGCAAACTTGCTCGGGATTTGCTAAAGTTCAAGTACATGAAATTACCTCGCCGCACCGAAAACCGGAGGAAAAGTTATTGAATCCGTGTTGAAATCAGGAGGAGCGATTACTACTGGTTGAAGGAGCTCTGGCACATAATTTACGGCGTCCGAATGGCATTAAGTTTCAATTCGTAGTCATATGTAAGAGAAGCTATGTGAAGTTAAGGACGAATGAGAAGTGGAAAACCCAGCGAACTGGGATTAATTCGAGGGTTTGCAGATACGGAAGGGCAAGAGGAAGATGGTACGGGAGCTTCCTCTGAGTGATCCGGAGGCTGCGGATATGTAATTGTGTTGGGCTTCAACGCAGCTTTCCCAGAAATTGCAGGCAACTGCCATTGCCGGCGGTGACTAAGGAAACCTAGAAGGATGCGGCTGAAACGGATCTCGTGGAGAAGTTGCGGATTGTTTTCCTGCCATTTTCGATAATAATTTTTTTTCTAAATAAAAGAAAACATCTATAGCCTTTAAAAATGTTCATGGACACAAATTTCAAACTATCTAATGACCGTTTAACATTTGATATATATATATATATATACTAAGACCTAATTAAAAATATAATCTGAATCTATACCGTGAAAACATAACCCAAAAGAGAAAAATGTTTATAGCTATATCTTGGATTCAAAGAACCAGATCTCTTTCGTGGTCTCTGTAAACCTCAAAAGAGTACATACATCACAGGAGATTGTGAGAAACACAATGGTTAATCCAATATCTCCAGTTTAACTTTGATATCAAGAGGTTTGGTTAGACGAAAACCAGAGTTTTTTCTGGCAAAGCAGAATCTTCTCGCTTTCGACAGCATACTCAGTCTCCTCTCTCCGGCAACTCCACCTCATCCCCTTGGCCAACGTCGTGATTGCGTTCATGAAATAACTCGATTCTCGGATTATTACATATCCACTCGGACGCAAGATCCGGTCCATCTCCAGCAAAACGTACTTCATCTCACATCTGGTTTACAGTCACAATAATACCACAACTTTACAAAACCCAAACCTTAATTTTTATAAACCAAACCATTCCGATCCAAACAAACCATAAAAACCGATCTGATCTGAAATGACCAAAGTTTGTCTTCAATATTGTTAAACTGGTTTTAACTTTTAACTTGACATAGCAGGAAAAAAAAAACGGAACTGATTTTGAGCCGAACCAAAAACAGAAAATCGGAATTGCGTTTGGGAAACAAATTTATATCCAATTAAATATTGAAACCTAAACCATACCAAATGGAAATCTAAACCGTACCTCTGGCTCTCAAGGGTAAAAAGGCTGTCGAGGTGAAGAAGATCATATGTTCTTGGATACGTAGAGAAAGCTTCGCACCTGCAATTTCAGTTTCAGGTTAACATCACTCATACACAAACGAAAACAGAGATTTTCTCTAAAATATTTTTTTTTTATTACCAGTCGTGGTAGGTTCCGATGAGACCGCGATCAAAGACAACAGGAAGCGTATTTGCGCTGTACGACGAAACAACGTTCATGACCCAAACAGGATCCTTGACGAGAGCAGCAGCCAAACCTCCATAAACAGTGTTCATATCCATAACGTTCCTTATCTTATCTGTCCCAAGAGCTGGTAATACTTTCTTGTAATGCTTAACTCTGTTCTTACATTTACCGTCATCGTGTTTCAAACCGTTCGCGCTCCCTCCGTGAACATCAGAGATCCTCTCGGGCGCGACGTTTAACCTCTCGGGCCATTTCGGGATCGACCCGAGACCGGATTTCTTGACTTTAGGTGTGGGTGCAACCACGCAGGGACGGAGTGGAGTGTACCAAGCGGAATCGGGTTCAATGCTGTCGTCACATTTAGGAGGGTACGCTTCCATGTTCTTTGCGATTTTGTCGTAGCATGATTTGTCTGAGAGTTTCTGCCATACTGCTATGTCGTCTTTTTGAGCATACTTTTTGAAACACATGGAGGTTACAAGTGACTGAAGCTTGTCGTAATCGGATTTCTGATCTTCCATGGTTGTGTTCCATCCGCGCCACCGTCTGTTATAGTTCACCGGTGGACCGGAAAGGACCCAGAATCCTCCAGGTCGGACAATACGGTGAATTTCAAGCAAATAGATTCCACCTGCAAGATCATACAACACATTTTATTAGTGCCAAATGTTTGAGATTAAAATGATATATAATAAACCAATCACAAGAACACAGAATCACTTGATACGGTTTATAGCAACATTGTAAATTTAAGCAGATGGTTACCAAATTCTGTCCAGGGAATGAGACATCTTGAGCAATGAGCCATATCAAATGCATTGGAAGGGAAAGGGAGACGTTGCGTAGAGATAATCCCAAGAATCGCAGGGATCCCACGTTCAAGAGCAAACTGAACCTGAGCTTCATGGTTATCTCTAGGAGCAAGAGAGATTGTTAGAATCCCACGGTCCAAAAGATCGCCTCCCCAGCTCGCAACCCCACAGCCGGTATCAATGGCGGTCCTGACTGTACCGTCTTTCATTTCGGGAATCAGATCTTGCATCTGATCAACATAGTGAGTAACTCCACGAGGAAACATGGTACCACCACCTGGGAAATGGAACTTGTCACCTTCTTTCTTAAGCCAATGCTGGTTAGATTTTTGCTTGTTGATCCAATCATAAGGCACGTTCTTGTACCAACACTGGTCTCTGCTCTTGGGCCATCTTATAGGTGGTTTATACCCGTCTGGTGGTGGAATCAAACACTCCTTCTTTTCATAAACCGGAGGACAGTGACGCTCCAAGAAACTTAGGCGATGGACACCGTACCTCTTCCATCTCTATGAACAACAATAGTTCAGTTTTATGAAGCGAAATACAAAGTAAGAGTGGGATTTTTTTTTAACCTTTGGATCTGTGCAAGGGGTGTAATCTTGCAACTCTGGCCCGCATTCCGGGAAAGAGACGGATTTGATTTGAAGAGGTGACACCGTAGGGGAAGATACAGCTTTTGTAGTGGTGCTTGTGACATCCTTGGCTTCTATCTTGTCTCTCTCGGAGCAAAACATACCACCAAGATAGAAGGAGAAACCGCACAATGCGATGAACAGAACTGCCAGTGACAACATCCTAGAAGAACCCTTTTCGGGTTGCTTCCCGTTCTTCATAATTCTGTAGATTCAGTGAAACCAAAGTATTTAAGAATTAGATCAAACAAGGTTACCAAAACACTCAGCAAATCAACTTAAAGAAACGTTATACAAGACTTTGCCTTGACTGAAGAATTAAACGACTTAATCAGTAATAAGTATGAATCTTTAATCAGTTGTATGAACGAGATTTAGATTCAGAACAAATGGGATCGATGAGATCTGAATTTTTCCAACACAGTGCAAGTTCGGTCGTAATTTCACATTTTCTAAAGACGTGATTTAATGGGTCCCCAAAACTAAAGGCATCCCACTAGGTCAAAGAAGTTGAAATTGGAAGACATCAGACGCAAATACTCATTTGTTTTAACGCTGAAAATAACCCTTAAACTTCTACAGCAGTAGATTCATCATTTATCCAAAGTTCGAAAGATCAGATCATTAAAGGGTTAAGTAGTGCCCACCAACCGAAACAAGTCTCACTTGAACAATGATTACAGCTCACGAACAAACGTTAGAGAAATGGATCTGCCGCACCCGCAAAAGAAACACAGAGGAATATGAACAGAACTATAACAACTTTTTGCATAAAGAAAGAACTAAGGATTCGAATTCACTTACTTAGTTAAGAATGTTTTTGGATTTTTCTGAGAAAACAAAAATCTGGAGATAAGTATTTTAAGTTGGGATAAGAGGTGAAGAGTCCTGAGATGAAGGGAGCAGATCTCTCTCAAGACTGTGTGTTTCAGACAAGAAGTGAAGCTAAGAAATAGATAAATAAATCTCTTCTTTTCTTTTCCTCGTCGGTTCATTCGCTTTCCTTCGTCCCCATCTCCTCCTCTCTCTCACGAGATTTGCGGGGTCTCTTTCTTTAGTATTTTTAACTTTGATTTTTATGTTGCAGCAGAGGTAAAAAAGAATTTCCCTTTTTTATAATTTAGACAAATTGTTAGATCTCTTTCATTTCTCTTTTTCTGTTTTCACTTCCCCATTCGTCCCTTTGTTATGCCTAGTAACAGAATAAAGAGAAAGAAAAAAAAACTTACAATACTTTTCCAAACGCAAATTAGATTTAGAAATTTTTAAAATTGCAAGTATTTAGCTCCGTTCCACATGAAAAGGCGCTAATCGGACGGTTAGGTTGGGCCTAGCGACTAACGAGAAAATCGAAAATTACGCGGGGCGAAATTTTAGAGAGTTTATATACATTTGGATATAAATATATAAAATATCTGTAGAGAAATAACAAAAACATATCATGGTGTAGTGTATAGAGTGCTCTTTACGAGCTTCAGGTCTCGGGTTCCACTTCTATCTATATGTATTTTGCTTGATTTCAAGATATGAAAGATAAAATAGTAATTTTACAATCATCTTCCTCCTAAAATTTTTTCTCTGCAACCTTAGCAGCCGCCATATACTTTTTCCCCCATTTTTTCCATCGTTTTCTACTGTTTCTATTACATATTTGTATGTATTTTTACCTCAAATTGATGGATCTGTCAAGAAATGAATGATTTTTGATCTTAGAACAAAGAAAATGACTTTTAAACAAAATTCCGATTTCTTGCCTGAGTAGAGCCAAATCGCGGCGGGTGACCGGCGCCGAACGCTTCTACGCCGGTTAATCGGCCGCGTTGGTCGCCTTTTCGAACATGGGTATTTAGTAGTAGTGTGGGCCAGTGAAAATTAAGATCATCTACTTTTTTAACATAATTAAGATCATCTTATGTTTAACAGACCAACACTTTTACTGAAATGTAAATTATGAGACTAGCACTGTCTATTAGACCGGCAGAGTTCAAAACAGTTATTCTTAAATGAACAAAATGTTTGTATCGGAATTCATGGTTGAACAAGCAAAAAAAAATTAGGGTTTTTCTGGTTTCTTTTTTACTGACAACAAATGTTAAAAAGAATCATATCTCTCAATCATCTATGTTGGTGGCTTCGAATCAATATCAAAGTTCCTTGATTATTTGATGCAAGCATTCCGTGTTATTAGTTTATCCGCAGTCAGATTGCTTGTGCGAGATATATGCTTAAGGTAAAATATCGTGAAGAGCTCATTTCTTCGTCCGAACTCCTCCAAATGAATCGAAAAAGTTAGTCAGTCCTCTGGTTCATACATTATCTTCACCAACTTCTAATAGTCCGTTGCAAGAGTTATATGTGTTTGTTTGAAGAATTTCATGCATTCCATGACCCAAATCAAAACTTCGGATTCCACATGAAAAGAGGAAAAACTTGTCATGATGTTCATCGAACCCATCATAACATTTACATCTCTGCCCATAACATTTATATCATCCTTGTCTGAAAAGACATCTCCTTCTTTCCATGATCAGTCAACAAAATACCGTTGTCCTTTTTGAACCATACTCTTTCCAAATCTACAAGACTCTCCCAAGTGTTTAGAGTTATATGTGTCCCAATTAGTTGCGCTTCTCCCCAGGTTACATACTCTGTTTCCGCCAACCTCGATGTTTCTTGAGGATCTCGATCAATCTGATTATATACCATGTCATTTATGCTCTTCCATATATACCATAAAATCCACAGAAATTGATAATTTGTGCTATGAGGAGGTAATCTCCAGAATAAATAGAACATATTCGTATAAACCGATTCTGTAGAAAAACGTGATGGATTCGTAGGAATTTAGGCTAATGCCCAAGTCTACAATGCTGGAGAACATTCAAATAATACATGGTTAGAGGTTTCCTTCGCTCCACATCGTACACAACATGTGTCTCAATTGATCTTTCTTGCCTTCAAATTTTTTTGTAACCGGTAAACATCCTGAGATTACTTGTCAAATAAAATATCTTAACTTGGGGGGGGGGGTGGATTTATCTTCCATGAGAAATATTGTATACATTTGACATCCGAACCCAGGAAAGGTGTATCACAACCATTGTCTGGAAGGTCTCTTTTGTATGATATCCTGATTTGACCAAATATCTTCCAGAATTTGTAAAATGCCTTCCATTTGCATATGGTCGGTTAAACATGCTAATCAGTATACTCGCAATCAAAGCCGCATCTTCAGGTACAATGACCATCTCAATCAGTTGTATCTTTCATACATGATTTTTGTGATCAATCAATTGGTCAACCGTAAATAAGTGATTATCCATATGAGGTTTATATGTTACTTGTCTCGGGCGATAGACTGGAATTCATGGATCATTCCATATCGAAATGGATGCTCCAGTACCCACCCTTTTAATAAGTTTTTTTAACTAGAGATTTAGCTGAGATAATACTCTTTCATCCATACGATGATGAATATGATCTGATTAGATCTAAAGGATCTGAGTTCTGAAAATACCTTCCCTTAAAAAATTTAGAAAACAAAATATCTGGTTTATAATCAACTTTCACAATTGTTTGGCTTAAAAGGTGGTGTTCATATCCATGAATGCCTTAAAACCAACGCCTCTATTATTTTTATCTCAAAAAGTTTGTACCAAGACATTTAATGCATACTTGCCAGTTTTGTAGTCAATGTTTTTGGTAACTGAAATCAGGACATCACATGGTTATGTAGAGCAGTTGATACTGATTTTATCAAAACCTCTTTTCCACGTCTCGTAAGATATTTTGTAGTCCATCCATTCACTCTACCATGAAGTCTGTCTTGAAGAAAACTGAATTTTTTTTTTGTCTTTGCCGCACCCAAACTCTCTGGAATCCTCAAACAAGATTTCATTCCACCCAATATCGTTATACCTAGAATTTGTTTCATTTCTCCTTGTATGAACTCATCCACCTTATAACTAAACTGAAGCGACGACTTTTGAGAAATTGATTATGTTGCCTTGAGACTTCCTCATAATCCTTTAGAATTGTACAATTGTCTGGCATTCCTCATGTTTTGCCAGGAAAAATAATAAACTATCATCTGCGAATAATAATGAGATATAGGTGAACTTTCACTTGCCACATTCATTCATGGGTTTATGGTGAAATTTTTTTACATGATCACATATTTAAGTAAAAATATTACAATTTGTGTAAAGATTAATATATCGATTCAATTTATTCAAACTACACCAAATACTAATAAAAATTGTACTAAATATTTTGTTTAAAATTTTCCAATTTCAATGCCTACAAATTCTAAGAGATTCTGATGTGTATATCTAATACTCGCGTTGTAAACATGTATATAAGATTAATGCCTATAATGAATAAATTATCTTTTTCCGAAATAAATTTTTCTTTATATGTGTTGGAATTGTGTCCAGTAATCTCGGTACTGTCTCTAGAAAGTAAGAGTATGTCAATGATCAGACATAAGTCATATAATACTGGGGGTCATGATGGCTTGCTAGAGTCCGCTCATGATCTATAAGTCTTGGACTTATTGCCTTTATTATATGATCCCATATGGGTCACACGCCTAAGCTAACAGGAAAATGTGTAGGAACGGTTTAGCAGAAGTACGGTAAAAGTGCTAGGCATTTACTGTACTTAGAGAGAATAAAAACGGTTTAGCCACTGTGTGTCGATCGATACACAAGGTGTGTCGATCGACACAGTGCGCGAATGCCGTCGAGTTAATTGGTGTTTGGGCCAAATGGCCCAAACGGAACCGGACAAGTTTTATAAGCTAAAACTCGAGTTCAGAACAATTAACCCTAGCCCCTCAGCCGAAAACTCTCTCTCTCTCTGCGCCGAGTTCCTTGTGGTCTAACAGCCGTTTTCTGTGATCGCGTGTGTGAACCTTTGGAGGATTCATCTCTCGGTGTTTCTCTGATCTCAAACATACCATCTCTTTCCGCTGCAAACAGGTATAAGGTGAGATCATCATTTGTTTCTATTCGAGAAGAACCTAGATCCGCATGTTTAGGTTGATACGAATCTAAGAATTGAATCAGGATCAACTAAACAATCCATCAGTGGTATCAGAGCCATTGGTTCTGGTTTTTCTTGTTTAGATTCAAGTTTAGGATTATTTTTCTTGTTTAAAAGTGTTTTGAATCAACTACTGATAAGAAAAATCACTTAAGTAACAAGAATTGAAACCTAAACATATGATAAAATCGCATGATCAAGCTATATGATTTGGTATGCGATCTGATCCGAGAGAATGAGTATCGACTGCGATCGCATGGATCGATCGATACGATCGCATGGATCGGTCGATACAGTCTATCGGCTAACCCTGTTAACGCGTGAAAGCATCGATCGATGCAGGATCGATGCAGGTTCGATGTTGATGCATCGACCGATGCGGTTTGTGCATCGATCGACACGGTTAGGGTTTTGGCTCGGTTCCGTGCATGCGTGAGAGCATCGATCGATACAGGATCGATGCACGATCGATGCAGGATCGATGCTGAGAGCATCGACCGATGCGGTTGATGGATCGATCGACACGGTTGGTTCATCGATCGACATGGTTGGTTTAAGGCTCGGTTTAATTTTTGATTAAAATTAATTCGTCCTGGTTTAATAAACAGATTTAATAATTTTATTAAGTCTGGTTAAACCGGGACAAGAAATCCAATGTCGAAAGAATTATTGGATTTAGTGCCTAAACCAGGATTTTCTAATTTGATTTGGTTGGACCAAATAAATTGAGAAAATCCGGTTTAGTAAATAACCGGTTGACAATTGTGGTCATCGTAGTAATTAAAATTTGGTTAGACCAATTTTAATGAACCAGACCGGTTATGTCATTTAATTGGACAATTGGGTCATGTCTTGGACATGGATCAATTCTTGGGCCTCGGGCCAAGAAGTTAAAACAATTGGACCAATTATTTGAGTCTTTCTTCAGATTAATTTAAAATTTATTTTATAAAGAATATAAATCGATTTTAAATTAAAGTTTCCGATATTTTGAAATTAGAAAGTTTCTTATTTTATAGAAGTTTCTAGATTTGCATGATTCGGATTTTAAGAAATTTCTAAAGTTAGAAAGTTTCCAATTTTAGAAAGTTTCCAAAAATAGTAGGTTTCCAAAAATGGAAAGTTTCCCGAAATAGTAATCTTCTATTTTGGGAATGAATTTTATATAAACCTATGAACCTCAAATAATATCAAGCGTTGGATGTCTTGTCCATTCTATGTCAGTTGTCGAAGCCCATTCAATTGTATTCATGGCCTTACAGTGTGAGGGTGTCTGCTTTTGCGTGGATAAGACGGTTTGTGATTCATAAATGTCATTGGGAGTCCCAGACATTAATGATTACATGACTGTATAGTCTGGTTTTCTTGACTGGACCATCGGGAGTCCCGGGCCTTGAGACATCAGAGTGGATTGGGCCTCGGGCCCAGATTCACAACCAAGAGTTATATCACGGATATAATTAGCCGATATAGGGCTTACCGATATAAGCTAAGGTTTGGTGACGGCCAGTGGCCCACTTTAATCTTAGTTATATGTGGATCTTGGAATCATTATATTCTATTGAGGGTAACTTATGTTATTGAATATAATGCGTGATTAATCATATTAAATTTAATACGAGATTAATCATATTGAACATTTTAACTAATAACCTTTTTATCTATATATTTCAGCTATGACTACTACAAGCACACAAAACACATTCTCAATCCGGTCTGTTCTCGAGAAGGAGAAGCTGACTGGAACGAACTTCCTGACGTGGTCAAGGAACTTGAGGCTGGTCCTCAAGCAGGAGAAGAAGGATTATGTCCTTCGTGATCCTCTCCCCGAGAGGCCTCCTGCCAATGCCGCCAGGACTCTGCATAATGCTTGGGAAAAGCATTCGTCAGATGAAAATGATGCCTATTGCCTGATGTTGGTGACAATGACTCCTGAGCTGCAAAAACAGTTCGAGAGTGTATTGTCACCCATCGAGATAATGGCAAGCCTGAAATCGCTTTTTCAGGAGCAGGCTAGGACTGAGAGGTTTCAAACAGTTAAGAACCTCTTGGACTGCAAGTTGGCTGCGAATGCGGCAGTGAGTCCTCATGTCTTGAAGATGATGGGTTATCTCGATCATCTTCAGAAACTCGACTGCCCAATCAGCCAGGAACTTGCCTGCGACATCATTCTGCAGTCATTACCTGCAAGCTATGATCAGTTCATTCTGAACTTTAACATGCATGGCTTGAGTAAGACATTGCCTGAGCTTCACGGAATGCTCAAGACTGCGGAGCCCAACTTGAGGAAAACCGCCAAGGACCCCAATGTGCTAATGGTGCAAAAGGGCAAGGGGTTTAAGAAATCCTCTGCTAAGGATAAGGGAAAGGCCAAGGCAGTCCAAGTCGCGGACAAGGACACGCCAAAGCCCAAGCCCAAGTCCAAGGCTGGGCCAACTGACATATGCAGGTTCTGTAAAGAACCAGGGCATTGGAGGAGAGAATGTAAGAAATTCCAGGAAGGTCTAAAGGAATTGAAGAAGAAGACTTTTGAGACTTCTTCAACAGGTATTTTTGTTATAGAAGTTAATACAACTACTTCTGATAATACCTCATGGGTTATGGATACTGGTTGTGAGGCTCATATTTGTACTAATATGCAGGCACTCAGCAACAGTAGAAGGCTGAAGCAAGGACAAGTGGAGCTACGAGTTGGGAATGGAGCGAAAGTTCCAGCACTAGCTGTAGGCACTTACTTGTTGTCTTTACCTTCGGGATTGATTTTAGAACTCAATAATTGTTATTTTGTACCTGCTATAAGCAGAAATATTATTTCAATTTCTTTGTTGGATTTGGAAGGTTATGATTTTTCAGTTAAGAATAAATTATGTTCCTTCAATCGCAACAATTTGTTCTATGGTTCTGCCCCTCTTATGAATGGGCTTTACATACTCGATCAATCCGCGCCAATTTATAACATTAATACCAAACGGTTCAAACCTAATGAGGAGAACCGAACGTTTCTATGGCATTGTCGTTTAGGGCACATCAGCGAGAAACGCATCAAGAGGCTCCATTCGAATGGACTTCTTGGCTCATTTGACTTTGAGTCATGTGAGAAATGCGAATCCTGCATGATGGGCAAAATGACACGGGCCCCCTTTAATAAACCTAACGAGAGGGCCAGTGACTTATTGGGCCTGATACACACTGATGTGTGTGGCCCAATGTCCACAAATGCAAGAGGAAACTATCAGTACTTCATTACCTTTACTGATGATTTCAGTAGGTATGGATATGTTTATTTAATGAAACATAAGTCTGAATCTTTTGAGAAGTTCAGAGAATTCCAAAATGAAGTACAGAACCAACTTGGCAAAAGCATTAAGGCTCTTCGGTCCGACCGAGGAGGAGAATACTTAAGCCAAGAATTCAGTGATCATCTAAGAGAGTGTGGGATCGTATCCCAACTCACTCCTCCCGGAACACCCCAATGGAATGGTGTGTCTGAAAGGAGAAATCGGACCTTATTGGATATGGTTCGATCTATGATGAGTCACACAGACCTTCCAATATCCCTTTGGGGATATGCTCTGCTAACAGCAGTGTTCACTCTAAATAGAGCGCCATCGAAAGCAGTAGCAAAGACACCATATGAATTATGGACTGGAGAAGTTCCAGTGCTGTCTTATCTCAGAATTTGGGGTTGTGAAGCCTATGTCAAGAGATTGATCTCAGACAAGCTTACACCAAAATCTGACAAATGCTACTTCATTGGTTATCCACGGGAAACCAAGGCTTATTACTTCTATCTACGTTCCGAGAACAAGATCTTTGTTGCCCGGGATTGTAACTTTCTTGAGAGGGAGTTTCTCTCTAAGAAAGACAGTGGGAGTAAGGTACTGCTTGAAGAAATTCAAGATGAACAGGATACTGCTCAACCTAATGAGGAAGAGCAGCAGGAGGACCTACAAGAAATTGTAGAGCCTGAACCTGTATTACCTGAAGTTCGAAGATCCGGGAGGATCCGTCACGAACCCGAGAGATATCAAGGATTCCTCGTGACTGACTGTCATGATCTTTTGATCATTGATGGTGATGAACCATCGAACTTCAATCAAGCCATGATGGGCCCAGATTCCTCTAAGTGGCGCAAGGCCACTGATTCCGAAATGGACTCCATGTCGGTCAACCAAGTGTTTTCGTTGGTTGACTTACCCGCTGGTGTAAAAGCCATCGAGTGCAAATGGATCTTCAAGAAGAAGATTGACGTGGATGGAAATGTCCAGATTTATAAAGCCAGGTTGGTGGCAAAAGGTTTCAGACAAGTTCACGGTGTGGATTACGATGAAACCTATTCGCCAGTGGCTATGATGAAATCTATTCGGATTCTACTAGCAACTGCAGCTTTTCATGATTATGAAATTTGGCAGATGGACGTGAAAACCGCCTTCCTGAATGGTATTCTGGAAGAGGATGTGTATATGACACAACCTGACGGTTACATAGATCCAAAGAATGCTGGAAAAGTATGCAAGCTTCATAAATCCATTTATGGATTGAAGCAAGCATCGAGGAGCTGGAATCTTCGTTTTGATGAAGCGATCAAGCAATTTGACTTCATCAGAAACGAAGAAGAACAATGCGTGTATAAGAAATCTAGTGGGAGCAAGATTGTATTTCTTATTCTGTATGTCGATGACATACTGCTTCTCGGAAACGACGTTCCAATGCTAAAGTCGGTAAAGGACTGGCTTGGAAGTTGTTTTTCCATGAAAGACATGGGTGAAGCCGCATACGTTCTTGGAATCAGGATCTACCGGGATAGATCTAGAAGGCTGATAGGCTTGTGTCAAGATTCATACATTGACAAAGTCCTACAAAGATTCAGCATGAAGGATTCCAAGAAGGGCTTCACGCCAATGGTACATGGCACAACGCTAAGCAAGAAGCAGAGCCCTACGACGGCTGCTGAGCTTGAGCGCATGAAGAATATTCCTTATGCATCTGCAATAGGATCTGTCATGTATGCCATGATCTGTACTCGTCCTGATGTTGCTTATGCATTGAGCATGACGAGTAGATACCAGTCAAATCCAGGTGAAAACCATTGGATTGCCGTAAAGAATATCTTGAAGTATCTAAGACATACTAAGGATAAGTTCTTAGTGTACGGTGGAAGTGATGTGCTTAAAGTCAGTGGATTCACGGACGCAAGTTTCCAGACAGACCAAGATGATTTCCGGTCACAGTCCGGTTATATCTTTTGTCTGAATGGCGGTGCAATCAGTTGGAGAAGCTCCAAGCAAGACACCGTTGCAGATTCCACTACAGAAGCTGAATATATCGCCGCCTCAGAAGCTGCGAAGGAAGCTGTTTGGATACGAAAGTTCATTATTGAACTAGGTGTGATACCAGATGCGGCTGAGCCTCTGGCACTATTTTGTGACAACAATGGTGCTATAGCTCAGGCAAAGGAACCAAGATCACACCAGAAATCCAAGCATGTTCTAAGAAGATTTCACTTGATACGTGACATCATTAATAGAAAGGAAGTCAAGATCAGCCGAGTTCAGACAGATGATAACGTCGCTGATCCGTTGACAAAGCCACTCCCAAGGCCTAAGCTCGAGTTTCTGACTGAAGCTGTAGGCATTAGAGACATTGAAATGTAATCTAAATTTGAGTGGGAGTTTGAGGGCTTTTATTTAGTTATTTGATATGTTCTTGTAAAACATTCTTATGTTAAATGAAATTATTATTTCAAGATTATTTTAACTGTGATGAAATAATCGTTCCAAAGTGATATGAACCATTTTATAGGTCATCGAAGTAAATGACTTGATCTTGAGTCATCGAAGTCATTTAGCTTGATCATGAGACCCTATATTTGATAGATGTTTTATATCATCCCGTCCCTAGTCGAAGGTTGTTGAAATTGGAACACCAACAACCGTGTGAGACTGGATTGGTACGTGACTTATGACAAAGTCTCAGTGTGTCATAGATGCGCGGCATCAAAGTCAGTACATAGGTGTATGTTTGGGAACATACGACCGGACAAGACCCGCTTATAAGAACTCTTCAGGATATTTATATCTGTGTCATAAGAGATTCTTACTACGACTATAGAGTATAGTCCTTAGACCTGAGTTCGCATGCATGTGACTGCACATGGACTGATGCACTTTGATCATTGTCTAACGCTATCGTTCTGCGATAGTTATAAGGACCTTGTTTGGGTACATTATGAAATGAGTAATTTACAGTGATGGAACAAGACGGAATTTGTCCCTCCAATATAAATGGAGTGAATATCTCTAGGCCAATCGGAGATTTGAATACTGGAAAATGCATGGCCATGCTCAAACGGACTGTCCCGAGTCGTTTGGATTGTCAGTATCGAATCAGAGTCCGATGAACAAGATTAGGCTTTATAAGGATGACACCAATCTTGCCTTATGACTAATCGAGATATTGTGACAAAAGGATTATGAATACAGAGATTCCAGTACAAGTGGGAGATTGTTGGAATTGTGTCCAGTAATCTCGGTACTGTCTCTAGAAAGTAAGAGTATGTCAATGATCAGACATAAGTCATATAATACTGGGGGTCATGATGGCTTGCTAGAGTCCGCTCATGATCTATAAGTCTTGGACTTATTGCCTTTATTATATGATCCCATATGGGTCACACGCCTAAGCTAACAGGAAAATGTGTAGGAACGGTTTAGCAGAAGTACGGTAAAAGTGCTAGGCATTTACTGTACTTAGAGAGAATAAAAACGGTTTAGCCACTGTGTGTCGATCGATACACAAGGTGTGTCGATCGACACAGTGCGCGAATGCCGTCGAGTTAATTGGTGTTTGGGCCAAATGGCCCAAACGGAACCGGACAAGTTTTATAAGCTAAAACTCGAGTTCAGAACAATTAACCCTAGCCCCTCAGCCGAAAACTCTCTCTCTCTCTGCGCCGAGTTCCTTGTGGTCTAGCAGCCGTTTTCTGTGATCGCGTGTGTGAACCTTTGGAGGATTCATCTCTCGGTGTTTCTCTGATCTCAAACATACCATCTCTTTCCGCTGCAAACAGGTATAAGGTGAGATCATCATTTGTTTCTATTCGAGAAGAACCTAGATCCGCATGTTTAGGTTGATACGAATCTAAGAATTGAATCAGGATCAACTAAACAATCCATCAATATGGTATTATAGAAAGGTTTATACTAAAATATTATTGTACTTCAAGGAAAGACAAAGATGGGAGAAAGAAAAAAGTCATCTAAAGCAATCGTAAGTTTGATTCCATCACCATATGAATTGTCACCTTCCGACAATCCAAACAATGCTATTTGTTCCATAGTGTTCACAGAAGACAATTATGTAGAATGGTCAATAGAACTTGAAAACGCTTTGAGGGCAAAGTGAAAATAAGGATTCATCAATGGCAAAACCAATCATTGATCCAAATCAGGAAGTGGCATGGAATACAGTCATTTCCTTTGTGATAGGGTGGATAATAGCCTCGATTTCTCATAGGATCCGATCCTTTGTGACGTTCACCTTGGACGTGCATCAATTGTGGATTGATCTCATGCAACGATTCTCCATAAGAAATTTTGTGTGTGTTCACCAGCTGAAGTCGGAGATTGCATCATGCAAGCAAAACATGTCTAATGTAATGGATTACTTTGGTAAACTGTCGTTAAAGTGGGAAGATTTGCTCAACTGCAAACCATTTCCAAAGTGTACATGTGCATGGAGAGATATGAAGAAAAAGTACACCAATTTCTTATGGGATTGGATAAATCGCGTTTTGGTTATATTGTGATAACCATAATCAGAGTCGAGCCATTGCTAGAGCTCAATCCAGTGTATAAACAAGTCGGTAGGGAAGAGAGACATCTTTATTCAGTCAAAAACGGGTTCAATAGAGATGTTGTTGGTTTTGTTTCAAAAACAGAATAAAACAGTCTCAAAGAAGGTGTTTTACGGTACCAATAGAACAAGGCCGGTGATCGTTGCCCTCATTTTGGTCAAAATGGACACGATAAAAAGGATTGTTGGCATATCATTGGATTTCCAGAAGGTTGGAATTAGAGGAATCCAAATGGAGGAAGAGTTCGTGGAAGTAAAACCAGAGGAAGAGGATCACTCGAACGAGGAACATGACATTCAGCTCGATCTAATGCTTCTCATGCATCTACTACAGCACAAGCTTTGACTGTAATACAACCATCGTCAATTCTACAGTTTACAACTGATCAATGGGAGGCATTGACTAAACTACTTGAACAACAAAAGCGAAATTTAATCATGTATCGATTGAATGATAAGAAAAATATTGGTGAGGTAATACTTGACACTGGCGCGTAACACCACATGACAGGAGATAAACGCTTGCTCACAAACTTGAATAATATCATACCGTGTTCGGTATAATTTTCTGACGATAACAAAGTACTCGCCACGTAATGTGGGACATTACCCTTGTCAAAAGCAATGTTATTTGCAAGCAAACAAGATGTCTTGATTTTTTCACTGATACTTTGTGTATATTTGATATATCATGGTTTTCTGGATTTTTATGCCATGATATAAGACTTTATCTAGAGTCTTTTCAGTGTTTTTGGGGTTTTTGAGTCTTTTACAGGTTTAAGCACGGTTAGAGCTACTTTGGAGAGTTTGGGAGCTTTTGGAATTAATCTGGAGAAGTTGGCGAATTCATAGAAGACACTTCCATATTCGAGCAGGGTGTCGATCGACACTTCACTATGTGTCGGTCAACCCCGGCTGTACATCATGATTTTCATGTGACTTTAGGAGACTTTGAAGATTTGCAGTTTTTACCCAGAAGATTTTCATATTTGGAAAAAAGACCAATTCGTGTTTTAGCTACTTAATTAGGTTTTTGAGCCATTGTTTTAGGATATCATCATATCTTATCATGCTTTGAACTAGAGAGATTTTTGAGAGCTATGGGCTGATCTGATACTCTGTTCATCCAAGAGAGATTTCGAATTCCAGTTTTTATCTATTTCATCTATTTTTTCATACTCTATTCATGATCATGTCTTTTGTTATTATTGTCATGCATGAGTAGTTTACTTGTTAGGTTTATGGTTTCTCGTTAGGGATTTCATGGAATTTTAGGTTGATTGATTAATTGAGATTCATAACTTCTAATTCTTTGTCTAGATTGTTCTAAAAGCTTAATCTGAATCGGCCACTTAGATTATTGATATTAGGTTGACTAGCACAACGAGAGTTGGTTAATTAGCTAGAAATGAACCTAGGTGAGAAATTTGTCTATCCGCAAAGAGATTTAGTTTAGAGAAATTGTGAACAAACAAACGTGAAATTAATGCATGTTTAGAACTATAGGATCGTAAAGAGATTTAGATCTAGGTTTCTAGAACATCGATAATTTGGATCATGATTGATTGATTGATTTGTTTTCCTAATTTTCTGAGAACTTCCGTGGACATCGCTTTCTCGGATTGATTTTACACCGTTAAATTCCTCGCATTGATTATTTCATTTACCAAATTCTACTTAGCTTAATTTGATAACGAATAAACTATCAAGTGATATGAGGTTCATTGTTCGATACTCTAAGTACTACATTCAATATAGTTATGCACTTGCTGTTAGATCTTTGAGATAAAACTTAGACCTATCCAGTTTTTGACGATGTTACTTTGGGCATCTGTGATTTACCAATATATTTAAGTTTAGAATTTAGACTAAGTTTTTCATTCTTTGTTACTCACGTTTTTCATCTCGTTTTCTTTGGTGTTTCGGGAAAGATCCGAAAGACATAGCTTCGATCGATACCATTGGATATCGATCAACAATTTCGATCAAAGAAACATGATGCATAACGTAAAGCCCCCTTCTCGTTTATCCGCTGACTGACGAGCTGACTGGCCAACAATCAAACAAGAACTTGACCGATTGAATCTGTGCTAGCCAAACGAGAAGGCTTTTCAACTCGTAAGTTGTGTTCAGTTTGGACTAACCGCATATCAGAGAATAATTCTTTTTTAAGTATTTTAAATCTTTTAAGTTCTTTAAACCTATTCTTACTAATTACACAAGTTTCTAAAAGCACTTTACAGGTACCCTGAAAATCCAAAACCGAAGAGAATCAACATATATGAAAAAAAACCATAGCCAAGGCAACCAGAATATATTCCGAGTGGCATACGCATCTGCAAGGCTATGCCGAACTTGAAAAAAAAAAGAGTTTAATGAGCAATGTAAGATTCCACATGCTAACAATCCCACCCGAAAACTCAAAATAACATTCAGTAATGAGCAATAAAATAACAATAGCTGATCACGTGCTACCAAACGTAATGAGCTCCACAACACACATAAGAATTCTCTACCAATAGAATAGCACCTACAGAAATCGAGAACACATTGTGGCATATGCCCTCGATTAGATTCGATCTAACTAACGCGGTTCTAACACAATCTTCACTCCATGGGCCCCAATTTGTGAATCAGTAACTTTCATGGGAACTAGCTATCTCATGATAACTAAAACCTCTCAACATGACTCCTAGATGTAAACACGAAGTCTTACGACCTAGGGCACCGTTCTCTGTCCATCGATATGCGATGACTCGAACCACTCCTAGATAGCCAAAGTTTCCATGTAGTCCGTCCCTAGATCATGACCCCGTTTCTCCAGACTAGGCACCTATCGAAGCCACTCCGTAAGTTAACGCCTAGCCAGAACTACTACCCAAAGGTACGTGAACTGACCATGATCTCCCGAGGATCTAATCGGGAAGTAAGTCTCGGAATGCTATCACTACACTTACAGGATCTAACGCACCCTATAAAATCATAATAAAAATAATAATATAGTAATAAGAATTTCTGAGAATCTACGATTTCACAAAATACCGACAAAGTCGAATAGTAATTCTATCCCAATCCCAGTCCCCCATCTATCCCGCAAGTCCTTTCACAATTCTCTAACTCAACCTGACCTACCCAGTCCTATACCAGAATAGATATCCACAACCCAACTTAAACAGTCTTGTATCGTAGTAAGTATCAATCAATACAGTCTATCCGGCCCAACACAGAATAGATGAAACACAACAATAAATACCACCATAATCAGAAATCAAACATTAATAATTACATATAGATAGTTAGGTTAATTTGATTACTTAATCTATAATTCTTATAATTTGGCTTAACTTGCTATCTTGGGATTAATAAATTTACTAACCCCATAGTCCGAATATTTATAATTTTCATTTTAATGTAACCCTTAGATTCATTTTAGTTACTTAGTTTTAATTATTGGTTTAATCCTTATTTTACTGCTAGATTGGAATTAGTAAAATTACTAACTCCCTAGACGGTTTATCCTCGATTAATAATTTTTCTAATTTTTAATATCTTATTTATTTAATTCATTATTTAACTCGATCCTGATCTATCTAACCCCATATTCTGTTATAATATTCTAAGGTTTGTTATAAGATTTTATCCGTATTTTAATCTTCTCGTAATTTCTTTATACATACATTTATTTTAGTTTGTATTATACTTATGCATATATTTCATAGACATGCGGTTCTACATGAATGCACCAATCAATCAGTCAATCAAACGATTAATTATTTCTAACTATGCAACCCATGTTTGAACGGTATGTAAACGTGCAATGCATAATTATTTAATCAACCTAACGGAGAATCTACTATATTCAAATTTCAGGTATAAATTCCTATGACTCTATGGTTTTCTTTCCGGAATGCAACACTTAACGGACATAGCCAACTCACAGTGCAATAACGGCGGATGGACGGATGACGGAACTCCGAGACCCGACACAAACCCGATGCTAATCTGAACCTTGACCCGAGAGTTTGAGCACGAGTTGACCCAAACTTGAGAGAGTTGACCGTGCGTTGACATGTGGTGGAAGAGTTGACTGGTGGCAGAGGAAGGTGTTGGTGGCGAGAGATGGTGGTGTTGACCGGTGACAGCGAGAGTGGACCGGCAACAATCGACATATTGGCGTGATCAACAGCTAGATGTCCGACGGTTTCGAGCTACTGCCGGTGGAGGATTCCGACGAGCTTTGATGGTAAGGCGAGAAGCGGTGAGGCTTCTCCGGTTGTGGTGCAGATCTGGGGGTTCCTCCGGCGAAGGAAGGTCCGGCGAGAGGATGAGACAGGAACCGGCGGAAGGAAGGAGAAGCGACAGCGTAGAAGAGTGGTAGAGAACGGCAGAGACGGCAGAGCTCCGGAGAATATCTTGCGGTTATCCAACGATGAAGAGTCTTCTCCGACATGGATTAAGGTAACACTTAAGGAGATAATGACATGGCTTAAGGACTAATGATGTATTTATGGACTTGATTAGGATTTAAAAGGTGTATAAAGGCTTAAGGAGTAATTACTTTCCAAAACTTCTAAAATGTCTTCAATCTCATTATTATTTTCTCGGATCTTTAAAAATGATGCTCTGCAATTTATTTTGTCCGTATTGGCATTTCGTAGCTCCCAAAACGTCAAACAAAAGTTTTTCGTCATTTCTCGGTTTTGTCGGTTTCCATTCCCGACAGTCCGCAAAACCTTCTAAAATTCTGTTTCTAACGTCTTTCATATTCTAAGTTATGTCTTTAAATAAAAAGAAGTAATTATAACATCTTTCGTCTTTCGTCTTCAATTCTAGTGGAATTACCAAAATACCCATGAACTTCCAAAAACTGCAAAAAATGTCTTCCGATGACTTTCTGTTAACTTGTAAGCTTTCCATTAACGTTATCTTGACACAGGGTATTACACATAAACATGATCTGGGACTCTGTGCATGGTTAATCGTGTTACAAAAAGCAACCCAGACAACGAGACTTGTTTCTCCCAAATCAGGAGCTTGCAATGTTGGAACGTACGAAACGGAAAGCGAAGAAACTTGTGATAATGATGCAACCAGTGATTTTGATTATGGACGAGAGTGGTGTTATTCGTGACTGTCAGGGTCAGGTGTACAACGAACACAGTCAGAAATTGGATGCTGCAGGAAACATCATTCTTGAAACTCTAGCCTCTATAGGCGCATGACATATTCAACATGGGGTGAGCCGCAAGCTGCTGCTGCGTAACAAGGAATGACATTTGGCGACTAAAACATGCATGATGAATTCTATGAGAATAGATCTGCAGACCTCCCACCTTATAGAGGAATGATTTTTAGATCAAGACTTCTTACTACACCATTGTGGAACAGAATCCTTTATAAGGATTGTCTCACGAGCATCCCATGGATCACATCGAGCGATTCAAAGATCTGGTGACGAGCATGAATTACAATTGACTCAATTATGACTATCTTTTCTTCAAGCTCGTCCCACACTCTTTCGTTGGAGAAACAACATACTGTCTGAAGCAGTTACCACCATGATCACTGACTACTTGGGATGCAACAACGAAGGATTTCCTGTGAAACTTATTTGATGATGCGAGATCAAATAATATGAGGAACATGATTTCTTAGTTCAAACAAGGTCCTACTGAAGCCTTTAAGGATGCTTGGGTGCACTTCAGATCGTATCAACGCTGTGATACCCCGTATCCAAAATTGTGTGCACTGGGTGCTTGGGTGCACTGTCAACCGGGGGCAAAATTGTCATTTTACCAAAGTCAGGGGTAAAATGGTAATTATGCCAAAGTTCGAGACAGAAGCTATGACGGGCCAAATATTAATGTTTAACAACATAAAGAACATTTAGAAGACCAGGAATGGAAGAAACGGAGCAGAAATGTGTTTTACGGCTTGTCGGGAATGGAAACCGACAAACCCGAAGAAACTTCAAAAATTTATAACCGGAGCTACGTAAGTCCGAACGGAGTGATTCAAAATGATAAATTCATAAAATAGCACGAAGAATCTGATTGTGGAGGTTTGAGGATTTATGGGATCATCCGAAGGGTTCTAAAAATATTAAACACAAGATCGAAGAAACCGAAGCTTTGGGTCAAGATGGGTTTAAGATTGGTTTGGGCCGGTTTAGCAATGGTTTTTGGACTCAAAGGCTTCACCAGGGACATGTGTCATCACCCAAGAGGCGCCAGCAAACTCTTTTTGGTACAAAGAATGGTTTGCATGCACAAAAATGAGTGCATGCATGTGAGAAAGGTTCCTTCACTCTCTCTCAACCTCTCTCTAGACACATCCACGACCCTCTCTCTCTCTATTCATCAGATTCATCCCATTTACCCAGAAAAAACCCAGATGTCTTTGAAGATTCAAAGAAAACCAAGAACACCTTCATAGTGTTCTTCATACCTTCCAACACCAAAAATCTCATAACTTCTTCATTATAAACCCAAATCAACTTATGCAAAGTGATATAGCTTCCTCTCTCCCTCCTCTACAATCTCCAGCCAGCCACCGTCGTCGCCGTCACCGGAGCTCGCCGAAATCTGGCCAGAAAGCATCCGCGTATTAGGGTTTGATGGATCTCTCTCTCTTCCTTCACCAGATCTGAACGTTTTGAAGACATGGATGGCTAAATCTTTTCTTTGCGGTCAGTTTGATAGGTGGATTGTCTTCTGAGTCGCCGGAAAAAGAGGCTAACCGACCGGTCAACGCCGGAGAAGTCGCCGGAGAAGCTCCACCGCCGCCGTATCTTCAAGCCGGTTCTTCAGTCGTTGGGTCAGCATGGTTTGGTTCAGGAGATGGGTCGGTTTAGGTTGGTTTAGCCTTGGTCAACGGTTAGGTCAAACCGGTCAACGTTTGACCAAAACCGGTTTAACCTAACCTGTTTAAATTAGACTGGTTCAATTGGTTCAGCTGGTTCAGTGGTTCAACCGGTTTGGTTTGGGAAGTCAACCGGTCCAAGTCAAGTCAACGGTCAACGGTCAACGCCGCCGGTCAACGGTCAACGCCGTGGTCAACGTCGGTCATCGCCGGTCAACGCGTTGACTCCGGCCATTGAAGACTTGCGGTTCTTGTCAGGGTGTTCGGGAATCTTTGGAGTTCAAGTTCGGGCATTCAGGAAGTTCGGGTTCCAGTTTGGTGGTCTCGGGATTCATACCATGTCAGAGCCGCCATTTCCGCACCTATCTCACTGTGAGTCGGCTCACAAACCTTTAGATTCATATATAGCGGGAATCGAGACACTATAGTACTAGGATTGCATACCCGTTAATAACCTGATTAGTAATTAATCGTTAAATGGACGTTTAATGATAAACCGGATAGGACCGAATAAGCATGTTAGGATTTTAGAATTAAAAAGGTTAATCAATTGCGTGCCGTTAGGTTGTTAGTAACGATTGGTTGATGCATTCATATAGACACCGTTGATTAGGACCGTATATGCATTATATATGTATAAGAACGATAATGAATGAATCTATATACTGGAATTAAGACGACATTAAAATACGAGTTAAACCTAAACGAACGTATAGAATATTATAACGGGATCGGGGTTTAGGTTTAATAGCGGGGATGGGTAATGAATTAAATTAATTAATAATGAGACGTCGGGGAGTTAGTAAGTTTACTAACTCTAAACCGACGGATCGAGGAGTTGTTAAAAGATATCTAGAATGAGATAATAAAGGAAGCAGAGTGAGTTGTAAGCCGTCTACGGGTTAGCAATCCGCTAACCCAAGATAGCGGATAAGAATGAATTAAAAGACTTAGAAACCCTAATAGGCCTGCTTGTGTGGTGTTGTTGTGATTGATTGTGATTGTGTGATTATTGTGTTGTTGTTGTGAGCTTTGTGTGCAGGCTAGTTAGACTGCTCGGTGTTGGGCCGAGCAGTTGTTATGGACACTTACTCCGGTCACGGACCGGGTAAGTTAGTTGGTGCTGACTAGGTATCTTACCTAGTCAGAGCGGTGGTAGCGTAGTGGCTTGCGGAATGGTTGGGGAATTATTATTGATATTGATTGCGTGATCTGTGCTAGAGTCCCAGCGAGTCTGCGTGTTTATATTTCTGCACTAGGACTCTAGGGTGCGTTAGATTCCGCAAGCCTAGGTTTTTGTTTACGTTCTAGTACGTCCGACCCGATTGGATCCTCGGGTTTTACCTAATCGAATCATGGTGATTCCGGTTATGGTGTTAACCTACTGGGTGACGCCGGTAGGTGTGTGATTCGGAGAATACGGGGTCATGTCCTAGGGCCGAATCACATGGAAACTCTGGCTACTAGGGGTAGTCCGAGTCACCGTGTATCGATGGACGGAGAACGGTGTCCTAATCGTGGGACCTTATGTACACGTTTAGGAGTCGTGGGTTAGTTACCATATAGGTGACGATGTAAACCTGTGGAAGTTACCGAGATCGTAGGGCCCAGTGTTGTTTTGTTATTTCTTTTGTTGCACGTTAGATAGACCTAATCTAATCGAGGACACGTGTCGCAGTGCCTTCGATTTCCACATTTCTCCTTATCTTTGGCATCGATTGTGTATTGTGGGTTTATCACGACGTGGTAGTGCATGATCGACCGTTTACTCCTGTTGATTTTTATTTTGGGTGAATCTGTAGTTCTAGATAAACTAGAAGCCATTAGTGGGGAGCCGATTCACTGGGTGATCTTAGATCGCTCATTAGACTCTTTTGTGTTTTTCAGGTTTAGCAGCGACGGATGCGGGAGGTCCTCGGTGTAGTTTCGGGATTGCTTGTAACGGGATTTGATTCAGGGTTTTGATTGTTTTTATTTCGGTTCGGCTTTGGCGCCATTCGTGTGTTTGATTTAATTGTGTGTTTTGAATTGGGAATTGTTTTTAAAAATCTATTAAACGTTGTGCTTAACGTTTGATTACTCAAAAATGAAATGTTTCCCTGATATTGGGTTCCGACCGAACCGACACAACTCATTGAAGTAGTACGAGTTGTACAACTTTTTACTATGGATATGAGGATAGCGGAGTCAAAGATGGGTTAGTGCGAGCCTTTGTCTCAAACCGATCCATCTTTGGCTTCTTCCTGTGGCAAACCTTTTCAGTTCGACTTGCTCGGGTTCGATCGGTCATGTTCTTGTTTGATTGTTGACCGGTCAGCTCGACAGTCATCGGAGAATGGGAAAGGGGCGTTAAAGAAAGGTGGTATCAGAGCCTGGTTCTGCATGGGTTTCGAAACATTTCATTTTTGAGTGTTTTCCTTGTTTTATCGAGTCAAATGTGTCCCACAAGCATCCATTAGGAAACCGAGCCGCGTCCGTTAAACCCGGGGTTGGGATGGGAAAGTAGAATTTTCGCATTATTTGTACTAACTTGTCTTTGTGTTTGATTGCAGTCTTACAGAAGTGTGTCCCGGGAAGAGTGGAGGGGTGTGTGTGTGCGTGCAGAGTAGTGTCAGCGGATTAGTATGAGTCAGCAGGGATCAGCCGATTCGTCGCAGGGTCAGTTGATTCAGTTTCAGGGATACCCAGCTTCGCCTGGCCATTCACGAGGATCTCGCATGTCGGATCATCCACCAGTTCCATTGCAACAGTTACAGGGTGCCAGAGCAGCACAGGTAGATTGGTCGCCCCTTCCGGACCTGTTACCTGCATATATGGAGGATGATGCGGGTAGTCGAGACCCTTACGCAGGAGTGATGGGATTCTTAGGAGGAGCAGATGTGGAGTTACAGTTACCGCTGCAGTGGCCAGAGCCGGATGGACCGCAGATACTTGCAGCATCAGACGTACCACCGATGTACCAGGCACCGATTCTTGAGGCGCCCGAGTTCCCTCCGCCGCTTCGTGTGGAGGATTATCTGATGAGCCCGTTACCGTTTGGTTTTGATCTGTAGATGGAGCCTATAGACCCGGAGCAGCGTCAGCAGTGGGAGCAGCAGGTAGATGAGCATGTAGCGATGTTAGAGGATATTCTGGAGCAGCAGGTCGGACCTCATCACCAGCAGGATCCACGACCAGGATCACCCCGCACACCGTTCGACATGGTTACGTCACCAGCATCTACCGAGTCACAGTTTGAGTCAGTTTCGCCACCAGCCGCAATGGTAGAGGCACCACCAGCAGTACCAGAGAGAAGAGCGTGCAGTGGGTGTGGAGTACGAGATTTTCATTTGTATTGGTGTCCTCGCTCAGTAGACCCGCACCTCGAGAGATATATCATCCATTACCCGGACCAGATCACTGCCCGTTATGTGGTCAGGAGGGCCACAGAGCATCGACTTGCCCTATCATTGGATCAGGGGTGGGCATGCTCGATGCAGAGTTACACCGAGCACCAGTACTGGAGGATTATCGAGCTGGACCTATACGCAGAGATCCCAAGCCCAGTCAGCCACCGTTATTCAGTTGCCGGTCGTTCAGTCGTCCCCACCCGAGCCAGTGAGTACTTGTCAGTTATGCAGAGGTCAGGGTCATCACGCACCCGATTTTCTACTGGTCGATCTCAGATTCGTTAGAAAGGTAAGGAGTTAATTTTATTTTAGTTTTATTTCGGGTTTTGGAGCTGATTAAGAACGGTTGTGTTCAACCGTCAATTCACCAGGGAACGTACTTATAGTGTATTGTTATTTAATCATGAGTAACCGTCGGGTACGTGATTAAGTAACCATATTCATGTGGGTGAGCAGAGGAGGTATTTTTGTTTCCGCCTGGGCTCGAACCCGGGTGGTTTCTAGCCACCACAAACCCCTCAACCAGTTGGACTACCTCAACCGCTCAAATTTACAGGTATATTATCAATTAAATAAAAATAAAAATGAAATAATTGTAATAGAAGACGAATTAATATTAAAAATATATATTATACACAGTTTAGTTCCCATAATTGTCCATTTTGTTATCCTGGTGCAGCTTGGAATTTAATATGATTATGAAACAAATTATCTATATTTTCATATTAGTGGGAAAACGTTGATATCTAACTCTAAAAAGTGTTGACAGAAAAAGAAAAAGAAAAACTCTAAAAAGTAAAGAAAAAGAAAAGAAAAAGAGACGTGCATCAGTGCATGGGATGTGTGTGATAGTATACAATTCAGAGCAACCAGTTATTAGTTTATTACTAGATAATATTGGCACGTACACCCAGCTAAAGTCTGAGACGACACCACCGATACGCATTTTCATGAACGATGCTATTTGTAATCTTCAATCAGTACTCTTTATATTTTTTTGTGCAAGTCTTCAATCAGTACTCTAATTTTTATTTTTCGAGGATTGGAAAAAGAAGAAAAAATGACTTATATTAAATCAATCAATATAATAAAATAACAGAATTATATACTATTTAATAATTTTCAGATGAGGAATAAAGGCCGACCGACAGATGAATAATTCTGCCTTTATTTTTTGCTTTGGAATCCAAAAACAAAATTTTCTCTCTCTAGAAATATCTTCACATCACAGATTAATTTACTGCTTGGAAATAATTATAAATATTTGCAATAATTTATCCTTTTCAAAGAAAGAAATCATTAACGTGGTTTCAGTGGAGTTGTCTGTCATGTGATATGTTGAATCATGAGAAGTTAGTCCAAACGTAACTATCAAAATAATAACGTTGGAGACAATACAATATATGAAGAAAAAAAGAATGCAACATTTCAACTTGATTACAAAAATTAAGCCAAAAAAAGTTTGATGCCGACATACATACCCTCAAACATGTACAGTGAGCTATGTTACATGGAATAAAGAGCGGGTACGTAAAAACGGAATCGTTTAAAAGCGTAAAAAAGATTTTTATGAAAATATAGAAAATGGATACGTGTTTGAAAATATATATATGTATATACATATATATTAAAAATGAATATAATAATTTTTAAAACTAATAATTACAAGTTATATGATTCAAAATGAAAAATGATTTAATAATTATTTATGTAATTCTAAAATATGGATTATTGATGAAATAGATTATGAATCACGATCAAAATCAATGCACTAGTTTTTAATTAACTATATCATATAAGATGACTTCAAAATATGTTGTAAAAATAACAAAAATTATTTTCAAAAATAATATCATCCAATTAATTAAATTATTCACTTTCAATAACTCACAAATGATTATTATAGATATAAATACAAAATAAAAAAACTATTATGCATAAATATCAACTTTTTGTTTCAACATCTTATATATGATTTTATTCCATAACTATTTTATAAAATAAGAAATATATACAATTTTTATATTTTCTATTTAGTTAAAAACTGAGATTCGAAAACAGAAGCGAATGCTTCCAAAACGAAATCGCAAACTTCTAACACATTTTTAAAGAGATTTTTTTTAAGCATTTTATAAGCGAGCTTCCGGAAGCTTCTAATTCTAACTCTGATTCCAAAGCGGGAAATGGTTATCCAATGAAGCTTCCATGCTACATAGTACATACACAATGAGTCAGTGACGTATGTACATGGATGACTAATATTAATGATGATTGTTTTCTTATAATGACAAATAATTGTGTTTGATATAAATGTGTATATAAATTCTTAAATAGTAAAAATTTATATTGTAATTTACTCTTTCATAATATAAGTTATTTTAAACTTTCTTCTGTTTCAGAATTATTCTCAAAAATATATATTATTCTTAAATTTCTATGTAAATTTTTTATTTTATTAGATATTATATAATCAATCACTCTTTAAATTTTTCATAATTGGTTGAGTTATATTTATCTAATAATATTTTGACAAAACAATAAAATTTCTAATAAATATGTTTTAGCTAAAACTATTTATATTATGAAATAGTGAAGTATAAAACATACCATGTTTTATATTTTTCGTACATAAAACATTGTATATTAAAATATATAATAACTTAATTAATACAAATATATATTTACTATATATTAAATAGGAAAATACAAAACAAAAAAATAATTGTTTTGTCATTTGCAAATAATGAAAATACGAAATTATTTATGAACATTTATTTTTTAGTTAACAAATCCAAACACTGTAAATTGTCAAATTTTGCACACAAGAAATGTCTACAATTAGTAAATCTAGAAGCTCGTTCACCCTAATTTGGAACCTCTCGGACACGTTCTTCGAAAAACCTCAGATCTGCGGCGCTTTTTACTCCCCAGTGGCCGGCGACCACTGTCGGAGTTGGGGAGTGGTCCCTTAGCTTTCTCTTGTGCTTTCGGTGGCCACTCCTCTCATCATTTGTCTCCTTTGGATTCTCTTATGTTCATCCGACATTCGTCTTCCCTTGATATTGTGTTTTCCGGTGGTTTTAACTCGGCGTTGATTGGCTGGTGCGGGTCTGAGTCGGTCTCGCCTCCCTGTTTTGTGTCCGGTTTGTGCTTTGGATCTCACTCTTGAGTTTCGATGTGGTTTGCTTCGTTCTGTAGTGTTATGTTGTTATTTCAAGTGGGTGTGATTTGGTCCGGATTCGTGAGGTCACAGGTGGTATGTACCGGTTCGGGTTGTCAAGGGTGAGGTCAACCGCTTGGTTCAGTATTATGCGTTAACTGGTTTTTTTTTTTGCTTTGGATCGATGTGTGGGTGTTTTGAGTTTTAGTTTGTTTTTGTCTCCTCTGCTATTCGGGTAATTTGAAGGTCGGACCTTTAGTTCTAGTATTTTAGCTTGCATTATTTTGTTTCATTGTGGTTTTCGTTGTGGGTGCTTTTTTATTCTGGATTCGTTTGATTTCGGGTAGTTCGGTTTTTAGGCTTTGTTGGAGATTTAGGTTTCATTTAGGGCTTATATTTAGGTGTTATACGGGTGCGTAGAAGTGCGTCGTAACTGTATCCGAAAGAGGTTTAGTGGATCTATTAGTTGTCCTTTCTTATCGGGTTGTGAAGTCTTTGTTCTTGGGTTAGGGTTTTGGAGAGAGTGTCTCTTAGAAGGTTTTCAGGTTGCTGATGTTATCATTCGGTAGGTTGTGGGCTATGGCGATTTATCTCACTCCAAGTTCTTCACGGGTGGAAAGATTTGCAAATTTGATTTGTTACTGCTAGGTTTGGGTCTTTATCGATGTATGTTTGTTATAGTTGTAGGTTTTTTTAACGCTTGTATATTAAAGATTCAAAGGGTTCATGTAACACCCCCTTCCTGTTTTCCGCCGACCGACGAGCTGACCGGCCAACAATCAAACAAGAACATGACCGATCGAACCCGAGCAGTCATACGAGAAGAGTTTGTCACAATACGAAAGCCAGAGACAGTCCGGTACGAGGCTTTTCAACCCGTACCGTTTCCACGAGTTGTTTCAGTTCGGACTAAACCATATATCAGGGAATTATTCCGTTTTTATTACTTTAGAAAGATAAATCTTATTCATAACAATATACGGTCTAGTACAAATCATTTAGAGAGCTCTCAATAAAATCCGAAACCGAAAATAAGTCAAAATGCGTAACAAACTATTACCCAATTCCAACCCGAGACTATTCCGAGTGTCCTACGCGTCCGCCGTGCTATGCCAAACCTGAAAAACACAAAAGAGTCTAATGAGCAATCTAAGATTACCCAGTGAGACGGCTCCCAACTAAAGGCTGCTATCAATCTAATAATCCCGCCCAAACCCAAAATAACAATCAAGTATAATAGCCGATCACGTGCTACCAAGACGTGATGAGCTACAAAACACACAAGCATTCAAATAACAACACAATCCCCAATGAAGGAAATCGAGCACATTGCGGCACATGTTCTTGATTAGACTCGATATATATATCGCGACACTACACAACTCCACACCATCTGGGATCACTATGCGAACTCGGTGACTTCCACGGGAACACTTAGGTTCCGCCACGGTATCTAAAAACTCCCACGACTCCTAGACGAAACATGTAGTCCTCGACTAGGACACCGTTCTCTGCCCATCGATACGCGGTGACTCGGGTTACCCCTAGATAACCAAAGCTTCCATGCAGTCCAGCCCTAGGACGCGACCCCATATTCTCCGGACCACACACCTACCGGCGTCACTCAGTAGGTTAACACCATAACCAGAACCACTGCCCGGAGGCACATGTCTGATCAGGTAACTACCCGAGGATCCAATCGGGTCGGAAGTACCGGAACGCCATCCCTAGACTTACGGGATCTAATGTGCCCTATAGAGTCCTATAACAGTAATGTAAACAAGCAGACTCACTGGGACTCTATCACGCAATACCAACAAGGTTAACTAGAACCACTATCACAATCCCCAATCAATCTCGTCCCGCAAGTCCTATCATCAAACTCCACATCACCCGACCTTACAATTACCCGGTCCCGCACCAGAGTAAGTGTCTATCAGTACATTCTACTCGGTCCAACACCGAAGTAGATAAACAATCAACAATCTCTTCGGTCCAACACCAAAGTAGATACAAAAAAGCAATCAGCAGCGTACTCGGCCCAGCACCGAAGTAGACAAACAATCAAACAAGCAAACAACCGTCTACTCGACCCAACACCGAAGTAGATACACAATCACACAAACAATCAATCACAACACCACATAAACAATGGTTTTGGTTTATTCGTCTTTTAATATTACCTTAACCATTACTCATTCAATCCTTAACCTTTACTCACATTCAATCCGCTACCTTGGGATTAGTGGATTACTAATCTCGTAGACGGCCTATCAATCACACCAGTTCTTTACTTATCACTTCCTATGTATTCTTTTAATACGTCATCGATATGTAGGTTTAGAGTTAGTAGGATTACTAACTCCCCGACATCTCATTATTTATTAACTTCCATTCATTACTCTTAACCCGACTAACTAACCCACCCCGTTATTATATTCTATGTGTGTTATGTCTTTTAACCGTATTTTAATCAACTCATACTTTCCCGTATATAGATTCCTTTAGATACGTTCTTAAATATTGATATATGCATATACGTCCTAGCATGCCGTTCTATATGTATGCATCACCCAAACAAGCAATCAATGAACTATCAATGCAACACCCAATCAAGGAAACTATCAACCATTACGGATATAATCAACCTAGCATGCATCCCTTACCCTAACCATCTCATTGATTAACCGAGTTATTAAATCAACATAGCCGTTCTAATCAATTCAATCAATCGGGTATGCAACCTAAACTACGGTTTATAAATTACGGATCTATATGATCTTAACTAAATGCAACACACAATTAGCCGACTCACAGTGCTTATTATAACGGCGGACGGACGGATTGACGGACTAGCGGAACAACGAGACCCGACACGAACCCAACGCTATCCCGAACCTTCCCCGAACCTCCGTTGCTTTGACCCGACCTTGACCCGCACTTGACCGCAACGTTGCCCTAATGATTCTGATCGAGCCTCCAGACCATCTTCTCTCTCCTCTGGTTGTCTCTCTCCTCCGGTTCTCTCTCTCTTTCTCTTCCGGTTATCTTCCATCTCTCTCTTCTTGTCTCACACTCCATATTCTCCTCCATCTCTCTCTCTTCATGCTTCTTCTTCTTCTTCACGCCCCTCTCTCTTCTTCTTCTTACGCCTCCTCTCCTCTCTCTTCTTCTTCTCCTCCGGCTTCTTCTTCTCCTCCTCCTCCTCCTTCTTCTTCTTATTCTCCTCCTCCGGTCTTCTTCTTCTTCTCCTCCTCCTCCTTCTTCTTCTTCTTCTTCTTCTTCTTCTTCTTCTTCTTCTTCACTCACGCCTCTCTCACTCTCTTCTCTCTTCCTCTTTTTTGTTTTTGGTGTGTGTAAAAATGAACAACCAAAGCTTCTTTATATAGTAGTTGGCAATGGATCTTAAGGTGACACATGTCTTAACAAGTGTCTTCTTCTCCTTTCTTCCAATAGCCACGACACCCACTCCCATGCAAGGCCAGAAACACTTTATTTTAGCATCCATTTCACATATGTAGAGCCCATTAAAAGCCCCTTGGGTTTATGCCAATAACTTCTTTTAGATTCATGCACCAAAACTCACAAGGCCTCTTCTTCTCTCTAGCAAGATTTCGTGGCTCAAGCTTCCTAATGGGCTTGAATTAGGTTCAAAATATCTTCATTTATCAGCCCTAATCAGCCTGATCCAATCCCAAACTCCCTTGATTTTATTTTGGATTTTTAGTCATTAATTACCCATTATAGATCTAAAATTAATAACTTGATCTAGGCATCTAATCTTTCTGAATCCTTTTAACCATAGCTTCTACATATTCTAATGGAGCTGTGGTCAAAATTGCATAATTTTGGTGGACTTTAGAGGATCCTCTTGCTTGCCCGAACCATGTATCGGTTTCTCAGAAAAAACCGGTTTTATGTTTAATATTTTAAAAACTATTTATCTGATTCTATCAATCTACCAAGCCCCATTTTCAGATTCCAGATGCTCTTTTATGAATTTAGAAATTCGAATCACCTCAAACGGACACTCGTAGCTCCGGTTATGGAATTTACAAGTTTCTTCGGTTTTATCGGTTTCCTTCCTGATAATCCAAAAAACTCATCTATGGTCCGTCTCCACCATTCTTGGTCTTCTAGATGTTTTCTTTCTTTAAAAAAATAACATTTGGCCCGTCTTAGCTTCCGGCCCACATTTTGGTAAAATTACCAAAATGTCCCTCATCTTCTGGAAATTACGAAAATGCCCTCATTGACTTCTTGACTGCCCGTTGACCAATTCTCGATACAGGGTATTACAGTTCAGGCCAATGGCTTTACAATAAAATAAAGAGAAGAAAAAGAGAAATATGCCAATAGGCATTACATAGAAAACATAGTATAAATCAGGCTGGGATGAACAAAACTCGTGATTGTCATCCTAGAAGTTTGGTAGCCAAGCATAGATCCTGCATAGATCAATGATGGTTCATATCAGCTTGTAAAACACTTTAAAGCCAATTCGTACCAGTCCTCGCAATGTACGATTGAAATTTCCGGCATCTTAAAATACTGGTGGCTATTTCCATTGTTGCTCTGTTGGAGGTAATTGATTCATGATCCAGAGACTATTGTTGAAACCCATTAAGCTCAGCCAATATATTGTCCACCAACGGTTTGACGTGCAGAAAGTGTTGGGAATGCAATAATGTTTCTCGAGCCTGCACTAAAGAGGATTCGAAGATGATACCATATTTTTCATAGAACGTATTGAGTTAATTTCCAATTGAAGCTTAGAATTTCTGCCTCCCTTTGTAATTTAACTCCATAGTACGAACGACGGCCGTGGAAAAGAGTATTGCAACCACTATATCTTGTGATCCAAGATGCTCCGCCAATTTGGTGAATCTTAGACCATGAAGCTCCTATATTGCATTTAAGAACAGAGATGGGAGGTTTTCTCCATCCTAAACAAGTAGAGAGACTTGAGGGTTGCACTCTTTCCCCGTAAGCCGCATGATGACCATGAATTATAAACCAAATTTCCGTATCTTCAAGGGCTCGGATACTTCTTGCAGCTGGTTCAATTCTCGTTCGTTCAAACATGTACAAATTTCTCGACTTCCTAGATGTTTGAGGATGCTTTCAATTAAAAAATGCAGGTTTGGAAAGACAGATTTGTTAGAGAAATTGTTTGTTGGTAGGGGAGTACCTGACTGTTCCCACGTTTCTCTGGCTATCGAGTATTGGAACAACATATGGCAGATAGTTTCACGACTACCTCCACACACTGGGCATGTGGTATCCAAGTTTATACCTCTTGAGGTTATTCTCTCCTTAACCGCTAACGCACCTGCCATAGCTTTAGAGAGAAAATGACGAAGCTTGAATGGTGTTTTAAGCTTCCAAAGTTTCTTCCAGAAAGCACTCTCAAGCAGAGTTAGGATGGATTATTGGTTTCTTTGATAGCTTCTAGTAGTTTGTAACCGCTCTGCGAGCTATAGGTTCCATTAGTAGTATAGCCACACACCATTTCATCTTCACTGAATATGGAGCTTTTAATGCTTAATATCCGCGAAGCATCCTCAGCTGTGAAAGTCTGCAGCACCATTACAACATTTCACATACCCGAACCACCTACCAGGAGATCTGAAAGCTTCAAAGTGAGATCAATTGAGCTGTCATGGTAGTAATTAGGCGCCGGTAGTGTTACATCCATAATCCACTTATCCAACCAAACATTAGGGTTTCTACCATCACCGATAGCTTTGACCAAACCTTGTTGTAGTAGCTCCCTGCAATGGAAAATACTACGCCAAGCATAAGATGGTCGTAGTCCAACCGTACTCTCCAAAAACGATGATCTCTTGAAATATCTATGCTTCAGAACTTGAGCCACCAAGGGTTGTGGATTACTCCATATGTGCCATGCCTGTTTCGCAAGTAAGGACTGGTTAAACCGAGCAATGTCATCGAATCCCAAACCACCTATTTCTTTCCTCATAAATAACCGTTTCCAAGCCCCCCCCACGGTATCTTTTTCTGATTTGTACCACTGCTCCACCAATACTGAGTCAGAACGCTTGTTAGTATATCGCAAAGGTCTTTAGGCAGTTTGAAGACTGTCATGGCGTAAACCGGCATTGCAAGGGCAATAGATTTGATCAAGATCTCTTTGCCTCCATGATTTAGAGCATGTGCAAACCAACCATTGACTCGTCCCTGCAGCTTTTATTGAATGAAATTCAGCATTTGACGTTTTGATCCACTAAAGCATTCCGGGAAACCCAAGTAAGTTCCTTCTCCATCTTGATTATTAATACCCATTATCAACTTGATTGCACTCTGTTTTTATTCCTCTACTTTTTCCCCAAAGATAATAGAAGACTTTGGGTTATTTATGAGTTACCAGAGGCATCACCATAGAGCTTAAGGCAACGTATAATTTCACCTGCTTCCTGCTCATTAGCTTGGCACATCAATAAACTATCATCAGTGAAACGTAAATGATGTACGGCCGGTCCTGAAACACCTAAGCGAATGGCATGCAAGTTTTCAGATTGTTCCGAGTAAATCATACGTCTGACTAGTGCCTCAGCCGCTAGTATAAACAATAATGGGGAGAAAGGGTCCCCTTGACGGATGCCTCGTTCTGGTTTGATAAATCCATGTGTGCGACCATTAAGAAGAGCTAAGTAAG